>CM061918.1:111496570-111533565 GCA_031002005.1 Vandiemenella viatica
AGGAGATGTTCCATGTTTCCACTATTTCTTTCAAAGCATGCGTTATATGACTGGGCCATGGATTGGTGAACACGATAGAAAACTCCTGGATTTTCTGGGATTCAGCAGTAGTGCAGACGAGTCTTGCAGACAAATCTATTTCGGAATTGACAGGTGTTTTATACGTAACAGTTTAGGGTACCCTCCAAAGAAAGACATCTCGTCAACCGGTCAACCACGCTGTAATGAACAGCGACGTTTTCGGTAGTGGCAACTGTGAGATTATGAAATGTTTTGATGTTCTCTGATTCCTCTTAAAGCTTGTACCTCTATTTATTCGTCACCGTCCATTCTATTACATAATATCACGTAACCATATACAGGATGAATCATTTTTTATTTTTTTTTACTATGGATTTACGCCTCGTCAACGGCTAAGGTCATTAGAGGCGGGATGGGACTGTGGACAAGGAACAGGAAGGAATTCGGCAATGGCCTTTTTGAAGGAAGCATCCCGGCATTCACCTGGAGTGATTTGGGGAAACCATGGAAAACCCAAATCTGGATGCCCGGGCGAGGATTCGAACCGCCGTCTTCCCGAATGCGAGGCCAGAACGCAGGATGAGTCAAAAAAGACTTTACAACATTTAAATGATATAGAATTTGTTTGAGATAGCAGAATCGGAAGATGTGACATTTTGTAGCAAACAACATCAAGTTTCACATACACGTGTCAAGTGTCATTTTGGTTCGATGTGACTGAAATTTATCGTGTGGCAAACATCCCACCGGTAATCACTTTCTTCCCACACTCGTTGCAGCAAATTGGGCTTAACTTGTGCAACGGCAGCGTAGATTCAATTTTTCAGGTCGACCAAATTGTTTGGTAGAGGAGAAACATACACACATGATCTTTAATGAAATCCCAGAGAAAGAAATCCAGTGGTGTCAAGTATGGGGACGAAGTGCCCGTAGTGAGCACGTTCCACTCCAGTGAAAGTAGCCATTTTAACTGTGCACCACGCTAGCGCTCCTGTTAGCAGACTGGTATACTTATGCACTATGCGCATCGAACTTGAGGTTGTTTGCTACAAAATAACACATCTACCGATTTTGTAAGTTAACTCAACCAATTTCTCTATAATTCCAAAGTTGAAAAGTGCTTTTTGATTCACCCTGTATATTATTTGTAAATGATTTTTTACTGTCGCGAACCATTTATCTTCCTTCATGCCTATCAAAAATTGATAAATGAGGTACCATTTTAAATATGAAGCTCTCCTCTTCGTTAACAGCATATTAATTTTTTTAAAGAATTTTTCGGAATTCGACAAAAGTATTAACTATCAAGGTAGCGCGTATGAGACAGTTCAGAGCCAAGCCACTGGGCGACGCTCGCGTCGATAACAGTAGATCGCGTTAACACTGGATAGCAGCAACACGTATCATAGAGATATGGATATGTTTGTTCAGCATAGTTGAAGGGATATCTAGCCTTAAAATTTTGGAAGGAGAAATTTATGTAAAGGAAATATGCCGAGCGGAATCAAAAGGCCACAGATAGCAGAAGAGGAGAACACAATTACAACTCGTGGAATAGAGGAAGCTAATTCCAGAAACAACTGCAGAGGGAACAATGATGCTGGAAGTCTGGCTTTGACAACACCGGATTGACGGAAGATATCCTACGACAATGAGCAACATCAATCGTCGGAGGAACTTCAGTGTGCTCCAGAGATGCCGTCTTCTGAGCGACAGCTGGGGCCGTCTTGGTATTCCAGGAGGTCAACTCTTGATGGCCTGGGCGGCTGACTTTGCTGCATGTTCCGGGGGACTCTACCATTGGAGCGCACTCAACACCAAGAAAAATGAACATTAGTGGACCGAAGTGAGGCTGTGACAGTTGGTGGTGGTAATAGTGGTATTAGTAGTAGTAGTAATGTTAGTAGTAATACTAGGGACAAAAGCAGTAGTAGTAGATGTAGTAGTGGTGTGGTACCCATTCTGTTTAATAACAGTAGATGTTATAGATATTGGAAATTGAATCAAAATTTTCTTGCATTCATTGTTTATATGTTATATACATAAGATACAAATATATGTAAATATAAAAGAATGGAAATAATGACCCAGATTAGATACTAGGTGCTGGGCTATGTTGTATATGGAAAATAAATAAATAAAATAAATAGTTGAAGGGATAGATTCAGATGCTTACGTCAAACTAGAAGGTTCCAGGACAGCATACAGCAGGTGAAATAGTGTAGCACTAGATCTGTCAAAGGCTTTTGATAGAGTGAGCCATAAAATGGTAGGAAATAAGGTAAAAAATATTTGAGTGGATGAGAAAGTGATTTGTTGGGTAGAAGAATTTTTAAAAGGTAGAAAACAGAAAGTTAAGGTAGGAAATGCAGTATCAAAAGAAGTGGATGTAAAAATGGGAGTGCCGCTGGGTAGCGTATTGGGACCATTGCTATTCATTATTCTAATGAATAATTGTGTTGATTGTTTCCCATCAGAAATTAGATTGTTTGCAGATGACATAATGCTATATAAAAGGATCAAAATGGTAGAGAACTGTAAAACGTTGCAGGGTGATCTGGACAGGATATCTAGTTGGGTTGGTAAACATGGGATGAAGATAAATGCAAAGAAGAGTCAGCTTATTAGATACACAAATAAAAACAAAAGGTTGATTATGATTATAAGGTGGGGAAGGGATTGCTTGCTGAAGACTTGAAAAGTAAATATCTTGGCATTACGTTTGATAATAAGCTTAACTGGGCACTGGGCAGGACACATTCGACAGGTGGTAGGAAAAGGTTTCAAAATTCTACACTTGTTGGAGAGAATGATGAGGGGTTGTACGAAGGAAGTAAAGGAATTGGGTTACAAAACTTTGTTCAGACCATTGCTCGAATATGGTAGTGTAAGTTTGGGACCAACATTTTGAGTATCAAATTCAGGAGAGGGTGCAAAATAGGGCTGCTAGATTTGTTTCTCGAAATTATCGCAGATATGATAAAAGAGCTTGAATGGGATTCATTGCAAGACAGGAGGAGGGTGATGGGGGTCATGGGAGTGTACAGGGCGTTTACTGGCGAAGAGGCATAAAAGTATATTGCTTCAGGTATGAAAAGATGACCATGACCACAAGCTGGCACTCGATTTCAGGCACAATATCACAAAAAATTCCAGCAACAAAATATACATGTAAAATAATACAACCACAAGAAGTAATTGTGAAGAAATAGTAAAATTACAGTATTTTAACAGCAATGCTCATAGAAACTTGGTATAAAAATAAAATTAAAATTTAACAACAAAAAAGTGACTGGTAATTCATTTTTCTCCCTATGTATCTAGAATTTAAAAAAATGTTATTCAATAAGATCATAGCTTTAAAAATGATATTAAGTTGTACATATTTCTTAGCTTTAGTCAGAGAATGTAACCAAATGATTATAAATAATTAAAACCACCTTAAAGATTATATGTACATTTTAGCAAAATAGGCTACTTGCACTATGGTTGGTATGCAATCTAAAACATATTGATCGGTTACAAAAACATAAATAGATAAACCAGTTTCTTAGCTTGCTATTATAGAGACAGTTAATGAAAATATTGCTAAACCTAAAACGAAGCTGTGGTTCGTGACGTCACGGCATTATAAACAAGCAAGTACGTTTATCACAATGACGTATTTTTTTTATTCGATATTTTATGTAAAATATTTCACTGCCGATTTTCTTACCCTGCAGAAGTTACTTGATGCGACTGAAAAAATTAAAACGAGAAGTGAAAGTTAACGGTTGTTGGGAAAAAGTAGCGGCGACAATTAAGCTTCCCGGCGTAGATAACAGATGGCGGAGCGGTCGAGATTCGATTTCCGGCAAGCCCCACCAGGCGGCAGCGCTGTAGAAGCTGACAGATTCCCGCTCTGCTGTTTCCTCCTTTTTTTATTCTCTTCTAACGAGCAGCGAAAAAATAAAAGCGGCGAGAGAAATGGTAATTAAGTGCTCGCGATAGCTGCCTCGAGGCTTGTCGGAATTCACCCGCTTTCCTTAAGTGGGGCTTTCCTCACTTCTTATGCTCCGTGATAAATGGTTTTTCAGCCAATGTTAATGCAACCAGTACAAACAGATCGCATGACACCGTTCTGATATCTCTGAAAAACGGATCTAACTGTAGAACCACTAAACCAGACCACACTGCATCAAAAATAAACATCAACCAAAATTCCTAAAAAAAAAAAAACAATCAAACAAACTCGCTGTTAATCGCGATTTGGTACGTATGTAATTAGAATTTCATGGTTAGAATTGGGTATAGAAAGTTGTAAGTTACGTAAAAGCTATCCCAAAAAGCACGAAGTTGGGATTACGCAAACTGTCGTTGCAGAGCCGTACACACACTACCCGTCTGTTTGTCACCCTTCCGTTATTTTACAGAACGTCGTTATAAAATATATTATTTATCCAGAAATAAGTATCCTGTTTCATCCCTATTGATACATAGCATTTGCCATGTCAAATTCCATTAAGATCAGTTTAGTCGTGAAAATGTAACAAGCAGACACAGTTACTTTTGCAGTTATAATATTAGTGTAGTTTTAAGAGAACAATTTTCTGCCCGAGAACTTGTCATCAGTCCTTAAGATTTAGCTGAGTACCAACAGAAGTGATCTGATAGAATTAAGGTCTTCAGCACAAATATGACTTCTCCCAAATCTCTACGTCTCCACAAATTTACTTTTGTGTTCCAGTTTCCTTAGATACTTACTGTATAGGAGATTTTCAATATTGCTTTTATTTGATTTAAGAAATGTACCAAGTTCGTTGCTACCGCTCAAATAATTACCATGTCTTCCACAATCTTGGAGTTTCGGTATCTTTCCATAAAGCTGGGAGTCTTTTGGCAAAAGAATTCCATAACAGTCAGAGACCTTAAGATGATGAAAAGCGAATGTGGTTTGCTGGCAAATTAGAGTGGCGTGTTGAAACAACATTACATCATCACCGATTAAACAAGTATGTGTACTGCATTGTGGCAGCAGGTATGTGGTATGACGCTATGCTATGCCGCTAATTGTAAGAGAATAAATAATTAAGTGTCTTTCTCTACAATTTTAGAATACAGTACCACAAGGCGCAATTCTGGGTCCTCAAATACAACTGGTGAAGTACAAGACTATGTCCCAATAGGTTAATGACATATGTGACCCTAGATTTGGAAACTGTTCTACAGCACAATGGATATGCTATGATTGGAATGGCATTGGTGTGAATAGGAGAACAGTATGATTGAGAGAAACCTCCCAACTAGTTAATACTATATGTGTGTCTATAACTGTTTTGGTAGCAGTGCTACAGTTCCAAGGCGAAGCATTTTTCCATTACAAGAGGAAGTAATTATAATCCCTGAAAAATACTTTGATGGCACGAAATATTGTAACCTGAAAAGATAAAAAAAAAGTTGCTATTTGGAATACCATAAGTAATAACTGTTGGTGATACAATGAAGGTGGACATAGGTCAGAAATATTTTCGAACTAGAGAATGGTTTCAGGAAACGTTTTCAGGAAAAACTATTCATGATTATAACGAAGTTATATTTCCTTTGCCTAAAGGAACAGTTTTAGGGACTCTAATACTGTTTGATATAACTATAATGGAGTGCCCTTGATAGTTAGTAATGTGTATTCCTCTGACGAAGTTAAGGCAGTAATTCTTCAAATCTCATGAAATGTTACAATTCCATTACCACAGGGCTCAATTCTTTATCCTTCAATACATCTCTATGGTGAAATGATGTTACGTCAATCCAAGCTAACGATGTGTGTGATTCTAATTTGGTTTGTTAACAGCTGTGCAGATAAAACAAGATGGTAAAGAAATTGATGAGAAATGGTGTCCCAACAAACAAATTATTAGCTGCGCTAATGGTATGTTTTCTTTTTCGCTAGTTTCAGTTACAGTTCCTCCATACGGGTTGACATTTCTGAAGTTTTCTATTCTTAACTCAAGAATTTAGATATGGCAGTAATTCTACAAATCCAATGCAATTCCACTAACACAAGCATTCATTCTTGATCATTCAAAACAAGTCCATTGAGAAATGTTCTATCCTTGCTAGATAACGATGTATGGGGCTCTAATTTAATTTTGTCATCAGATGCATAGGCGTAAGTAGATAATATCTATGGAATACTGCAATAAAAAACTGTAGGTCTTCCAATACTGATCGAAATATGTGTGAAATGGCGTACCAACCAGATAATTATGGTTAAGTTTTTAGCAATTTTGCCAGCAGTTCTGTCTTTATAATGCCGTAAGGAAGAAGTTACAGTAACGCTGGTATCATTACCACAAGAAATAGCTCTGGGTCTTGTCATACAGATCGTATGAAGGCAAATTGATGTGCGTTTTGGCAGTCTAGTAAGACGTAATAGATGGACTACCTCAGGGAGCAACTCTGGGCCCTTCGATACTGGTCGATGTTGTGCACACTGGTCGATACGGCCAGGGGCTGCAAGTGTGGGGGTGGTGTTGGTGGGGGGAGAGGGTGCACCGGCCGCTATCCTTCACGGCAGGGGACGTGCGGGGAAATTTATTAAGGGACAGTCGGCTGGAGGGCTGGAATTTATTACGCGGCCCGCAGGCGGGATAAAGGGCGTCTGGGATGGGTGTGGCGCGACTGGTGGGTGCGGGGGAGGAAGCTCGACCAGAGGGTGTCGGGCGACCACGAGGGGTGCGAGAATAACTGCAGCACGTATAACAGCCGCAGGAATCTCTTTCTCTGCTTTCGTATCTGTCCTTGGTGCCTTTGTTGATTATGCGGCGTCCATTAGTAATGGGATTTTTTTTCGTAAATCTGGACCTCTTCCCCCTTGGTGAGATTTCACCGTAACCACGTTCCCAATATGAGATTACGCAATTAGTGTCGTTGCTGTTGTAACGATATAATTTTTTTTTTTTTTTTTTTTTTTTTTTTTTTTTGCTTCTGGCTCTACGCCTCGTCGACGTCGAGGTCACTAGAGGTGGGAAGGGACTGGTGACAAGGAACGGGAAGGAATTCAGCCATGGCCTTTTGTAGCAACCATCCAGGCACTCGGATAAAATGACTTTGGAAAACCATGGAAAATCCAAATCGATATGGTAAATTTCATGCAGTGAGTAATGGGTGCCAAATATAAGGATTAAAATTAACTAAGAATTAGCAATATGGCTTAAAAATACTGTAGTATTAGTTGTTATTTTATAACCGTAAATAAAGGGGTCTGTGTCTACAAATTAAAAAATTAAAAAATATTTTTGAAATAATTAAATCGAATTTAATTGCGTTGGAGAGCATGCTCCGTTGGCAATTCCTCTGCTAATCTGTTTATCCCTTTATTACCTTATATTCTTTGAGTGTAAATACCCCCCCTCCTCCCCCAGGTCCTCTTTTTCCATTTAATAATTTTAAATTTATATTCCTTTACTGTGTTTAGTAAATCATTCATCACTTCCCTTTGTATTTTGTTGTAGTCCCTGTCGTTCACACCCAAGAAAGAAAAAGTCTCCGATCGCTCATGCATGAAATCCATTGTCAGCTTGTGGTCATGGTCATCTTTGCCCTTCCATGTATTACTACTAATTCTTACACCAATATCTTTACAAGGTTCGTTGGCGACACTTGCTTTATACACTTCCAGCACTCTCTTCACCCTCATTCTGTCTTCTAATGAAACCTAATGCAAATCTTTATCATATCCGTTATAGACTGGTTACTGCGGTGATTAAAAAAATCTAGTTGCTTCTTTTGTATCCCCTTATAACACCTGTATTTGAAACCCAAATTGTGGATCCCATACTACACTAACACATTCAAGCAATGATGAGACACAATGTTCTGTAACCCAATTCTCTAACTTCTCTGGTACATCCTCTCATTTCTCTTTCGGAAAATGAAGGCTTTTGAAACAATTTCCTATCTACTGCCCAATGTGTACAGGCCAGATGAGTTTATCGCGAAATTTTATGCCAAGATGCTTACACTTCAAGCCTCCTAAAAGCAATTCTGTTCAGAAAAAACATCTAGTTTTTTTTTTTTAACTGCTTTACGTCTCTTTTTAACATCGAGGTCTTTAGAGACGGGAAAGGATGGGGGGCAAGGATGGGGGCAAGGAATGGGAAGGAATTCGGCCATGGCCTTTTGAAGGAAGCATCCCAGCATGCCTGGAGTGATTTGGGGAAACCATGGAAAACCCAAATCTGGATGCCCGGAAGGGGATTCGAACCGCCTTCCTCCCGAATGCGAGGCGAGAAATCTAGTGTTATATTTGTGTATATAATTATCTTCATTCCATTTCTAGTTCTAACAAACCAACCACGTTGTGGCGGTAAAACTTGGTTGTAAATATGCGCCCTGTAGTGTAAAAACAAAAGCAACTGAGCTGCGGTTTGGGTGCCCAGTGAGTTGCACACTACTGTGCGTTTTGTTCCTGGCAGACGTTTTTCGCCGCTCCTGTCAAAATTGGTTAGAGATTATTGAATATGATGCGTTAAATAAACGTGACACGGGCTCGAAAAATCCAAAAGGGCGTCACTTTAACATCTTCACTATATAGAAAAAGTGGAGAGGACGGGCAAAAAAGTAAAGGCTGTCAAAAAGGCGAACTGAAAAAATAAAAATGTAAAAGCACTATAAAGACGGTGAATATAAAGGAAAGTATTCAAAGTCTACCCGAAGCAAATCAAGCAAAACGGACCGAAGGTGGGCAAACTTTTGAAGAAGACTGCATTCGGTGCTAAGAAGCAAAGACGGGGCCCATGAAAATTGTGATTATGTAGATTCTTCAGATATCCATTATTATTATGATTATCATAAGGCCAAAAAAAAAAAAACGATTGGGTCACCACCGAGCCATGGCCGAATTCCTACCCGTTCCTTGTCCCCAGTCCCATCCCGCCTCTAATGACCTTAGCCGTCGACGAGGCGTAAAGCAATAAGTAAAAGTAAGATTAGGTCACCATTTATTACTGTGTCCGGAGCAACCCGACAACTTTTGTGTTGCCAAAAAATTAAGGCGAAAGTGTTTTCAATTTAATTCATTGAAAAAATCTTATGATTACTACTAATTAATGTGACTGCAGAAAATGTGTTTATTTTATTTTTATTTGCAATTAATATTAAGCGTCCGGGGCTATCCTAACTTTGCGTATGTTATTTTCCCGATTTCAATAATGTAAACGGTAACGTTCATTCATTTATGTTATTTCTAAACGGTGCTATGTGTCACTAGCCATTTATCTCCCTTGACACCTAAGCGAAATTGATAAATGAAGTATCATTTTAAAGATTAAGTTCTCGGCTTTAGTAACATTATATTTTGATAAACGGATTTTCCGGAATGAAAGGAAAAAATTGTTAACTATGAAGGTCACGGGTAATAGACAGGACAGAGCTAAGCCACTATGCTCCTCTGGCGTCAATAACGGATGAGCGCGTTACAGCCAGATATCAGATCCACATATTACAGAGATATTGATACATTGTATGTATGTTGGGATGAATTTACATTTTCCGGTGATGTCAGTGACATTTTGGCTTCTGGGAAGGGATAGAATCAGATGTTTATGTAAAAGTAGAGGGCTGCATGATAGCATACACCAGGTGAAATATATTGCTAAAAATAAGCCGATTCTTCTTTTAAAACCTACCAACCTCACTACGTATTTTATTCCTGATATTTTCTCACGGGTCATCTAGTAATATTAAGAATGGTTTAGTGCCACCTAACCTAGTGCAGTAACCCTACGGGATATAGGGGACCTACAGTTTAAAGTGGAATCCAAATCACGGAAGTATTATTAGATACATCACATACGCATAACAAAAGTTTCGAGGGATTCAAAATTTGTGTTAGTTGCCTTTGAAAATCCCAGTCGGTTCCGGGATTCGAAACTAGTTGTTCGATTTATATGTGTCATTCTCACACAGGGAAAATAACGTGAACGTTAAAACAAAACACATTTACTTCCAATATACAGATATAATAATAATATTCCGAGCGGTTATAATGATTTGGTGACAGGATTTCTAATGGATGCGCATTCCGCCTTAGTCGTAACCACCTTAACCTATCCCGGATACAGGGGACCTACAGCTTAACGTGGAATCCGAACCACAGAATCGTTCTGACGTACATCAAATTATACAGCAAGCTGTGCCAGAAGTGAAGGGCCTATGAATATACCCGCCGAGACAGGGGTTCAAACCGGGGACCCTTCGATCCCGAGACATCTTAACCACTGAGCCACTAGACAGATCAATATGCAGGTACTATGTAGTGCCAAATTTATTTTTTCAAACATGTAGGATTCAAGTGCCTGATATTAATGCTTTTCGATGTACTACAGACAAACTACGGACAACCAGAAAGAGAGATGGAGAGAGAGGGAGAGAAATGGTGGGGAACGTCAGGAGTGTGCGACCACTCGAGCTAATTGGATAGCAGGAGCTAATTAACAAAGCCCTCAGCCCCACAACCGCATTGGCGGATCTGATCGAGAGAATTCCAGGCCCCCGAGTCCTTTGAGGTCTCCCATCGACATGTGGAGGTCCCACAGTGCATCGGCAGCCGTGGAGGATTATACGGCGGGGGGTACTTAGCGCCAGTTCCTAATGCGCTAAACAGCTCTAATATGATGCACACATCAGATTCATTCTATGATGTTGAAGGCCATTTTAGAAATTCAAACGTTTATTAAAATAACTTCAGCGCCAATAATGCGCATTGATGCGCTGTCTTAGGAGAGTTTTTCATACTTCTATGGAGTGGAGTGTATATTGAATATAGCTCAACTAAAGATCGTATAGTCTACGCTGGCGGCATAATGTTATTCAGCAGGAAATAATAGTAGCTTTACTAACAAAGAAGGCTACGGAAACGTGAAAAAAGTCAGTTGGACATAAATTTCTAGGTACTGCAGTTATTCTATGTATGCTATGATGTAGACCATTTTCGAAACTCAAACGTTTATTCAAATACCTTCAGTGCCAAAAATGCGAATTTGTAAGCTGTCTTAGAAGAGTTTGTTTATAGTTCTACGGAGTGGAGCGTCATTTGAATATGATTGGATCAAAGATCGTGTAGTAACGGAAGTAGTCAATAGTTAATAATAATATATTTATCTTTGGACAAAACAAAAAACGTGGCATTTCACGAAAATAAAGATATTATTAAAAAAGACGGCCGCAGAAGCCTGAAGAATCAATGACTAATAAGTTTCCAGATGCTGCATTTATGATACGTTGTTGTAAGCCATTTTATAAATTCAAAAACTCATTTCAGTAACGTCAGTGTCAGTACGTGGGAACATCAGTACCTCAAGGTACTGTGTTGGGACCACTGCTTCTTACAATGTTGAATAATTATTGTGTTGTTTACAGTCACAGTGCTGTTTGGGTATGCCATAAATTTGTATAACTTTATTTTTCCGTAATGAACTTGATTATAAAATTGAAAAACGACTTGTCTCAAGAATAGTTCTTTAATCGAGAGAGATAACACAATAGCAACAAATACAAAGCCATTGGTACATACGTAAACACTGATCAAAGATAACAGTCTCAGTAAACATAGTAGAGAATCAAACAAGATGTATGGACACTAAGATACTAAAATCTAGTTTATGTAATGGAAAATTGATAATTATCAACAGGATTAAATGTCAAAAGGTTCGCAAACTACTAGAGAGATCAATTGTCCAGTGCAATAACTAGGAAAATGCAAGGAAACAATCTCTTGCCATAGTCCTTGGTTCAGCCAGGGTTCTGTCCCTTCAGTTACGTTCAGGTGTCTTCTACACTCAAACTATTGCATTCAATATTTGTTAAATCCTTATGAAAGCAAATAAAAACAGTGTTGTACTTGCTGATTTAATATGCGTTAAACACAGCACAAGCCACTCGGTACAAATAATTGAGAGCATTACCATATAGGTTAATTAGATTCTCTTGCACAAAAACTTTCTGATACACTCACTAACCTGTTTCTCTGAAAACAACTGCTCAATACCATCCCTCCCACAAAATGTGACAATACTAGTGCCTCCAAACACTATTTCTCACACAGAAACTTATCTCCTATTGATTCCTAAGACTTCCGCGCCGTCTTTGTTCATGAGTAATAGATTTTCTGGGTATGCCGCGTTGTTTATTTCATGATCTGTACTTTCGACTGCCATCCCTCAGCCTTCGTCAGAGATCCTGTTTATGTTGCCATAACAACGACCGACAAGTATCGCAGAATTAAAAGCCGCTATCTTCGTTGATGTTGTTGGTATTCTTTAAAATTTCTGCTGCCTTTTTCAAACGTCAAGGCCATTACTGGTCTTCTCTCCACAACAGCCTCGTGTCTTCAAATTTTATTTCATTCCTAGTGTTAATAGCATGGCGAACTACGGCGGATTCGTCACTGTTATTATATTTATAGTGGCGGATATGTCCCTTAATTCTCTCCGACACTATAAATATAACAACAGTGACAAATCCGCCGTATTTTGCCATACCATTAAGGGGATACGGAATCGTCTATCCCCGCAATGTTAAATTATGCCTATTATAGGGAACATTTTCTCACAAACTGCTGGAGCTAGAGAGATAAATTTTTAGTGTATATAAATTGATATGTTGTAAAAATACTGAAACAATAGTTTTTTTTAATCAAAGTATTTACTTACAGAGATATTTTATATTTACCTTCAAGTAATTTTTTCCTTCACTTTTCACTAGACCTCTAAATCTCTAGTAAATCAAGTAATTAAAAAATCATTGTTTCAGTATGTAAAAGAACCACCATGTGACTTTTTTTTTAGAAAATTCAGACTTCTAGGTTCAACAGTACCTGAGATAATGTTCCTAGAAGAAGTAAAAAGTAAACTTATCGGAAACGGAGAAAGAAGATCGAAACATTCCTCATCCATAGTTAATACTACCTTCATAGTCTTCACAATCCAAAGTCAAAGAGTAACTTCGTGAAATCAGAAACAAACATTTTTGGATAAATAGTACATAAATAATCGCTGAAAAGCGGGATATTTGAATTCATGTCACATGATGTTTATAGTCAGCCAAGAGAAAGTGTATAACAAAAGCGCAATACCCGATCTCACAAATCTACAATATAAAAATAAAATAGTTATAATTCTAGTAGAGCCTTGTATGATACGTTATTTCAAGAGGAAACTTGGCGGAATATAATAAGCAACTAAAACGAAAATCGATTTTTTCACCCAAAATCCGATTCCGCGTCACCTTAAAACTGGGCAAAATATAAAATTTCAAGACACGAGTCTACTGTGGAGAGAAGACCTGGGGTGGCCTCGACGTGTGAAAGAGGCAGCAGAATTTTTAAAGAATACCAACAACATCAACGAAGATAGCGGCTTTTTACTCTGCGATGCTTGGCGCTCGTTGCTATGTCAACATAAACAGTATCCCTGACGAAGGCTGTGGAATACCAGCCGAAATCTAAGATTATGAAATAAACAACGCGGTATACCCCGAAATGTATTAATCATTATCTCCTATTGGATAAAACTATGCCACTATCGTTGACTGTATGGTACAGCCATATTCAAATTACAACATCTACTTCATAGAAGTATAAAAAAACTCCAGCGTTTATTTGCGTTACCGGAAACATAAGATCTGGATTCATTAGCTGATCTACTTTCAGATGTCCACAGAGGGTTGGTCCTCACATTGCGACGCCAATAGTTCTGAGCCCGCCAACAAAACAAAGTGGACCCACCTTGCTCCTTATACGGTTAGGACAACGTCGAATTAAGATAAATATGAGTCATCAATTTCTTATGTTTATTAGTAGAAAATGAGGTCAATATAACTTCTTCTAAAAGGCATAAAATGTGAATATTTCATGTTTTTTATAACAAATGGTAGAAGGAGGTTGAACTAATGGGTAGGTCCTTAAGGAGGTTTTTCAACGAAGTAAAGAAAATTTGCACTATGAGTTTTTGCCACTTCCTGAAGTGCGATATGACGGTGATTGATCAGGGACCAATATCAGGAATAACTGAATTCAATTCCGCCCTAAACTTTAGATGGTTCCAACATCACACCCCACACCAAATTTAACTTGCATTGTGCTGCATTTGACCAGGGTATCAATAAAACATCTATGCTCCTTACACCCTTAACTGGCAGTTAAATGTCATGTTCCCCTTGTCACCACCCTGCCTGTTGTCTACCCCTCCAAGAAGACCGTTGTGTCCAACGATAATCATTACGATGCTCTTTACTAATGTTAATTTAATTATGCACTTATTTCATAATAACTATGCTGAAGTCATTTCGAGATTTATTTACACCAACCATTTTATACTTAATAATTACTATGGTTGTTATCTCAAAAACTTAACTACAATTTCATATAAGTTGTACTTAAAACGTACACTTACACCATATAAAACAACAGAATTACTCATTTTTTCAGTTTAAGATAATATTTTTTCTTTATCGTTGATAAATTGGAATTCTAAAGCGATATTTCAAGGGAATAATGTGGTAATTTAGAAAACCACAGAAAGCTGTCCTACTAGTTAAATATAGTTTAGCGTAGAATTTCCAAGTCACTGCAAAACTTCACGTAAAATATTGCTAATGTTTGTGATAGTTAGTAAACATATTTTTCAATTTTAATCAAATGCTTTCAAACTTGAATTGGAATTTTACTACACTAATTTGGAAATACAAAAGGAGTCCCGTAAGGAATTCCTTTTTTTTTTTTTTTTTAATTATGCAATAACTTCTCTGTGACTTAGTGAAAATGAGAATGAGTTATCAAGAGAAAGCTGTCAAGTTTGCAATATTTTGGAAGTTCCGTATAGTTTCTAAAACAATCTTACGTCTCTTTCGCAAAGTAGGTTTTAGAAAATTCCCCTACGTACATTTTTTTTTTTTTTTTTTTGGAAGAGCTAGTCTTCGCTCTGCAGCATTGAGGAAGAATAATACTATTGTCTATGATATTATTGGCACATTAGCAAAATACGCATGGGCTTAGAATTTTAATGCTAGAACTAGATACAGCAAACTGTAAGGTACATAGAAGATGTCCACAAAAACACGGAGTCCGGATTAACAAACTGACTGGGAGAGAAACAAAGATTGCAAAGATTGATTGAGCGATAAGACATTACAGACACACTCAGTCCGTCTGTTTGTCACCAGTCGGTTAGTTTTTAAAATTTCATCATAAAGTATGTTATTTATCCTGAAATCAGTATCCTGTGGCCTTACCAATAATACATAGTAGGCCCCTACTTCATTGTTAAATTTCATCGAGATAACGTAACAGACAGACAGATATACAGAGTTATTTTCGCATTTGTAATATTACTGTAGATGCGGGTGGAACCCGTGAAGATGGTAGCGCTCCGTTTGGCTCGCATCTTGGCTCTCAATTGTTGCGAACGACGTCGTTGCGGCCACCGGCCATGTTGGCACGACCGTCAACTGTCTGGCGAGGTGCGCGCGCACGCCGCCCCCTCCCCACCCACAGCCCGCGACCCGTGTCCGCGCCGTGGTCAGCGGACGGCTCTGATTGGTCGGCTGGCGGCCCCTGTCCGGCTTCTCCCCACCCGCCTCCCCTCCCGCGCCTTGCCGCCCCTCGTCGGAATGTGTGTGTGGAGAGGAGTAGGAGAATGTTTTGTGGCATTGTGCTCCATCAGCAGCCGGCTGGAAACTCTAAAAGGGGAGAGGGGAAGTAATTAGCGGTAGGAAGCAGAATCAAACAACGCCACTCCAACGGCCCCGAGGCAGTTTATTGGGTAAAATGCGTCCTTTGAACGTTGCCTGATATGTGCTTATCGGCCAATTAAACACTATGAGTTGTCCTTGTGGACGCGTATCTCTTTGAAAAGCCTATTATACGTCCAGAAAGGCCCTTCGACTCATGGTAAAATAGTTAACTATGTGAAAGTTCCATTAAAAAAAAAATGTTAGTTTAGGCAAGGAAAATTGCAATTTACGAGTATATAACAAAACCTGAGCACAACGTGGCAGAGACCTCATTTTCAGTATTTTCTAACCATTTTCGCAATCCTACTATTGTGAAACGTCATCTCCATTTCCTGTATTATACTAAAACTGGCTGCCCGGTCAAAGATTTGTTAAAATGTCGTACGGAACAAGCATAAATGATGAAATGTTTCCCTAACAGAAACAAAAATATCGAAAATCTCCTTACTCTGAACTACGCATACAGTCTATAAATGTCTCTGTGATATTTGTTGCTAGCGGTAATGCAATCATTCTTTTCGAAGCTAGTGAATCCTTGCAGTTTGGGTCTGAACTATCGCGTTTTGTAGCAACAACCGTTTAATTGCATTCAAAAAGTCACCTTATTGTCAGAAGTGGTCTAACAAATGCAAACTTCAACACAGTACTAAACAAAAAGTGTTGTGGAGATTTTACAGTGTTGAGTTGACTTGAAACTTCTTTCTTTATGGCGATAGGAGGACCCGATCCTAAAATAAAAATTGTGTTGCAAGAATTCCACTTCGAAATGAGAAATGCCACTTCGACATGAGAAATGCCACTTCGATATGAGAAATGCCACCTCGACATGAGAATGCCACTTCGACCTGAGAAATGCCACTTCGATATGAGAAATGCCACTTCGACATGAGAATGCCACTTCGACAAGAGAAATGCCACCTCGACATGAGAATGCCACTTCGACCTGAGAAATGCCACTTCGATATGAGAATGCCACTTCGACATGAGAATGCCACTTCGACAAGAGAAATGCCACCTCGACATGAGAAATGCCACCTCGACATGAGAATGCCACCTCGACATGAGAAATGCCACTTCGACATGAGAATGCCACCTCGACATGAGAAATGCCACTTCGACATGAGAAATGCCACCTCGACATGAGAAATGCCACCTCGATATGAGAATGCCACTTCCACAAGAGAAATGCCACCTCGACAAGAGAAATGCCACTTCGACATGAGAAAAGCCAGCAGGACACGAAAAATGCCACCTGGACATCAGAAAAATTCCAGTGAATGATAATATCTTGTGTTTTTCATGATCTAATGTTACTGTTGCGCAATACGCCTTTGTCATAGCCGTCTAATCTATTCGGTAATTCTACCGAGTAAAGGGAAATAACTGTTTAATGTATGACCCGAACCACTGATACCACACAATAACAAATCAAAGCATCGACACAGAACTGAAGTTTAATAAGCATTCTAGTTGAGAAGAGGATTCGAACCAGGGTCTTCTCTCTCCACAGTCATATTTCTTTGGTAAATACCAGATCACTATTAATAATCATACTAATATAAGCGTCTTTTAGGGTCACTACTTCACTGGTTAATGAATCCTGGTCAAGGTCTCTGCTGAACAAGTGTTGATCTCAACTGTATGTTTATTTAGTCCCTTATTACCTTTAAGCCATGTGTTTATTGATATGAATGAAGAGTCTCTTGCAGGTTTCGCTACATCACGACGTAGCAAGTTGCGTTGGGACGTGAGATGCCGGAGTGGTAGCGGACATGGGTGGGCAACTCCCCCACGTCTCACGGGCTGCATATTGATTTATTGAGCCCGCCGTGCAGGGTGGGTCCACTCTCAGGACTAAGGACCTGCCTCCAGCTATAGTCCTCCACGAATAACTGTGCGCAGCGCAAGGACGAGCGGGCGAATTACCACCGGACCCAACATAGAGCCTTGAGGCAAACGAAATCGCGCATCAATAATTAAGTCGTAATGAATTTCTACACTACAAATATACAACATAGAATTAGGCATGTGGCTTTCAGTGGGTTATATACATGATATTTTGATGAAATGGGCAAGGGAGGCCAAATTGATTGTGCACATCTAAATCTTTCTAAAGCATTTGACAAAATGAGTTTAAAAAATGGGATAAAAATCAAAGGCGTAGATTAAAAAGTGATTTGTTGAGTAGAAGAATTCCGAAAAGGTGGAAAGCAAACAGTTAGAGTAGAAAATACTGCAAAAAAGGAAGTGGGAGTGAAAATGGGAATGCCGCAGGGTAGTGTATTGGGACCATTGCTATTGATTATTCTTATGAATGAACGTGTTAATGGTTTTCAGTCAGAAGTCAGGTTGTTTGCAGATGACATATTGTTGTATAATAGGATCAAAAAGGGAGAATGTGAATAGTTGCAGGGTGATCTAGAGAGAATATCTGCGTGGCTCAAAATGGGATGAAGGTAAATGCAAAGAATAGTTAGCTTTCTAGGGACTCAGATAGATGACTAAAGATTCAGTATGATTATAGGTTGAGGAAGGGATTGCTTGTTGAATACTTTAAACATACCGTTAGTACCTTGATATGTTCAGATGGGCAGATGGTATGAAAATGTTTCCAAATCCATCACTTATTGGAGAGAGTTATGATGAGTTGTACCAGAGAGGCAACTAGGTTGCAAAACTTTGGTCAGACCATTGCTTCAGTATGGTGGTGCAGTATAGAATACACGTTCTTGATACCAAATACAGGAGTTGAAGGGAATGCAAGGAAGGGCCGCTAGATTTGTACCTGGAAATTGCTACGGAAAACAATCAGTGACATATGATAAAGGAGCTGGAATGGGATTGTTTGGAAAGTGTAAAAGCGTTGGGAGTATACAAACCGTATATTAGTGGTGAGATGTGGAAAGATGTTAACGGAAGAATTAACAGAGGTGCACGGAAGGAAAAAGATGACTGTGGCAACAATTTTTCACTTGATTTAAGTCATAAAGATGTGGTAAAAAATTTCTGTTATAATAAAGGACGGAAGTGGTAAAATATTTATCAAAAAATCTGAAAGTACCTAAAATTAAAATTCGTAGATGGCAACATTAAGTGGGTACAAGAAAGAAGAAAGTTTGGTGTATTGCAAAACTGGAATCGGAGCGTACGCTCCATCACAATTAAATTAAAGTAATTATTTATTTGTTTATTTATATCCATTACACCATTATTATACAGTTTCAAGAAAACGATATTTGTAAGAGTTTTTAAAAGTCGACGTATCATCGGTTCATAAACGACGTAATACATGTAGGTTTTAGAATTGTAAAGTGATTTGTTTAACGTTAACTGAGGGTATTTTAATGGAAATTTTAAAATAAACATCAGAGCAGGAATATCTGTGGAGGAAGAAAGTGAGTTTTGATAAGGGGAATGGATTTACGAGACGTTATTTACGGGATTATTTATAGGTTGTCCACTTGCTATTCCTACCATGTTCATTTCGGAACTACTTGCCAAAAGGATACAGATTTTAAACTGTCAAAACTAGAATACCGGTCGGTTTAAACGGTCAACAGTAAATACACAGCAGTATCTGCAATAGTGCTACATTTTGAATGTTGTAATTCAGATTATTGTCTCTGTTCGAGTCTATGTGTGTTAAATCGCATTTTTGTAGAGCGTAGACACAGCCGCAGATTGTAGGATTAGCGCCTAACTGTTAGGCAACTATATGTTCACTGCAACACCGCGTGCTGTAGGCAACCCGGCGTGGCTGTTTGCTACGATACAATACTTCAAACAACATTTCAACTATATTTCTAAGCTGTATGCATTTTTCCTTGATAATCATTGGAGACCACTTCACAAGAGCCTGAAAGGAAACAGATGGAGTACGGCTGCTCTTTATGAAAGAACCATTCTGTTTTTCAACTTCGTTATTTCTTGAAATCACGAAACTCAATTAAGTGGATGACAGAAAAGAGAATCGAACAGCGGCATTTTATACAGGGTGTTACAAAAAGGTACGGCCAAACTTTCAGGAAACATTCCTCACACACAAACAAAGAAAATATGTTATGTGGACATGTGTCCGGAAACGCTTACTTTCCATGTTAGAGCTCATTTTATTACTTCTCTTCAAATCACATTAAACATGGCATGGAAACACATAGCAACAGTACGTACCAGCGTGACTTCAAACACTTTGTTACAGGAAATGTTCAAAATGTCCTCCGTTAGCGAGGATACAAGCATCCACCCTCCGTCGCATGGAATCCCTGATGCGCTGATGCAGCCCTGGAGAATGGCGTATTGTATCACAGCCGTCCACAATATGAGCTCTAACATGGAAAGTAAGCGTTTCCGGACACATGTCCACATAACATATTTTCTTTGTTTGTTGTGTGAGGAATGTTTCCTGAAAGTTTGGCCGTACCTTTTTGTAACACCCTGTATATCAGGTTGAACCTTACAATTCACCCGTCAAAGAAGAGATTTTCCTGCCATACGTGTTTCGACTAGTTTTGATGTCTCTATTTACCTAGTTTCTCGAATTCAGTATATCCATCACAACCTACGTCTTTATTCACTTGCTTCACAAATTTCGATATTTCACTTCCTCTACAGTTCTTACCTTTGTCTGTAACTTGCAATAACACATTATAAAATCTAGGATACCGTAGAATGTGACACACCAGCTGCCCCTTTGTACTGTGATCCTTCTCCACAAATTTCTTAGCTCATCCATTATTTGATTTCCAACTGAGTCCTAGATAAATTTTGAAGCTTAAATTTTCTCTTTGTGAAGAAGATTATTCTCGTTATTCCTATTCTGCTATTGCTTACTTCAGGCATCATTTTAAATTATGCTTAGTGAACCTTTCTTCCTTAGCTATATTTCCTCCTATTTTTATAACTAATCTAGTAATCTTGTTATCAACTCTTCTACATCTCATGATTTTTGTGTTGCTTTGAATTGGCTCATTTGCCAGTATTTTGTTCATGTCATGGAGATAGGATATTATTTTAAAAAAATAGGGCAATTGATAATTAATATTGTAGCTTTGCCAACAAGACTCAGTCTTCATAAACTGTTGTACAATTATACTAACAACTTTGTATAAGGAATAG
Source organism: Vandiemenella viatica (assembly GCA_031002005.1). Classification (NCBI taxonomy): domain Eukaryota; kingdom Metazoa; phylum Arthropoda; class Insecta; order Orthoptera; family Morabidae; genus Vandiemenella; species Vandiemenella viatica. The sequence continues at coordinate 111,517,475 of CM061918.1, forward strand.
TTTACGATCGTAGACGCAATGAGAGAAACGGTTCTATTAATTAGACTTATCAGCCGTGGGATAATTGACAAGGGAACATTTTTTGTTCACGGAAAATTAGTTTACAAAATCAAACTGAAACCAAAATAAAGCCGATTGCAGTCATTACAATATCAACAACATTTTCGCTGCCTTTTAATAGTCTTCTGTCATATTCTTTACCGCTCTCTACCCCGTCTGATGCGTGACGCATGAGAAAATCGAAATAAGAATTAAGAACCAAATGTCTCCTTCAAAGTGTTTTCATTTAGCCCTACAACTATACAGCAATTTTGGAGGAGGAAATCCTAAGCCAATCTTCAGTTGTATTTATGTTAACATTGTAGCTCATAAACGTTGCTGAATTTCGGTTTCTCAGTCCTTTACAGTGTTGCTACCGACGGTGAAGTATGTCGTTGCGCGTTTGCCTTTCTTTCTACGTAGGTAAAATTCAAGTAAATTCCCTTGGAAATGTGGAGAGATGTCGGTTATACCTATTGAGAATTAAGCTCAGTGAATAAAAGCTATCGAGGTCATGACCTCAGAGGAACCCAGCGCTGCGGGGGGAGGAGTTAGGGTAATCTCCTCTGGAACAGATATACCATCAGTTAGCTACTGGGCAGTAAACGATATATTAGCCTCTCCCGTCCATATTTGTAAGCAATAACTTGATTTACCGAGAATTTATCTCTGATGGAGGCTGCATCATATCGGAGGAAAGCTGGACAGTGCAAATAAAAAAAAGGCGGTATTCGCATTAAATCAAGATATTAGGTGTCCTTGTGTACCGAAATAAAACGTTTAGAAGTTAAGCACGTAGCAGTAGGTTTTCTGTCTACCTAAATGGTATATGAATTTACAAACAATATTTTTACTTCTGTAAATCCCCTCTGACACACGTGTTTTACACCAAAATAAAAGATTTAATTTCTAGCTTCTTAATCCGCCAAATTCGATGAGTTGTAAAAGGTATTGTTACAAATCATATCTTGTCATTTGCTTAACTATATAAAATTGTTATTAAATAACTCTCATGGCCCTGATTTTGTAAAGTTACACACATTTAAGTTGTATCTCACATTGCGATGCAGATGGAACTATTTAGATGCGACATAAATGATAACGTCAGTAGTATTGCATGAGTAAAATCAATGCAAAATAGATCTTAACAACCTTCCGTTATGGCGCGTAATAGTTTTAATTCTTAAATGGGGATAGGTAATAAACTAATCTTATCTGCATGAAGTAATATTATCAGTAACATAGCGCTCATTAAAACAACTTATTTTTATTAAATAAAAAACTTAAATTACTCATGCACGTCGATTTAATGTCAAATGCCAGTTGTTATTGTGACCCAGGTTAAATTTCAGTTTAATCAAAACTTCCGTTAACATTTCTGCCCAAAAATTAGATGACCAAAGAATTTAACGATAAAATCTACATTGAACGAATATAAATAAATAAAAACTAATAACTACTATATTAATTCAAACGCAATTCATACTTTTCTTTCGGCATTTTGTCGAATTATTCCTCGCGAATACTTATCTAAGTATAAATGTTATTAAATAAGGAGCATACCCTCAAGGTGGTAATAAGATCTCTGGCCGTTGTAGCCCGCCAATGAAGGCCGGAAGTGTCACGCCAGTGTTTATCAAAACATCTACATCGAACAAATATAAACAAATAATACAAATAATAATAAATACATTTATTCGAACACAATTAGTACTTTCCTTTCGGCGTTTGGCAATTCATTTCTTCCAGAAAACTTAGCTACATAGAACTGTTATTTTATAACGCCATAAGCTCGAGGTTGTAGTAATATCTCTGGCCATTGTAGCCCACCAACGAATGCCAGAAGTTGCGGCCACGATAACATTTTATTGCTATTCATAAATAATATTTGCTGTTTTGCTGACTATTTGGCTATAGAAAGCCGTATTGCTGTAGTAGCTCCAACTACTAGTTGCACTCAATTGTTATCTCAGCCTCAGTTCTCTATCAGAGAAATAATTTATCATATCACTAGCTATCGTACGCGTGTACTCTGAATTTAATTGCTAGAAATGGGGAAATAGAAAGCTGTAAACGACGTGAAAAGGTTTTCCGAATAGTACGGAGACGTGATAATACGACGGGGAGGCCATTGCCAAACCCATTTACCTCCGAACCTGTGTCATGAAGAAAAATAATTTGCAATATGATAAAAAATTGCAACAAACAAATAGGGTGGAACATAAATGTGGAGACTACTGTAGTGTATCACTACACTACATAGTAATATTCGCGATATGCTGGGATCCTGGCTCGCACAGGTGGACAGTTCAAACAAAGGGTGACAGAGCTGCTGTGGTATGCGACCTTGAGGCAGGTACCCAGGAGCCGTTAGGGTGTGTGGAGAGGACAGTAGACGGCCAGTTCTGTGGTCGTGTGCGTCGCTAGCCGACCGAAGAACATTATGTGCGGCGACTAATGTTAGCACTGTTGGTGGTGGTGCTCTGTGTTCCATGTCGCCATCGATGTGGATGACGCAGTCCGACGGCCAGCTGATGGGTCATCGCCTGGGAATGCTATTGGAAGCAGACTTGCAAGTAGTAGTTGGAGCTACTAGAGCAATACGGCTTTCTATAGCCAAATAGTCAGTGAAACAGCAAATGGTAACTGCACAGAGATGTTGATAACCACAGAAAAGAAGTGTCGTATTGATAAACCCTGTCGTCCTAGAGACTCTCTTCGCCCCGCTGCGCTTAGGGTTTTTTTTTTTTTAACTGCTTAACGTCTCTTAACAGCGAGGTCTTTAGAGCCGGGAAAGGATGGGGGCAAGGAATGGGAAGGAATTCGTCCATGGTCTTTCGAAGGAAGCATCCCGGCATTTACCTGGAGTGATTTGCGAAACCATGGAAAACCCAAATCTGGATGCCCGGACGGGAATCCAAACCACCGTCCTCCCGAATGCGAGGCCAGAACACTAACCGTTACACCACCACACTCGCTATGCGCTTAGTGAAAGGACCGCTGAGAACTGATCGATATTAAAACTATTGTATTACACGTTGATTGTTTAATTGTATTTGAAAAGTAATTGTTGTGGTAAATGTTAATATCAAACGTACTTGAAACGGTGTTGCCCACATGTAAAGTAATATCCCTTCTCATTTATTTCATTCAGTAATAATATTATTGATAAAATAATTCAAATGAAGGGTAATTTAATTCATGAAAAGGGGGAGTACAAGTTGTACGCTTCACTACCAACCTTCCTGCGGCAGATTGTTATTTGAGGTATAAATATGTCTCTTTCTGGGGATATATTATGTCACTACTGTTTTGTACACGTCGTTTTATTGTTTTGATGTGCTTTGCTAAGTTATATAGGTTTGCAAACCTTGAGTTAGCTACAAATAATTAATTGTCTATAGGAAAAACAGATCTTTTCTAAGTGTACCCCTGGTACTTTCAGTGTCTAGGCTTTATTGGTACTCATCTCAAAGATTAATGTTAGTGGGAACTGTAGTCTTTTAAACTGGACTGGTAGATCTGTGAGAATCATTGGTATCGGAACAAACGACACATCATCACACTTTGCCATTCTAACAAGATCACAGTTTTTATTACATCTTACCCAATTTTATTATTTGTAGGAGTGTGCCGGTGCACAGCCACTGTGTCTGTACATACAATTAATAAACATATCATACACTAACTGACAGTGGGAGAAACGAAGCCTGAGTAACCAATATAACATTACAAAGACCTACACACAATATCCATCTGTCTGTCACCGTTCTGATAGTTTTAGAAATTATATGACATAATATGACATTTATCAGGAAAAAGTATTCAATGTCCTTCCCAATAATACATAGTATTTCCTTGTCAAATTTCATCAAGATCGGTTTATCCGTTTAGCTGTGAAAACGTAACAAACAAACAGAGAGACAGAGTTACTTTGGCATTTGTAATATTAGTATAGATAATTGCTTTGCTACAGCATCTTAGTGGGAAAGAAAAGTAAAGCAGTGGCTGTTAAGTTAGGCGCAGTAAAGAAGTAAAATTCGTTTATATGGCTGTCTGAAAGAGTATATTCTTAATTTTCAGCGGCACTGTACATCGCTTGGTTTTCAGCGTCCTCCGTGAATTATTTATGTCCATCCTGCGAGCTGAGAACGTCTGTAGTGTGCTGGCAGGAGCGGGGTGCGGTCAGATCGTTACAGCGGGTCTGGCGAATAGGAAGAGAGAGAGAGAGGAGAGAGGATAGAGGGAGAGAGAGAGAGACCAGAAGGACAAGAGGAGGAGTTCTGAGAGCTCCGGGCAGCAACTACACCTACGGTAATGCGCACTTAGCATCGATACAGAGGACGCGGTGCACCTGTTCTGTCACTGCGATACGGAGGCTGACAGCATTTTCCGCAGCAGTTATTAACCCACAGAATGTTTGGCAGGTATTCTTCCCAGTTTCCTTTCAAGTTTGGATTACGATTCATAATTCTTGCCTTTTATTATGTTGTTCATACTCCCCAACCCAACCACCTGGGACGTTATATGCGGCATATACAAGGAGCATTGCGAAAGTAATAAAATAATTTTTTAATTTATTGAACAGATTTGCACTAACACGTAAAATTCTTCAAAGTACTGTCCTTGGGCCTCTAGATATTTTTTCCAGCGACTCTGCCATAAAATACAGTAAATAATTAGAAACTGTAAAATTTTGTGTTAAGCGGTTAATAAGGAGGAATCTACTTTGCTGGTGGAGAGAGAATCAGCACAAATTGAGCAATAAGAGATACTACGAAAATTTCGTGAATAAAATGTTTATATAGTAATTGTATAGTAAAACATTGCCAACGCAAAAATTTCGTAAATAAAATATTAATAGTGAATAGTGACGTTGTTTGTTTGTAGTAGATTGGAAGTAGAAACTGCTCATTTCTAGCAACATCTTTCTGATTTCACCCGCTGTACCCCATCCTGCAGCCATCTACTTTGACCTAAATACCTGAAGCTATCGCTTCCCGGTGGCCAAAATGACTCTGAACTCAACGGAATACAACTAAGCTGAACATCTTCCCCTCTGTGGATATTAGTCTGGAGATGACTATAATTTTTCCAGAAAACTAGAATAAGATTTACACAAAACACGGAGAGGTTCAACACTTCTTTCGCAGTTGGACAAGTATCTGTTCGACAAACTTTAGCAGAGAAATAATATTTAAAAACTGACAGTACAATGTAAATAATGTAAATATATATATATATATAAAAGTTTCGCGTTTGGTGTTTATTTTGCGGTATATTAATTCAATGAAGAGATATTTTGTTTAGGTTCTATGTCTTTTTTCGCTTCCGGATTTACACCTCGTCGACGTTGAGGTCTTTAGCGGAGGGAACTGATGGGAGAGCGGTAAAGGAATGGAATGAAATTTAATTCGTCCATGTCATTTTGAAGGAACTATCTCTGCATACACCTGTAGTGATTTCGGGAAACCATTGAAAACCGAAATCAGGATGGGTGGACGGGGATTCGAACCCACGCCCTCCCGAATACGAGGTCAGAGCGTTACCTCTCACCAAACACGTTCGGTGATCCTCCAGGTCCAAAAATGAATGGATTTTTCTTTTTATCCTCCGTTTTGTACGAAATCATGCCACAAAACAGTATAAATTCCTTCCCCTACCCATCGAAAAAATTTCTTCAAAATTTGCAATGTAATTATGTGCCCTCTGGTTTACAGAAAAACGATACTTTCTAGTATTTACGATTTTTGCAAAATAACTGAATGATTAATTTTAACAAATTTTTTCCTTTGGCGGATAATTTGTTACTACAGAAAATCATATCATTCGATAAAAAAATTTAATGATTCGTGAATTTAATGAATGTGTGTGTGTGAATGTGTGTATGTGTGTGTACAGTGTCAAACTCATTTTTTTACTACCACCATTTCAGTCTCACCCAACATACATTCTTTAAACTAAAAAATTTAATGATTCGTGAATTTAATGAATGTGTGTGTGTGTGTGTGTACAGTGTCAAACTCATTTTTTTACTACCACCATTTCAGTCTCACTCAACATACATTCTTTAAACTAAAAAAATTTAATGATACGTGAATTTAATGAATGTGTGTGTGTGTGTGTGTGTGTGTGTGTGTGTGTGTATGTGTGTGTGTACAGTGTCAAACTCATTTTTTTACAACCACCATTTCAGTCTCACTCAACATAAATTCTTTAAACTTGGTGTTTCTGCAATCCAAATTCATTTGCACCTGTAAAAGGCATTCTTCAAAATGCTCTCCAAGTAACGACGAATAGAAGTAACTATTGCAGTTTGTAGATTCGCGTTTTGGAGTCTGTTTTCATTCACTCGGGTACGAGCAGCTGTGGTGTAGTTGGACAGCTCGGAAATACATAAATATGCCGAAACAAGGACCCTCTCCACCCCAGATATTCGCTGCACCGCGTTCAGAATTCCGGCTTTTAATTTGTTTTCGAGGAAACGCGCAGGAATTTCGTTAATATCGTCCGATATACGAGCATGGACAACGACCGCCGACGCTGTATTAAAGGATTCCTCGGCTCCTCCCACGCTACAGGGGAGATCCGGAGGTACGCGACGCTATCGGAACTTTAAAAAGGTTCTACCAAAAGGCCGTGGCCGAATTCCTTCACGTTGCTTGCCCCGTAATCCTTCCCCACCTCGAAGTCGGCGTAGTGTCCTAAAGAACAAAAAAAAAAACTATAATCTTCACATGTTACTACATTCATTGTGGGGTTCATGACGGAAGCGGTATTAAGTATTGGCGAGCTCGAACACCGGACCTGAAGATGACGATAGAGCACGCAGTCTTAAGCTTGTCTTTCCACATCATCCTGCAGCGAAGCCGCGAAGTTTACATTACAGCGACACGCCAGAAAAAACTTCACTAAATCGGACGCCAGACTCTTCTGTGATTTGTTGATTCGACACATCCTCTGTAGTTCTGTAGACTATATGAAGTGTTCTGAGTTTGTTCATTGTTTATAGTATTCTGCACGTTATGCGCCTAATCAGTTCAGTAAACTCGGCTTCGAGAGATTGCAGAACATAGATTTCAAATTTCTTTTTGATGATACCAGCGTCAGGCATTCGGCAAGACGCCGGTTCGAATCCCCGTCCGGGCATCCAGATTTGGGTTTTCTATGGTTTCCCCAAATAATATCAGACAAATGCCGGGATGCTTCCTACAAAGGGCCATGGCCAAAATTCTTCTCGTTCCTTGTCCCTAGTTCTTTCCCGTCTCTAATTACCATAAGCAAAAAAAAAAAAAAAAAAAAAAAAAAAGACAACCCAGCGTGGATATGATGTGAAGGATATGTCACAGATGGTAATTCTCACTGATTAGACCACAGATCCCCAACCTTATTTGGCCTACCAACCCTTTTTTAACAATAATATTTGGTGTATCTCACCTTATTTACCTTAAATCCCTGCGTTGCACTAAGACAATTTGTTTCTTTTCTTAGCTAATAAATTGCTGATTGTGTTAAATGCTCTTTTGGCTACATATGATCATGGAGATGATGAAACCTGTAAAACTAGATAACACAAATAAGCTTGGATGCTTTTAACTGCTACGGTATATCTAGAACAAATTACACGATTGTGCCTGCCACTGAAATCTCTGACCATTTGCTATTGCTTATTGTGTAGCGAAGAATTCCTTCTCGCTATCAGGCGGGTGCCGGCCACCGACCCACCTGATCGCCTTTGTATGTGACTTCCTGTTGCCTCCACACACAGCTCGGAGGCTCTAGCACAGACAAAATTTATTCTCCCTTTGTGGAAACTCAGACACAAAATTAACATTGTTTTACATGGATGTTAGGCTCAAAGACGAAAAAGGTTATTGAGCGTAAAAAAGAGACCACAGCGCTTTCTGGTTTCTTTAAAACGACCACAACACGCTGTGGCTTATCAATATCTAACTCTTTGTGTTCATGACGTATTGATCCAGAGTGCATTTAACCAGTAATTCTTCTTACCCGTTCCGTAACAAGGATTTTTAAAAAATAAAAATGTGTGGGCAATGCTACCTGGACCAAACGCTTATTTCGCGTTGTGGCCTTTTTGAGATAGCCGCAACGTGTTCTGGCTGTTTTATTGTAAGTACCATAACGCGAATAGCTCAAAACTTGTTTTTTTTTAAAAATTATTTTTGTCAAAAAATAAGGTTACTCCCAAAACAACCCTGTATCTTGCGGAGTTGTACAGATCATATTGGGAAAAGAAAAATTGAAAAGTAGTTGGACAATATATATATAAACAGGACCCACATTTCGTGTTTTTAACAACCATAGTTTGACATGTAACATTTCGATGAGGCTTGTTTATCTAGACAAAATACCATCACCCCCTCCGATGCAGGTGAAATTTCGAAAAGGGCGTTAGCAGCTAGGGATCCAGATTTATGGCCTTGCAGAAAATGTATCAGCCGTGATATTTCACCCGTATTCCCCGGTTGCTTCCGGTTGGCCGAACACGTCGGATGGCACATTCTTGTTTCAAGCCTAAATTTCTTGCACTACTTTATCAACAATTCACTGAACAGAGTGATGTTCCTTTGATTGTTCTTTGCGGAGATGTTACTAATTCAGCGATAAACAACTTACATTTTTTATTTAGGCCATGTATCAATACATCAAACTACTCGTTATATGCTTAAAATCTCTGATTTAAGCGGATGACATTACCTACACGTTTAGGATAATTCTGAAAATTTTAGTATTATATTTTTAAACGAGGTATTTTAGAATTTCCTGTGGTGTGCGAATTATTTTTTAATTTATCAATTCAAAAACCTTTTACACTGTCCATTCAAATACTTTTCTTCAAGCAAAAGTAAAAAATGGAAGGAAGCCATTTAAACCAGTTTCAACGAGTTCTAATACTACTGTTGTGAGAAAAATTTATTGTTTAGTTGTAAACGGCAAAGCGTTGTAAGGGTTAAGTATTACGATAAATTTAATGATCTTTTATCAATACATATCCCAAATACTAAGGAAAGAGGAGGAAACCACCTAATCTGTTGGAATATTAAAATCTTGGCGCTCCCTTTGTTAACTGTTAAGATAATAAATCAGTTTGATTTAAATTTTCAGACTAAATAGATTATTTTGCATTTTTTTTATTGAAAAATAATACATTATACTGTCTGGGCCACAAGATGGTCGATGTATGAAAATTAGGCGTAGGTTCAGACCAATAAATTGAGGTTTTCTCGAAAATCGCAAAAATTGGTGAAAAAATTGGATTTAATTTCAATCTAAATAAATTAAAGAACTTTTAAAAAATAATAGAAACAAAAGCTGAAATTTTCGATCAATTTGAAAATTTTAGGGAATATTATCTTCTCAAAAAAAAAAATTTCTTTGAACTTATTTGCATTCTTATTAAGAGCCATCATTTTGAATTTCTTCTCGGTTACTGGTGAAATGACTGGAAAATTAGAGGGAGGAAACACATTGGTGATTGGGAGCTCTTGTCTGGCGATATACTAAAACAGGAACAAAAACCAAACATACAAAGGAACAAACTCAGAAAAAAAATACTGAATACCTTTATAGATACCTTTAAAAATTATAACTGGATGTAGAAAATGGCAATACTTTGTTTCTTTTTGTGTGTGTCGGCCATACCATATACTTACTGAATATTTGCCTGTGTAACTGTTTTTCGCTTAATAGAACAGATACTCCACAGAAATTTAAATACGTGATTTCGACGTAAGCAGGGAAGGACAAGACAAAATTATGAGGTTTCCTTAACTGCCATATTGCGTACAATAAGCTTTAAAAAAAAAAAAAAAAAAAATCATCTTACCATTGTGAATATTAGTTATATTTTAAACTTAGGATCTCATCACTATTAGCTGCGTTACTAGTTAAGCATCATGCCGCTCCATTAATATAGCCCACACCGCGGGCTTGCCTACCTCAGAGGGGCCGTCCAGGTTCGTAAAGATAATTGTGCTCCTGAGCGTACGGGACCTGTGGCTCCTTTCTTTCCCCCCACCGAAGTGGTACGTGCTCTACCCTCTCCCCCCACCCCCACCCCCACCCGACCCCTTTTAGCCCCCGCCTCCTCCGATTCCGCCGCTTCTTTCCGAGGGAGATCTCGTTGTTTTAAGCTGCCCCGCTCCACCTCCCGGGGTGTAAATCAGAACATCCGAGAGGGTTGCTCCGTACCCGAGTCACGGCTCTTTTTAATGAGCCAACCTTACCACCACTCTCTCCCCGCGAAGCCGCCGTTTAAAATTAACTTTAATGCCGGCGGGACCTCTATATGTTTAATTTATAAGTTAGAGCCTTAAAGAGGCGAAGCCCATTTGGGGCATAACCTAGTTGGGAGAGAAAGTTTCATTCTTTCTTTGCTTCTTCTCTCCCGTTTTTCTCCACGGGCGGTTTCGTGAAGGTCGTATTCTCGTCTCCTTGTCGGCGAGATAGGACAATGCTCGCTTTCAAGGCTGACGCCCACGTCACTGGGTCAAGTTCACAGAGTTTCAGACGAATTTCTCTTTAATGAGTCAGATCAGTGATGATATTATGAAGGACGCTTTTAATTGTTAATCATTTCTGCTAATAAACATCCATAACAATTCTGTTCTTTTTTCTGTTTTGAATTTTTTGTTTTGTTTTTCTTGGGTTTGTTTGTTTTGTTTTTGTTTTTTTTTGTATTTTTTTTTTTACTTTCGTTTCAGTCCTTCAGTTTTAAGAGGAAAATAACTGTTCACCGATTAATGTCACATATTTTGATTAACATAAGCACAATAGTGTCACCACAATCTAATATTTTAATCAGAAATATATTCACAGCAGGAAATATGATTTTTGTGAATTAATCTCATGCAAATGCTGTCTACACAATGCATAATTTCCCAATTTTCAAGGAAAATAGTGGCATATAGATTAACCAGAATGTTTTTTATACAGAACATTACGATATTTCCTTGCTAATGCGTATTGATTACATTACTTGTTCCGTATTCACTTCTGTATTTATTTAGCTTGATTTCAGATTGTGATCAACTGTGATTCATACAATGTAGTTCTTAAAGATAGAGTTGTGCTAAAATGATTTGCTGGCAACAAAATTTTTCAAGGGCGTACATTTGAAGCTGTGTTCATGCGATTATCAATAAACATTATTTTGACGTGCAGAAATTAATCAGAAATTACTTACACTTTCAATATCCTTGCATATGTACCATTAGTTATCCGCCGAAAATACCGTGAATATTCGAACATTTGTAACGTTTGGAGCAACATTTCTTGAGCTATTGGGGCAACAGCATGTTCACCGTCTACTTTGCTTTATCGAAGTAAATATTAGTTTAAAATTTAATTTAATTTAATTGCAATGGAGCGCACGCTCCAGTCCAATTTCCCTACACACCTGTCTTTCCTGCACCCTCATACATTTTCCCTGTACAAATTTCAACTTAAAATTCTTTCAACATTTTTGGTAAATTATTCATAAATTATCTTGGTAACTTATTCCAATCCCTGAGACCCTTACCTCAAGAAGAGAATCTTCCTACTCTCTTATGCCTGAAATCGAGTGCTAGCTTGTGATTATGGCCACCTTTTCCCTACCATGCACTACTTTTAATTCTTACAACAATATCTTTCCATGCCTCATCATCAATATACGCCTTGTACACTCCCATGATCCACTTCACCCTCCTCCTGTCTTGCAATGAATCCCATTCCAGCTATTTCATCATATCTGTTACTGATGCGTTTTCCGGTCATTTCCAGAAAAAAATCTAGCAGCCCTTTTTTGTACCCTCTCCAACTCCTGTATTTGATACTCAAAATGTGGGTCCCATACTACACTACCATTTTCGAGCAATGGTCTGGCTAAAGTTTCGTAACCCAATCCCTTTACTTCTCTCGTATATCCCCTCATCACTCTCTCCAACAAGTGCAGAATTTTGAAACCTTTTTCTACTAACTGTCCAATGTGTCCTGCCCGGTTAAGCTTGTTATCAAATGTAATGCCAAGATATTTATAGATATTTTAAATCTTCAACAAGCAATTCTTTCCCCACCTTATAATCATAATCAACATTTAGTTTTTTAAATTTATATCCTGACTCTTCTTTGCGTTTATCTTATTCCCATGTTGGCTATCCTAAATAGATATTCTGTCCAGATCATCCTGCAGCTGTTTACAGTCCTCCACCGTTTTGATCCTTTCATGTAGCATTATGTCATCATCAAACAATCCAACTTTTGATAGTAAACGATCAACACAATTATTCATTAGAATAATTAATAGAAATGGTCCCAACACACTACCCTATGGCACTCCAATTTTTACTTCCACTTCTTTTGATACAGAATTTGCTAACCTAACTTTTTGTTTTCTACTTTTTAAGCAAATCACTTTCTAATACACTACAATTTTTTACCTTATCTGCTACTATTTTATGGCTCACTCTGTCAAAATCCTTTGAAAGATCTAGTGCCACAGTATCAATTTGGCCTCATTTGTCCAAAATTGGCTACTTAGTATGGAAAATAAATTATTGTTGTCATTATTGTAATGGTACGGGATAAACCACTCATCAATGCAACGGAAAGGCCAACAAAACGTTGACAAATCTCGGTTTCTACTTGCTGCACTCATATTTTTAAAAAGGACTTGGTTACTGATTGGTAATGAATCCATTCACGTGTCGCCATGAAATAGTTGTCTCGTCGGTTTATTGAATAGTGGTTATACCTACGAAAGCAATAGCGCAGTACTGCCAGGGCAACTATTTTATAAATGAAGCTAAGATTATCTTCCAGCAGAATACTGGAGTCCTTTAAGTCAGATTGCTGAGGTCAGTTCCATGATGCGTAGAAGTTTTAAATGGTTTTAGAACTGAGTGAGAGGGTCTAACAAAGCAAAAAAACAAAAAACACACACACACACTCAAAAAAAAACAAAAAAAAAAAAAAACAAAAAACAAAAACAAACAAAAAACAAAAACAAACAAAAAACAAAAACAACAAAAAACAATTAACCAGTTCTATTTGGTTGCAATTTGAATACAGCAAACATTCACAAGAAAGTAATTACGTGTGTACCAGTTTCAATGGTAACATATGAGATGTTCTACCCAGTTTTGAGTGTACGCTATAGTGAAGTTTTTTCGCTTATGTAGCTCGAGAGTGTTTTCTGGCCGGCTCATCCCGCTGAATATGTATGCGAGCTTGGTCGTTAGCCAGTGTCTCTTCTGATCCACTTCCTGAGCGGAAAATCTATTATGACAGCGTCGGTCGCAGGGTAGGGTTATAGAACGAGGACAAAGTGCGTAAACAACCAACTCTTTCTGAGCCGTCATCGACGGTAAGGTTAGTTTGATTCTCTCCATACTATTTCGAGCCTGAAGAATCACAGATATTACTACAGCCTGGAATTCGGAAAGACACAAGTTCGATCGCTGGTGCTAACATACAGATTTTGGTTTACCGTGTTTTTTTTTCCAGAATCAGTCTAGGTGAATCTTGGAATGTTTCGTTTATCAGGGCCAAGACTGATTTCCTAAACAGACGACTTATAATAGGCCAACTTTTTCTATCTGATTTTGTGGCGTCATTTAATCAGAAACTGGAATAAATTTAAGTTCACAGCACCAGAGTATCCAAAAATTTCGACTATTTTAGTACTGCGGGTTTACGATTAGAGTTCTCCAATACAATACAATACAATACATCCGCTTTCCATAGGTCCCAATATAAGAGACAGGCTCTGTGCAAAGTTGGTAATTTACTGATAAACTATTACATAGCAAAATAGATAAATATACCAGAAGATGTACAGTCACAGAATTCATAGCACATTTATTACTTTTTATCGGTATACCAAATGGTCTTATCGTCTATTGAAACACGCTAACAGAAAGTTTTCTATTAGCACGTGGAAACCCTACCTGTCGTTGCTGACTTGTTGATTAGAGCCTAGCAGTAATTTGGAATTTGCGAGGGAGTCGAGTTTTTGTGGGAGTGGTCGATCTGTTTACCCTGTCGCTGAGAAATCCTCTTTTCCCCCGCAGATAATTTGAAAGGCATCTGACGACTTCTTTGAGTAAAGGGGACGGATCTTTTACACTTTTCACTGGAATGAAATCTGCCTTTAAGCAAAAGTAAACAAAGAAACTTGCCAATTCCTTCGAGACGAATCATAAAAATTATCTGCTCCGGAGCACATGTGGAGAGTTTATTTCCGCTTAGGTTAATCTGATTTCTAAGAAAACATTAATAACTAGTTCCAAAACACCTAGAATTATCAAACTCCAGTAAACACTGCAAAAACTTGTTTACTGCTTACATCTCTCTTGCGCGTCAAAAACAAAAGGGGACATGAGTATTATGTTGTATCATACAATCTTTGGAAATCTTTTCTGTATGGTTTAAGGTTAGTTTCACACATAATTCTGATAATAGAGAAATTTTAACTTTTTTTTACAGTCTTCATGGTTCGTCGATGTTGTGATCATTAGAGACTGAGGAAGGAGAAGAGGTGGAGGGATAAGTAATGTAAAGTGATTCAGTTAAGCTCTTTTCAAACAATTATCGCTGCATTCGCTTGAAGTGATTTCAGGGAACCTTGGAAACCCGTAAGTAGAATGGCCGAACGGGGATTTGAACCGGCGTTCTCCCGAATCCCAAACTCGAGCGTTAATTCTTCATCTACCGGTCTTGACAGAAATGTTATTCCTTTGATGTTAATTGAAGATATTGCTGTTTTTAAATCTCTGAACACGGTACGTTTAGGCAATTAGATTTACAGTAAAGTCTCATTGGTAGCATACCACCCAGGCGCCTCGGTTTTCTGTTGCTAATATTACAACAAGCTTCACACTGTTGGTAATAACGATTTTTTCATCAGGATTTTATTTGGCTAACTGAGGTGTAACCAAAGCTGTAATTAACTGAAATGAGTCGAAGATTTATTGGAATTAATTACTCCCTTTCCTAACAATCGTTGATAATCTTGTCTCCCGTGAATCCTACGGAAATTTTTCTGTCACTACTAGGCATGTGATACTACAGCTCACTTGGCTTCATAGTACGCCCTGCATCTTGCTAACGTCGCTTAGTGAAAATACAGTTGCCAAATTTAAATCGATTACCTGGTAACGTTAGATCAATCAGCAAAAATGAATTTCATGTATGTACCTGATTTCTCGTTTTATTTAAGACGTCATCGTTTGTGAAGACATAAAATTTTCCAAAAATTTATGGTCTCTAACAACCACATCGTTGACGTCCTGAAAACCTATAACACGAAAATAAACAGAAAATTAGAAGAAAAAAAAAAATTCGTAACAATCTGAAGGTTTTTTCTGCAAGATCATTTTATTTAATAGAGTGTTAATTGCCCAGTTATTAAAACACTGCTCGTCAACATTCGAT
Source organism: Vandiemenella viatica (assembly GCA_031002005.1). Lineage (NCBI taxonomy): Eukaryota > Metazoa > Arthropoda > Insecta > Orthoptera > Morabidae > Vandiemenella > Vandiemenella viatica. The sequence continues at coordinate 111,532,949 of CM061918.1, forward strand.
TGCTAAAGTAACTTCTGGAATTGTTTTACAAAGAAAAATATAAATAATAATATACAAATGATAAAATTGTTGGATACATCACATTCAACTAATTAAAAAAAGAAATGAGTCTTCGTATTTCTTTTGTTTACACCAGTCAAAACCATAATTGGTCAAATGCTTGCTTTCAATTCACTTTATACATCAGTTCTATAAAACTAGCTTCTCGATTCAGTAATACATATTCAGAATCATAGTTTTTCTTTATGTTTCATTTTTAAATTAGTACTTACGTAATTATACTTAACGCATTCTCTTACAGCCTGACAGGTTTCCTTTTGTCACAAACTTATATTCATTTTTTTTCCTGATTCTTGTTGTTTTCTGTCATAAACTGAAAGTACCACACATACCGTGATTGATGTTTCTCCCAGCAACAATTTCTGACAAGTTGCTTGCACTAACTTGACGACGCAAAGATATTATAACAATCTGTTCTCACTGCAAGTCTGTCAACGTTTGAATAAACAATGAACTTTAATAGGCATAGATATCGTTTGTAAGCAGCAATTTTTTTTTTTTTTTTTTTTAAATGAAAATAATTAGAAACTGTTAGCATACTCGTGTTCATCAAAATA
>CM061918.1:111534565-111621638 GCA_031002005.1 Vandiemenella viatica
GGCCATAATCGCAAGCTGGCACTCAATTTCAGGCACAAGAATGTAGGAAAATTCTCTTTTCTAAGTAAGGGTATCAGGGATTGCAATAAGTTATCAAGAAAAATGATGAATAATTTGCGACAAATGTTGAAAGAATTTTAAGTTGAAATTTGTAGAAGGCAAATGTAGGAGGGTGTAGGAAAGACAGATTTGAAGCGTGCGTCCATTGCAATTAAATTAAATTAAATTGATTAAATTAAAAAAAAAAGATTCGCGTCCATAAAGCAAAGCAGACGGTGAACATGCTGTCGCCACAACAGCTCAAGAAACGTTGTTAAAAATGTTAGGAATGTGCAAATACTCACGGTATTTTATACGGATAACTAATGGGTGCATATGCAAGATTATTGAAAGTGTAAGTAATTTCTGATTAATTTCAGTACTTCCAAATAATGTTTCATGATAATCGCATGAACGCAGCTTCAAATGTACACCCTTGAAAAATTTCGTTGCCAGCAAATCATTTTATCACTACTTTGTATCATTAAAAAGTACACTGTACGAATCACAGTTGATCACAATCTGAAATCAACTTAAATGAATACAGAAGTGAGCACGGAACAAGTAATATAGTCAATACGCACTAGCAAGGAAATATCGTGAATTTTTCTGTATAAAAACATTCTGTTTAATCTATATGCCACTATATTCCTTGAAAAATGGGAAATTATGCATTGTGTAGACAGCATTTGCATGAGATTAATTCACAAAAATCATATTTCCTGCTGTGAATATATTGCTGATTAAAATATTAGATAGTAGGGACACAATTGTGTTTATGTTAATCAAAATATGTAACAATAATCGGGGTACAGTTATTTTCCTCTCAAAACTGAAGGATTGAAACGAAAGTAAAAAACAAAAAGAAAACAACAAACAAAAACAAAACAAAAAACATAAATAAAACAAAAAAACAAAACAAGAAAAACAAAAACATCAAAACAAAAAGAACAGAATTTGTAATGGATGGCAATGTGTTATGTTTATTAGCAATAGAACTCTTTAATATTGTATGGGCTGTAGCAGAAATGATTAACAATTAAAGACGTCCTTCATAATTTCATCTCTGATCTGACTCTTTAAAGAGAAATTCGTCTGAAACTCTGTGAACTTGACCCAGTGACGTGGGCGTCAGCCTTGAAAGCGAGCATTGTTCTATCTCGCCGACAAGGAGACGAGAATACGACCTTCACGAAACCGCCCGTGGAGAAAAACGGGAGAGAAGAAGCAAAGAAAGAATGAAACTTTCTCTCCCAACTAGGTTATGCCCCAAATGGGCTTCGCCTCTTTAAGGCTCTAACTTATAAATTAAACATATAGAGGTCCCGCCGGCATTAAAGTTAATTTTAAACGGCGGCTTCGCGGGGAGAGAGTGGTGGTAAGGTTGGCTCATTAAAAAGAGCCGTGACTCGGGTACGGAGCACCCTCTCGGATGTTCTGATTTACACCCCGGGAGGTGGAGCGGGGCAGCTTAAAACAACGAGATCTCCCTCGGAAAGAAGCGGCGGAATCGGAGGAGGCGGGGGCTAAAAGGGGTCGGGTGGGGGTGGGGGTGGGGGGAGAGGGTAGAGCACGTACCACGTCGGTGGGGGGAAAGAAAGGAGCCACAGGTCCCGTACACTCAGGAGCACAATTATCTTTACGAACCTGGACGGCCCCTCTGAGGTAGGCACGCCCGCGGTGCGGCTATATTAATGGAGCATGGAGCGGCATGATGCTTAACTAGTAACGCAGCTAATAGTGATGAGATCCTTAGTTTAAAATATAAATAATATTCACAATGGTAAGATGATTTTTTTTTTTTTTTTAGCTTATTGTATCCAATATGGCAGTAAAGGAAAACTCATAATTTTGTCATGTCCTTCCCTGCTTACATCGCAGCCACGTATTGAAATTTCTGTGGGGTATCTGTTTTATTAAGAGTAAAACAGATCCACAGACAAATATTCTATGATATGGCCGACAAACGCAAAAAAAACATGAAATTATTGTCATTTTATACTTCCAGTTATAATTTTTAAAGATATTTATAAATGGAGTCAGTACTATTTTCTATTTTATTTTTTTGTCAGTTTGTTTCTTTTGTATGTTTGGTTTTTGTACACCTTTTGTATTTTTTTTTTTTTTTTTTTTTTTTTTTTTTTTTTTTTTTTTGTATATTGTCAGACAAGAGCTCCAATTAGCAGTGTGTTTTCTCCCTCTAATTTTCCAATCATTTGACCGGTAACCGAGAAGAAATTAAAAATGATGGCTGTTAACAAGAATGCAAATACGTTCAAAGCAATTCTTTTTTTGAGAAGATAATATTCCCTAAAATTGGCAAATTGATCGAAAATTTCAACTTTTGTTTCTGTTATTTTTAAAAAGTTCTTTAATTTATTTACATTGAAATTAAATCCAATTTTTGCACCGAATTTTGCGATTTTCGAGAAAACCTCAATTTATTGGTTCTGAACCTATCCTAATTTTCATACATCGACCATCTTCAGTATAATGTATTATTTTTGATTAAAAATTTAAATCAAACTGATTTATTATCTTAACAGTTAAGAAAGGGAGCGCCCAAATGTTAATATTCCAACAGAATAGGAGGATTCCTCCTCTTTCCTTAGTATTTGGGATATCTATGGATAAAAGATCATTAAATTTATCGTAATACTTAACCTTTACAACGCCTTGCCGTTTACAACTAAACAATAAATTTTTCTCACAACAGTAATATTAGAACTCGTTGAAATTGGTTTAAATGGCTTCCTTCCATTTTTTACTTTTGCTTGAAGAAAAGTATTTGAATGGACAATGTAATAGGTTTTTGAATTGATAAATTAAAAAATAATTCCCACACCACAGGAAATTCTAAAATACTTCGTTTAAAAATATAATAATAAAATTTTCTGAATTATCCTAAACGTGTAGGTAATGTCATCCGTCTAAATCAGATCTTTTAAGCTTATAACGAGTAGTTTTATGTATTGATACATGGCCTACACAAAAAATATAAAGTTTTTTTTTTAGCTGAATTAGTAACATATCCGCAAAGAACAATCCTAGGAACCTCACTCTGTTAAGTGAATAGTTGATAAAGTAGTGCAAGAAATTTAGGCTTGAAACAAGAATGTGCCATCCGACGTGTTCAGCCAACCGGAAGCAACCGGGGAATACGGGTGAAATATCACGGCTGATACATTTTCTGCAAGGCCATAAATCTGGATCCCTAGCTGCTAACGCCCTTTTCGAAATTCACCTGCATCGGAGGGAGTGATGGTATTTTGTCTAGATAAACAAGCCTCATCGAAATGTCACATGTCAAACTATGGTGGTTAAAAACACGAAATGTGAGTCCCGTTTATATATATATATGTCCAACTACTTTTCAATTTTTCTTGTCCCAATATGATCTGTACAACACCGTAAGATACCGGGTTGTTTTAAAAAAAAAAAAAAAAAAGTTTTGAGCTATTCGCGTTATGGCACTTACAATAAAACAGCCAGAACACGTTGCGGCTAACTCAAAAAGGCCACAACGCGAAATAAGCGTTTGGTCCAGGTAGCATTGTCCACACATTTTTATTTTTTAAAAATCCTTGTAACGAAACGGGTAAGAAGAATTACTAGTTAAATGCACTCTGGATCAATTCGTTGTGAACACAAAGAGTTAGATATTGATAAGCCACAGCGTGTTGTGGTCGTTTTAAAGAAACCAGAAAGCGCTCTGGTCTCTTTTTTTTACGCTCAATAACCTTTTTCGTCTTTGAGCCTAACATCTATAAAAGATCCATGTAAAACAATGTTTTTTTGTCTGAGTTTCCACAAAGGGAGAATAAATTTTGTCTGTGCTAGAGCCTCCGAGCTGTGTGTGGTGGCAACAAGAAGTCACATACAAACGTGATCAGGTGGGTCGGTGGCCGGCACCCGCTTGATAGCGAGAAGGAATTCTTCGCTATACAGTAAGCAATAGCAAATGGTCAGAGAGTTCAACGGCAGGCGCACTGGTGTAATTTGTTCGAGACATACCGTAGCAGTTAAAAGCATCCAAGCTTATTTGTGTTATCTACTTTTATAGGTTTCATCACCCCCTGATCATATGTAGCCAAAAGAGCATTTAACAAAATCAGCAATTTATTAGCTAAGAAAAGAAACAAATTGTCTTAGTGCAACGCAGGGATTAAAGGTAAATAAGGTGAGATATACCAAATATTATTGTTCAAAAAGGGTTGGTAGGCCAAATAAGGTTGGGAACCTGTGGTCTAATCAGTGAGAATTACCATCTGTGACATATCCTTCACATCATATCCACGCTGGGTTGTCTTTTTCTTTTTTTGTTTGCTTATGGTAATTAGAGACGGGAAAGAACTAGGGACAAGGAACGGGAAGAAATTTGGCCATGGCCCCTTGAAGGAAGCATCCCGGCATTTGTCTGATGTTATTTGGGGAAACCATCGAAAACCTAAATCTGGATGCGGACGGGGATTCGAACCGGTGTCCTCCCGAATGCCTCACGCTGGTATCATCACAAAGAAATGTTGAAATCTGTGTTCTGCAATCTCTCGAAGCCGAGTTTACTGAACTGATTAGGTGCATATCGTGCAGAATACTATAAACAATGAACAAACTCAGAACAGTTCATAGAGTCTACAGAACTACAGAGGATGTGTCGAATCAACAAATCACAGAACAGTCTGGCGTTCGATGTAGTGAAGTTTTTTCTGGCGTGTCGCTGTAATGTAAACTTCGCTGCAGGATGTTGTGGAAAGACAAGCTTACGACTGCGTGCTCTATCGTCATCTTCAGGTCCGGTGTTCGAGCTCGCCAATACTTAATATCGCTTCCGTCACGAACCCCACAATGAATGTAGTAATATGTGAAGATTATAGTTCTTTTTTTTGTTCTTTAGGACACTACGCCGACTTCGAGGTGGGGGAGGATTACGGGGCAAGCAACGTGAAGGAATTCGGCCACGGCCTTTTGGTAGAACCTTTTTAAAGTTCCGATAGCGTCGCGTACCTCCGGATCTCCCCTGTAGCGTGGGAGGAGCCGAGGAATCCTTTAATACAGCGTCGGCGGTCGTTGTCCATGCTCGTATATCGGACGATATTAACGAAATTCCTGCGCGTTTCCTCGAAAACAAATTAAAAGCCGGAATTCTGAACGCGGTGCAGCGAATATCTGGGGTGGAGAAGGTCCTTGTTTCGGCATATTTATGTATTTCCGAGCTGTCCAACTACACCACAGCTGCTCGTACCCGAGTGAATGAAAACAGACTCCAAAACGCGAATCTAAAAACTGCGACAGTTAGTTCTATTCGTCATTACTTGCAGAGAATTTGGAAGATTTGCCTTTTACAGGTGCAAAGGAGTCTGTTTTGCAGAAACACCAAGTTTAAAGAATGTATGTTGAGTGTGACTGAAATGGTGGTAGTAAAAATATGAGTTAGATACTGTACAAACACACATTCATTATATTCACAGATTCACTAAATTTTCTGTCGAATGATATGATTTTTCTGCAGAAATAAATTATCCGCCAAAGGATGAAATTTGCTAAAACCAATCATTCAGTTATTAAGCAAAAATGGTAAATGTAAAAAGTATAGTTTTTTATAATCCAGAGGGCACCTAATTACATTGTAAATTTTGAAAAAAATGTTTTCGATGAGTTGGGGAAGGAATTTACGTGAAAATACTGGAGGAATAGGGTGCTAAAGAACAGCAAGAAAAATAAGTTAAAACAAAAATGTGTTTTATTACTATCAGATATTTCCAGATTGCCGTATCTAAATTTGACTTGAGAAAGATAAAATTACGACGAAATAAAAATAACAAGAAAATTGACCGATCTGAAAAGTTACATAGGAATGTGTGCCTCTCTGCTTCTTAATTCCCAGTAATTATCATTAATCAGAATTCGTAACTAATGAGATTACTGCATTCAATGTTATTAATTTATTCATAAATCACTGAGTACTTTTCAGATAGTTTTACAATCATTATTATTTATTGTTTTTAATAATGTGGGCATTCTGATCTCTCAAACCTACACCATATAGTGTCAGTGAATAATTGTTCGTGCACTATAGAATTTCCTACAACAAAGCAACCTTCCAATATAGCTGTTATAAAAACGGACAGATTATCTTATAGGCCATTCAGATTCATCGTAACACCACTTTATCACGTGGGTGAGCTTACTGCATGACTTCAGAGTGTCAAAGAAGCATAGAAATACAAAAAAGCCTTACATATTTTTATTTGCAGATGACTTCTATCACGCTTTCCGGTCAAGCATGGAGAATCCTATTGTGTTTGGTGCGGTTTAAATAGTCCTTCGCATAACGGGACCTTGGATTGTGTTCGTCTTCTTACGGGTGATGCTACCAACCCCACCTCCTTGACTTTATTCCTCTGTTTTCAACATCTCTGGGTTATGGAGAAACATATATGATATATGCCTCACCACTCCCACAGGTTTCGTTTTTGTGTCCGATAAGTTGGCTTTTAGACTTCTACCCTCGACTCCAGGAAGGCGGGAACTATGGTGAATGACTCCTAAGCGTCCCCTTCTATCTCTATGCCAACTTGTACGTAGGCTTATCGTCAGATTAAAATTTAGTATATATTATTTCTATAAGTTTTTTTTTTGGTCACGATCTATTTATCTCCCTTAATACCTAACCGAAATTGATAAATGAGGTACATCATACTTTAAGATAGGAATTTTTCGGAATTCGACCCTTGAAGGGCAAAAGATTTCACTATGAAGGTCACGTGTAGAAGAAATTTCATACCCAAGCTGCTAGTTTCCGCTGGCGTCGATAACGATTGACAATGTAACAACTAGATAGCAGCACGACATATCACAGAGATACAGATATACTGTCTGTGTATTGTTCAGCTTAGTTGTATTGCGATGAGGTCTGTGACACTTCGGCTTCCGGGAAGGAAGAGGTCCAGGTGTTTACGTCAAAGTAAGGGGCCCCAGGATATCATATATCAGGTGAAATCAGAAACGTATTGCTAGAAAGGAGCCTACAACAAACCCTCAACGTCACTATTCATCGAATTTTATTCATGAAATTTTCGCGTGGACAGTGTTTTGCTATACGAGTGTTATATAAGCATTGTTTGTCGAGAAATTATCTTATGGTCATCTAGGGTTTTAATTGATGAAATTGTGCTGATCCTAACTCTCACCACCAATAAAATAGAATCCTTGATTAATTTCCTATTAACTACGTAATTCTAAACAGCAAAAGTATTAACTATCAGTGTGTCGCGTATGAGACAGTTTAGAAACAAGCCACTAGTTTCCGCTCGCATTGATGACGAATGTTCGCGTACCGCTATTAGAAACACGACATATAAAAAACGTATGGTATACTGTGTATGTTTTGTTCAGCTTAGTTACATTCCGCTGAAGCTTTGGCCACCGGGAAGGAATAGCTGCAGGTATTTAAATCAAAGTAGATGGCTGCAGGATAGCGTACATCAGGCGAAATTAGAAAGGTATTGCTAGAAATGAGCAGTTTCTTCTTCCAACCTACTACAAACAAATAACGTATTTTATTCATGAAATTTTTGTATGGGCAATGCTTTACTATACAAACATTTTATTGACGAAATTTTCGTATGAGCCATCTAGTATCTATCATTGCTAAAATTGCGCTGATTTTGTCTCCATCAGCAAAGTAGTCTCTTTCCTATTAACCGTTTAATCCTAAATTTTACAATTTCTTATTATCTCCTGTACTTCATGGCAGAGTCGCTGTAAAAAATGTGTAGAGAATTTTAAGTGTTTGAGCAAATCTGTTCAATAAATTACTTTAAAAAAATTATTGCATTACTTTCAAAATGCTCCTTGTATATGCCGCATATAATGTCCCAGATGGTTGGGTTGGGGAGTATGAACAACATAATAAAAGGCAAGAATTATGAATCGTAATCCAAACTTGAAAGGAAACTGGGAAGAATACCTGCCAACCATTCTGTGGGTTAATAACTGCTGCGGAAAATGCTGTCAGCCTCCGTATCGCAGCGACAGAACAGGTGCGCCGCGTCCTCTGTATCGATGCTAAGTGCGCATTACCGTAGGTGTAGTTGCTGCCCGGAGCTCTCAGAACTCCTCCTCTTGTCCTTCTGGTCTCTCTCTCTCTCTCTCCCTCTATCCTCTCTCCTCTCTCTCTCTTCCTATTCGCCAGACCCGCTGTAACGATCTGACCGCACCCCGCTCCTGCCAGCACACTACAGACGTTCTCAGCTCACAGGATGGACATAAATAATTCACGGAGGACGCTGAAAACTAAGCGATGTACAGTGCCGCTGAAAATTAAGAATATACTCTTTCAGACAGCCATATAAACGAATTTTACTTCTTTACTGCGCGTAACTTAACAGTCATTGCTTTACTTTTCTTTCCCACTAAGATGCTGTAGCAAAGCAATTATCTACACTAATATTACAAATGCCAAAGTAACTCTGTCTCTCTGTTTGTTTGTTACGTTTTCACAGCTAAACGGCTAAACCGATCTTGGTGAAATTTGACAAGGAAATACTATGTGCTATTAGGAACGACATTGAATACTTTTTCCTGATAAATGTCATATTATGTCATGTAATTTATAAAACTATCCGAACGGTGACAGACAGATGGATATTGTGTGTAAGTCTCTGAAATGTTATATCGGTCACTCAGGCTTCATTTCTCCCGCAGTCAGTTAGTGTATGATACGTTTATAAATTTGATGTACAGACACAGCGAATGTGCACTGGCACACTCCTACAAATAATAAAATTGGGGTAAGACGTAATAAAAACTGTGACCTTGTTGGAATGGCAAGTGCGATGTTGCGTTGTTTGTTCAGATCCCAATGATTCTCACAGACCTACCTTTCCAGTTCCCACTGACATTAATGACAACCAATAAAGCCTAGGGACAGACACTGAAAGTAGCAGGTATACGCTTAGAAAAGACCTGTTTTTCCCATAGACAATTAATTATTTGTAGCTACCTCAAGGGTTTGCGACCCTAAAACCTATATATCTTATCAAAGCACATAAAAAAAAACGACGTGTATAAAACAGTATTGACATAATATGTCCCCAGAAAGAGACATATTTATACCTCAAACGACAATCTGCCGCAGGAAGGTTGGTGGTGAAGCGTACAACTTGAACTACCTCTTTTCATGAATTAAATTACCTTTTATTTTAATTATTTTATCAATAATATTATTACTGAATAAAATAAATGAGAAGGGGAATTGGGATTTTACGTGTGGGCAACACCATTTCACGTACGTTTGATATTAACATTTATTACAGCAATTACTTTTCAATTACAATTAAACAATCAACGTGTAATACAATAGTTTCAATATCTACCAGTTCTCAGGGGTTTTGTTATATCTCTTTTAACTAAGTGCAGCGGAGCGATGAGAGTCTCTAGGGAGACAGTGGGTTTATCAATACGACACATCTTTTCGGTGGTTATCAACATCTGTGAGCAGTTACCATTTTTCCGGAGGCGCCAAGACTACTTCCAGCAGCATTCCCAGGCGATGACCTATCTGCTGGCCGTCGGACTGCGTCATCCACACCGATGGCGACATGGACCACAGAGCACCACCACAGACCGTGCTAACATTATTCAACGCACATCATGTTCTTCTGTCGGCTAGCGACGCACACAATCGCTGTCCTCTCCATACACACTAACGGCTCCTGGGTACCTGCCTCAAGGTCGCATACCACAGCAGCCCTGTCACCATTTATTTGAACTGTCCACTTGTGCGAGCCAGGAGCCCAGCATATCGCGAATATTACTATGTAGTGTAGCGATACACTACAGTAGTCTCCACATTTATCTCCCACCCTATTGGTTTGTTGCCATTTTTTTTAACATGTTACAATTTTATTTCTTTATGAGACAGGTTCGGAGGTAGATTTTTTTGGCAATGGCTTCCCCGTCGTATTATTCGGGAAACCTTTTACTCCACTTACAGCTTTCTATTTCTAACAATAAAATTCTGAGTACACCCGTACGATAGCTAGTGATATGATAAATTATTTCTGTGATAGACGACTGTGGCTGACAATTGAGCGCAAGTAGTAGTTGCAGCTACTAGAGCAATACGGCTTTCTATATCCAACAGCAAATATTGTTTATGAATACTAATAAAAAGTTATCGTGGCCGTAACTTCCGGCATTCGTTGGTGGGCTACAATGGCCAGAGATATTACTACAAACTAGAGCTAAGGAGCTATTAAATAACAGTTCTATTTAGCTAAGTTCCGGGAAGAAATGAATTGCCAAACGCTGAAAGGAAAGTACTAATTGTGTTCGAATAAATGTATTTATAATTATTTGTTTTGTTTGCTTATATTTGTTCGATGTAGATGTTTTGTTAAACACTGAAGTGACACTTCCAGTCTTCATTGGCGGGCTACAATGGCCAGAGATCTTATTACCACCTAGAGGGTATGCTCCTTATTTAACAAAATTTCTACTTAGATAAGTATTCGCGAGGAATAATTCGACAAAACGCTGAAAGAATAGTATGAATTGCGTTTGAATTAATATAGTAGTTATTAGTTTTTATTTATTTATATTCGTTCAATGTAGATTTCTTTGTTAAATTCTTTGGTCATCGATGCGCAATGTAAAAACCTTTAATTTTTGGGCAGAAATGTTAACGGAAGTTTTGATTAGACTGAAATTTAACTCGGGTCACAATAACAACTGGCACTTGACATTAAAACGACGTGCATGAGTAATTCACCTTTTATATTAAAAAAAATTAAGTTGTTTTAATGGGCGCTATGATACTAAAAACCTTACTTCATACAGATATGAATAGTTTCTTACTTATCCCCATTTAAGAATTAAAACTATAACATGCCATAACGTAAGGTTGCTAAGATCTATTTTGCTTCGATTTTACTCACGCAATACTACTGACGTTATTATTTAAGTCGCATGTAAATAGTTCCATCTGCATCGCAATGTGAGCTGTAACTGAAATGTGTGTAACTTTACAAAATCAGGGTCACGAGAGTTATTTAATAACAATTGTATTTAGTTATGCAAACGGCAAGATATGATTTTTCAGAACACTTTTTTCAAGTCGTCGTATTTGGCAGCTTAAGAATATAGCAATTTAATTTTTTATTTAGATGCACAAGACGTGATTCAGAGGGGATTTACGGAAGTAAAAAAAAAAATTGTTTGTAACTTAATGTTCCATTTAGGTAGGCAGAAAACCTACTGCTTCGTGCTTAACTTCTAAAAATTTTATTTCGGTACACAAGGACACCTAATATCTTGATTTACTGGGAATGCTGCGTTTTTTATTTGCATTGTCAAGCTTTCCACCGATATGCTGCAGCCTTCTTCAGAAATGAATTCTTGGTAAATCAAGTTATTACGAACAAATGTATGATTTACTGCCCAGTGGCTAACTGATGCAATTCGTGTATGAGAGGAGATTGCCATAACTCCTTCCCCCGCAACGCTGGTCACCTCTGAGGTCATGACCTCAATGCCTTTTTACTCATCTTTAATCCTCAATAGGTGTAACTGACATCTCTCCGCATTTCCAAGGAAATTTACTTCAGTTCTACATACGTAGAAAGGAAGGCAAACGCGCAACGACAATATGTGACACGAACATAATCACAGACTTCACCATGGGTAGCAACACTGTAAGGCACTGAGAAACCGAAATTCAGCAACGTTTATGAGCTACAATATTAACATAAATACAACTGACGATTGACTTAGGATTTCCTCCTCCAAAATGGCTGTGTAATTGTAGGGTTAAATGAAAACACTTTGAAGGAGACATTTGGTTCTTAATTCTTATTTAGATTTTCTCATGCGTCACGCATCAGAAGGGGTAGAGAGCGGAAAAGACTATTAACAGGTAGCGAAAATCTTGTTGATATTGGAATGACTGGAATTGGCTTTATTTTGGTTTCAGTTTGTATTTGTAAACTAATCTTCCGTGAACAAAAAATGTTCCCTTGTCAATTATCCCACGGCTAATAAGTCTGATTAATAGAACCGTTTCTCTCATTGCGTCTATGATTGTAAACTATTCCTTATACAAAGTTGTTAGTATAATTGTACAACAGTTTATTAAGACTGAGTCTTGTTGACAAAGCTACAATATTAATTATCAATTGGCCTATTTTTTTTAATAAAATCCTATCTCCATAGCATGAACAAAATACTGGCAAATGAGTTTGTCATAACGATATTTCAAAGCAACACAAAAATAATGAGATATAGAAGAGTTGATAACAACATTACTAGATTAGTTATAAAAATAGGAGGAAATGTAGCTAAGGAAGAAAGCATCATTTACAATGATACCTGAAGTAAGCAATAGCAGAATAGGAATAACGAGAATAATCTTCTTCACAAAGAGAAAATTTAAGCTTCAAAATTTATGACTCAGTTGGAAATCAAATAATGGATGAGCTATGAAATTTGTGGAGAAGTATCACAGTACAAAGGGACAGCTGGTGTGTCACATTCTACGGTCTCCGAGATTTTACAATGTGTTATTGCAAGTTACAGATAAAGGTAAGAACTGTAGAGGAAGCGAAATGTCAAAATTTATGAAGCAAGTGAATAAGGACGTAGGTTGTGATGGATATACTGAATTCGAGAAGGTAGGTAAATAGAGACATTAAAACTAGTCGAAACACGTATGGCAGGAAAATCTCTTCTTTGACGGGTGAACGGTAAGGTTCAACCCGATATATAAAAAGCCGATATTCCATTCCCTTTTCGATCATCAACATAATCGAGTTCCGTGGTTTCAAGAAATGACGGAATGGTTCTTTCATAAAAAGCAGCCGTATTCCATCCGTTTCGTTTCAGTTTCTTTTGGCGTGATCTTCGATGATTACCAAGAAAAAATGCATACAGCTTAGAAATATAGTTGAAATGTTGTTTGAAGTATCATATCGTGGTAAACAGCCACGCCGTGCTGCCCACAGCACGCGGTGCTGTAGTGAACAAAGTGTTGCCTTACCCTCAGTTTACGTAAAACAAATCACTTTACAATTTTCAAACCTACATGTATTACATCTTTTATGAATCAATGGTACGTCGACCAGTAAAAACTCTTACAAATATCGTTTTCTTGAAACTGTATAATAATGGTGTAATGGATATAAAAAAACAAATAAATAATTACTTTAATTTAATTGTAATAGAGCGTACGCTCCGATTCCAGTTTTGCTATATACCAAACTTTCCCCTTTCTTGTACCCACTTAATGTTGCCATCGACGAATTTTAATTTTAGGTACTTTCAGATTTTTTGCTAAATATTTCACTACTTACCTTGGTAATTATTCCAATCCTTGGCTCCTATCCTGCAACAGAAAATTTTCCCACATCCTTATGAGTTAAATCGAGTGCCATATTGTGGCCATGGTCATCTTTTCCCTTCCATGCATCTCTGTTAATTCTTCCGTCAACATCTATCCACATCTCACCACCAATATACGGTTTGTATACTTCCAACGCTTTCTACACCTTCCAAACAATCGCATTCCAGATCCTTTATCATATGTTACTGAATATTTGTGTAGCAATTTCCAGGGACAAATCTAGCTGCCCTTCCTTGCACCCCAGTCAACTCCTGTATTTAATACCCAGAATGTGGATTCTATACTACACCATGATTCTCAGGCAAATGGTCTGTCCAAAGTTTTGTAACCCAGTTGCCTCACTTCTCTGGTACAACCCATCATAACTCTGGTTTGGTTTCGATTTCGAAGCGACTAAGGTGTTGACACATGCGAGAGGCTTCTGGGACAGCGTCATTAAAGAAGCATTTGAAATTCGCTTCGAGTCTGATTTGGTAAACAGGGATTGTGGATTCCAGATAAGTGATGCATGGATTCCTGTTATTGAGGCTGCTCGTCAACAACGCTCTGTTTTTTGTGTTCCGCCGGCGTCTAATGACGTCTGAGATGCTGCTAGGCAACATAAAAACGTCTGTCGTTGCCATGCCAGTTTACAAACAACACGCTCAAGGCTGACTTCAAGGCAGACTTCAAGACTTGCAACTGCACCTGAAGATGGCGACGGAGATTTAGGTCGCCGAAATATTGTGCATTAATAACAATATTACTCAGTTTGTTTCCCGAGAAACGTTTATAAACTCGTCTTTGCATTTACCTTCATCCCATTTTGAGCCACGCAGATATTCTGTCTAGATCACCCTGCAACTATTCACAATCCCTTTTTTGATCCTATTGTATAACATTATGTCATCTGCAAATAACCTAACTTCTGACTGAAAAACATTAACACGTACATTCATTAGAATAATCAATAGCAATGGTCCCAATACACTACCCTGCGGAATTCCCATTTTCACTTCCAATTCTTTTTATGCAGTATTTTTTACTCTCACTGTTTGCTTTCCACCTTTTCAGAATTCTTCTACCCAGCAAATTACATTTTAATCTACACCAATGGTTTTTACCTTATTTATCACCAGTTTTCTAGCTCACTTTGTCAAATGACGTAGAAAGATTTATAGGTGCACTATCAATTTGGCCTCCCATGTCCATTTCATCGGAAATATCTTGTATATAACCCACTGAGATTCACATGAATATCCTTGTTAAATTCCATGTTGTAGATTTGATGTGTAGAAATTCATTATGGCATAATTATTGCTGCGTGATTTTGTCTCCCTCAAGGCTCTATGTTGGGTCCGGTGATAATTCGCCAGCTCGTCCTTGCGCTGCGCACAGTTATTCGTGGAGGACTATAGCTGGAGGCAGGTCCTTAGTCCTGAGAGTGGACCCACCCTGCACGGCGGGCTCAATAAATCAATATGCAGCCCGTGAGACGTGGGGGAGTTGCCCACCCATGTCCGCTACCACTCCGGCATCTCACGTCCCAACGCAAGTCGCTACCTCGCAACGTAGCGAAACCTGCAAGAGACTTGTCATTCAATTTTAATAAACACATGGATTAACCGTTGTAAGGGGCTAAAGAAGTAGATAGTTAGGTATCAACACTTGTTCAGCAGGGACCTTGACCAGGATTCATTAACCAGTGAAGTAATGATCCTAAGCGACGCTTATATTAGTATGATTATTAATAGTGATCTGGTATTTACTAAAGAAATATGACTGTAGAGAGAGAAGACCCAGGTTCGAATCCTCTTCTCAACTAGAATGCTTATTAATCTTCAGTTCTGTGTCAAAGCTTTGATTTGTTATTGTGAGGTATCAGTGGTTCCATTTACTCGGTAGAATTACCGAATAGATTAAACGGCTACGACGGAGGCGTATTGCGCAACAGTAACATTAGATCATGAAAACCACAAGATATTATCATTCATTGGAATGTTTCTGATGTCCAGGTGGCTTTTTTCGTGTCCTGGTGGCATGGCGAAGTGGCATTTCTCAGGTCGAAGTGGCATTTCTCATGTCAAAGTGGCATTTCTCATGTCGAAGTGGCATTTCTCTGGTCGAAGTGGCATTTCTCATGTCGAAGTGGCATTTCTCTTGTCGAAGTGGCATTTCTCATGTCGAAGTGGCATTTCTCTTGTCGAAGTGGCATTTCTCTTGTCGAAGTGGCATTTCTCATGTCGAAGTGGCATTTCTCATGTCGAAGTGGCATTTCTCTTGTCGAGGTGACATTCTTGCAGCACAATTTTTATTTCAGGATCGGGTCCTCCTATCGCCATAAAGAAAGAAGTTTCAAGTCAACTCAACACCGTAAAATCTCCACCACACTTTTTTTTAGTACCGTGTTGAAGTTTGCATTTGTTAGACCACTTCTGACAATAAGGTGACTTTTTGAATGCAATTAAATGGTCGTTGCTACAAAACGCGATAGTTCAGAGCCAAACTGCAAGGATTCACTAGCTTCGAAAAGAATGATTGCATTACCGCTAGCAACAAATATCACAGAGACATTTATAGACTGTATGGGTAGTTCAGAGTAAGGAGCTTTTCGATACTTTTGTTTCTGTTAGGGAAACATTTCATCATTTGTGCTTGTTCCGTACGACATTTTAACAAATCTTTGCCCGGGCAGCCAGTTTTAGTATAATACAGGAAATGGAGATGACGTTTCACAATAGTAGGATTGCTAAAATGGTTAGAAAATACTGGAAATGAGGTCTCTGCCACGTTGTGCTCAGGTTTTGTTATATACTCGTAAATTGCAATTCTCCTTGCACATACTAACATATTTATTTTTTATGGAACGTTAACATAGTTAACTATTTTACCATGAGTCGAAGGGCGTTTCTGGACGTATAATAGGCTTTTAAAAGATATACGCGTCCACAAGGACAGCTCATAGTGTTTAATTGGCCGATAAGCACATATCAGGCGACGTTCAAAGGACGCATTTTACCCAATAAACTGCCTCGGGGCCGTTGGAGTGGCGTTGTTTGATTCTGCTTCCTACCGCTAATTACTTCCCCTCTCCCCTTTTAGAGTTTCCAGCCGGCTGCTGATGGAGCACAATGCC
This sequence comes from Vandiemenella viatica, assembly GCA_031002005.1. Lineage (NCBI taxonomy): Eukaryota > Metazoa > Arthropoda > Insecta > Orthoptera > Morabidae > Vandiemenella > Vandiemenella viatica. Next base: position 111,551,119 of record CM061918.1, read on the forward strand.
ACAAAACATTCTCCTACTCCTCTCCACACACACATTCCGACGAGGGGAGGCAAGGCGCGGGAGGGGAGGCGGGTGGGGAGAAGCCGGACAGGGGCCGCCAGCCGACCAATCAGAGCCGTCCGCTGACCACGGCGCGGACACGGGTCGCGGGCTGTGGGTGGGGAGGGGGCGGCGTGCGCGCGCACCTCGCCAGACAGTTGACGGTCGCGCCAACATGGCCGGTGGCCGCAACGACGTCGTTCGCAACAATTGAGAGCCAAGATGCGAGCCAAACTGAGCGCTACCATCTTAACGGGTTCCACCCACTTCTACAGTAATATTATAAATGCGAAAATAACTCTGTATATCTGTCTGTCTGTTACGTTTTCACGATGAAATTTAATAATGAAGTACTATGTATTATTGGTAACGCCACAGGATACTGTTTTTAAGATAAATAACATACTTTATGATGAAATTTTAAAAACCAACCGAACGGTGACAAACAGACGGACTGAGTGTGTCTGTAATGTCTTATCGCTCAATCAATCTTTAATCTTTGTTTCTCTCCCAGTCAGTTTGTTAATCCAAACTCCGTGTTTTTGGGGACATCTTCTATGTACCTTACAGTTTGCTGTATCTAGTTCTAGCATTAAGATTCTAAGCCCATGCGTATTTTGTTAATGTGCCAATAATATCATAGAGAATAGTACTATTCTTCCTCAATGCTGCAGAGCAAAGACTAGCTCTTTTTTTTAAAAAAAATAAAAAATATAAAAGTACGTATTATTATTGATTCATACTCAAAGAAGTGCAACACCCCTGTTTTAGTGTATCAGGACTTACTTCTGGCAGTTTGACCCATATGCAACACTTCTCAAACTGTATACATAAACCTTTTGGTGTGCCAAACGATTTTTTTTTTTTTTTTTTTTTTTTTTTTAATGCTTAATTTGCATTATGGGAGGTCAGCCCCATTTATGAAATAATTAGGCCCTTCTCTTCAAAATTACTTTAAAATCAAGTATTAACACTTTACTATTCTTAATGCCTTGATTTAATTTCATCAAATTAAACTACACAACCAAATACACAGCTAACTTCTTACTATCTCCAGAGTTTCTAGTCTATCTCTTGTTGAATGCAACGATATTATTCCATATTTACCACAGTATTACACACACTACTGTCTGTGGAAGCTAGTTACCATTAAATATTTACATCTTTTTTTTTACAAATTATTTATCATTACGAAATTAACACACACAAAAAAAGGGAATTATAATTACCTATGGTATCTGCACCGTGTATAACAGATATGTTATAGAAGTAAGATTTCCCAATCGAAATTTTCTAAAACCTACTTCGCGAAAGAGATGTAAGATAGTTTTAGAAACTATACCGAACTTCCAAAATATTCAAAATTGACATCTTTCTCTTGATAACACATTCTCATTTTCACTAAGTAACAGAGAAGTTATTGTATAATTAAAAAAAAATTCCATACGAGACTCCTTCTGTATTTCCAAATTAGTGTAGTAAAATTCCAATTTAAGTTTGAAAGCATTTGATTAAAATTGAAAAATATGTTTACTAACTATCACAAACATTAGCAATATTTTACGTGAAGTTCTGAATTCTACACTAAACTATAATTAACTAGTAGGACGGCTTTCTGTGGTTTTCTATATTACCACATTATGCCCTTGAAACATCGCTTTAGAATTCCAATTTATCAACGAGAAAGAAAAAATAATTATGTTAAACTGAAAAAATGAGTAATTCTGTTGTTTTATATGGTGTAAGTGTACGTTTTAAGTACAACTTATATGAAATTGTAGTTAAGTTTTTGAGATAACAACCATAGTAATAATTAAGTATGAAATGGTTGGTGTAAATAAAGTATTAATACACATGCCGAAACGACTTCAGCATAGTTTTTATTAAATAAGTGCACAAGTAAATTAGTATTAGTAAAGAGTATCGTAATGATTATCACTGGACACAACGGTCTTCGTGGAGGGGTAGACGACAGGTAGGGTGGTGACAAGTGGAACATGTCCTTGAACTGCCTGTTGAGCGTGTACAGAGCATAGATGTTCCATTGATACCCTGAAAAAATGCAGCACAATGCAAGTTAATTTTGGTTGGGGGTGTGACGTTGGAACGATCTAAAGTATAGGGCGGAACTGGATTCAGTTATTCCCGATATTGGTCCCATATCACACATCATCACATCGCAATACAGGAAGTAGCAAAAATTCATAGTGCAAATTTTCTTCACTTCTTTGAAAAATCTCCTTATGGACCTACTCATTAGTTCAAAGACTTGTAAAACCTCCTTCTACCACTTGTTATAAAAAAACATGGGGAAATATTCACATGTTATGCCTTTTACAAGACATTATATTTACCTCATTTTCTACTAATAAACCTAACAAAATGATGACTGACATTTATCTTAATTCGACGTTGTCCTAACCGTATAAGGAACGAGGTGCGTCCACTTAGTTTTGTTGGCGGGCTCAGACCTATTGGCGTCGCAATGCCAGGACCAACCCTCTGTGGACATCTGAAGGCAGATCAGCCAATGAATCCGGATCTTATGTTTCCGATAACGCAAATAAGCGCGCTGCCTTAAGGGAGTTTTTTGTACTTCTATGAAGTAGAGGCTGTCGTTTGAATATGGCTGTACCAAAGATCGTGTAGTCAACACTAGTGGCACAGTTTTATCCAATAGAAGATAATGATTAATAGATTTCGGGGTATACCTCGTTGTTTATTTCATAATCTCAGCTTTCGGCTGGTATCCCAGAGCCTTCGTCAGAGATACTGTTTATGTTGACATAGCAACGAGCGCCAAGCCGCTATCTTCATTGATGTTGTTGGTGTTCCTTCAGATTCCTGCTGCCTCTTTCACACGTCGAGGCCACCCCAGGTCTTCTCTCCACAGTAGATTCGTGTCTTGAAATTTTATATTTTGCCCAGTTTTAAGGTGATACGGAATCGGATTTTCGTTTTAGTGGCTTATTATATTCCGCCAAGTTTCCTCTTGAAATGACATATCATACAAGGCTCTACTAGAATTATAACTATTTTACTTTTAAAGATTTGTGAGATCGGGTATTGCGCTTTTGTTATACACTTTTCTCATGGCTGACTATAAACTTCATGTGACATGAATTCAAATAACCCGCTTTTCCGCGATTATTTATGTACTATTTATCCAAAAATGTTTGTCTCTGATTTCACGAAGTTACTCTTTGACTTTGGATTGTGAAGACTGTGAAGGTAGTATTAACTATTGATCAGGAATATTTCAATATTCTTTCTCCGTTTCCGATAAGTTTACTTTTTACTTGTTCTAGGAACATTATATCAGGTACTATTGAACCTAGAAGTCTGCAATTTTAATTAAAAAAAAAGTCACATGGGGTTCTTTTAAATACTGAAACAATGATTTTTTAATTACTTGATTTACAATAATAGGCATAATTTAACATTGTAGGGATAGACGATTCCGTATCCCCTTCATGGTATGGCAAAATACGGCGGATTTGTCGCTGTTGTTATATTTATAGTGGCGGAGAGAATTAAGGGACATATCCGCCACTATAAATATAATAACAGTGACGAATCCGCTGTAGTTCGCCATGCTATTAACACTAGGAATGAAATAAAATTTCAAGACACGAGGCTGTTGTGGAGAGAAGACCAGTAATGGCCTCGACGTTTGAAAAAGGCAACAGAAATTTTAAAGAATACCAACAACATCAACGAAGATAGCGGCTTTTAATTCTGCGACGTTTGTCGGTCGTTGCTATGGCAACATAAAGAAGATCTCTGACGAAGGCTGAGGGATGGCAGTCGAAAGTTCAGATTATGAAATAAACAACGCGGCATACCCCGAAAATCTATTACTCATGAACCAAGACGGCCGCGGAAGTCTTAGGAATCAATAGGAGACAAGTTTCTATGTGAGAAATAGTGTTTGGAGGCACTAGTATTGCTACATTTTGTGGGAGGGATGGTATTGAGCAGTTGTTTTCAGAGAGACGGGTTAGTAAGAATAGCAGAAAGTTTTGTGTGAGAGAGATTCTAATTAACTAATTAACCAAAGACAGCGCATCAATGCGCATTATTGTCACTGAAGTTATTTTAATAAACGTTTGGATTTCTATAATGGCCTTCAACATCATAGAATGCATCTGATGTCTGCATCACATTGGAGCTAGTAAGCGCATTAGGAACTGGAGCTAAGTACCCCCCGCCGTATAATCCTCCACGGCTGCCGATGCACTGTGCGACCTCCAGATGTCGATGGGAGACCTCAAAGGACTCGGGGGCCTGGAATTCTCTCGATCAGATCCGCCAATGCGGTTGTGGGGCTGAGGGCTTTGTTAATTAGCTCCTGCTATCCAATTAGCTCGAGTGGTCGCACACTCCTGATGTGCCCCGCCATTTCTCTCCCTCTCTCTCCATCTCTCTTTCTGGTTGTCCGTAGTTTGTCTGTAGTATATCGAAAAGCATTAACAACAGGCACTTGAATCCTACATGTTTGAAAAAATAAATTTGGTACCACCTTTAGAAGAAAGAAAAGTACCTTCTGACTGGAAAATAGCGCAGGTGATTCCCGTTTTCAAGAAAGGTGATTGGAGAGATCCTAGGAATTATCGACCCATATCTCTAACATCTGTCTGCAGTAGAATTCTGGAGCATGTCATATGCTCTAACGTTATGAAGTTTCTGGATGAAAACGAGTTACTTACAGTAAACCAACACGGATTTCGTAAGAACCGTTCGTGTGAAACGCAACTGGCTCTATTTTCGCATGACGTAATGAAGGTTATCGATGCAGGATCACAAGTTGATGCTATTTTCTTGGATTTCCAGAAGGCTTTTGACTCTGTACCACATAACCGTCTTTTGGCGAAGATTCGAGCGTACGGTATATCTGATCAGATCTGCGAATGGATACGCGATTTTCTAACTGGTCGGTCGCAGTATGTCGTTGTAGACGGGGAAGCCTCTTCAAAGCTAGATGTTACTTCGGGCGTTCCTCAAGGAAGTGTAATAGGACCACTTCTTTTCTTAATTTTTATAAACGATCTCGGTGACTACGTTAATTGCAGAATGCGATTTTTTGCTGATGATGCACTTATTTATAGGGAAGTGGGGTTCTCTGACGATTGCTTAGAAATACAGCGCGATCTGGATGTTATTTCGGAATGGTGCCGTAAATGGCAGCTTACACTTAACTGTAAAAAGTGCAAGGCAATGCAAATAAGTAATAAAAAGACCCAGTTTGCTCACGAGTACAAAGTTAACAATTCAGTTGTTGACACGGTCGATTCCCTGAAGTATCTAGGCGTAACAGTACAAAGCAACATGAAATGGGACTTGCACATAACTTCCGTCGTAGGCAAAGCTAATTCTAAACTACGTTTTATAGGTCGTATTTTGAGAATCTGCAATGCTCATACATAGGAAATAGCGTACAAAACACTAGTGCGTCCGCATTTGGAATACTGTTGTGCAATTTGGGATCCGTATCGCAAAGGATTGATTGACACGTTAGAGAAAGTACAGAGGAGAGCCGCTCGATTCGTGACTGCTAGTTACAGTCCGTATGTAAGTGTCACAGAGCTGATACGTCGGTTAGGCTGGGATTGTTTGGCGGACAGACGACGTCGTTTTCGTTTAAATTTGTTGGAGAATATGCGAAAATCTCTAATTGACGAGTGCAACGAAATACTTCTTCCGCCAACCTATTTAGGTCGCAATGACAGAAGGGATAAGATTCGAGAGATAAGATGCCGTACTGATAAATTTATGTATTCTTTCTTTCCTCGTTCTATTCGGGATTGGAATACTCTAAAATAGGATTGGTGCTTAGCACCCTCTGCCACCCACAGTAATTGTGAATTGTAGAGTATAGATGTGATTTTGTTTTAACGTTCACGTTATTTTCCCTGTGTGAGAATGACACATATAAATCGAACAATGGGTGGTCTAGTTTCGAATCCCGGAACCGACTGGGATTTTCAAAGGCAACTAACACAAATTTTGAATCCCTCGAAACTTTTGTTATGCGCATGTGATGTATCTAAAAATACTTCCGTGATTTGGATTCCACTTTAAACTGTAGGTCCCCTATATCCCGTAGGATTACTGCACTAGGTTAGGTGGCACTAAACCATTCTTTTTATAATTACATGACCCGTGAGAAAATTTCAGGAATAAAATACGATGAGTAGCGAGGTTGGTAGGTTTTAAAAGAAGAATCGGTTTATTTTTAGCAATATACTTCTGATTTCAACTGGTGTATGCTATCATGCAGCCCTCTACTTTGACATAAACATCTGATTCTATCCCTTCCCAGAAGCCAAAATGTCACTGACATCACCGGAATACATGTCAATTGATCCCAACATACATACAATGTATCAATCAATATCTCTGTAATATGTGTATCTGATATCTGGCTGAAACGCGCTCATCCGTTATTGACGCCAGAGGAGCATAGTGGCTTAGCTCTGTCCTGTCTATTACCCGTGACCTTCATAGTTAACAATTTTTCCCTTTCATTACGGAAAATCCGTTTATCAAAATATAATGTTACTAAATCTTTAAAATGATACTTCATTTATCAATTTCGCTTAGGTGTCAAGGGAGATAAATGGCTCGTGACACATAGCACCGTTTAGAAATAACATAAATGAATGAACTTTACTGTTTACACTATCGAAATCGGGAAAATAACATACGCAAAGTTAGGATAGCCCCGGACGCTTAATATTAATTGCAAATAAAAATAAAATAAACACATTTTCTGCAGTCACATTAATTAGTAGTAATCATAAGATTTTTTCAATGAATTAAATTGAAAACACTTTCGCCTTAATTTTTTGGCAACACAAAAGTTGTCGGGTTGCTCCGGACACAGTAATAAATGGTGACCTAATCTTACTTTTACTTATTGCTTTACGCCTCGTCGACATCTAAGGTCATTAGAGGCGGGATGAGACTGGGGACAAGGAACGGGTAGGAATTTGGCCATGGCTCGGTGGTGACCCAATCGTTTTTTTTTGGCCTTATGATAATCATAATAATAATGCATATCTGAAGAATCTACATAATCACAATTTTCATGGGCCCCGTCTTTGCTTCTTAGCACCGAATGCAGTCTTCTTCAAAAGTTTGCCCACCTTCGGTCCGTTTTGCTTGATTTGCTTCGGGTAGACTTTGAATACTTTCCTTTATATTCACCGTCTTTATAGCGCTTTTACATTTTTATTTTTTCAGTTCGCCTTTTTGACAGCCTTTACTTTTTTGCCCGTCCTCTCCACTTTTTCTATATAGTGAAGATGTTAAAGTGACGCCCTTTTGGATTTTTCGAGCCCGTGTCACGTTTATTTAACGCATCATATTCAATAATCTCTAACCAATTTTGAAAGGAGCGGAGAAAAACGTCTGCCAGGAACAAAACGCACAGTAGTGTGCAACTCACTGGGCACCCAAGCCGCAGCTCAGTTGCTTTTGTTTTTACACTACAGGGCGCATATTTGCAACCAAGTTTTACCGCCACAACGTGGTTGGTTTGTTAGAACTAGAAATGGAATGAAGATAAATGTCAAGGGGCGTCAATTTATTATATACACAAATAAAAAGCTAGATGTTGTTTCTGAACAGAATTGCTTTTAGGAGGCTTGGCGTGTAAGTATCTTGGCATAAAATTTCGTGATAAACTCATCTGTCCTGGACACATTGGGCAGTAGATAGGAAATGGATTCAAAAGCCTTCATTTTCCGAAAGAGAAATGAGAGGATGTACCAGAGAAGTTAGAGAATTGGGTTACAGAACATTGTGTCTCATCATTGCTTGAATGTGTTAGTGTAGTATGGGATCCACAATTTGGGTTTCAAATACAGGTGTTATAAGGGGATACAAAAGAAGCAACTAGATTTTTTTAATCACCGCAGTAACCAGTCTATAACGGATATGATAAAAGATTTGCATTAGGTTTCATTAGAAGACAGAATGAGGGTGAAGAGAGGGCTGGAAGTGTATAAATCATGTGTAGCCAACGAACCTTGTAAAGATATTGGTGTAAGAATTAGTAGTAATACATGGAAGGGCAAAGTTGACCATGACCACAAGCTGGCAATGGATTCCATGCATGAGCGATTGGAGACTTTTTCTTTCTTGGGTGTGAACGACAGGGACTACAACAAAATACAAAGGGAAGTGATGAATGATTTACTAAGCACAGTAAAGGAATATAAATTTAAAATTATTAAAGGGAAAAAGTGGACCTGGGGGGGGGGGGATTTACACTCAAAGAATATAAGATAATATTGAGACTAATAATAAAGGGGTAAATAAATTAGCAGAGGAATTGCCAACGGAGAATGCTCTTCAACGCAATTAAATTCGATTTAATTATTTCAAAAATATTTTTTAATTTTTTAATTTGTAGACACAGACCCATTTATTTACTGTTATAAAATAACAACTAACACTACAGTATTTTTAAGCCATATTGCTAATTCTTACTTAATTTTAATCCCTATATTTGGCACCCATTACTCACTGGATGAAATTTACCATATCGATTTGGATTTTCCATGGTTTTCCAAAGTCATTTTAGTCGAGTGCCTGGATGGTTGCTACAAAAGGCCATGGCTGAATTCCTTCTCGTTCCTTGTCACCAGTCCCTTCCCACCTCTAGTGACCTCGACGTCGACGAGGCGTAGAGCCAGAAGCAAAAAAAAAAAAAAAAAAAAAAAAAAATTATATCGTTACAACAGCAACGACACTAATTGCGTAATCTCATATTGGGAACGTGGTTACGGTGAAATCTCACCAAGGGGGAAGAGGTCCAGATTTACGAAAAAAAATCCCATTACTAATGGACGCCGCATAATCAACAAAGGCAGCAAGGACAGATACGAAAGCAGAGAAAGAGATTCCTGCGGCTGTTATACGTGCTGCACCCCTCGTGGTCGCCCGACACCCTCTGGTCGAGCTTCCTCCCCCGCACCCACCAGTCGCGCCACACCCATCCCAGACGCCCTTTTATCCCGCCTGCGGGCCGCGTAATAAATTCCAGCCCTCCAGCCGACTGTCCCTTAATAAATTTCCCCGCACGTCCCCTGCCGTGAAGGATAGCGGCCGGTGCACCCTCTCCCCCACCAACACCACCCCCACACTTGCAGCCCCTGGCCGTATCGACCAGTGTGCACAACATCGACCAGTATCGAAGGGCCCAGAGTTGCTCCCTGAGGTAGTCCATCTATTACGTCTTACTAGACTGCCAAAACGCACATCAATTTGCCTTCATACGATCTGTATGACAAGACCCAGAGCTATTTCTTGTGGTAATGATACCAGCGTTACTGTAACTTCTTCCTTACGGCATTATAAAGACAGAACTGCTGGCAAAATTGCTAAAAACTTAACCATAATTATCTGGTTGGTACGCCATTTCACACATATTTCGATCAGTATTGGAAGACCTACAGTTTTTTATTGCAGTATTCCATAGATATTATCTACTTACGCCTATGCATCTGATGACAAAATTAAATTAGAGCCCCATACATCGTTATCTAGCAAGGATAGAACATTTCTCAATGGACTTGTTTTGAATGATCAAGAATGAATGCTTGTGTTAGTGGAATTGCATTGGATTTGTAGAATTACTGCCATATCTAAATTCTTGAGTTAAGAATAGAAAACTTCAGAAATGTCAACCCGTATGGAGGAACTGTAACTGAAACTAGCGAAAAAGAAAACATACCATTAGCGCAGCTAATAATTTGTTTGTTGGGACACCATTTCTCATCAATTTCTTTACCATCTTGTTTTATCTGCACAGCTGTTAACAAACCAACATTAGAATCACACACATCGTTAGCTTGGATTGACGTAACATCATCACTCTATAGAGATGTATTGAAGGATAAAGAATTGTGGTAATGGAATTGTAACATTTCATGAGATTTGAAGAATTACTGCCTTAACTTCGTCAGAGGAATACACATTACTAACTATCAAGGGCACTCCATTATAGTTATATCAACAGATATTAGAGTCCCTAAAACTGTTCCTTTAGGCAAAGGAAATATAACTTCGTTATAATCATGAATAGTTTTTCCTGAAAACGTTTCCTGAAACCATTCTCTAGTTCGAAAAATATTTCTGACCTATGTCCACCTTCATTGTATCACCAACAGTTATTACTTATGGTATTCCAAATAGCAACATTTTTTTTATCTTTTCAGGTTACAATATTTCGTGCCATCAAAGTATTTTTCAGGGATTATAATTACTTCCTCTTGTAATGGAAAAATGCTTCGCCTTGGAACTGTAGCACTGCTACCAAAAAGTTATAGACACACATATAGTATTAACTAGTTGGGAGGTTTCTCTCAATCATACTGTTCTCCTATTCACACCAATGCCATTCCAATCATAGCATATCCATTGTGCTGTAGAACAGTTTCCAAATCTAGGGTCACATATGTCATTAACCTATTGGGACATAGTCTTGTACTTCACCAGTTGTATTTGAGGACCCAGAATTGCGCCTTGTGGTACTGTATTCTAAAATTGTAGAGAAAGACACTTAATTATTTATTCTCTTACAATTAGCGGCATAGCATAGCGTCATACCACATACCTGCTGCCACAATGCAGTACACATACTTGTTTAATCGGTGATGATGTAATGTTGTTTCAACACGCCACTCTAATTTGCCAGCAAACCACATTCGCTTTTCCTCATCTTAAGGTCTCTGACTGTTATGGAATTCTTTTGCCAAAAGACTCCCAGCTTTATGGAAAGATACCGAAACACCAAGATTGTGGAAGACATGGTAATTATTTGAGCGGTAGCAACGAACTTGGTACATTTCTTAAATCAAATAAAAGCAATATTGAAAATCTCCTATACAGTAAGTATCTAAGGAAACTGGAACAAAAAGTAAATTTGTGGAGACGTAGAGATTTGGGAGAAGTCATATTTGTGCTGAAGACCTTAATTCTATCAGATCACTTCTGTTGGTACTCAGCTAAATCTTAAGGACTGATGACAAGTTCTCGGGCAGAAAATTGTTCTCTTAAAACTACACTAATATTATAACTGCAAAAGTAACTGTGTCTGCTTGTTACATTTTCACGACTAAACTGATCTTAATGGAATTTGACATGGCAAATGCTATGTATCAATAGGGATGAAACAGGATACTTATTTCTGGATAAATAATATATTTTATAACGACGTTCTGTAAAATAACGGAAGGGTGACAAACAGACGGGTAGTGTGTGTACGTCTCTGCAACGACAGTTTGAGTAATCCCAACTTCGTGCTTTTTGGGATAGCTTTTACGTAACTTACAACTTTCTATACCCAATTCTAACCATGAAATTCTAATTACATACGTACCAAATCGCGATTAACAGCGAGTTTGTTTGATTGTTTTTTTTTGTTTTTTTTTGGAATTTTGGTTGATGTTTATTTTTGATGCAGTGTGGTCTGGTTTAGTGGTTCTACAGTTAGATCCGTTTTTCAGAGATATCAGAACGGTGTCATGCGATCTGTTTGTACTGGTTGCATTAACATTGGCTGAAAAACCATTTATCACGGAGCATAAGAAGTGAGGAAAGCCCCACTTAAGGAAAGCGGGTGAATTCCGACAAGCCTCGAGGCAGCTATCGCGAGCACTTAATTACCATTTCTCTCGCCGCTTTTATTTTTTCGCTGCTCGTTAGAAGAGAATAAAAAAGGAGGAAACAGCAGAGCGGGAATCTGTCAGCTTCTACAGCGCTGCCGCCTGGTGGGGCTTGCCGGAAATCGAATCTCGACCGTTCCGCCATCTGTTATCTACGCCGGGAAGCTTAATTGCCGCCGCTACTTTTTCCCAACAACCGTTAACTTTCACTTCTCGTTTTAATTTTTTCAGTCGCATCACGTAACTTCTGCAGGGTAAGAAAATCGGCAGTGAAATATTTTACATAAAATATCGAATAAAAAAAATACGTCATTGTGATAAACGTACTTGCTTGTTTATAATGCCGTGACGTCACGAACCACAGCTTCGTTTTAGGTTTAGCAATATTTTCATTAACTGTCTCTATAATAGCAAGCTAAGAAACTGGTTTATCTATTTATGTTTTTGTAACCGATCAATATGTTTTAGATTGCATACCAACCATAGTGCAAGTAGCCTATTTTGCTAAAATGTACATATAATCTTTAAGGTGGTTTTAATTATTTATAATCATTTGGTTACATTCTCTGACTAAAGCTAAGAAATATGTACAACTTAATATCATTTTTAAAGCTATGATCTTATTGAATAACATTTTTTCTAAATTCTAGATACATAGGGAGAAAAATGAATTACCAGAACACTTCATTATACCAGTCACTTTTTTGTTGTTAAATTTTATTTTTATACCAAGTTTTTATGAGCATTGCTGTTAAAATACTGTAATTTTACTATTTCTTCACAATTACTTCTTGTGGTTGTATTATTTTACATGTATATTTTGTTGCTGGAATTTTTTGTGATATTGTGCCTGAAATCGAGTGCCAGCTTGTGGTCATGGTCATCTTTTCATACCTGAAGCAATATATTTTTATGCCTCTTCGCCAGTAAACGCCCTGTACACTCCCATGACCCCCATCACCCTCCTCCTGTCTTGCAATGAATCCCATTCAAGCTCTTTTATCATATCTGCGATAATTTCGAGAAACAAATCTAGCAGCCCTATTTTGCACCCTCTCCTGAATTTGATACTCAAAATGTTTGTTGGTCCCAAACTTACACTACCATATTCGAGCAATGGTCTGAACAAAGTTTTGTAACCCAATTCCTTTACTTCCTTCGTACAACCCCTCATCATTCTCTCCAACAAGTGTAGAATTTTGAAACCTTTTCCTACCACCTGTCGAATGTGTCCTGCCCAGTGCCCAGTTAAGCTTATTATCAAACGTAATGCCAAGATATTTACTTTTCAAGTCTTCAGCAAGCAATCCCTTCCCCACCTTATAATCATAATCAACCTTTTGTTTTTTATTTGTGTATCTAATAAGCTGACTCTTCTTTGCATTTATCTTCATCCCATGTTTACCAACCCAACTAGATATCCTGTCCAGATCACCCTGCAACGTTTTACAGTTCTCTACCATTTTGATCCTTTTATATAGCATTATGTCATCTGCAAACAATCTAATTTCTGATGGGAAACAATCAACACAATTATTCATTAGAATAATGAATAGCAATGGTCCCAATACGCTACCCAGCGGCACTCCCATTTTTACATCCACTTCTTTTGATACTGCATTTCCTACCTTAACTTTCTGTTTTCTACCTTTTAAAAATTCTTCTACCCAACAAATCACTTTCTCATCCACTCAAATATTTTTTACCTTATTTCCTACCATTTTATGGCTCACTCTATCAAAAGCCTTTGACAGATCTAGTGCTACACTATTTCACCTGCTGTATGCTGTCCTGGAACCTTCTAGTTTGACGTAAGCATCTGAATCTATCCCTTCAACTATTTATTTTATTTATTTATTTTCCATATACAACATAGCCCAGCACCTAGTATCTAATCTGGGTCATTATTTCCATTCTTTTATATTTACATATATTTGTATCTTATGTATATAACATATAAACAATGAATGCAAGAAAATTTTGATTCAATTTCCAATATCTATAACATCTACTGTTATTAAACAGAATGGGTACCACACCACTACTACATCTACTACTACTGCTTTTGTCCCTAGTATTACTACTAACATTACTACTACTACTAATACCACTATTACCACCACCAACTGTCACAGCCTCACTTCGGTCCACTAATGTTCATTTTTCTTGGTGTTGAGTGCGCTCCAATGGTAGAGTCCCCCGGAACATGCAGCAAAGTCAGCCGCCCAGGCCATCAAGAGTTGACCTCCTGGAATACTAAGACGGCCCCAGCTGTAGCTCAGAATACGGCCTCTCTGGAGCACACTGAAGTTCCTCGACGATTGAAGTTGCTCATTGTCGTAGGATATCTTCCGTCAATCCGGTGTTGTCAAAGCCAGACTTCCAGCATCATTGTTCCTTCTGCAGTTGTTTCTGGAATTAGCTTCCTCTATTCCACGAGTTGTAATTGTGTTCTCCTCTTCTGCTATCTGTGGCCTTTGATTCCGCTCGGCATATTTCCTTTTTATAAATCTCTCCTTCCAAAATTTTGAGGCTAGATATCCCTTCAACTATACTGAACAAAAATATCCATATCTCTGTGATACGTGTTGCTGCTATCCAGTGTTAACGTGATCTATTGTTATCGACGCGAGCGTCGCCCAGTGGCGTGGCTCTGAACTGTCTCATACGCGCGACCTTGATTGTTAATACTTTTGTCGAATTCCGAAAAATTCTTTAAAAAAATAATATGCTGCTAACGAAGAGGAGAGCTTCATATTTAAAATGATGCCTCATTTATCAATTTTGGATAGGTATGAAGGAAGATAAATGGTTCGCGACGGTAAAAAAATCATTTACAAATAATATACAGGGTGATCCAAAAAGCACTTTTCAACTTTACATTGATATAGAAATTTGTTGAGTTAATTTACAGAATCGGTAGATGTGTTATTTTGTAGCAAACAACCTCAACTTCCATGCACATAGTGCATAAGTACATCACTCCGCCACCAGTAGCGCTAGCGTGGTGCACAGTTAAAATGGCTACTTTCACTGGAGTGGAACGTGCTCACTACGGGCACTTCGTCCCCATACTTGACACCACTGGATTTCTTTCTCTGGGATTTCATTAAAGATCGTGTGTGTATGTTTATCCTCTACCAAACAATTTGGTCGACCTGAAAAATTGAATCTACGCTGCCGTTGCACAAGTTAAGCCCAATTTGCTGCAACGAGTGTGGGAAGAAAGTGATTACCGGTGGGATGTTTGTCACACGATAAATGGCAGTCACATCGAACCAAAATCACACTTGACACATATATGTGAAACTTGATGTTGTTCGCTAAAAAATGTCACATCTTCCGATTCTGCTATCTCAAACAAATTCTATATCATTTAAATGTTGTAAAGTCTTTTTTGACTCATCCTGCGTTCTGGCCTCGCATTTGGGAAGACGGCGGTTCTAATCCCCATCCGGTCATCCAGATTTGGGTTTTCCATGGTCTCCCCAAATCACTCCAGGTGAATGCCGGGATGCTTCCTTCAAAAAGGCCATGACCGAATTCCTTTCTGTTCCTTGTCCACAGTCCCATCCCGCCTCTAATGACCTTAGCCGTCGACGAGGCGTAAATCCATAGTAAAAAAAATAAAAAAATGATTCATCCTGTATATGGTTTCGTGATGTTATGTAATAGAATGGACGGTGACGAATAAATAGAGGTACAAGCTGTAAGAGGAAGCAGGAAGCATCAAAACATTTCATAATCTCACAGTTGCCACAACAGAAAACGTCACTGTTCATTAGAGCGTGGTTGACCGGTTGACGAGATGTTTCTTTGGAAGGCACCCCAAACTGTTACGTATAAAACACCTGTCGATTCCGAAATAGATTTGTCTGCAAGACTCGTCTGCGCTACTGCTGAATCCCAGAAAATCCAGGAGTTTTCTATCGTTTTCACCAATCCATGGTCCAGTCGTATAATGCATGCTGTGAAAGAAATAGTGGAAACTTGGAACATCTCCTCTAACACTATGTTTTCGCAGTAAACTCTGTCTTGAGTCCTTCCGTTTCTTGTTCTGGTTCTACAACTTTCTCTTGACATTTTCGCTACCACGCAATTCTGTTTTATTTAGATGTTCTCCACTTACTGTTAGAGTTTTCACCTCTATATTTGAAACACTCTGTAAACGGGATGATAGAAAACAATTCAGTTGCGAATTCCGTACTCGCATTGATCGGGGCGCAAGTTTTACACTGTAGAGTAGTTGAGGTAGGCCCTTTCTCATATCTGGCGCGGCAAGACGGGTTTTTCATCCACTTGTTGGCACGCGCGGCAGTTCCCCGTCTCTCTTTTATTTTCTCTCCGTCTCTTTCTGGCCGAGAATCACTTTCTCTCTCTTCCTCTAAGTGGTCCAATTAAAAAGAATCGATCGTCGCTCGCTGCAGCGGGGCGATGCGAACTTTAAAGAGACCTTACTGAACCTCCGCGTCGCTTTCGCAGACACCACTTCGCCGAGGAAAATATTTGCACTGCAATTAGTTAATTAATACCAGACGGTAATACCTTAATTCCCAATTCGCTGCATCACTGGCAAGTTAATGCGATGTCGTCTGCCATCGTCAATTCGAAACAGCGAAAAATTAACCGTTCAAGTAACAGTTGTGTCAGAACAGCTAAAACGTAATTTCCACTGAATCAAGCAAGTGTCCAAGTAAAAATAGAATTAACTGTCCGTCTGATTTATTGGCAAAGGGGAATGAACATCAGGCTTTTAGCAACTTTCTCCACGCTTAGATTAAATTTTTTTATATATATATACATATATTATTGCTAAAAGGTTTTTTTTAACTGCCATCTTTGTCCTTAGGCAATTAACCAAAAACGATAAATGAGATGTCATTTTAAGGAGGTAAGTACTCTGCTTAAGTAGCATTAATAACACTGAGATACAAAAAAATATTTCGGTGGATATCTGGGTATCCGACATGCGTTTTAAGACAATTGAGACATGCTGCTTCAGAATATGCAAACCGTTTGTCTCTATCATCCACCGTTCTTGAGAGATAACCAATTATAGACGTTTAACATACAATGGGTGATCAAATGAAAAGGTACGAAACGACACGGTGGGTACAAATGTAGACTTTATTCAAAATATACACCGTAGGCCTGAGCAAAACGATCCCACTGATGAACAAGCCGCAGGAATCCTTGTTCCCAGAATTCATGTGGCCGTGACGAGACCCAGTCCTTCACAGCGTCCTCGAGTACGTCGTCCGAGTTGAAGCGCTTCCCTTTCAGGTGTTTCTTCAGTGGATCAGACACATGGAGATCACACGGCGACATGTCCGGACTGTAGGGCGGATGGTCCAACGTCTCCCACTTGAACTTGGCCAGTTCCAGGTGTGTGACTCTGGAGACGTGTGGACGCGCGTTATTATGGAGCAGAACCACACCCTCCGTGAGCAGCCCCGGTCTTTTGTTCTCGATGGACCTGCGTAGGCGTCGGAGTGTCTCACAGCACACATCCCCCACCTGTACGCCATCTTGTCCTCATACGGACTGCCGCATCATTTGGACGCCTCTTTTGATAAGAACCTCTGCTCTCTACTGCGCATGCGGGCGCCCGCGCATGCTCCGATCCCAGTCAGAGACTCCAATCACATCCCGAGATGTCTCGCTACGTTCTCCCATGGCGGAATATGCAAATATTTAACTGTTACGTTTTTACGTCGTTTAGTACCTTTTCATTTGATCGCCCCTTGTAGTTATTAGAGTATAAAGCGATTTCACGTTAGGAGAAGGTAAGGGGTGAATATATGGATATTTACCAGTTTCAGACTTTTCTTATAATATGTGGGTAAAATGTTATGTGCGTGTTAAATTTCAGCTTTTTTCTGCTACGGGAAGTATCTTAGAGGTTTGATGAATCAGTCAGTGAGTGAGTGACAAAATCGCTGAAGTAGTATCATGGCAAACAACTCACAGAGAGAATATTCAGAAGAGCACTTATTACTTCATGTAGCACTAATGAACACATACTATACATGTCAGTCTAGTTGAAGGTATAATACATATATAAATCGCATACACATAAAATAAACATCCATAATTTACAGTGAGTTCGTTTTGATTTTGTTGGCTGTAGACTTGCGTTTGTGCTGAGCGTTTGGCATCTCGCGCTGAAACGTCAAGCAGTAATCAGCCAACATTGGCTCTGATAGCATTACTCCATCACCGAGATGTCCTGATGAAGCCGTTACCCATGTTCGTCACTGACAGAACCTAATTTCTCGGGAAAGAAATCGAGATGTGAGTCGAGGAAATGAATTTTGAGTGACATGTTGCAACCCATCAGGCTGTCTGCACTTATGCACTTCTGAACAACATTCACATAGTCAGGAAATTTACAATTTACAAGGAAATTGGCTACAACTAATTTTAATGCCATCCATGCATCTATTTCACTATCTCCCAGTAAGTCTTCAATGTGGCTATCAGCAATGTTGTTTCCTAATTTGTGGACCTATGAACACACCATTGCATAACTCAACTCCAGAAACTTGTTGCACAGGTACCGAAAAGCATCTAAGTAGTTATCTAGTGCCTTCATGAGGTTCTTCATAAGCCTCAGCTTTATATGCAGTGGAGGCATGATAACATTGTCAAGCTCAACCAACGGCACACGAAGGACGGTTTTACTTCCTGACTGCATTTTATCTCTGATGGGGGAATTATTATATATATGAAATGGGGCTTACTATCTCTACTGTCCCACACGCGGATAAAGCAGCAGTACTTTGTGTACCCAGTATGTATTCCCATGACAATAGTGATAACTTTTAAATCACTACAGATATGATCCTTTATTTATTTTTTATTTTATTTTATTACTTATTGCTTTACGCCTCGTTGACGGCTAAGGTCATTAGAGGCGTGATGGGACTGGGGACAAGGACCTGGAAGGAATTGGACCATGGCCTTTTTGACATCCATAAATTACGCGAGGTGTTTTTCCGGATTTTCCGGCCCCCCCCCCTCTCTGGTGAGATTTTGGTGAGATCTGGCCCAATCCCCCCCCCCTCCCTGTGGTGAGATCTGGTCCCGTGACACCCCCCCCCCTACAGATCGTCTTTGCAACTTTTTGCAACCTTTTTTTTTTTTTAAAGGTCTCACCCACACTTTTCAGCCAAAAACGACTTTCTCGTCGTCAAATGTAGACCTTTTTTTTTAGCTCTACAGTCCTGCCCAATTTTAAAAACTCTCACGTGAGATTTCCGTTGACCCCCCCCCCCTCCCCCTTGGTGAGATCTGGTGAGATTTCGCCGGACCCCCCCCCCTGTTTCACCTCACGTAATTTATGGATGCCCCCTAAGCCAGCTGTAGTCGCGATAGCGTATTTTATCAAGAAGTAACGACATGGTTTCATATGTCTCTTTCTGGTGGGTAGAACAACCAACTGGTACTGATGCATATCTGTCACCATCATGTAATAATACCGCCTTTAAACTTGTTTTTGACGAATCAATGAACAGTCGCCAATCTTCAATGCCGTGTTTCTCCCCGAGGCATGACGTTAGACCTGGGACGTACGTGTAGTAACAAAAACTGTCACTCATTGCAAAGAAGTGTCCGAGTTCTTTGTGTCTGTGCCGCAGTACGAAGTCGTTGTACCTGGTCCACGCAAATTAAATTATTTAAGACTTGAACCTAGCAATTCGGCTTGGTCTTTTGTTAGTGCCAATTCCCGTAAGAGGTCACAAAGTTCAGGATCATTCATCAAATGAATATCTACTCCAGGATGGTAGTTGCTAGGAAATGAAGAAGAACTCTCTACTTGCGTTGATTCGTCGGCTCTGTATTGTATAGGCGCTGTTGGTATTGGACAAGTGACGGGATCGTGTGGAATTGGATTTGAAACTGAGGGAACACCTGGATACTTTACACTTGTACGAGTTTTGTAGGAGAATCCGGTGACGTTTTGTAAGACTGTTGGCGATTTAACTAATCTGATAAATAAGCAGTCCACGATATAGTTCACTTTAAACTCGTTTTCTTTTTTATTTTCAAAGATAACCCGACGTCAACGATACTGTTTACATCCATAGATACAAACCAGAGATTGCATACTACACTTCTTAGACACACAATACAGTTCTTAGCTGTCGTAAATTCAGTCGGTGAAAACTTTGCTGAAAACTAACTTGTTTCTCTGTCTCGGATGTTTGCTTTATATCAGTTATATAGAAATTTCTAGGACACTTCAAAAGCTTCAGCCAGATATTTCTTGAACATTAACAATACTCAAACAATTGAAACATATTAAAAACAATCATAATTAATACATAATCATCTGCAATCAATACAAAATGGTCAGAAATGGAAATTAAAGATACTTAAACACAAAATTATTCAGAGAAATCATTTTAAGCTGTAGAGAATTATCCTTTAGACATCGTAACTTGCATTAATATTTGGAATTACCCACATTTAAGCAATTCTCTTGCACAATTCTGTTCTTAAACATATTCAATGGACATTAAACAATTTCTTTTCATAAAACAATGTCTAAATATACATTGATTTACAGGAAATTGTGAAACAAACCTACCACATCATATCCAACCAAACTCCAGCCTACTATAAGTGCTTTATAAAATACCATTCCATTTAATTTTAGATTTGAGGGCTGTTACACTATGCTAAACAGAAATAACAGTCTGTGGCCTGATTGCTTGACTGACGCCAAATCATAGTAACTCCGAATGCCACAAGCTTGTTCTTCCTTAGCCAATCGCGTAAATTGTATACACATCTCAAACAGATTTACTTCGGTCGTAAGTCGTGGGACTTACCACAATCCACCTTCGAATCAAAGTATGGTTCATATGCTCTATTCAGAAACGGTGTAAAAGTCTTCCGATGGGATTTGTCTGTCAGATAGCCGCACACATAGCAAAACAAATCTGGTGAATTCATGCAACCTCTCGACAACATCTTTTTTTCCCTGAAAATAAAAAAATAAACAAATGAAATAATAGCACTCCAGTAATAGTATATGCTATATTGTAAACCTACGCCGTGTAGTATTAATGCTACATCTGAAAAGTATGAATACCATACATCAGGGGTATTACAAGATAGAGGTGATTTCTGACTTTAATATGTACATTCTCCCTTTTGCTAACATTAATATGGAAAATTGGAAATTGGATTGTGCAATTAATGTATATATCTAAAAGCAAATTCATATGTGAATCTTGTCTAAGATAGTATGGTAGGGCAGAATAATCATAGATACAAACTTGAAACATGTATTTAGAGCCTGCAATTGTATATACTAGGTAGTAAAGACAACTCTGTATAGTATCAAGCCCAAAATGTAAAAGGTATACATAGGTTGGCTGTATGAACATGAAACCCAAAGCCAATAAATTAAAAAAAAAAAAAATAGCAGTGTGGTGTCAAAAATATTTCGATGTTTTATGTTAAATGTAACTGTATTCAAAATCGATAAAAATACAAATTGAGTTGCATTACAAATAATGAAAACCGACGAAATCATATTCCACGGAAGGTGTTCCATATAAATATTTTTTTTTTATATATCATCGAAACTATAGTGTATCGCTACACTACATAGTAATATTCGCGATATGCTGGGCTACTGGCTCAGGCAGGTGACAAAGGGGACAGGCTGCTGTGGTATGCTACCTTGGGCAGGTACCGAGGAGCCGTTAGGTGTGTGTGGAGAGGGCACAGTGGGCTGCCGGCAGTGGTTGTGTGCGTGGCAGCCGACGTGATGTGCGGCGATTAATGTTAGCTCGTGCTGCTGTGGTGCTCTGTGTTGCATGTCGCCTGCGGAGCGGATGAGGCAACCAACGGCCAGCAGATGGGTCGTCGCCTAGGAAGACCACTGGAAGCCGACCTGGCGCCTTCGGAAAAATGGTAACCACAGAGAGATCTTGATAATCACCACAAGAAGTGTCGTATTTATAAACAAAACCTGTTGCCCTAGAGATTCTCATTTCCCCGTTGTGCTTAGTGAAAGGACATATAACAAACCATGAGAAATGATATATGGAAACTATTATATTATACGTGGAATGATTAATTGTAATTGAGAAGTAATTGTTATAATAAATGTCAATGTCAAATGTACGTGAAACGGTGTTGCTAACCTGTACGGCAAAATCCCAATTCCACTTTTCAATAATTTCATTTGATAATAACGGTTTTGTTGATCAATTAATTAAATTAAAAAGTAATTTAATTTTTTTTAAAGTACAAAACCTAACGTGATAAAGCAGATCGGTTTTCAGATTTGAAAGTAGCACGAAAAACTGTATTATAAAATGTAAACATGATGTCAGATATCTACAGCTTTCTCCTTTCTTAATTATAATCAAGAAATCTAATTTTTCGAAATTGAACACGTAAATGGCGAAGTTATTAATAAGCGACAACAAGGGTCTGCGAGGGATCAGAGCGAAAGCAGCTAGGCTTTACTGGTATCGATAAGGATTGATCGCCTTACCGCTAGATAGCAGCACTAAACGTCAAAATGTTTGCACGGGGGCATGTTCGCATTACCACTGATTATTTCAGCTAACTAATAAGTAACTCTTGCTATAAAATGAGGTGGTTCAGAGCCAAGCTGCTAGGCTTCGTTGGCATCGATAAGGAGTGATCCCACTACCACTAGATAGAAGCACCATACATCAAAACTTTTGCATGGGGCATGATTGCATTACCACTGAATATTTCAGCTAACTAATAAGTAACTCTTGCTATAAAATGAGGTGGTTCAGAGCCAAGCTGCTAGGCTTCATTGGCATCGATAAGGAGTGATCCCACTACCACTAGATAGAAGCACCATACATCAAAACTTTTGCATGGGGCATAATTGCATTACCACTGAATATTTCAGCTAACTAATAAGTAACTCTTGCTATAAAATGAGGTGGTTCAGAGCCAAGCTGCTAGGCTTCATTGGCATCGATAAGGAGTGATCCCACTACCACTAGATAGAAGCACCATACATCAAAACTTTTGCATGGGGCATGATTGCATTACCACTGAATATTTCAGCTAACTAATAAGTAACTCTTGCTATAAAATGAGGTGGTTCAGAGCCAAGCTGCTAGGCTTCATTGGCATCGATAAGGAGTGATCCCACTACCACTAGATAGAAGCACCATACATCAAAACTTTTGCATGGGGCATGATTGCATTACCACTGAATATTTCAGCTAACTAATAAGTAACTCTTGCTATAAAATGAGGTGGTTCAGAGCCAAGCTGCTAGGCTTCGTTGGCATCGATAAGGAGTAGTGATCCCACTACCACTAGGTAGAAGCACCATACATCAAAATTTTTGCACGGGGCATGATTGTATTACCACTGAATATGTCAGTTGACAAATTAACAATTGTTGGCACAAAATGAGATGGTTCAGAGTCAAGCTGCTAGGCTTTGCTGACATCGATATGAAGTGATCGCGTTACCACTAGATAGAAGCACCATACATCAAAATTTTTGCACTGGGCGTGATCGCATTGCAACTGAATATTTCAGTTGACAAACAAACAATTGTTGCTACAAAATGAGATGTTTCAGAGCCAAGCTGCTAGGTGTGGTTGGCATCGATAAGAAGTGATCGCACTACCGCTAGATAGAAATCCAATATATATAAATTTCTGCACGTGCCATGATCTCATAACCGCTAAATATTCCAGTTAACAAATAAAAATTTGTTGTTAAAAAGTGAGATAGTTCAGAGCCAATATATTAGTCTGTGCAGGCATCGATAAAGAATGATCGCATTCCTGCTGGAAGCAGTACGACATAACACAGAGGTGTGGATAACATGTATGTTTTTTCTACAGTAGGGAGCCTTTCGGAGACATTTTCTCTTCGGGAAATATTTCATTTTTCTAATTATTTTGCAAGACGTTGTATGTGTTTTTCTACGTAAATGTTTTAAGTTGACAAATAAACAATAGCTACGAATGAACTACTACTAACCACCAAACTCGCTATTCATCGAATAGCATTCGCGAAATATTTGTATGGATCACCTAATTGTTCCTCAATCTTAACGATGAACCTCCACCATTGCTCGGATATGGTGGTGTAGTATGCGACCCACATTTTGAGCATCAAATACAGGAGTTGGACAAGATGCAAACAAAGGGCTGCTAAATTTGTTCCTGGAAATTATAACAGAATGCAATCAGTAACAGATATGATAAAAGAGCTGGAATGGGATTCATTGCAAGACAGGAGGAGGGTGAAGAGGGTCATAGGAGTGTACAAGGCGTATACTGGCGATGAGGCATGGAAAGATATTGCAGTAGGTATGAAAAGTAGTGCATGGAAGGGAAAAGATGACCATGACCACAAGCCGGCACTCGATTACAGGCACAAAGGTATGGGAAGATTCTCTTTTTTAGGTAAGGGTGTCAGGGATTGGAAATGATGACCAGAGGAAGTGGTGAATAATTTACTAATAACGTTGAAAGAATTTAAAGTTAAATTTTGTAATGGGCAAATGTAGGCGGGTGCAGGAAAGGTGAAAGATGAATGTTTAGGGAAATTGCCAGCGGAGCATGCCCTCTTTTGCAATTTAATTAAATATTAAGATCCTTCTCCCAAATTTGATCATGTTTTAACAGTTCCAATTACCACTCGACATAGAAGGAAGTTTATGTTTTTCGGGAGTATCTATGTTCCTCCCTGTAGGCTAAACGGCTAAACTGATTTCGGTTTTTAAGATGTTGTTGCCATTGCCCGATGGCTAAAACTTTCTAATGGTGCCTGGTTTCAATGTAATTCCAATGTGGTACACTATATATTTCAAACCTATTTCGCTTAAATAGTATAGTCCACAAAGTTCCGCTGCAGCTAGAATGAATCTTAGCTCGTGAACTATGTGAGATGGTGATAAGATGTTTTCTTTACATTTTCCCGACTTGCACACGTGCACCTCTAGTTGGCCTCAAAATGTCGAGAAGATATTTCAGCTCTAACCACATACGTGACAGCATAGCAATATTAACCGTTTACCCAGCCGAAATGTGGCAAGATTTGGAACACGAGTTTCGCAGACATAATCCTTTATCTACAATCGCCAAAATATCCGAGGAGATGATATCAGGGGAGTGCGTTTGCCAGGCAATAGATCCAAAACATCCAATCCAATTGCCACGGAAATGTCTATTCAAAATTTGTCACTGTCTGCAACAACTATAAAGAAAACATTCAGAGATGCTGCAAAATATGATCAAGTCTCTGTCTCACATAGTTAGCAAGAAATGTTTCGTTTCAACGGTAGCAACACTTACTGTTTGTTATCGTATTAAATAGTTTACAAAAGTGAAACAAAAACGTGCAGTGTTTATATTATAACTGTAAATAGCAACAAGTGAAGGCTTGTAAATAAACACTTGGCAGAATGTTCGAATGTAGAACAAAGGTCTGTAAAAGTGACTAATATGCAATTCCTGACTGCCCTTTTAAGATCATTATGATATCCACTGAAGATGGCACACACAATAAGGGCGAAACGAGTATGAGGAATAAAGAAACATTCACGACAACAGTTCTTCGTTGACAACATTTTAACTATAAAATCTGTTACTCAGCTACTGCGGGAAAATGGTCTACACCCAAATAATACATATGTTCACATGATAAGAACGGCACAAAGCAGACTTTCGAAGGAGTATTGCGTAAAATTGGAAACTGAGGCTAAACAACTAGATAGTTTTTAAAAAAAAAAAAAAAAAATTATTTTAGTTTAATGGCCTTCTGTCTGTCGACTATACGGCCAGCTTTATCATTTACATTAATTTAACATGTGATTCTTATCGTATAGCAAACATGTATTCATTTCTTAATTCACACTAATTTATACAATTATTCAATATTACAAAGATACAGCGATAGCCCTTGATAAGGGAATACACGATTACATTTGTGCCAGCGATAATATGAAGCTGGATCTTATTTCACAATGGGTGATACAATTATTCAGTGAATACAGTAATACATATTTAGAAAGTATATTGATACAATAATACAATGATGACAATTATATCGGTAAACAATATAAAATCACATTTGGGGCGCAGTGATGTTTCCTTGCAAAGTAAGATTCGCTGGGCTTTGGTATATCCGGTTAACCTGGCACCTGATATAACTAAACTGATTAGTGAGAGTTCCTTGATGATTTACAATTTAATGTAATTTTTTAGGTCAGCTAAAATGCAGTTCCGACCGATTCCGTTGGTGGTATTGCAGGAAATGTGCTGAATTTGTAAGATCATAACTTGTATGTGATTGTTATTTTTGTTATGTTTGGTGTCTTTAGATACGGATGTCTGCCTCTCTTAGGTATGTGGCCAGCGCCCCATACACGTCACTTCTTCCCCCTCTCAGCAGGATGCGTATCGATGTTGGGAGTGGAATTTTGAACTTTACAAGGCTATTGTATAGTTTCTTTTGTTGAGTCCGATATAGAGTGCACGCTAAAGTGATGTGGTCGAGATCTGCTAATTCTTCGTGATCCACCGGGCAAAAGGGTGTCTGTGCTACACCGATTTGGTGGAGGTGCTTTGGGTAACAGCCATGACCGAGTCGCATGCGAATTATGGATGTTTTATATCTTTTGCCCAAATGGTTATCTTCGAACCAGACTTTAGTTGGTATGTGAGGTTGTATTGATGCATAAAACTTCTCTTTAACTGTTTGTGTCAAAGTCCACGATTCTGACCACTTATGAAGATACCGTTTCCTGATGATATTAATAAAATCGGTATGAGGTAGTTGAGTATAGTATTGCTCTCCATCCGCCGTGCTTTCTTTCGCCAGTTGATCTACCTTTTCGTTATTCTGTATGGAAGCATGTACCTTGACCCATAACAAGTGCACTTCTTTGCCCTCCGCCTTGGCTGAGTACATTGAATTTAAGATGTCGAATAGGATCCTATTCATTCCGCTCAGTCTGTTCATGTTTTCCAGCTTCTGCGCCACGCTTTTAGCGTCGGACAGTACCAGTATTTTATTGAAGTGTTCGAGACCATAATTTAAGGCATCTCTTATTGCCATAGCTTCAGCGGTATATACTGTCGTTTCTGCTGTCAGGCGAACTTTACGTGATTCTTGGGTGAGGGGACACAAGAAGGCGTAGCCCACACCATTAGTAGTTTTCGAGCCATCAGTGTATATTTGTACGTGAACTAGATAGTTGGAATGAGGAAGTAAACAAGATCCGTCCATACTGGGAGACGATACAGCAAGAAAAGTAATGGTAAGGCAGGAAACTATGAAAAAGGCTTATTCATTAGCAGCACACCAGGTTCACTGATGTGAAAATCAAATGATGATGTTGACTGACAAGGGCGAAATGAGACCATAAGCTAAACGAGACACATTCTCTCGCAGGTTATTTCCTTTCATATTGTTATTTATTCTATGCTTCGATTTCTGTCTGTTATTGTTGGGTTTCATTGTTCCTGATTCTTGTGGGTATTTCGTCAAGTAAATGATGCAGTGGTTTTCAGAAAAAGTCATGACCGATATCTTTCCGTTCCCTTTTCCAATTAATTTAGTTTTGGGCGAAGAACCACTATAATGCCTATAGCACTCAGTAATGATATGAACTAGCCCCAGACCACGAACCTAAATTTACAGGAATTAGGTGACTTGCTCCGTCATCCCATCCTGTTACAAAGCTGTTGAAATGCACTTCGCGTAGTCCGAAGTGACTGACTCCGTTTTCACGATAATACTTCCTCCTGTGTTCCAAAATGTCCTACACTGCACGCAGAATCAACGCAAACAACCCTCTGTCTCCTCCACATATCACAAACTCCGGCACACTATTGCGTGTTTGGTTAAGAATTACTCTGCTCTATGCCAACTCCGCTATCATTATACAAGGGGTGATCAAATGAAAAGGTAAGAAACGACGTAAATGTGTAATAGTTAAATATTTGCATTTTCCGCCATGGGAGAACGTAGCGAGACATCTCGGGATGCGATTGGAGTCTCTGACTGGGATCGGAGCATGTGCGGGCGCCCCCATGCTCTTATCAAAAGCGGCGTCCAAATGATGCGGCAGTCCGTATGAGGACAGGATGGCGTACAGGTGGGGGATGTGTACTGTGAGACACTCCGACGCCTACGCAGGTCCATCAAGAACAAAACACCGGGGCTGCTCACGGAGGGTGTGGTTCTGCTCCATGATAACGCGCGTCCACACGTCTCCAGAGTCACACACATGGAACTGGCCAAGTTCAAGTGGGAGACGTTGGACCATCCGCCCTACAGTCCGGACATGTCGCCCTGCGATTTCCATGTGTTTGGTCCACTGAAGAAACACCTGAAAGGGAAGCGCTTCAACTCGGACGGCGTACTCAAGGACGCTGTGAAGGACTGGGTCTCATCACGGCCACAGGAATTCAGGGAACAAGGAATCCTGCGGCTTGTTCATCAGTGGGATCGTTGTGCTCAGGCCTATGGTGAATATTTTGAATAAAGTCTACATTTGTACCCACCGTGTCGTTTCGTATCTGTTCATTTGATCACCCCTTGTATCTACATGGGAAGGGGAATATTAAATAATAGCATCAAAACGATAGGCTGTCGTAAATAGTTGCAAGGAGATCTTGACAGAATACCTGGCTGGGTAGGTCAATATGGTATGAAGATAAATGCAGATAAGAATCAAATGATTAGGTACACAGAAAAAAACTAAAGATCGATCATGGTTATAAGGTTGGAAGGGAATTGCTTCTTTAAGACTTGAAACATAAACATCTTGGCTTTTTTTAAAATGTTTCTGAATTTACGCCTCGTCGACGTCGAGGTCATTAGAGGCGGGAAAGGATAGGGGACAAGAAAGGAATTCGACCACTGGCTTCTAAAGGAATCATCCTGCCATTCTCCTGGAATGATTTGAGTAAACCATGAAAAACCCAAATCTGAATCGTGAGATGGTATTTATTTATTTTTATTTCCTGATTTTACATAGCCTACCACCTAGTTACCTAAAGTAGGTCCTTAATTTCTACTTTTTTTTAACAAATTACGTTTCTATTTGTATTTTTTAACAGATTTATTTTAAAGGACTGAACTTTTCTAAGATATTCTACTAAATTAATCTACCATCTGCACTAATTTTTCCACACCTAAAATAGGGAGCTTCTATACACTTTCATGCTACTAATCAATGAACTGTATTTACTCGAATGTTCTTTTCTGCACCACTGTTGACCTTCGATGACACCCAGGCCGCAGGCTGCCTCTGCTGATACTGCAGAGCGACTGCTGACATGCTGACCACTAAGCGCCGTCAGTAGTTTTTTTTTTTTTTTTTTTTTTTTTTTTTTTTTTTTTTTTTTTTTTTTTTTTTTTTTTTTTTTTTTTTTTTAGATATTGTAGTTAAATACGTCTCATGAAATCTGCACGTTGAACTTGGAAGTCGACAAGAATCTTCAGTGCATGAGACCAATCTGATAATTACTATGACCTGTGATATAATGATTGTCACCACTTCCTACACTGTTTTGCCTTTCGATAACAATGCTAAATGAACCTAATCAAAAGGGTTATGTCACGGATGGCTGATTTTTGCGACCATAGAAATCAGGCACTTTGAAGGCGGCTATTTTTTTTTATTTTTGCTTCGTACTTTGCGGTTAGTCCACGTCAGGATCATTAGAGTCAGGAGAGAGTTTGAAGTGGAGAAATGAGTGGGAAGGAATTCGGACAACGTTTTCTACACGAACCACTCCGGCATTTGCCTGGAGACATTTCGGGAAACCAAAATCTGATTTGCGTAGCGGAAATTTGAACCCACGTACTCCCAAAAGCCAGACACGAGCTTTATCCCTCCACCACCACGCTCACTACTTCACAAACAGATTTTCAAAAACTGCTAACAATGTACTTTATATACTTGTGTTTTTGGGACTTCGATTATTAACAGTTACAACAAGATCTACCAGGTATAAACAATTGAATGCTCTGGAAAATTAAATGGACGAATAAGATAAAAATGTGTATGTTGTGGGAAATACTTTGTGAAGGTCGTAGTTTCTAAAGATTGTACTGGAATGAAGGATTTATTTCACGATAACATTAACTCAGATGTTAAATTAAGTCAGTTTTACTGATGACAGTAAAAAGTGACTCCTCAATCAGTCATCCTTCTTCACGTAAAGATTAAATACAAGAATAAGTTTAACTCTAAACAATCATGTATCGAACTATGTATTAAATAGAAAAGAGTGCTGCCGATATAATTTTATAGCTTTATAATAATGTCTTATGTAAGCGAGTCTTATTTATTTCTATTAGTTTGATTGTAACTGCGAGAGGAATCTTGTTTGAACTGTTATGCCAGCTCGGAATTACATCAAGATAAAATGATAATTTTACAATCCGATAACAATTCCTGTAGTTTTAATAATCTATTTATTACAATGTTGATACTAATCTGATACTTATTCAATAAAAAGACAAAAAATCTCATACCTCTAACCGCAGGCTTGAGTGGAAGATATTTGATGAGTATGTTGTTCATTAACATTGTACGTTACAAAAAAATACACGTGCCTTCTCTCCTAATATAAGTAACCTTCGTTTTTAAGGTCCGTAGACAAAACGGAGTTGTGCAATTTCTTCAGGTCATTACGTCCACACATATGTCTCAGAACTCGTCACCTATAAGTAGAGTGCGATTAAATTTCATAGTAATATGTCTTTAAAAGTGATCCATACGAAAAATTTATAAAAATATTTCGTTACTTCCACGAAAAAGAAATAAAGAGCTACAAATTTTTTCGCCTACCACATGGAGTGCGGTACCATTCAAAAAGTATTAGGGGGCATCCACAAATTACGTGAGGTGTTTTTCCGGATTTCTGGACACCCCCCCACCCCCCTGGTGAGATTTCGTCAGATCTGACCGGACCCCCCCCCCCTGTGGTGAGATCTGGTCCGTGAGAACCTCCCTCCCCCCCCTAGAAATCACCCTGGAAACTTTTGTAGAGCTTTTTTTTTTTAGGTCACAGCCTCACTTTTTTGACGAAATACCCTCCTAAAATCGACTTTGGCACAAATTGTAGACCTTTTTTTTTTTTTTTAGCTCTACGGTCCAAAATTTTTTCGCAAAATCTCACGTGAGATTTCCGTAGACCCCCCCCCCCCCCACTCCCCCTTGGTGAGATCTGGTGAGATTTCGCCGGACCCCTCCCCCCGTATTTCATCTCACGTCATTAATGGATGTCCCCTTAAAAATGTCATCAGTAGAATAATCTTTTGGAACATTTTTACTTTTTTTCGATTTTCGTTTCGTCGAAATCGTGGTCAGTAGAGACGAGTGAGGACTGTAGGTAAGGAACGTGAATGAATTCGGCCATAGCCTGTTTAAAGCAACCATACCTACATTCGTCCAGAATGATGTCAGGAAACCATGGAAAACGTAAGTATGGATGGCCGAACGGGATTCGAACCCGCGTCATCCCGATTGTGAGATCAGAGCCTTACCGCTCACCCACCACGCTCGGTTTTTTAAAATTATTATTGCATATCGCGAGACATGAATTTCGTAGGTCGGTATATAAACTCTAGGGCATATTTGCCTTACACGTAGGGTCTACTTGGTATTTTATCAGAGTTATTATTCAAAATCACAAAAACAATTCTGACAAGATGTATTCAGGTTTTATTTCTATTCATTCACCTTACATATCCTCTATACTTATTTTTACTTCCCTCAAAATTATAATCACAAATAAGATCACAACAAAATATCTGCTCGAAGCTTTTTTTTTTTTTTTTTTACTTGTACCACATCGTTTCTCATAAAACATCTTAACAAACCTCGATATAACCAGCCATTCTATTTCAAATTGTTTGTTAAGGTTTTCCCATCAATTCTTGCTTAGCTAATCCCTTTCTAAGCTTCACTCTTCTTATGTGTCTACTGAGCACTGTCTAAGATGAGATAGGTTAGACTATGCTGCCAACTTTGTAGAGTTGTTTTCTGAGTTATTCTGGTTGTGTAGGTTTTTAAGCAGACAGTGAAGATATTGCCCCTTATCGATCTGCTAAGAACTGGGTAATATCCACAACCAGGAACTAAAATTTCAGTCTGCAACTTCTGTAATAAAGCCTGTCTAGTATGCTGGCCCTCTGATACGGTCGTAAATTTTTTAAATTAGAATCCCCATTTTTAGGGGATTGATACAAGAAGTAAATCAATAACATCTTATCGATATTTATTCCTCTTGTTTGCAGTCATTGAGTCTTTAAAGTTAGTATACAGCGTCAGAATTGTATATATTAATAGTCGTAGATTAAGACGTTTTACCATCCACGATTTGAGATGACATTGAAACTACTTGTCGTTTCCGAGTATTAGGTATAACTTGGCTATGAGTGAATTAACGCTTTGGCCTCGCATTCGGGAAGAAGCGAGTTCGAATCCCCGTCCGGGCATCCAGATTTGGGTTTTCCATTGTTTCCCCAAATCACTCCAGGCGAATGCCGGTATGCTTAATTCAAAAAGACTATGGCTGAATTCCTTCCAGTTCCTTGTTCCCCATCCTTTCTATCATCTAATGATCTTGACGTTGACGAGACGTAAAGGCACACGCAAAAAAACAAACAAACAAAAAAACAAAAAACAAAAAAAAAAACAAAACATAACTGAATCACCTAGCAAATTGATTGCACTGAGAACGCTGTCAGATATTTCTCTGAGATTCTACAGTATTCGACTCTAGTCCTTAGGTTAATAGCTCCCGATACTGGATGATATTTTCGAAGTGAAATTTGATAGTATTACGCGTTACATTACCAATGCTGATGCGCC
The DNA here is from genome assembly GCA_031002005.1 of Vandiemenella viatica. NCBI lineage: Eukaryota > Metazoa > Arthropoda > Insecta > Orthoptera > Morabidae > Vandiemenella > Vandiemenella viatica. Next base: position 111,583,702 of record CM061918.1, read on the forward strand.
GCAAAGTTCTGCGCATGAGTAAACGTTGATAATCACGTGATGACGTCGGACAGGCTATTTATACCCAGAGGAGTAGCCATTATTGAACAGTGCAGGGAGACATGCACCACTATGTTTTAATAACTGTTTTTTTTTAGTTCATTAGTCGCTTTTTGTTTGTCTATATTCGTCCAATGTTGATGATTTTATCATATTATCTGATGCGATAAATGCATTCATTTCATACAGAAATATTATCATTGGTCTTTACAATAGACGGAATGTGTTACCTAAGCTTTTAAAAAAGTATTTAAGTTATGAGTCGAAATGCTTGCATTCAACCAGTCATTTTTGTCAGACTTAGAAGTTAGTTACTCATGAAAACTGACTAAAAATGCTTATTAAATAATTTTGTCCAAGATGTTGGGGAGTAGTTTACATTGCGATACACGTCGTCACTAACATGGGACTCATGAAAGCTGCTTATTAATTAATAATAGTAACTAAATTCCTCGTGCATTTTGCCGTATCAAGAATACTCTAGTCGAGGCTCCATTTTAACTTAACCGCAATCTCCGCTAATATTTCCGCTACAAAATGAAATGATACACATACACCTAAACACATAAAACGCATCGTAACCAATATTTCGTGGTGAAGCAACGACATTGCCTAAATCAGGATTCCTAATTCGCATAGCATAAATTATCACAGCCAATTTCATCATACACTTACAGTTTGAATTGCGAATTGGACTAAATCTTCGCATTAATACATTCACTGTATCGCGATGTAAACTTCACCCAAATGTTCTCTGAGACAAAACCTATAAATATAAAATACAGACTACGGCTAGATAGAATATTCTACACTCTAGCAATGTGTACTTTAAATTTGTAATAATTTTCTTTTGTTTACAAGAATATCTTGGAAAAATTTCGTATTACTAAACGATTCCAATGAAGTATCGTCGATCGTACACTCAAATACGAAAGAAAGTTTAAAAAATACACAAGAAAAATAAATAGAAGTTTAAATTCTTACACGCGTACACACCGATACATGCACCATTTTATATATAGGCCTACACAGTACAACACTGAAGACTGTTTAGACTATAGGTTACACTGTAGTTGGAAATGTTTGATTCGATTCTCCTGATCGCTGGTTCCAAACTTAGATTTCTAACTGTTCCGTCCAAAATAAGATATATATATAAAGATGAATATTTGATTGTTTGTTTGTTCTTAATACAAATCCACAGTTTTCATCCGATTTCGATGAAAGTTTGCACACTTATCCATTGAAACAAGGAGAAAAGTACTGTCTACATTTGGTTGACAAATTTTCTGTATAAATAATACTGTTGTCTTATAATTTCGAAAAATTACTGAACGGTGAAAGACAGACACGTAGGATGTGTAGGTCTCTGTACTGTCTTTCCATATAGCGGTCAGGTAGCTCAGTGCTTAAAGCGCTTGCTTACTTCTGTTTGGATAAAAAAATACACAGGACATCTTAAACGCGTACACATCGATACATGCACCATTTATATATATAGGCCTACACAGTACAACACAGCAGATTGTTTATATCAAAGGAAAGGCTACACTGTAGTTCAAAATGTTTAATTCGATCGTCCTGATGCTGGTTCCAAATTTAGATTTCTAACTGTTCCGTGTGATATATATATCATGATAACCTGGTGAGAGGGTAAAGTGAATAGTTCTAGACCTGTGTGTTAGCCCTACTATAAGATAAAGATTACAGTAATTGAGCTTAACTTTCTTTACGTAACTAAATTTAGACTGCCACTTTAAATTACGTCTTGTAACAAATACAATAAGTTTTTCATTTATCTTTTGACTTCTTTGTCTTCTTCTAGCAGAAGGAGTACATTTTGCGTGTTGACTCGTTTCTTGGAAGATGTGCGCTCTCCCTTATTTTTACAAAAATGTACTCCAACCATCTGAAATGAATGTACTTAACCTTTTATACTGTCACCGTTAATTGTTTGATCGATCTTTTAATCAATATTATTCACTTTGTCCATTTTATAACACTCAATAGTTTCCAGTCCTACATTTACTCAATTGTACTTCTCATCACAAGTTTATATAATACATTACAAATCCTCGAAGAAGCAGTCGTTATCAATCGTGTCCTTCTTATTCAACAGTATTTTCCAAGCTAATTAAAATATCACCCTGTCAAAAAAGATATTACATTTCTTGTCTTGCTTCTGCATTCTTCGTTAATATCGGATCCTTCTACTCCTTACCTGATAGTATCGTTAGTAATCTTTTTCACAGTAATTATTGCTCTTATAATTATACAATTATAATTACGATGAATATTTTCTTCATACCGAGATGTTTGTCTCTTACACAGTGAAAAAGTGAGTTTTTTTTTTAATTTTTTGTGGGTGAGTTCGGTAAAGGACACATTTCTCCACGTACAACCCCCTTATTCAGTGCAGATTCCCTTAGTCTCTCCGATGGATTGATTGTGAAAGATCTGAAATGTAGCCATCTATCTCTGCTATCAACCAAGCTCTACAAATTTCTTTAGATCTGGAAATAGGCAGAAATCAGAACGGTTGTATGGTCAATAGGGTGGTTGTTCCAATAATTTGTATTCCAGTTTTATGATTGCCCCAAAACCTTCGTTGGCAGGTGCACTGTCCTAAATGAAAGGCGATGGTTTTTAAGTCCAGACCTATTCTTAAAAATTAGTTATCTAGTTGGTCGATAAGACTTGCATAGTATTATCTTCAGTAATTAATGGACATATATTCGGCTCATAAATTCGCAGCTCTGTATCACAGGAATTATTGCACCAGTTGTCAAGAGTCAATAATACCACTTCGCACTTTCGTAGCTATGTTATCGAGAGTTCCTTCCACACTGGCACATATTTCTCTAAGGTTCAATTCAGTCATCTATCTGTGCATACCATTAGTCGTTTTTTTGTTGTTGTTGTTTATTCGGCTTGTTTTATGCCTCGTCGATGGCGAGATCATGAGAAGCGGGGAAGGATTGAGGGCAAGGAATGGGAAGGAATTCGGCCATGAAGGAAGCATCCCGGCATTCGCCTGGAGTGATTTGCGGAAACCATGGAAAACCCAAATCTAGATGCCCGGACGGGGATTCCAACCCGCGTCCTCCCGAATCGGAAGTCAGAACTTTAACAGTTCACCCACCACGCTCGGTCACAACTTACGTTTTCAATTTGCTGTTTAAAGTATCATAATGTTTCCCTTCCTTGGATCTTTCCCTCCACTAACAAATTAATCAATCGCGCAGGTCTTAAAATGTAATCACTCGTCATTTTTCTTCTTTCTGTCAGACTCTTCCACAATCTTATTTTCCTCATCCATCATTTCTAACTTTATCTCTCCACTTATCTGCAGTATACTACTTCTTCTTTTTCACCACCTTTTCCCATCATTTTAGGGCCGACTGTCTTCGAAGAGTTTTACTTATCGTTGGTATAATCAAATCGGGAACTATGGTTTTACGATCGCATACTCTTGCTAACCCCAAGAATTCTATACCTACGTTTTGGTAGTAGTAAGTATTAAAGTGTTGCCATCTGTCTGCCAAATGTGCAACTATGTTCTGCGTGTGATAAGTGTATTTTTTTGTTTGTGTAATGTGTAGTTTATGAGGAGACTGGGTATCGCCCCAGCATTCTCCTTGATGGCTGAGGAAATCCACCTAAAAATCGCAGCTTTAATATTATTATTATTTGTAAATGTCCGATTCTTCAATAATATGCTGAACTTCATACCTACACTTTTAGAAAGTTTTTTTTCCTCACTCCTCCATCAACGTTTGAAACTGAAAGCTATTATTGTTATTCTACCACCATTCACTGTCACACTTAAGATATAATACTATCGTGTGGGGTAGAGCATACTGCGTCAACGCTACCCCCGATGTCAGGCAACTATTGCATCTCTACATTGCAGCGGGTTGCGTGTCAAATGGCAGCAGGGGAAGCCCGTACAGCTCAAGGGTTCAGTGTTTCAAGGAAGCTATATCGACGAACGTTACTATGATTCCAACAGGGATGATTGGCATTCCAAATCCAGGTATAGTCACTGACAATTATATGTACGACCGTCAGTAGACGCCTGCCAGTAGCTTTCGACGGTGATAAAAAACATTACCACTTGCTTTTCAATGAAAATCCAGTCCTGGCATTTTTATATGTCCGAAGGTATTATCCGATCATTCCTAGCAGTAAAATTCAGACGTATCTGGAAAACTAAGAAATACCGGAAAAATAAAGTATGAAAAGTGTTATAATTGTATTTAGGCATCTTTTGATGAAACCGAGAATAGTCCTGGAGAGAGAGTGGAAATGAAGTTCACAAAACATGATCAAACGAGTAAAATATAGTAAATGACTTGCCATACATTACTCGCTTGTTCGTATAAAACACGGGAAGTAAATGCAAGCCTTTCTGTAAGTAATTTTATCGACTTTGATCATTTTCTCGTTCACTAATTTGTGTTTTTTCAGCAAAACATTTTTGACAGTAAATAAAAATGAATGTTGGTGCTATTTTTTCAGATGATACGCTACCCTTATATTACTCGCAATTGGTTGCCGAATAATTACTACCGCAAACTCGATATATTGAGCAATTTTATCTTACCATTGCGTGGAAATCTCACTATTACAAGTCAACGTGCTCTCAAAAAATGCCCCTATTCTATTATCACGCTAGGCAACAAACCATATTGACGTAAGTGAAATTACAAACATTCTGCTAGTTCTATTGGGTATTTTACAGCTGCTCTATGGGCTATCGCATTCACTTCACGGTCACTTTGGTTGCATCTCACATTGTTGCAGGAAAAGGCTTCGTGTAGACCAAATAAACAATTTCAGATATGTGATCTTATGAAAAAGTTCTCTAACTTAATTTTTGCTTGATCCTTTTGTGTGGGGAGTATCATACAGATAAAAAAGAAGTTTGAATGTTTACGACCACAGGGTACTAGTGTTGAGAATATAAAGTTTTATTAAATGGGTGCCCGTAGAATAACATAAATGATTGCAAGCCATAATGATCATTAATCAAGGCTTTGCGTGATCAGATTGGGTAAATTCGAACATAACAATGATAATAATAAACAAAACTCTAGCAAAAAAAAAAAAAAAAAAATCTTATAATAACATCAATTTACATTATTCATCCTATAAAAGTTTTTGCAGAGCAAGTACCAACTTAAAATTTAAGTTCGGGTATGTATATAACAGAATTGGAAGAATAACTTACGTGGCTCTTCTTATTAAAAATATATAGCTTGATTAACTGATTTACATAAAAAGTTATTTGTCTGTAGGGAAATTGCCACCACTCCGTAACAATTAATTTTTTTTAAAAAAAATTTCACTTTGAACTGATAACAAAAATAATAATTCGTAATAAAACGACCGCATGACCAAATTATTTCAATTGTGACGTAAAGCAATATTGTTCTACTTATATTAACGAAACAACCCCTTCTGCTTTATGAAACCTATGACAATACCACTTCACTCGAGCGTGGTGGGTGAATGGTGAAGGTCTGACCTTGCATCCTGGAGGACCTGGTTTTGAATCCCCGTTCGGAAATTCAGATTTCGGGTTTTCACAGTTTCTCAAAATTACTCCAGGCAAAGCTGTGATAGTTCGTTCAAAAGACTACGTCCGAATCCCTTCCGTTCATTACCTCCAGTCCATTCCCGTCTCTAATGATCTCGACATAGACGAAGTGGAAAGTTGTGTGCCTTAATGATTACTTTTTGCTCTCACCAGTCTCTCGAATGACTTGATGCAACCCTCCATCTCTTACTGTTTTGCACTAACCTCTTCATCCAACATACCCCTTACAACCTACGTCCAAAATTATCTGCTTCACATATTCTAATCTTTGTATAACCTCAACAGTTCTTTCCTTCTACTGTTCCCTCCAATAACAAATTAACCAATCCCCCGTGTCTTAAAATGTAATCCACCATCCTGCCTCTTCTTTCTATGACTCTTCCGCAAATTTCTCGCCTCACCCATCATCCCCTAAACACGCTATTAGGTTCTTCAGTGTTTTAATTTATATATATTGATTAATTAAAAAGTCCACCAGAAGGTTATGTTGAAGATTTGTTTATTTGCTCAAAACGAAGTCAGCGATATTCACAATCATAGATACAATAGATAGATGCACTTCTGAGCTGTCGCAAATAAAATCTCTGTGAACTCAACTTGAAAAAACCATGGAGGAAGGAAATATATGGAGACGACGCAAGAGACCTTCATCACGCATTGAAGTGAAGCAGCGCGGAGGAGGAGTGGGGGGGGGGGGCATGGCCGGAGTGGAGGGGGCATGGACGCTTCCATACAGACACGGGGAATATGTACAAAAACCTCAAGGGGACTCTAGGATAAAGGTGACGCTGATATCTGGTGATGGATTATTATGTAACTCGGTATGACAAATAAAAAATGAAGAATAAAATTTTTTGATATTCTGCTTAGTTTTCGAGATATTCTGTCCCAAATGTGAAATGGTTTTGGTTGAAATTCAGAAGAAAAAATTGGTTAAAGTCAAATTTGATGATGGATTCTTATTTAAAAAGACGAGACAAATGAAAAATAAAGAATAAAATTTTCGATATCTCACCTAGTTCTAGAGATATACTGTATCAAAAGTGAGGTTTCTTGAGTTGAAATGGAGAAGAAATATTTCGCAAAAGTCAAATTTAATGATCGATTCTTATGTAACACGACGAGACAAATCGAAAATAAAGAATAAAATTTTTCGATATCTTGCTTAGTTTTCGGTATATACTGGGAACATCGCAATGTTTGGAAGCGCAATACCGCTGCTGCCGCCATGCTGGAGAGTTTAGAGCCTGCTTCACCGATTTAACGTCACTTCTCCTCCATATATTTCCTTCCTCCATGGAAAAAACTAACTGGATGAATCTCTCTGTAAAACTGAATGAATGACTGACTGAATCTGTCCAGCCGATCTGTTTATATAGTCTCTATCGAAATTACGAGAATTCTTCAAAGGCATCCGCCTGATATTTCTCGAACATTAACAATCACTCAAACAATCAAACATATTAAAAACAATCGGAATTAATACAAAATTACTTAACAACATTACAAAATGGTCAGAAATGTTAATTAGAGATACTTAAACACAAAATTATTTGCAGAAATCATCTCAAACTGTAGAAAATTGTCCTTTAGACATCATAACTTGCATTAATACATGGAATTACAAACATTTAAGAAATTCTCTTGCACCATTAGGTTCTTAAACATATTAAATGTACTTTAAATAATTTTCTTACATAAAACAAAGTCTATATACACTGATTTACAAGAAATTACAAAACAAACATACCAGATCATATTCAAGCAAACTTTAGCTCACTACAAACACTTCATACAGTACAATACTATTCAAAATTCAGGTATGAGGGCTGTTACAACGCTTATTTTGAACTTTATTTGTCAACTTAATTTTCAGCATCCTTCTATAGCACCACATTTGAAATGTTTCAATTTTCCTTATTTGTGGCATTACTTAAGTCCATACTTCGCCACCATAAAGTACCGTGTTCTACACATAGTTTTCAAAAAATCTTTCTGAGTAGGTTCTTTTCGCTAGTGCTATTATGCTATTAAAATCAGTCATGCTTCGCCCATCAGTTGTATATTTACTTAATTAAAAACAGAATTCAGGTACTTTTCCTATTACATCCATTTTTTTTGTTTTTGTTTTTTTGTTTATTTTTTGTTTTTTGTTTGTTTTTTGTTTGTTTTTTGTTTGTTTTTTTGTTGTTTTTTGTTTTTGTTTGTTTTTTTGTTTGTTTATTTGGTTTTTTTTTACACTCACATACACATTACTGAAATTTGTTTGGTTTCTGCACTAAGCTCAGAAAGAATGGACATAAAACAGAAATATGTCAGTGGTGGAATTCCACTATTTATGGAATGTGGTCATCAGATTAGGAAAATGTTAGTGGGCAATCAAGTAAAAGGAAATTTGGAAGCTGTGGTTTTTCCCTGAATAATTACCAGTTTTCATGTTTCTCATTTCCTGGTTGTCTACATCTCCCAAAAACTGGATCCTAGACTCGCCGTGTGGCGGGGACTCCAGAGGCTGCTGGCGGTTCTCCGCAACTCCCAGACCTTGCATACGCAAGCAGACACTTTGCATGCGACGGGATCGTCTGGCAGCTCGGAAATTTGAGATGGGATTCCCGAGTTCGATTCGTGTCGGGTGCCTCACAACACTGGCAAACTGGGTCAGCGACACACGTCAAATACGTCACAGCAAACGGAATCGTGCTCGCATGACAAATATCTAACTTGGCTGTTTGAGTTATGACTGGGAACTGTCGCGTCTTCTTCTTCTTCTTCTCTTCGATATCGGCCATCTGAGGACCACGAAAAGTAATGTCGTACATTCATTTCAATCCTCCTTTTCTTGACTTCCAATAGTTCTTCGTCCTCTCACTTTGCTGTTTTCCTCCTTTCTTCCGTCCATATGTTACTACATTTCCTCTTCTCCGTCTCCTGGAAACCCTTGAAATTTTGGAACAATCTCCTAAAAGTTGCTCTATCTTGTATTAAATCTTCTGTTATTCCGATCTCAATCATATCTTTCTTTACTCGCGTCTATTAGTATGTAGAAGGCGCAAAAACTGAAACTTCTATGTTTTTTCTGTGTATATTTCTTCTGTACTTTTTTCCTAGAAGCGCAAAAACTGAAACTTCTATGGATTTTCTGTGTATGTTTCTTCTGCACTTTTTTCATGTGATTTTTTATGTTTTTGATATTTCTTTCGCATTTGAATGGACGCACAACGCCATATTTATTCCATTAGCACAATGAACAGGAACTTTGTCCAAGCTATTATCGTAAACAAATAAAATAAAAACAAATATACAAAAAGCAACTAAAAATACTGTAGCATGTAGCAGTATGTAATAATGGCGACTCCTCCGGATGTATAATACCATCTGACATCATTGCGTGATTCGCAGCGAGTATTAAGGCAATATCCGTTTTAATCCCTTTTATACAGTTTATGTATTCTCATGAAACACGTTTGAATATTCATACTTATACATAAGCGCATAGAAATCGTAAAGCGAAATAACTCAAAACCATCTGGCGAATATCACTGTTAAACATGAACTTAAGATGTGACTGCGGACATTATTGAAGTATCGTTAAATGCTGATGCGAAAAGCAATATATGCAAATGCGCAGAACGTTAATTGCTCATGCGCAGAACTTTAAATGCGCATGTGCAGAACTCTAATTGCGCATGTGCAGCACGTTATGTGCGCATGAGCAGAACTTTAATTGCGCATGTGCAGAACGTTAATTGCTCATGTGCAGAACATTAATTGCGCATGCGCTGAACGTTAATTGCACATGAACACAAAACGCGTAACGCTAGAAAAAAGTTTTCTACCGTGCCCAAAGAAGTTTCACTTCAATAATCAGTACACAGGAAGCATTAAACTTGGAATGGCAAGAAAGGAAGTGCGGGCTATATAGGTTTATGGACTTATAGTATTAGGATTGAAGCACAAAACTAACATGTTACGTAAACAATGTGAAAACTGGTCATATATTTACGAAATATTTCCGCTCGAGATGATAGGATTAACTTGAAGCTTCTTCAATTTCATTAATAGCTTAAGACTTATTCGTTGATACTAGTTTTTAACTAGTGACAGACATTGAGAGAAGCATTGGAAAACAATTAAATGTCAAGTCCACTCCGTGTTTACAACGATGCATTACAGATTAATTTTGTCTGTTAAGGAATATTTTTGTACTTACAATTCCAGCACAGTACTTATAGGGCCTGATCCCTACTTTCTTTTGCAGTGGAAAATCCTTACTACAGTAAAAGTCCGGTTATCAGAGTTTCGATTTTATCCGAGCCGCCGTGTTAACCGAGGCAAATTTTTTAGATATGATAGGGAGCTTTTATGAAGATATCGAATATTTTTCCAACTAGAGTGTGTACGATATTATGGATATGGATGACGATCAAAATCAGCTTAACGATGATGAAATTGTTAATATGGTTGTCAGCGGACAAGGAGAAGACGAAGAAGATAAAAACGAAACTGTTCCAAAAATTTCTCGTGCTGAAGGTTTAAAAAGAATAGAAGCAGCACTTGAGTATATTGAGCAACAGGAAGAAAGCACAGCAGCTGACATAATGATGCTACAGCGTTGGCGCTATACTTCCGCTAAGAAGAGAAACAAAATTATGACAAAGAAGACAATTAGAGACTTTTTTGGCAAGTGATCGTAATTAATGTACAAAAAAACAACTTTATTGCTTCACAAATTAGTTTTACACTGTTAATAAATTGTATTACGTATTTCAATACTTTTTTTTGATTCATTGTAACCTCTTTCCTTGATCTCCGGTTATCCGAGTTTTTCGTTATCCGAGGTGGTCCCGGTCCCGTTTACCTCGGATAGTCGGACTTCTACTGTACTTCAATCCTGATGCTAACATACATAGTTATAATACTAGGAATGATTATAAAATTCACAAAGATTAAAATCTTCCCGGGTAAGTAGCTGAGTTAAACCATCAATAAAACGTGACATTTCGGTGGCCTGTTACTTGACAATGGCAGTAGACTTTTATCTATGAACTAACTTGGTTATTTACCCGAGAAAATTTTATTCATATTCAACGCCGAGAAAACCTACAATCTTGCATAACATTTACAAAGATTATAAATCGTCGTCATTTGCACAGAAACGGATAACTATCACTGGAGCTTTTTTATTGAATGTCCTACCACAGGAAAAAAAATATTATCTGCGAAAACCTAACAATTTCAAAACGAAACTGAAAATGTTTTGCTTCAGGAACTTATTTCAATCTTTGAAATAATATTCTCCTTGGAATGAATGCTGTATGGATGGGGTGGATGACAATGTCGTTCAAATACAGTTTTTTCGTTGTGCTGAAACAGATTACAAATACAGCAGTTATATTATCTGGAAATTGCACTCATAATATATAGTAACTAGCAGAGGCGGATCCAGGGGGCGGGGGGAGGGCTAGGGGGCTCAAGCCCCCCCCCAAAAGTATCTAGATCCACCCCCAACATTGTAATTTTGGATACCTTTTTTTTTTTAGCTCTACGGATTCGAGGACCGAGAAGGCTAAAAAAGACTATCCCATTCCCACTCAAGGCCCCCCACCCAAAAATCCACTGAAGTGAAGTCCTCTGAACCAAAATTCACCCAAGCGAAGCCCCCCCCCCCCAAACCAAAATCGTGGATCCGCCCCTGGTAACTAGACTCGTCTCGTACCTCAGTGGTAAAGATGTTTCGTTTCAAGAGTTTGCAGCTCTGGTCCCGAGTTCAAATTTTTTAAGTGTTCGATCATATGAGTTACGCTAGGTCGTTCCACAGTTCGGATTCCACGTTAAACTGTAGGTCCCGGAGGAAAGGAACTGGCCGTCCTACCTCTGACAATGGTTTAGTATGCCTCCTTCGGGAGGATCCAACCAACATTCGTATTGTAGACTAAGTTATTTTTTTTATAGTCACTAACCTGTGGTAATGTGTATTTGCAGCTAACAATGAAAATTGATTATACCAATAGCTTTTTAGGTAGCTAACAGACTATCGGTAGATAGTACTCTTATATTATTGGTTTCTTAATATTTGTATATATTGTTCCACATCCCCGAAATTGTTCTCACACGGGATCTAAGTGAACACATCTAATCTAATATAAATGTTTCCCAGATACTGTTCATACTAGTGCCTCCACCACAACAAAATCGGTTCGATTGCATAACTGAGTAGTTTCTGATTGAATTACCGACACAGGCACAAAGGTACAGCAGCAATAATAGCAACATCTTAACGGAAGACGAGATCGGATGTGTGGGAAATCTCCCCTACATAATTCGCGACTAGATGTTCCCAAGGCAGGGACGATCCTTTGTTACGGCGCTCCCAATCCAATGACACATCGTCGGCCGTTTGAATATTCCGACAAAGGGTTGGCCAGGTAGACTCGACAGATTCGGATATCGGAAGGAAGGGGTTGTCGCGCCACACAAAGGGCCGATAATGTAGGTAGGAATATTCCGGAGGGAGCCTGAGAAATATCAATAGGTCCGTGGCATTAGCATTCTCACAGCTACGAATAATACGTTAGGCGAAGTATGTCGCAGCTCGGGGCGAACACATCAAACGGTCGAAAACGGCTGTGGAGCAACAGTCGGCCGTCATATCGAATCTTACAATCACCAATCGAGTAACTTTCCGATAAATTATTGTCATGGTCGAATATTTGTTCCGATTCGGTGAGAACTTACGAGAAACAATCCGAGAAACGACATAAAAATAACGCCGCATTACTAGGTCAAATTTAGACAAAACAGTAGACGGTCCCCAAACTCCAGCTCATAAACTACACATACGGGTACATCCATAAACTACGTGGCACGGTCAAAAAAAAAAAAAAAAAAAAAAAAAAAAAAAAAAAAAAAACATGGGGGCAGGGGTTGGCTAGAAAGCTACGTTGGGCTACGTGGGAGGGGGGGGGGGGTATTTCCGAGCCTGGCAAAGTAGTTTTTCATTCATATTATTTGTCACAGTTAAAATGAGGTACAGAACACACAACAGAAAACCAATACTTATTTTCATCATTTAATTATCTTTAAAGTTTTATTAAGTATATTTGAGTTGTCTGTTAACTCAGTGGTTACGGAGCTGCTTTCAAAAGTTCTGTCTCCTGTCCCAAGTTAAAATCCCAGTGGGGCAAGAATTCTTAACAGTTGTGTTTGATCTTTTGAGATATGCCAGGACATTCCGTGGCTCGGATTCCACGTTAAATTGTAGGTCCCAAAAGGAAAAGAACTGGCCGTCCTATCTCTGACACAATGGCTTAGTATGCTTCACTGGGGAAGATCCAACTAACCTCCGGTTTGTGGATTAAGTTACTTTTCAGGTGTATTTACAGATATGTCAATACCTGCGTCTGATAGAAATGTTTTATATACAGGCTGATTCACGAAGATATGCAAATATTTTAATATGTTATTCTACAATTGAAACTAAAGAAAAACGTTCATATAAACATTGGTCCACAAATGTTTGGTTACGGAGTTACGACTAATAAAAGATTTTGCCTGAAATTTAGCAACCTCGCTAATATGAAGCCATCGCAAAACTGTACGAGGTTACAGTAAAGCACGATTTCCATTTATTTTGTTGTTATTGATCTGATGAATGTAATAAAACAAGTCCCAGACTTGTATCTGCAGTAGTTTTCCAGAAATTCCAGAGAAGCAAAGAAATAATCTGTGAAAATTTTCAATTTATTAACCACTTGCCCCAATTTATTTTTAAAAAAATTCCATACAATTACACAAAGTTTTCAACAGAAGTTGCAGAGAATTTAATTTTGGAAGATGATGGTAATAAAGTAAACTAAAACAGTATGAATGTGTCAGATAATCTGCTTTTATTAATACCATAGCTCAATGTTAAGGAAGTTGTACAGTGCACATACAATGGAAAGTAAACAAATTTACTTGTATAATCTCTGGAATTTACTTGTATAATCTCCGGAATATCTGGAAAACTACTGCAGATACATGTCTGGGACTTGTTTTATTACATTCACCAGATCAATAACAACAAAATAAATTGGAATCATGCTTTACTGTAACCTCGTATAGTTTTGCGATGGCGTCATATTAGCGAGGTTGCTAAATTTCAGGCAAAATATTTTATTAGCCGTAACTTCGTAACTAAACATTTGCGGACCTAAGTTAATAAGGACCTTTTTATTTAGTTTTACTTGTAGAATAACATAATAAAATATTTGCATATCTTCGTGAATCACCCTGTATGTATATGGATAGAGAGACAGACAAACGCTCTTTACCATAATGAATACAGCATAGGCAAGAAGACAAGGGCTCTGATATAACAAACACTCACGGATACCACATCTTAAATAAAATTTATGGGAGAAACATCAGAATCATTCGAAAGTTGCACAGAAGTCAGGCAAGGAGACGGATTATCACCGATTTTATTCAGCATGGTATTGGACAAAGTTATGGAACAATGAGAAACATAGATCAAAGGAATACAGCTAAGAAGAACACGTGGTACGAAAACAATCATAAGATGCATGGCATTTGCGGATGACCAGGATATACTCAACAACAATAGGCAGGACGCGTTGGAACAACTACATCAAATCGTCGCCAAAACAGGGCTATAAATTTCGTATGAAAAAACGCAGCACTTGCAAAAATAAAACAACATCGTACAAACACAACATTTGGAAACATAAAAAAGTAGAGAAATTCAAATATCTAGCGGAATACAAACAAATAGGAGGATTTAACAAGCATTTAGATAAACTTCAGAAGACATACAGACTCACATGGTCGTATTATAACAAAAGAAATATATCAAGGCAGGCCAGACTCAGACATTACAATACAGTGGTACTGCCAGAAGCGTTATATGTTTAATTTAATTTAATTTAATAGCAACGGAGCACAGGCTCCGGTGGCAATTTCCCTAAACACCCATCTTCCCCCTATCCTGCACCCACCTACATTTGCCCTCTACAAATTTTATCTTTAAATTCTTTCAAAGTTTTCGGTAAATTATTCATCATTTCTCTTGGTAACTCATTCCAATCCCTGACACCCTTACATTAAAAAAGAGAATCTTCCCACACCCTTGTGCCTGAAATGCATCAGAACCAACCACGATTGGGGCTTCAGGCATCACGCAAGCGGAAAACGTTGAGCGAAAAATCTTTAGAAATTTTTTTGAAGTATTACATAAAGACGGCATACGGATGAAAAGACCACCGAAAGAACTATACGAACATACAGACATTATCAGAAGATCGATATTACAACTGTATGGACAGTTACTGAGAATGAACAACACTAGACTCACAAAGAGGATCTTTGATGTGGTAAATGGCTCACTCAGGAAAACCAATTGGTTCCATGAAATAGGAAAGGACTTAAATCATGCAGGAATCAGCAAGGAAATGACACAGAAAATTTGACAATTCAGCAAAAAAATTATGAACACAAAATTTAAAATACAGAAGAAAACGGAAAAAATGGATAGCAGAAAGGAAGCAGGAGCACAGTGAAAGTATGAAGAGGTTTTGGGAAGAGAAGAGGAAGAAGATGAATACCAATAAAAAAAAACCTGAATAATCATGAACTATTTGAGTTTAAATACTGTCCTGACTAATATATATCGATCCCTTTATTTGAGACCCAATGCTGGGGCCTCGCATTAGGAAGGACGCAGTTTCGAATCCTCATCCAGCACTCAAGGTTTTGGAATTCCGTGGTTTCCCGAAATAACTCCAGGAAAATTCCAGGATGGTTGCTACAAAAAAGCCATGGCAAAATTTCTCACCATCAGTCTCTAATGACCTCAACGTTGACGAAGCATAAACATATAAACAAAAACAAAAGCAATATTATTCATCACATTTACGTATCATTGACGGGACAGATAACATAAGAAAAATACGGTGTTTTAGTGATAATTATCAGAAAACTCAGTTCGTGTCAGGAGTCCAGAAGAACTTCAACAGTTTAGCAGATTTTTCCAGATAGAATGGTGTATGGTGTTTCTCTATTTGCTAATAGCTTCAGCCTTAATGATGCTTGAATATATTCTTCTTGTGCCACCAGGAACTATAATGAACACGCAGGTGTAGAATTTCAGCATCTGCAGCTGCTCAAGCGCTTCTCCAAGTCACCGATCAACTGGGTCGCTGTTCGCATGCAGATTGGACGGAGTCGCAAACCGTTCATCTGCCACATTAGTTCGCTATCCATCCCAGTGTTGCACTATTAGTATGTCGATGTCCCAACAGCTGGATGATTTTGCGTGTGTGTATTTGAAAGAGTTGCTGGGGCCCGCTATTACCTGGGACGTCATCTGCATATGATGCATATTCTGATAGACGGCTGTGCCAATAATACCAACCTCTCCCTCGAAACATCTGCCCTCTATGTTGCTACCGATAACCAAGGCAACAACGATATAAAATGCAACGAAAAGAGCAGCTATCTAATTATATGCTACTTGGGTGATTGTGTCATTGTGTTCGTAACGCGCCGGCCTTCATTGCTGGAATCTGCAACCAGAGATGTTAATGTAAAATTTAAATTATGGGCATTATTTAATAAAAATTATGTTTAGCTAAACAATCGATAAGAGGTCAGTTGGAAGAACAATGAAAAGGCGCTCAGCCGTCATGTTTGACGCTTCTTTACAAAGATAATTCTGAAACTTCCCAAGACTCAGAAAGAACATTCTACTGCTGCTAGCGTGTAGAACAGCAAGGGGATTTTGGATTTCGTAAACAGTTTGTAACGTACCCTTTGTATCGTTCCCTTATTTTGTAGAGAACATACGTGAGTGTTACTTTATCATACCTTTAAATTAATACTTTTGCTTATATTTCCTGCACCACACCAGTACATAAGGATTTCATTAATCCTTCAATGTCCGTTGCTGGTTTTATTTCGATACTCACGCTGTAAATCAGATTATTATTAGTCAAATTCTTACCATACAAACTTTAAATCAACTCCTTTGTCTATATATATATTTCAATCTCAACATCAAATAAAACACTTTCTACTTATCTCATAAATTCTATTTTTTGTTAAACAAACAATTTCATTTCCAAAGTCATATTACATTATCTTTATCAAACCCTAATTTCCTTGCCCTTAGGCTATTATTTTCTTGTTATTAATTCTGCCAAGATTCTTCGTGGCTTCCATCTAGCCACTCTGTTTTATCTCTTCTCTTAAAACATGTTCTTTCCCAAAATCAACTCGTCCTCTTCTTTTCTAATTTTTTTCTTCAACTATATCGACTGTTCTTTATTTTCCAGAGATCTCATTATATTCATCTTGACATACTTTGACCTTGGAACTTAAAATTCAGAGTTAGTATATACAATTACAATTATTAAATAAAAAATAGCTTTATTAATGTCAAAATGACAAAATGCGAGGTTGTGTCCCTCACAAGCTCAGCGACGGAAGACCGAAACATTTGAAATGTGGTGTTACTCAGAGACAAGGTCGGAGAATGCTATCTATACCCATTATACGGACATGGGATTCAACTTCATGTTGGATTCCCAAATTATTATAAGGTTTTACAGCACATTTTAAAGCAAACGTTTTCACTTAACTCTTTATAACACAAAATAATTCAGGTTGATTCAAATCTAGTGCGGCAAGTGAGAGGTAATGCTCTGGTCTCGTATTTGGGAGGACGCGGGTTCGAATCCCCGTCCAGCCATATAGATTTGAGTTTTCCATGGTTACCCGAAATTGTTCCAAGCGTATGCACGGGTAGTTCCCACAAAGGACATAGCTGAGCTCCTTCCCATTCCTTTCCCCTCCTCCCTAGTTCTTTCCCGCCTCTAATTTTCTCAGTGATGGTAATACGTAAAACCACAAGCAAAAAAACTTAATTGAATGACTCATCACCAGTAAAGAAGCGAGACAACATTCGGTATATTTCTGCAGTTTCATTTGTTAGAAACATACAGTTCCTTTTTCTGAGTATTATCCATCTCAAGGCATCATAAATGACTACTCCACGCTGTGTTCACAAAATTAAATAATTTATCCAACAAAGTCAGCTGTCTCAGTGATCTTTCACGAATTGCATGATTCCTTGCCACACCATTCTAACTTATAACGGGTGTCCATAAATATTGTGAGGTAAAATAGGGGGTGGGGGGTCCGGCGAAATTTTACGAAACCTCACCAATACGGCAAGGGGGTGGGGGTGGGGAGGAAATCAACGGAAATCTCACGTGAGGTTTTCAAATTATTGTAGCATGGTAGAGCTAATATATATATATATATATATATATATATGACGCGAAAGTCGAGTTTAGGGGAGGGGGTTATTTTGGGCCAAAAATCGACCTTAGGGGGGAGGGGGTGTAACGGTCCTTGGACGCATGAGATCTTAAAAAAAGTTGTGAGGTCGATTAGTAGGGAGGGGGAGGGGGTGGTCTGCGTAAAATCTTACGTCATTTTAGAGGGGGGGTTCGGAATTCCTGAAAAAACACATCACGTCATTAATGGGACACTCCCTAACTCTCATTACTTATTTTTAGTACCAAGATTATTTCACGCCCCTTCTTAACTATCAGAGTTAATGCCATACAGTAGAAATAACAAATGAAATTATTTAACATTTAAAACACTAAACTGTGAGGTATTTTCGTTATTTGGCAATGTGGGTGACTGTTGTGGTGCACCTCTGCTATACACGAGAGTTGAAATAAGGGAACAGGTGGAATCCGATACCGGCCCATTCAGATCCACTCATCCGAATGACAATTTTATAATTCTCAATGTTTCTCTCTGTTGTATTATCTGTATCTTCTGTTATTCCAGTTTTTATCATATCTTTCTTTACTCGTTGCATCTTGCGAGGTTAATACTTACTTCTGCTGTTTAATAGGGCCCGTTATGCACTTTTGATTTTAGCCAAAAATGTCAAACGTTGGCCGCCTCGCCGTTGTTTAATACAGACCTTTCTAATTCATCATCATTAAAAATAATTCTTCTTCGGTTTCTTTTGTTCAACATTGATTTTCTTTTTATCGTACTCTCAGAAGTTTAACAAAAAAGCTCAAACCAACAATTTCTTAAGCCAGTCTACTATATCGACGAGTAAAACAAAACAAAACATAGATACAGTCAGAGATATTCATAGCTTAAATCTTTGGTTTACACGGTTACCAACTTAAACATCCCATTATATTATTTTATCTATTTCTTACGCAAGTTAACTAATTCTATGGTTGTTATCTCACATATGCCCCCCATTTCGGAGCAGTTAAATCATTATTTAACTAAATGATGATTTCAACAAAACGAAATGTTAAATAACAACCACAGTTACATTTTCAAAAACAACTAAATTACTCAACTAAATAAGTCTATCAAAATCTTTTCATCGAAATAATGTTCAGATTTTACACTCATCGTATTTCAGGATCAGTTTTAGATATTGTATTCAATTAATAAAAATTATTAAAGTTAAAATTAGACTACCACTTAATTAGAACTCAATACATACATTATGTTATTAAAAATTGCCTCAATTCAACAAAAAAATCTAACATGTATCGAAATATCTAATACCATACATGGCGAAATAAGAATATGTGCTATGTGATCATCAGTCATAATATTAGTGTTCCTTCGCCCTATAAAGCTTTAAGTCTACTATATTCCGCAATCCAAATCTCTTTTTTGATACAGGGTAGACTAACAAATAAGCATTTGGATGAGGTTTATCCTTGACTATGAAAGGCTCCCAATATATATCAATTTATTTCTTAATTTGGGCATTGATCTCACACGATTTTTGGTGCGTTTTAACCAATACCAAATCACCAACATTGAATTCAGTCAACCGAATCCTCTGGCCAAGACGTTTCTTTCTTTCTTCAATCGTAGTATATTCCTTCCATCATAGTGTATATTTAATCCTTTCCTCTTCGTTTTTACTTTTCCCTTCAAAATTTCTTCTTCATCTTCTTTAATATCTTCTCTTCGTATCAAAAAGCATTTCACTTTTTGATTATTTTCACATTCCTCTGGTTTTTGACGACCACAGGCTCTCTGCTCTTGAAACTCTTCGTCATTTTCTTCATAACTTTCGGTACACTCGCTCGCGCCTTCGCCTTTTAATACATTAAATGTTGCCGCAATCAGATTATTATCTTCGCATCTCTCTTCACCCTCTCTACAGTGGCGGGGCGAGACCAAAATTTTATGTGGGCGAGATAAGTTTGCGAGGCCCTCTGGAGGCGCAAGATGACAGGGTTTATAAAGTATTTTAAAAATTTTAAAATTTTATTTATAAAAATTCAATCACTTTTACTGTGTATAATAGGGGTGGCCAAGCTCCTTGATAGTGCGAGCCGCAATTAAATACGTATTTAAAAGGTATGCAAAAAAGGTATTAAAATTATTTTACAGAAATTATATTTATTGAAAACATATGAATAAAGGTAAAAAATATGTGTATTGAATTTTAATATTAAAAATTAAACATAATTTATTTTACTTCTCTTGATAATTCTTTAAAATTTGGTGAATAATTGGTGACAGCACTTCTCAGTAATTGTTTGAGATGCTGGTTAGTTAATACTGATAGGTGTTTGGATTTCGCGAGTTTAAAGTGGAATGAAATGATTCACATAAGTACGTTGCTCCGAATATTGAAATAATTCGACAAGCAGCCTTTTTTAATTCAGGATACTTCGATTCTAGTACAAATTTCCAAAATTCAGTAATCGGCGTCGACTTATATTTTAATTGTAGAGTTTGATCTTCTTGCATCTTTATTAATTCTAATTCTCCAGATGTTTTTTGGGTCATAATTATATTGGAAATGGAAAATTCACCTTGAATTATGTTAATTTCAAATGGATTTAGTAAAAAATCAAGAGACGATTTAGAATATTTCAAGTCATGAAATCTATTTTGGAATTCCGTCAATATTCCTTCTAGGTTTTTTTATATACTCGTTGAGTTTTTCTTGTTTAATATTGGAACAATTTTTTTAATTCGAGGAAAATGACAAAATGTTTTATTACGCCACTGTTTATGTTCGTTCACGCAGTTTTCGATGAGTCATGTCATTCTTAATTTGGACGGAAATGAAATTTGTTACAATTTGCATTTAGTGTTTCATATTTGCTATCAGTAATTTAAAGACATTTTGAAACACATCCGGAACGATAACAACTTTTTAAAATGTAATAACACAAAAATGAAAAGGGAACTCGGGTACATTTATCGAGAGCCACAAATAATCCTTCAAAGAGCCGCATGCGGCTTGCGAGCCACAGGTTGGCCACCCCTGGTGTATAATATTATTAAATAATGAGTAACAGTATATAATTAAAGAAATAGAACTTTTCTGCTTTTAGCCTTGCTGAACTCCTTTATTACTATATCATAATCCAACTTAGATGCTATATCTGCTTCAATCGATAAAACTGGCAAAGCTGAAAGTCTTTCCTGACCCTTAGTACTACGTAAATATTTTTTTATTAATTTTAATTTTGAAAGATCCTTTCAGCGGAGGCTGTACTTACTGGTACTATAAGCAAAATTCGTATCGCAATACAAATATTTGGGTAAATTTCTTTTAAGTTATTTTTTTATTATGTATTGGAGCAGTTGTTTCCCATCTTTAACAAAATCGGGTAAATTTTGGATCATTGTTTGTAACTCTTCAAATAGTTCATAAGGCTGGAAATCGCTGTTCTCGCCTACTCTCAAAACTGTGTGTAGATCTTGGCAGTTTTTTAAAATATGGTCTTTTGGATTTTTTTTTTAACTTACTCAGATCATAGAGAAATCTGAAATTTTTAAAGTGTTCATTTAAAGACATAAATCTTGAGTCCATATTGTCCAGTATGGAATCAATCATTGCATTAAAAAAATCTCTTTCATACCTACTTTTGGGAGATTGTGCAGGTTCATCGCTGCATTCATAATAGAATGTCCTTTTCTTTCTGGCTAACCTTTTATTTTTAAAGTATTTTGACAAATCATAACTGCTTTTTTCAATAAATTGACGAGCTTCAGGTAAGCATTGTTCGAACCGAGTTTGTCGATATTCTCTGATCCAGTCACAAAATTTTCATAAATGTTCAAGCGCTATGCTTAAATGGACTTGGACAGATTGCCATAGTTTATTTAGGATATTAACATGCAATAATATACCATAGATGTAATGATATTACAAACTCTAAGCTGAGCATTTCGTTCAGAATTGAATCACAATCACTAAGTGTATCTGAATGTTCCGAAAGATTTTTTAGGCTTTCAATACATTCAACATCATCAAATTGAAGTAATAGGGCCTCTACTGCCACGATTCTACTTTCCCACCTTGTGTCTGATAAAGGCTTTATAGTAACTTTCAATTTGCCTTTGATTAATTCCCAGCGTTTGCTGGATACTGAAAATAGAAGATAAATTTTCTGAATAAAACCAAAAAATGATTTTGCTGCCGCAGAGGACTTAGCTGCGTCTACCAACATCAAATTCCAACTATGACATCCACATGGTGTAAAAAATGCCCTGGGATTAATATTTAATATTCGATTTTTAACTCCACTGTTTATTCCTACCATATTTGTCCCATTGTCATATCCTTGGCCACTGCAGTTTTGAATATCTAATCCATTTTTTTCCAGCTCTTCCAGTATTGCCTTAGTTAGATACTCTCCAGCCGTCTCAGTGACAGCAAGAAATCCGATAAAGTTTTTCTCTATTGATCTACATCTACATATATACTCTGCAATTCACAAAATTGTGGGTGGCAGAGGGTGCTCAGCATCAAAGCTAATCTCTTTGCTGTGCATTCCAATCCCTAATGGTACGAGGGAAAAAAGAATTCATAATATAAGAATCAGTCCGGCACCTTATTTCTCTAATTTTATCTTTCCTGTCCTTCCGACTCAAATAAGTTGGTGGAAGAAGTATTTCACTACACTCGAAAGTGAAAGTGGGAGTACGCATGTTTTCCAATAAGTTTAAACGAAACGTGTGTCGTCTATCTACCAGAGACCCCCAACCTAATCTACTAATCAGTTCTGTGACGCTTTCATAAGGACTGTAGCAAGCGGTAACGAATCGAGCGGCTCTTCTCTGTACTTTCTCTATACTTTCGATCAATCCCTTACGAAACCGGTCCCAAATGGCACAACAATAATCCAAATGTCAACGCACAAGAGATTTGTAGGCTATCTCCTTTGTTTGTTCATTACAATTTTTCAAGATTCGACCTATGAATCGCAGCCTAGAATTTGCTCCACCTACTAACGAATTAATGTGTATGTCCCATTTCATGTTCCTTTGTACTGTTACTCCCAAATATTTCATAGAATCGGTTGATGTATTGCAGAATCTTATGATAACCGACATTTGTTCAACTCGACCAGAGTCTCTAGTGCAGTCGAGCAAAATAGAATAATTTTTTCCCTCTTTTACTCAACGAATCACTTCATCAGTAACTGTTTTTGATATCAATAAGATTAATTCATTTTGAATGTTGTGACATAGATAATGGTTTGTTTCTATATTTTCTTTGATAATTCACTCATTGTGTATTTGTAACGTACAAATTAATAATACTTTTTATTCTTTAACTCTCCGGGAACAAAACAGGCAGGACGTTCCGTCGACATTGGTAACTGAAATAATAAACCAATCGCTTCACGATAATCGGATTTGTGACTAAAACTATCGTAAGCTTTAGAACACAGAAAAATTGAATTATGCAGATGGTAAGGAGTGAGACGCGGTGATAATCTATACTACCTGCACATCTGATAAGCCATAAAGCCGCAATTTTTAAAATTTGTTAATAAACTGAACATTTTGTGTCCGGTCGCATGTAGTGGACCGAGCACGGGAAATCGCGTTAGAACAGAAGATACATGAACGTAGACGAGAAGCAAACTGAATGAAATAAACCCGGTGGCCGAAGATTCCCCGGTAGAGTCATTGTAACGCCAGCAAATATTGCTAAGCTATTTATATTGCCATATTAGTTGCTAACTTGTAGGATTTATTGCATTCTGATGAGTAAAATATTTAGTCGTAGTCACAGCTTTTAATGGTGCTAATCTGTTTTACTGGTTAAGACGCGAGGCCCCTCGGGGCGCGAGGCCGTAGGCGGTCACCCACGTCGCCCACGCCTTGCGCCGCTTCTGCCTCTCTATGCCATTTCTTCATTTCTGCAGATCCCTGAATTTCGTCTTTTGAATTCTCTTTTTCTTTAGTATTAAAAAATGTTTCATCTTTATCTTCCACAGTTTTACAAACATTTTCCTGCAATAAGTCTTTCATAATCTCATGCTGCGACCATTCAATCATTTCCTTTTTTCTAACATCAGGTGGATATTCTTTCTTTAAATAATTCGTAACAGCTTGATGGCGGCCATCATCGTTTGCGCTTCGCAATAATGTTTTAGTTTCTTTGCTTTGATCCTTTTCGTCGACTACGAAACACGTAGGTACGTCGGCATTAGCTTGTAAACAGGATGTATTCATTTTTTTTAAACTACCGGTTTCATTATTCCTTTTTATCCCTATTTGTGATAAATCCTCATTTCTATTATCATCATTATAACTCCTTATAAAAAATATTCTTACTCCGTTTTCTTCATTACTTTCATACTCAACTTCGCTGCTTCCATATTCGTATTCTTCATCATCGCTGCTACGAATATCTTTTTCACTTTCATTATCATCCAATGGTAGCTGACAATCATTCTCTGCAAAATTCTCCTCTGTGAATTTATCCTTCAAAAATTCGCTCTTCGTTTCCGCCCTACCCGTTTCTTCTTCAACTTTTCTTTCACTAGGTTCTTCCTCTCGCACATTGATTTCGGCCATCTCTTTAATCTCTTGGTTATTCCACCCACTTCGTTCATATGTGGAATTGGTTTCGCATCTCTTATCACTAATTAGATGTAGACATTTCCACCATTCTAAGTATCTGGCCATGCTGTTTTGCCTGTTGCCCTGGATAGATTCCGCGCTTGCACTTTTATTTTTTTCAATATAGGGTGGTCCTTTAACGTCGCCACTCGCTCCCGTGCGGACCTTCACAGTCGCGGACTTGAGTTTTCCGCCTCTCTTCCTTCCTTGATTTCGGTTTTATTTTCTGTTCTCACATACATCACTTGTTTTGGCGGTTGACTATTGCTGCTTCGTTCCCCCGATTTATAATTATTGTTATTATGCCAGTAGCCATTATTGCTCGCATTCTTGTTAAAATTACGCCCCTCTTCCCTTTCTTGCCTGTGCAATCCTTCTCGTCCACATCCTCCACTTCCTTTCGGTGGCCAAAAATTTGCTCGCTCCCGGTATTGATAGTCCCTTGGCTTACCATATCTGTGATCAGATTCTCGATTCCTTTCAAAATTATTTTCATAACTTTCTTGGAATTTGTCGGGTCTTTCCAGCATGTCCAAGAAATCTTCCATCTTATCCCATTGAGTAACCACCAGTTTATCTTGAACTTGCCGCGGCAGCTTTTGCAGTAATATTTCCACTTGTTCTACTTCCCCTACCTTTTGGTCCAGGTGCCGCAATTCCTTTCTCATCTCCTCGCAAAATTTCCTCATACTGCCGTCGGCTCTATAGTATCTCCTACAGTTGTAAAAATCACTCCTTACCTTGCGCTGTTTTCTCTGAGACCAGTATCTATCTCGAAACATTTTTAGGAAATCGTCATAATTAGTACACCTCTCTGTAACTTCAAAACTCCATGAAAAAGCCTCATCTCTTAATTTGCTTTGTACATAGCGGATTTTATTTGTATCAGACCACTCTATTGGCAAGGTTCGGGAATATATCTTTACAAAATCGGCGGGGTGTACTTTTCCGCTTGGTTCAAACACAGTCTCTGGTAAAGTAATCTCACCATAACTTGGTATATGGCTCAACACGGTGTCTTGCCGCTTTTCCACTTTTTCCAGTCTTTCATTAATGTGACTCATATTCCCACATATTTGGCCTACTTCAGTCGACAAACCAGTAATTTGTCTTCCTACATTATCAGCATGTTCCGCTACGCTATGTATTTTAATCTCACATTGCACTTGGCCTTCTAAAATTGTTTCCATCCTGCTTTCAATATCCTTCTGATGTCCTTCCATTTTCTGGCTTAGTGATCCTTCTATTCTTTCAGCGATAATTTTCTCTTTTTCCTCTATGCAGCGGCCTACCAAAACATTAACGTCTCGCTGTACATTTTTTTTTTAACTTCAAAAATATCGCTCTCAATCGTCTGTAATCTTTCTTCGGATTCCTTTTCCACCTTCTCAATTCTGTCTGACATCCTCCCCATCATCTCTTCTGCCCTCCTTTGACTACGTTCGATTTTTTCATTAAGTTCTCCTATGTCTTGTTTCAATTCTTGCCTGAATTTCTCTTGATTTTTCTCAATTCTCTGAATAACTTTTTCTTGGCTCTGATTCATTTCTTGTTTCATTTCTCTGATAGCATTTAATAGCAACCTTAGGTCTGTATTCCCTTCTCGAGCGTACTCAGGTTGATTTGGTTTTGGCAAAACTGCATGTCCTATTGAATTCTGCCCCCCATTAATTTCATTTTCTCCATCAACCAATTCGTCATCCTCATCAATGTTGCTGAGATCATTGTTTGGAAAATAACCGGTAACCCCATCTTTATCCCCGTTATTAATAGGACTACTACTGAAATTATTTTGCACCGAATTACTATCTCCTCGGACACCCATTAGGTTTTCATATTTCCCATCAAAACTTAAGATTCCGGAACTTACCGTTTCCCCCTCTGACATATTACTATTTGTTTCTCCCAACTCACTAACCAATTTTCCACACTTATTTTCCATAATAATTTGACATTTAAAATTTCATAATGCAAGCAAACACAACGGTATTATTACTCTTAACAGAAATTCTTTAAACCGCAATCGATATTACAAACTTACAACTCCAATCCACAACAATACAACGCTGTCCACATTCAACTCTGCAACACAATTTTTAGGAACGCACAGAAAAAATAGCAATTAACTTACAACTTTTTATCGTAACAGCTGAAAACATGTATATTATCACAGAAAAGTGACAACAAAATTCGGCGGCCTTATATCTGGAAACAAAGCCGACACATATATAATATACAAATGCTTAAAATGCTAATCTTTTGCTCTTTTAACTAATTTGGCTGTACATATAAATTCCCCCCTTTTCTTTGTTTTGTTTGTAATAATTCTGTAATAATTCCTTATTAGCTTCTTGCTTCTCGACGGAAATCCACAGATTCCAGACTACTCTACACATGTTAGTACAATTTTTTATATGATAAAATTTTTACCACTAATCGATGGTATTACTTTTCTTTACAATTTCTTAAAATCACAAAATTTAACCTCCTTTAATTACTTTAGTCACATGAAAAATAAATTAACTTTGCAACTGTTCTTTAACAAAATGTTACTCAACTTGTAAGTTCAACTTTGAGTCCACTTTCATAATCATTTACTGAGTGTTCGAAATTTAGTTAATATCCTTCCTGTTGTAATCTGATCGTTGACACTGCAGCCCCAAAAACAAAATCAAAACTGGAATTATCTTACTTGATGCACTTGCCCGTAGATCAGCTCTCTCCTGCTGCTCAACCGAAACCACTGCTTCAGAAGAAACTCCAGACGTTTAAGGTGTTATGTTAATCATCTTAATTAACACCCATAATCCTGGTCCAGGTTCGCCAAATGCGAGGTTAATACTTACTTCTGCTGTTTAATTAGGGCCCGTTATGCACTTTTGATTTTAGCCAAAAATGTCAAACGTTGGCCGCCTCGCCGTTGTTTAATACAGACCTTTCTCTTTAAAAAAATTAATTCATCATCATTAAAAATAATTCTTCTTCGGTTTCTTTTGTTCAATATTGATTTTCTTTTTATTGTACTCTCAGAAGTTTAACAAAAAAGCTCAAACCAACAATTTCTTAAGCCAGTCTACTATATCGAGTAAAACAAAACAAAACAAAACCTAGATACAGTCAGAGATATTCATAGCTTAAATCTTTGGTTTACACGGTTACCAACTTAAACATCCCATTATATTATTTTATCTATTTCTTACGCAAGTTAACTAATTCTATGGTTGTTATCTCACAGCATCCACTGGTTGCCCTTCTTACTCTTGTAGACGATGTCTGTTGTTTCCCATTCTCATTATGTGACCAAGTAGAAGAATTCTACTCTTTCTGATCGTGTTTTACATCCTTTCATTTTCTTCTTCCTTCTTATAGGTCTTTATTCTTGCGCCGCCTAAAGTCAATGGTCCCAAGATTTGCCTTTCCCTTTTTTTTTTACCTCTTCTATTTTATCTTACTTCATAACCTCGATTGTATTTTAGACAGATACGCTGCAGTTGTGGCCTGAACAGCCCGTAGAGTCTACAGCGTGATGGCGCATTGTCAGCGATTATAATCGATTGATCAGCGTAACCTCGTTCTCGAGTTGATTGATCAACCACCGTCGACAGGGCGCGACTGCGTGATTTATCGACTCTGGTTATTTATCGACACCTGGCAGCTCTCGAGGATAGCGGGTAGGGAGGGGAGGGACGGTGATAATGAATACTCTCAACGCAGAAACTACCCCTCGCAACAATCCACACATTCACTCAAATCGCCGTCATCAGAAGTCGAGTGAATTTCGCACTTTTCTTTATGAATTAACAGTTCGCAAAATTTGTCAGTACTTGATAGTATCTCAGCAAGTGTGATGATGCTATTATTAGGTTGTAAATGATTAATATGATAAATAACCAGTCCACCATACAGTTCACTTTAAACTTGCTTTCATTTTCATAAAAATGACGTCAAAGATACTGTTTACATGCATACATACAATCCAGCGATTGTATACAACACTTCTTCAACAGACAATACAGTCCTTGGCCGTCGTAAATTGAGTCGGTGAAAACTGTTTCTCTGTCTCAGATGATCGCTTTATATAAGCTACATAGAAATTTCTAGAACACTTCAAAGGATTCCGACAGATATTTCTCGAAATTAACAATACTTAAACAATTGAAACATATTAATCAGAATTAATACATAATAATTTACAATCATTACAAAATGGTCAGAAATGGTAATTAAAGATACTTAAACACAAAATTATCCACAGAAATCATTTTAAACTGTAGCATATTGTCCTATATACATCGTAACTTGCATTAATACTTGGAATTACTAACATTTAAGCAATTCTCTTGAACAATTCTGTTCTTAAACATATTCAATGGCCGTTAAACAATTTCTTTTCATAAAACAAGGTCTATATATACATTGATTTACAGTAAATTGCAAAACAAACATACAAGATCATTTTCAACCAAACTCTAGCTTATTACAAATGCTTCATAAAATACAATTCCATTTAAGTATAGGTTTGGGGGCTGTTACACTAGAATTTAAAACAGAACATAGTATAGATACCTTGGAAGCCGAACTAAGTCGAAGCTTAGCCGCATGTGAGGGCTCACTGTTAGTGGTAGATAGCAGTCAAGGTGTTGAGGCTCAGACTCTTGCAAATGTATCAAGGCAATTGACAATAATCATGAAATAATAGTCGTACTCAACAAAGTCGATCTCCCTGCTTCAGAACCAGAAAGAGTAAAACTTCAAATTGAAGAAGTAATTTACCGAGCGTGGTGGTGTAACGGATAGCGTTCTGGCCTCGCATTCGGGAGGACGGTGGTTCGAATCCTCGTCTGGGCATATTGATTTGGGTTTTCCATGGTTTCCCAAATCACTCCAGGCAAATGCCGGGATGCTTCCTTAAAAAGGCCATGGCCGAATTCCTTCCCATTCCTTGTCCCCCATCCTTTCCCGTCTCTAAAGACCTCGCTGTTGAAAGACGTAAAGCATTTTTTTTAAAGTTATTTTTGTGTTTCTCAGCAAATTTCCCCTCTCTCGCTTAATCCGGCCATCACGCCACTGGCCCCTGTTGAACACAGGTGACAAGTCTGAATCATGAGAAACGGGGGAGGGAGCTTTTAGACCCGGCGTACTGAATCTAGAGGAAGAATTTCTGTGTTGCCATGTTTCTGGAAACGTGTAACTTTGTGTGTCCTGTACGATAAGGGTATTTTTCATTTGTGAAATTTGTAGTTTATGAGTTGCACGTTGGAGACCGTCCAGCATTCTCGTAGGTGATTACGGGAAACCGCATAACATACGTAAAGAGAACGCTTTATGTTAAATTCAACTTTTAATAAATTTAGGCGATACCATTACATGAACAAGCTTTTAAAGCCGTCAAAAATGACACGTTATATATATATATATATATATATATATATATATACAAATAAGTGAATACCAGCCAGGCTTTAGAAAATGAAGATCATCTGGAATCTGAGAACACTCCTGAAGATAAGACAAAGAAACAATACCGTAGTAACATTTGTGGATTTTAGGAAGGCATATGATTCCATAGACGGACAGACGCTCTTTGTCATAATGAATACGGCATAGACAAGAATACAAGGGCTCTGATACAACAAACACTCACGGATACCACGTCTAAAGTGAAATTAATGGGAGAAACATCAAAACCATTCAAAATTTGCACGGGTGTCAGGCAAGGAGATTGATTATCACCAATTTTATTCAACATGGTATTGGAAAAAGTTATAAAACAATGGGAAACGCAGGTCAAAGAAATACAGCTAGGAAGAACACGACATAACAAAACAATCATCAGATGCCTGGCATTTGCGGATGACCTAGCAATTCCCAGCAACAATAGGCAGGAAGCATAAGATGCATTGGAACAGCTACATCAAATTGCCACCAAAACAGGGCTACAAATTTCGTATGAAAAAGCGAAAGAAAACGACAATATACACAAAAATTTTAAACATAAAAAGAGAGAAATCAAATATCTAGAGGAATACATACAAGTAGGAGGATCTAACAAGCTATCAAATTCAGAAAGATCAGAAAAGCTTCAGAAGGCTTATAGACTGACATGGACATATTATAACAAAAGAAATTTATCAAGACAGGCCAAACTCAGACATTACAATACAGTGGTACTGCCAGAAGCATTATATGCATCAGGAAAAACCACGATTGGGGCTTCAGGCATCACAGAAGCAGAAAAAGTTGAACGCAAAATCCTTAGAAATTTTTTTGGAGCAATATATAAAGACGGTATATGGTTGAAAAGACCAACGAAAGAACTATACGAACATACAGATAGATTGACAGACATGATCAGATGACGTAGATTACAATTACCATTTACAGCGAATGAACAGCACTAGACTCACAAAGAGGATCTTTGATGTGGTAAATGGTTCACTCAGGAAAACCAATTGGTTCCAGGAAATAGAAGAGGACTTGAATCACGCAGGAATCAGCAAGGAAATGACACGGGAAAAGGGACGATTCAAGAACAAAATTATGAACACAAAATTTAAAATACAGGAGAAAACAGGAACAAAATGGACTGAACAAAGGAAACAGGAACACAGTGAGCGTATGAAGAGGTTTTGGGAAGAGAAGAGGAAGAAGACAAATACAAACAAAAACTGAATAATTTGAGTTTAAACACTGCCCTCAAGGGCAATAATGATTAATAATAATATATATTTACTTATGGCTTGTCAAAGTCAAAGTCATTAGAGACGGGAGGGGATTTAGGACTCGGGAAATGGAACGGCAAGGAATTCGGCCATGGCCCTTTAAATGAATTATCCCGACATTCGCCTGTAGTGACTTGAGGAAACCATGAAAACCCAAATCTTGATGCCCGGACGGGGGTTCGAACCGCAGCCGAATGCGAGGCCAGAACGCTAACCACTCACCCTCCACGCTCGGTGTTAAACACATTGTTTTGACAATTCATTTCTTCGCTGTTCCTTATCTAAATAGAATTTTTATTAAATAACGCTTATATGCTGATTTTGTAATGGTGTAAATATTTCTTTTGTTGTTTACATCGCGATGCGGTTGGCACTACTTTCTTGCGTCCGAAATAATAACGTCGGTAATATTGCGCCAGTGAAAACAAACCGGATAAATTTTAACAAATAATAAATTTTAACAAATTACGTTACGTCAATCTTCCTCCAAGCCGCATAAATCACGATATTAATAAGTACAAACAATTTTTTATGAATAATCTAGATCGGCCAAATATAAATAAAAATCCGACTAACATTTATATCTTTGATTTTGTAGTAACATCGCTGGCCGTTGTTTGTCCTGTAACGGATGCCGGGCTCGTTACGTGTGCGTTACGGGCACCATGACCAAACTAGCATTTTATGACGTTATGTTACTGGTAAAATACTCTGCTGATTGGTGTTATGCATTCGCGGGGATGCGCGCCTGAATACCTGTTCAGTCAGCCAGATTTCTGTTATCTATGCTTTCCCGAAATCACTCCGACGAATGCCTGGCAGGTTTCTTCAAAAGAAGACGACTGAACTACTCGCCATAAAAATCAATGTTCTCAGATAGCTTTTAATCTTTGAGATTTCTCTCATGCTTTACAAACGTGTGCCATTACAAGGAACAGAGTTTAGTTTCCATACATGTCTAGAAGGCGAAATAAATGGTCTCCTTATCAGTGCTGCCACCTTACGGAAACAAAAGTCGCTAGCCCTGGTATCAAAACTCACTAGATTTCGGGATATTGAGAACTAAAAGATTCGCTAGAAATCGCTAAATAAAATAAAGGAAAATGGTAAGACAAGTAATATAAAAATATTTTAATAATTAGTATTTTCATTAAATTAAACGTAACATTGTATTAAAAATCAGCATCAGATTTCTTCAATTGGTATATTTCAGAACTTGCATATTTGGAACGTTGAGATGAACCGTCAGTCTTACTTTAGATTTAAAAGAATATTTACTTATTGCAGCAATCACATCAGCCGGAAGCTCCTAACTGCAGCAATGTTTTTCACAATTTTCAACTGATTCCTTGTAAAGGAATGCTGTCGAGAGTATTTACAGCTATCCTATTTCTCAAATTGTTCATTCTTCTGAAAATCCTTTCTACTGCGACATTCGAGAGAGAAAGTGATCTGTCTCAATCAGATAATTACAGAAAAGTATTTATTCCAGCAGCATTCTTGTATTGGGTAGGCCATATTCCATGTTCAATATCATATGTACACCATTATTTATCCGAGTCATCACAGAGGCATTACCTACCGCAATTACAATCAAATTTTTTGAAACTCTGCAACGTTGAATATCACTAAAAATCACCAAATTTTTTTTTAGTGATAACATATTTAAGAATATCGCTTTCGAGCTTCAAAATTCAGCAGATCTAGCGACAAAATCGCTAACGTGGCAACACTGCTCCTTATTCCTTTATAAGCGGTATTATATTAAAAATCTATAACGACACCTTTTGTTTGCTCCAGCATCACGCAAAAATTACAGAACTGATTTTTATACAGTTTTGACTGTTTGAGTGCTTATGCCGTGGCCTCAAATTTGAGATTAATTTCATTATGGTTCGTTAATTGAGACGGAGTAGGAAATTAGTAACTTATCGAACCAGTTGCGAAAAAAAAATGACTTCAACTTAAAGTCATATATATGTATTTATATGCAGCCGAATTGTACAGATCAGCAAGCGCCACAGGCTATCCCTAGCAACCTATTCACCACGTTGCCTAATGTCATTTCAGCTACCCGGGCGTTCGATGTTTACCGACTGGGCGACGGGTGCTGGCGCGCGCAGGCAGTGGGAAGCCACATTTAGGCGGTTTTTTCGCAGTCAACGAGGCAAATTTTGAGAAGATCACCAATCCTCCGCCTTATAAACTACACAGTTCAGAAACAAAAATTACACGTATCATAGGAAACATATTTGGCGTCCATTAATTACGTTAAACGTGTTTTTACGTAATTTCTGACCCGCCCCCCCTCCATCTGGGGAGACTTATTGAGATTTGGGTGGACCCAGCCCCCCTCCCTCCCCTACTAATCGACCTCATAACTTTCCAGACCTTTGTTTTTTAGGTCTCATGCTTCCAAGAGCGCGTATACGAATCTATTTGTAGCTTTATAGTCCTACTTGAGATTGCCGTTGACATCCCCCCCTTTTTTTTTAGCTTTCGTGAGATTTTGCATGACCCCCTCCTCCCTCTTCCCTATTTCACCTCACGTTGTTTCTCATACACATTAATGATTTGTGTGACATAATAAGGAGGATGAAAAAATTATTTGCCGATGATGCTATTATTTATCGTGAAATCAAAACCCAGGACGACTGCGTTTTGTTAAGAGACGATATTATTAAAATAATTGCCTAGTGTAAAGACTGGAAATTGGAGTTAAACGCTAAAAAGTGCCAAGTCATGCGTGTAAGTAAAAATGTGATACCATTTAGCTCTGAATATACAATTAATGGTACTCTTCTTAGAACGGAAGATTCCGCTAAATACCTAGGGGTATTCGTTTTTTTTTTTTTTTTTTTTTTTCTAACTGCTTTACGTCTCTTTTTAACGTCGAGGTCTTTAGAGACGGGAAAGGATGGGGGGCAAGGATGGGGAAGGAATTCGGCCATGGCCTTTTGAAGGAAGCATCCCGGCATTTGCCTGGAGTGATTTTGGGAAACCATGGAAAACCCAAATCTGGATGCTCGGACGGGGATTCGAACCGCCGTCCTCCCGAATGCGAGGCGAGAACGCTAACCGTTACACCGCCCCGCTCGGTAGGGGTATTCGTAATAATTTGTCTTGGAATGAGCATATCGAGAGTGTAATTGGGAAAGCAAATCGTATGCTTCGATTTCTGGGTCGTAATTTAAATCGATGCACTCCGGAAGTTAAATCGATTGTATACAAGTCACTAGTGCGTCCTCACTTAGAATAATGTTGTTATATATGGGTCCCCATCAAAAGGGGTTAATGGAGGCGTTAGAGAAGGTCCAAAGAAGAGCCACCCGATTCGTGACGGGTATATATAGTTGGAGGGAAAGCGTAAGTGCGATGTTGAAGGAGTTAGATTGGGAAGACCTGGAACACCGAAGGCGTTGCTCTCGACGGAAGCTAATTGAAAAATTCACGACTGACTTATTTCGGAATGACAGCAAGCAAATATTGCTACCAGTAACACTCATATATCGGAATGACCGCGAAAATAAGATAAGAGAAATCAGGGCCAGAACCGATTCATTTCTGTACTCATAGAAACGGTTTACCGGGCGAGTAAACTTAAAAATCCTACAGGGGTAGCTTTCGATAAAGCACTCCGGCCATCCTGATCTGGGTTTTCTATGGTTTTCCCGGATCACTCCAGGTGAATTCTGGGATGGTTCCTCACATTAGCCCATGGGCGCCTCCTGCCATATCCTGTATCCAAACTATTACCCTTCCGGATAGGTGCAATGCACTTTTAGTGAATCGCAGAGTAATAATAATAATAATTAAAGGACGCCCCATTGAACTAACAATCACTTGATCTAATTACCCACTGGAAACTTTGTACAAATTATTAATTACAAACCATGATGAGAATCAAGTCTTTGCTTGATCTGATAGGGGCCATTGGGAATAATAATAAATTTTGAATGTATTTTGTGCTATATTTCGCCTCTGCTCCTCCATCAAACACTGTGGTGAATACCCCTCACCATTGGTAAGTTTGCGTAGTTCGAGACAGTTATGGCGCGGGCTGTTAAATTTCCCCGTCGTCTTAAGGAGAGAGTGCCGTTGCTTTTGTAGGAGCAAGCTACTCGTTTTCGAGCGAGGAGACACCGGCCAACTGTTCCTTCCCCGTTGAGCAATTAGTCGTCTTTGGACCGCGGAGAATGCAAGAAAGGGGTTGCGTTCCCTTCCCCGGGGGTGAACACTTGGGGTGTCGGAAGGGAAGAACTCTGGACCAGCCCTCAAGCTAGGGGAAGAACGCGGAAAGGGTTAGAAGGTATCAAATGTCTGTCTGCATCCGACGCTGTGTGTACACTCCAGAATATCTCTCAACGTCAGAACACAAGGTTCAAAATTCTACACCCCAAGACAGCCGCATAGTGAAATAACTTTCCGCGTTCTCTTTGATATTGGCCATCTTAAGACCACGTAAAGTAACCCTCAACAACTTCTTAAAAAACTGAATTCTGCAACATTCTCACTGAGGGTAATATCTAGAATAGCTAATATAGAAACCAGAAAGTTAGTATATTTTGCATATTTTGTTCACTTATGGCATCTCATTCTGGGGAAACTCGTCACAAGCACAGAGAGTATTTAAATTGCAAAAGCGTGCTATAAGAACTATTTGTGGAGCAAGCCCACAGACGTCGTGCAGAAATCTATTTAAAAACCTGGGTGTACTAACAATGCCAGCACAGTATGTATACTCCGTACTATCATTTGTAGTGGAAAATCCTGAACACTTCAATCTTAATGCTGACATACATAGCCATAACACTAGGAATAAATACAATATTCACAAGGATTACAAACCATTGTCAATTGTACAGAAAGGGTTAACATTTACTGGAGCTTCCTTATTCAATGTATTACCAACAGAAATTAAACGTTATGTACAAAAACCCAACTACTTTAAGTCCAAACTGAAAGAGTTTCTGCTTCAGAACCCATTTTACTCTGTAAAAGAATTTTCTTCTTGGAATTTGGTAACTAAGAATGACTGATAAAGTAGTATATATGGAGTATGGAAGGGGAAGGTGACAAAATTATCCACAATTACTAAAATGATATATGGTTTTTCTTTCTGTTGAAACTTTTGACAAATGAAGTAATTACACTGTTTACAAAATTTCACTCATATATAGTAACTAACATGGGATAGTATGCACTCAAAAACTGCTGTGAAACATTATCATTTTAAAAAGGTTTTAAAGTAATTGACTGCAAATGAGAGGTTGGTAATATAATTGATATTGTTAATAAGTGTGTGTACTGTTCCACATAAATAGTAACTAACATAATATAATATGTAGTCACAAATTACAGTGAAACTTATCATGGTAACTGGTTGGTAAGAAAATAACTGGTTATTAGATGCTGGTAACAAGTGTATACACTGTTCCACATAATAAGTATTAATTAACTCGGGATTGTATTTGTAGATTACAGGAGATATTGGTGATACTAATGGGTTGTTGCTAACTTGTTGTCAATATATAATAATATTATCAATTATATAGTAATATTGACATTACTAATAAGTGTATGTACTGTTCCACATCCCCGAGATTATTCTCACATGGGATCAAAGTGAACATATCTATCTATCTATCTATCTGTTCATTAATATCGATCTTGTTTTCTTGACTTCATCCTTTCACTTTGATGTTTCCTCCTTTCTTGTGTCCAGATGTTATTACAGTTCTCTTCTCATTCTCCTGGAAACCCTTGAATTTTGTATCACTCTTCTCAGAGTTGTTCTGTCTTCTAGGCCCCTATTATATCTTCTGTTATTTCGATATCTATCATATCTTTCTTTACTTCGTGGATCCAATGGCCGTCATTCTTACTCTTCTAAATGACGTTCAATATTCTTTTTTGTAAGTCTACTGTTAGCAATTTTCATTACGTGACCATAAATCTGATTCTCCTCTTTCTGATAGTATTTGACATTCTTTAACTTTCGTCTTCCTTTTATATATCTTTATTCCTATGGTGTTTTAAACTCTCCTTTTTCTGTTTTCTATTTTTCCCAGATTTTCCTCAAGATTTTCCTTTCTTTTTCCTTTATCCCTTCTATTTTTTCTGTTTTAATAGAAAACATTCTTTCTGAGGTATAGAAATTCTCTGGATTTATCACTATACTGTAAAGTTTGTTTTTAATTTTTATACAAAGATTCCTTTTATTGTATGTATCTTTAGTCAGTTGATATACTAGTTATCGATTTCTTGCTCATGATTCAAGAAAGGTGATAGGAGAGATCCTAGGAATTATCTACCCGTATCTCTAACATCTGTCTGCAGTAGAATTCTTGAGCATGTCATATGCTCTAACGTTATGAAGTTTCTGGATGAAAACGAGTTACTTACAGCAAACCAACACGGATTTCGTAAGAACCGTTCGTGTGAAACGCAACTGGCTCTATTTTTCGCATGACGTAATGAAGGTTATCGATGCAGGATCACAAGTTGATGCTATTTTCTCGGATTTCCAGAAGGCTATGGACTCTGTACCACATACCGCCTTTTGGCGAAGATTCGAGTGTACGGTATATCTGATCAGATCTGCGAATGGATACGCGATTTTCTAACTAGTC
>CM061918.1:111622638-111645641 GCA_031002005.1 Vandiemenella viatica
TATCAACCAAGCTCTACAAATTTCTTTAGATCTGGAAATCAGAAGGGAAAATATACTGTTGTATGGTCAATTGGGTGGTTGTTCCAATAATTTCCATTCCAGTTTTATAATTGCCACAACAACTTCGTGGGCAGGTGCGCTGTCCTAAATGAAAGGCAAGTTGTTGTTTTTTTTTTTCTCCCTATATAAGACTTGCATAGTATCGTCTTCAGTAATCAATGGACACATATTCGGCTCATAATTTCGCAGCTCTGTATCACAGGAATTATTGCACCAGTTGTCGAGATTCAATATTACCACTTCGTAGTTATTTTATCGAGAGTTCCTTCCACATTGGGACATATTTTTCTAAGGATCGATTCAGTCGTCTATCTGTGCCTACCATTAGTTGTTTTTTTTCGGCTTGCTTTACGCCTAGTCGATGTTGACGTCATGAGACGCGGTAAAGGATGGGGGGCAAGGAATGGGAAGGTATTCGGCCATGGTGTTTTTGAAGGAAACATCCCGGCATTCGCCTGAAGTGATTTGGGGAAAAAATTGAAAACCCAAATCTGGATGCCCGAAAGAGGATTCGAACCTCTGTCCTCCCGAATGAGAGGCGAGAACGTTAACTAGTTCACCCATCACGCTCGGTCACAACTTAAGTTTTCAATTTTCTGTTTAAAGTATCATAATTTTTTCCTTCCTTAGATCTTTCCCTCCACTAACAAATTAATCAATCCCGCAGGTCTTAAAATGAAATCCCTCATCCTTTATCTTCTTTCTGTTAGAATCTTCAACAATCTTATTTTCGTCATACATCATTTCTAAAATACGTTCATTACTAACTTAACTGTCCATTTATCTTCAGTATACTTCTTCTTCTTTTCCACCACATTTTACTTATACTTACTTACCACCTATTACTTATACTTTACTTGGTATAGTCAAATTTGGAACTATGGGTTTACGGTCGCATGCTCTTCCTAGCCCCAAGAATTCCATACCTGCGTTTAGGTCGTTGTAAGTATTAATGGTTTGTGAAGTGATGCCACGTATCTGCGAAATGTACAACTATGTTCTGCGTGTGATAAGTGTGTTTTTGTTTGTGTAATGTGCAGTTTATGAGGCGGAGCCTGGCTACCATGTTTCAATTTTCCCTCTTCAGGGTTTTTTTTTTTTTTTTTTTTTTTTTTTTTTTTGCTGAACTTTATACCTCACTCCTCCATCAATGTTTGAAACTAATAGCTACTATTTTCTAAGGATTGTTCTCTTACCAAATACTAGTTAGAAATTGATAGTTATAAAAATATTATTTTGACCCTCAGCTATAATTTTACTCATTAAATAACTTTGCCTGCTTCACCGGATTCCATTTTTAAGTTTACCGAGTGTTTTACTGATGATTACTTTCTTTCGATACGAATAGCAAACAAGACAATAACAACGAGGATCACGTCGCAAGAGATTAATATGCACTCTGCTTTATAAAAACATCAAACTGTGACTCAAAATGTACAATTATTTTCAGCTAAGACCGAGATTACTTACTGAGTTCGCTTTTCTGGCGGACTTAAGACTTTCATTTCTTTAGGTGCTATTAATGGATTGTAAATTTAAGAAAAGAAAAATTTCGTGTTTCATATGTTATCAGACGGCGGATATGCTACTACAATTCACTGTCGCACTTACGATATAAAAGTGTCGTGTGGGGTTTGAGCATACTGCGTCAACGCTACCCCAGATGTCAGGCAACTAATGCAGCTCTACAAAACAGCGGGTTGCAGTGTCAAATGGCTGCAGGGGAAGCCCATACTACTCAATGTGTCTGTGTTGTAAGGAAGCTGTATCGACGAACGTAACTATGATTCCAACAGGGATGATTGGCATTTCAAATCCAGGTATAGTCACTGACAAATACATGTAATACCGTCAGTAGAAGTCTGCCAGTAGCTTTCGACTGTGATTAAAAAAAATACTACTCGGTTTTCAATGAAAATCGAATCATTGTTCTTTATAGGTCTGAAAGTATTATCCGATCATTCCTAGCAGGAAAATTCAGATGTGTCTGGAAAATTAAGAAATACCGGAAAAATAAAGTATGTAAAGTGCTATAATTGTACTTAGGCTGAGAACGAGAATAGTCCTGGAAGAG
This sequence comes from Vandiemenella viatica, assembly GCA_031002005.1. Taxonomy (NCBI): domain Eukaryota; kingdom Metazoa; phylum Arthropoda; class Insecta; order Orthoptera; family Morabidae; genus Vandiemenella; species Vandiemenella viatica. The sequence continues at coordinate 111,624,773 of CM061918.1, forward strand.
AGTGGAAAGGAAGTTCACAAAACATGATCAAACGAGTAAAATATTGTAAATGACTTGCTATACTAGTATATAACTCGCTTCTTCGTATAAAACACGGGAAGCCTTTCTGAAACAGTTACGTAAGTCATTTTATCGACTTTGAACATTTTCTCGTTCACTAATTTGTGTTTTTTTTTCAGTAAAACATTTTTGACAGTAAATAAAAAATTTGGTGCTATTTTTTAGGAGATGCGCTATCCTTATATTACTCGCAATAGGTTGCCGAATAATTACTGCCGCTAACTGAATGTATTGCGAAATTTTATCTGATCCCTGCAAGCAAACCTCACTATTACAAGTCAGCGTGCTCTCAAAAAGAGTCCCTAATCTACAAGTATTATCACGCTCGTCAATTAACTATATTGACCAAAATGGGATTACAAGCAACTATGAGTTCTCCTTGGTAATTCCCATCTGCTCTATAAGCTATCAAATTCACTTGACGGTCATTCTGGTTGCATCTGCAGATGTTGTAGGAGAAGGCTTCGCGCAGGCCGCATTCACAAAAGGTTAGGTCATAATTCCAGATATGTGATCTTTTGAAAAACTTCTCTAACTTAATTCCTGTGTGTTACTTTAGTGTCGTGAGTATCATACAGATAAAAAGGAAGTTTGAATTTTTAAGACCAGGGGAATTAGTGAAGAGAATATAAAGATTTATTAAATATGTGCCCATAAAAACAACAAAAATGATAAGAATCAAGGCTTTTGGTGATCACATTGGGTCTATTCGCAAATAGTAATAGTAAACAAAACTGTAGCAAAAAAAAAAAATGGATAATAACAATTTCACAATAATACCGATTTAAATTATTCATCCTTTTTTTTTCATAGGTAGTGTCAACTTAAAAATTTAGTTCTGATATATAGACCTACATAACAGAATCGAAGGATAACTTACGTGAAACCACTTATTAAAAATATATAGATTGTTTAACTGATTTACATAAAAAATTATTTGTCTGTAGGGAAATTGCCACCGCTACGTGGCAATTAAATTTAAAAAAAAAAAATTAATGTTGAATTGATAGGAAAAATAATAATTCATACTAAAACGAACGCATAAACAAATTATTTCAATTGTGACGTAGAATAATATTGTTCTACTTATACTAAAGTAACAACCCCTTCTGCTTTATGAGACCTATGACAATATCACTTCACTCGAGCGTGGTGGGTGGGTGCTGAAGCTCTGGTCTGGCAACCTGGAGGACCTGGTTTTGAATCCCCGTCCGGACATCCAAATTTCGGGTTTTCATAATTTCCCGAAATTACTCTAGGTGAATGCTCCAAAAAGATAAGTCTGAATCCCTTCCGCCCTTTCCCATTTCTAATGATCTCGACATCGACGAAGCGCAAAGCAGTAAAGATTATTTAACTTTTTGTTTTTGTTTTGATTTATCAGTCTCTCGACTGGTTTGACCCAATCCTTCATCTCTTCCTATCTTGGATTAACATACCGCTTGTAACCTACATCTTTAATTGCCTGTTTCACGTATTCCATTCTTTGTCAACCTCAACAGTTCTTAACTTCGACTGTTCCCTCCACTAACCAGCATGTCTCAAAATATGACCTACCATCTTGTCTCTTCCTTCCGTAAGCTTCTTCCACAAACTTCTTTCCTCGCCCATCATTTCCAAAACACGCTCATTTCGTAATTTATCTGCCCACTTAATTTTCAGCTTCCTTCTATAGCACCACATTTCAAATGATTCAATTTTCTTTCTTTCTGTTATTCCTAAGGTCCATGCTTCACTACCATAAAGTGCTGACTTCCACACCTAGTGTTTTAAAAAGTTCTTTCTGAGTCTGATAACATTTCTAATTAAAAGATTTCACTTTTTCAAGCAGGGTCTTTTCGTTAGTCCTATTCTGCTTTTAAAATCTCTCTCGCTTCGGCCATCGGTTGTAATTCTACTTCCTGAATAACATAATTCACTTAATTTTCCTATTACATCCGCATTTTTTTTACTCACTATGAACTTTGTTTAGTCACTGCACTAGGCTCTGTAGAAAGGCAAATAAAGAAATAAAACAGAAATATGTCAGTGGCGGAATTCCCCTATTTAGGGCTTTATGGTATGTGGTCATCAGACTGGGGAAGTGATAAGTGGACAACCAAACAAAAGGAATTTTTTTTTTATTTAGCACACATTTTTACAGCCTAGTATCTAGAAACTAAAATAGGCCTTAATTTAACAAAACAGTTTTACATTTAATATTTCAACAGATAGTTCCAGAATGAATAATTTCAATTTTTGTTATGTATGGTTTTGGCGATATCTGTACAGTCTTTTCTTGTTGGCCCGATACATACGATTGTTTCGCTGTTAGCATATATTATAACTTTCTAAACTTGCTGCATTTTGTCATAATTGATTTATTACAGTTTTCTAGTTTTGTATGGTGTCTGCAGTTTCCTGTCCACTTTATGGTTAGAATTTTTAATATTTCACTATGTCACTTTCTACCACAGCTACTATTACTACTATCTACTACTCTACCGTCTAAGAAAGCATTTTACATCATTGGTATCGGTGCGGTAATCCGAATTCCAAATCTCCCGGAATAGCGCACGTTCTCAGTCTCTCTGGCAGCCAAAGTGACCGAGAAGGCCGCCCATCGGGAGACTGGCCACCTCCAACACTGGTTGTGAGAACTAATTTTCAATGATATATATCTAATTGCAGAAGTAAGGAGTCTTTAATATCCGGCTAGTAGGTTGTTCGTTTCACAGGTGAACTAGATTAGCTTAACATCTACTGCCGGTATTTGTTATTTTCAATATTTGAACAAATTCCTGTTTTAAGATTATTGTCTACATAATTTACAACTTTTACTCATTACTATCAGTTAACATTTTTACATATTTTAAGAGATAACAATGTTTTACTTCAGAAGCGGCTCGAGACTGCAACTATTATCTATTATTTGTGTTATTGCAATGTCAGACCACATTTTATGCATCGGACTATAGTTCATGTGAGCACTAGTAAAGAACTTATACATACACTATATACTTTTATAAGTGTTGCTTTAGCAAGTTCTTGTTTGTAGATAGAATCTCCAGTGGTGTTACTGCGAAACGGTCCATTTAAAGCCTTTAATATGGTTTAAGCACTCCTCTCCGCAGACCAGCTGGTTGCGTTTTCAGCACGATATATCTCTGAATAATTACCAGTTTTCGTGTTTCCCATTTCCTGGTTGTCTACATCTCCCAAAAACTGGATCCTAGACTCGCCTTGTGGCGGGGACTCCAGAGGCTGTTGGCGGTTCCCCGCAACTCCCAGACCTTGCATACGCAAGCAGACACTTTGCATGCGCCGGGATCGTCTCTCAGCTCCGAAATTTGAGATGGGATTCCCGAGTTCGATTCGTGTCGGGTGCCTCACAACACTGGCAAACTGGGTCAGCAACACACGTCAAATACGTCACAGCAAACGGAATCGTGCTCGCATGACAAATATCTAACTTTGGCTGTTTGAGTTATGACTGGGAACTGTCGCGTCTTCTTCTTCTTCTTCTCTTCGATATCGGCCATCTGAGGACCACGAAAAGTAATGTCGTACATTCATTTCAATCCTCCTTTTCTTGACTTCCAATAGTTCTTCGTCCTCTCACTTTGCTGTTTCCTCCTTTCTTCCGTCCATATGTTACTACATTTCCTCTTCTCCGTCTCCTGGAAACCCTTGAAATTTTGGAACAATCTCCTAAAAGTTGCTCTATCTTGTATTAAATCTTCTGTTATTCCGATCTCAATCATATCTTTCTTTACTCGCGTCTATTAGTATGTAGAAGCGCAAAAACTGAAACTTCTATGTATTTTCTGTGTATGTTTCTTCTGTACTTTTTTTCTGTGATTTTTTATGTTTTTGATATTTCTTTCGCATTTGAATGGACGCACAACGCCATATTTATTTAATTTGTACAATAAATAGGAACTTTGTCCAAGCTACTATCGTAAACAAATAAAATAAAAACAAATATACAAAAAGCAACTAAAAATACTGGTGCTTGTAGCAGTATGGAATCATGGCTACTCCTCGGGATGTAAATATACCGTCTGACGTCATCACGTGATTCTCAGCGAATATTAGGGCAATATCCGTTTTAATCGCTTTCAAACAGTTTATGTATTCTCATGAAACACGTATGTATATTCATACCTATACATACACGCATAGAAAACGAAAAGCGAAATAACTCAAAACCATATAGCGAATATCACTGTTAAACATGAGCTTAAGATGTGACTGCTGATATTATTGAAGTTTCGTTAAATGCGGATGCGAAAAGCAATATATGCGAATGCGCAGAACGTTAATTGCTCATGCGCAGAACTTTAAATGCTCATGTGCAGAACGTTAATTGCGTATGCGCAGAACGTTAATTACACATGAATACAAAACGCGTAACGCTAGAAAAAAGTTTTCTAACTTGCCCAAAGAAGTTTCACTTCAATAAACAGTATACAGAAAGCATTAAACTTAAGTTCAGACGCTTGGAATGGCTAGAAAGGAGCTGCGGGCTTTATAGCTTTGTGGAGTTACAGTAATAGGATTGAAGCACAAAACTAACATGTTACGTCAACTATGTGAAAACTGGTCATATATTTACGAAATGTTTCCGCTCGAGCTGATAGGATTAACTTGAAGCTCCTTCAATTTCATCAATAGCTTAAGACTTACTGCCTGGAATTTCGTTGATACTATTTTTTAACTAGTGACAGGACATTGAGAGAAGAATTGTAAAACAATTAAATGTAAAGCCCACTCCGTGTTTACAACGATGCATTGCAGATGAATTTTGTCTGTTAAGGAATGCTTTTGTACTAACAATGCCAGCACAGTGCATATAGGGTCTGCTCCCTACTTTCTTTTGCATTGGAAAATCCTTACTACAGTAAAGGTCCGGCTATCCGAATTCCGATTTTATCCGAGCCGCCGGGTTAACAGAGGCAAATTTTTGAAATATGATAGGGAGCTTTTATGAAGATATCGAATATTTTTCCAACTAGTTTGTGTACGATATTATGGATCTGGATATGGATGTCGATCAAAAGCAGCTGATCGATGATGAAATTGTTAATATGGTTGTCAGCGGACAAGGAGAAGACGAAGAAGATAAAAACGAAGATGTTTCCAAAATTTCTCATGCTGAAGGTTTAAAAAGAATAGTAGCAGCACTTGAGTATATTGAGCAACAGGAAGAAAGCACAGCATCCGACATAATGATGCTACAGCGTTGGCGCTATACTTCCGCTAAGAAGAGAAACAAAATCATGACACAGAAGACAATTTAAAGACTTTTTTAGCAAGTGATCGTAATTAATGTACAAAAAACAACTTTATTGCTTCACAAATTAGTTTTACACTATAAATAAATTGTATTACGTATTCCAGTTTCAATACTTTTTTTTGATTCATTGTAACCTCTTTACTTGACCTCCAGTTATCCTAATTTTTCGCTATCCTAGTTGGTCCCGGTCCCGTTTACCTCGGATAATCGGACTTCTACGGTACTTCAATCCTGATGCTAACATACATAGTTATAAATTATAATACTAGGAATGATTATAAAATTCACAAAGAATAAAATCTTCCCGGGTAAGTAGCTGAGTTAAACCATCGATAAAACGTGACATTTCGGTGGTCATAACTCCTTGGGGATTGTGCACAAACTACGTGGCTCGGGCTAGGGGAGGTGTGGGTTGGCTGGAAGGCTACGTTGGGCTACGTGGGGGGAGGGGGGGGGGTTCGAGCCAGGCCACGTAGCTTTCCGTTCATATTATTTGCCATAGTTAAAATGAGATTCAGGACACACAACGGCATGTAAATATTTATTTCTGCCATTTAATTATCCCCGTATGTAATTTATGATAATCTAATAAGAGAAAATAGTACAAAATGTCTTCTGGGGAAAAAGGCTACGTTCTACGTGGGAGGGGGGGGGGGGTAGAGGCAAAAGCCACGTCGGGCTACATGGGGGGGAGGGCAGGTCCACAGGAGACCAAAATGGAGCTACGTGGTTTATGCACGCTCCCTTGCCGCCATTATCAAGTGACAGTCACTTAACAATGGCAGCAGACTTTTATCTATGAACTAACTTGGTTATTTACCCGAGAAAATTTTATTCATATTCAACGCCGAGAAAACCTACAATCTTACATAACTCTTACAAAGATTATAAATCATTGTTATTTGCACAGAAACGGATAACTATCACTGGAGCTTTTTTTTATTGAATGTCCTACCACAAAAAAAAAAATATATATATATATATTATCTGCGAAAACCTAACAATTTCAAACCGAAACTGAAAATGTTTTGCTTCAGGAACTTATTTCAATCTTTGAAATAATATTCTTCTTGGAATTCGGTAAATAAGGATGAATGCTGTATGGATGGGGTAGATGACAATGTCTTTTTTTTTTTTTTTTTGTAACTGCTTTACGTCTCTTTTTAACATCGAGGTCTTTAGAGACGGGAAAGGATGGGGGGCAAGGATGGGGGCAAGGAATGGGAAGGAATTCGGCCATGGCCTTTTGAAGGAAGCATCCCGGCATTTGCCTGGAGTGATTTGGGGAAACCATGGAAAACCCAAATCTGGATGCCCGGACGGGGATTCGAACCGCCGTCCTCCCGAATGCGAGGGGAGAACGCTAACCGTTACACCGCCCCGCTCGGTATGACAATGTCGTTCAAACACAGTTTTTTCGTTGTGCTGAAACCGATTACAAATACAACGGTTATATTATCTGGAAATTGCACTCATAATATATAGTAACTAGCAGGGGCGGATGCAGGGGGGGGGGCCAGGGGGCTCAGGCCCCCCCCAAAAGTATCTAGGTCCACCCCAACATTGTAATTTTGGAGAATTTTTTTTATATTTTTTTATTTTTATTTTTTATTTTTAGCTCTACGGATTCGAGGCCCGAGGAGGCTAAAAAAGACTACCCCATGGCCGCTCAAGGCCCCCCCCCCCAAAGAAAAATCCACTGAAGGAAAGTCCTCTGAACCAAAATTCACTCAAGCCAAGACTCTCCCCCCCCCCCAAACCAAAATGCTGGGTCCACCACTGGTAACTAGACTCGTCTGGTACCTCAGTGGTTAAGGTGTTTCGTTTCAAGAGTTTGCTGCTCTGGTCCCGAGTTAAAATTTTTAATGTTCGGTCATATGAGCTACGCCAGGCCGCTCCGTGGTTCGGATTTAATGTTAAACTGTAGGTCCCAGAGGAAAGGAACTGGCCGTCCTACCTCTGACACAATGGCTTAATATGCCCGCTTAGGGAGGTTCAACCTACATTTGGATTGTAGACTAAGCTATTTTTTTATAGTCACTAACATGTGGTAATGTGTATTTGCAGCTAACAATGAAAATTGATTATACCAATAGCTTTTTAGGTAGCTAACAGACTATCGGTAGATAGTACTCTTATATTATTGGTTTCTTAATATTTGTATATATTGTTCCACATCCCCGAAATTGTTCTCACACGGGATCTAAGTGAACACATCTAATCTAATATAAATGTTTCACAGATACTGTTCATACCTACGGCTCCACCACAACAAAATCGGCCCCATTGCATTTCTGATTGAATTACCGACACGGGCACAAAGGTACAGCAGCAGGAGTAGCAACATCTTAACGGAAGACGATATCGGATGTGTGGGAAATCTCCCCTACATAATTCGCGACTAGATGTTTGCAAGGCAGGGACGATCCTTTGTTACGGCGCTCCGAATCCAATGACACATCGTCGGCCGTTTGAATATTCCGACAAAGGGTTGGCCAGGTAGGCTCGACAGATTCGGATATCGGAAGGAAGGGGTTCTCGCGCCACACAAAGGGCCGATAATGTAGGTAGAAATATTCCAGAGGGAGCCTGAGAAATATCAATAGGTCCGTGGCATTAGCATTCTCACAGCTACGAATACGTTAGGCGAAGTATGTCACAGCTCGGGACGAACACATCAAACGGTCGAAAACGGCTGTGGAGCAACAGTCGGCCGTCATATCGAATCTTACAATCACCGATCGATGTACTTTCCGATAAATTATTGTCGAGGTCGAAAGTGTGTTTCGATTCGGTGAAAACTTACGAGAAACAATCCGAGAAGCCACGATAAAAAATACGCCGCATTACTAGGTCGAATTTAGACAAAACAGTAGACGGTCCCCAAACTCCAGCTCATAAACTACACATTCGGGTGCATCCATAAACTACGTGGGTTGGTCAAAAAACCCATGGGGGTAGGGGTTGGCTAGAAAGCTACGTTGGGCTACGTGGGGGTGGGGGGTATTTCCGAGCCAGGCAAAGTAGTTTTTCATTCATATTATTTGTCACAGTTAAAATGAGGTACAGACACACAACAGAAAACGAATACTTATTTTCATCATTTAATTATCTTTAAAGTTTTATTAAGTATATTTGAGTTGTCTGTTAACTCAGTGGTTAAGGAGATGCTTTCAAAAGTTCTGTCTCCTGTCCCGAGTTAAAATCCCAGTGGGGCAAGAATTCTTAACAGTTTTGTTTGATCTTTTGAGATATGCCAGGACATTCCATGGATCGGATTCCACGTTAAAATGTAGGTCCCAAGAGGAAAAGAACTGGCCGTCCTATCTCTGATACAATGGCTTAGTATGCTTCACTGGGGAAGATCCAACCAACCTGCGGTTTGTGGATTAAGTTTATTTTTAGGTGTATTTACAGATATGTGAATACCTGCGTTTGATAGAAATGTTTTATATACAGGGTGATTCACGTAGATATGCAAATATTTTAATATGTTATTCTACAAGTAAAACTAAAGAAAAACGTTCATATAAACATAGGTCCGCAAATGTTTGGTTACGGAGTTACGACTAATAAAGATTTTGCCTGAAATTTAGCAACCTGGCTAATATGAAGCCATAGCAAAACAGTATGAGGCTACAGTAAAGCACGATTTCCATTTATTTTCTTGTTACTGATCTGGTGAATGTAATAAAACAAGTCCAAGACGTGTATCATTCATACTATTTTAGTTAACTTTATTACCATCATTTTCCAAAATTAAATTCTCTACAACTTCTGTTGAAAACTTTGTGCAATTGTTTGGATTAAAAAAAAAATGGAGCCAATTAGTTCATAAATTATAAATTTTCCCAAATTATTTCTTTGCTTCTCTGGAATTTCTGAAAAACTACTGCAGATACAAGCGCGGGACTATTTTTTTTTTTTTTACATTCACCAGATCAATAACAACAAAATAAATTGGAATCGTGCTTTACTGTAACCTCGTATAGTTTTTGCGATAGCGTCATATTAGCGAGGTTGCTAAATTTCAGGCAAAATATTTTATTAGCCGTAACTTCGTAACTAAACATTTGCAGACCTATGTTTATAAGGACGTTTTTATTTAGTTTTACTTGTAGAATAACATATTAAAATATTTGCGTATCTTCGTGAATCGCCCTGTATGTATATGGATAGAGAGACAGACAAACGCTCTTTACCATAATGAATACGGCATAGATGAGAAGACAAGGGCTCTGATACAACAAACACTCACTGATACCACATCTTAAATAAAGTTTATGGGAGAAGCACCAGAATCATTCTAAAGTTGCACAGAATTCAGGCAAGGAGACGGATTATCACCGATAGTACTGAGCATGGTATTGGACAAAGTTATCAAACAATGGGAAACACAGGTCAAAGGAATACAGCTAGGAAGAACACGTGATACGAAAACAATCATAAGATGCCTGGCATTTGCGGATGACCAGGATATACTCAAGAACAATAGGCAGGACGCGTTGGAACAACTACATCAAATCGCCGCCAAATCAGGGCTATAAATTTCGTATGAAAAAAACGCAGCACTTGCAAAAATAAAACAACATCGTACAAACACAACATTTAGAAACATAAAAAAGTCGAGAAATTCAAATATCTAGGGGAATACAAACAAATAGGAGGATTTAACAAGCATTTAGATAAACTTCAGAAGACCTACAGACTCACATGGTCGTATTATAACAAAAGAAATATATCAAGGCAGGCCAGACTCAGACATTACAATACAGTGGTACTGCCAGAAGCGTTATATGTTTAATTTAATTTAATTTAATTGCAACGGAGCACAGGCTCCGGTGGCAATTTCCCTAAACACCCATCTTCCCCCTATCCTGCACCCAGCTACATTTGCCCTCTACAAATTTTATCTTTAAATTCTTTCAAAGTTTTTGGTAAATTATTCATCATTTCTCTTGGTAACTCATTCCAATCCCTGACACCCTTTCATTAAAAAAGAGAATCTTCCCACACCCTTGTGCCTGAAATGCATCAGAACCAACCACGATTGGGGCTTCAGGCATCACGCAAGCGGAAAACGTTGAGCGAAAAATCTTTAGAAATTTTTTTGAAGTATTACATAAAGACGGCATACGGATGAAAAGACCACCGAAAGAACTATACGAACATACAGACATTATCAGAAGATCGATATTACAACTGTATGGACATTTGCTGAGAATGAACAACACTAGACTCACAAAGAGGATCTTTGATGTGGTAAATGGCTCACTCAGGAAAACCAATTGGTTCCATGAAATAGGAAAGGACTTAAATCTTGCAGGAATCAGCAAGGAAATGACACAGAAAATTGGACAATTCAGCAAAAAAATTATGAACACAAAATTTAAAATACAGAAGACAACAGGGAAAAAATGGATAGAAGAAAGGAAGCAGGAGCACAGTGAAAGTATGAAGAGGTTTTGGGAAGAGAAGAGGAAGAAGATGAATACCAATAAAAAAAAACCTGAATAATCATGAAGTATTTGAGTTTAAATACTGTCCTGACTAATATATATCGATCCCTTTATTTGAGACCCAATTCTGGGGCCTCGCATTAGGAAGGACGCAGTTTCGAATCCTCATCCAGCACTCAAGGTTTTGGAATTCCGTGGTTTCCCGAAATAACTCCAGGAAAATTCCAGGATGGTTGCTACAAAAAAGCCATGGCAAAATTTCTCACCATCAGTCTCTAATGACCTCAACGTTGACGAAGCATAAACATATAAACAAAAACAAAAGCAATATTATTCATCACATTTACGTATCATTGACGGGACAGATAACATAAGAAATTAAGGTGTTTTAGTGATAATTATCAGAAAACTCAGTTGGCGTCAGGAGTCCAGAATAACTTCAACAGTTCAATAGTTTTCTCCAGGTAGAATGGTGTATGATGTTTCTCTGTTTGCTAATAGCTTCAGCCTTAATGATGCTAGTATATCTTCTTCTTGTGCCACCAGGGACTATAATGAACACTCAGGTGTAGAATTTCAGCATCTGCAGCTGCTCAAGCGCTTCTCCAAGTCACCGATCAACTGAGTTGCTGTTCGCATGCAGATTGGATGTAGTCGCAAACCGTTCATCTGCCGCATTAGTTCGCTATCCATCCCAGTGTTGCGCTATTAGTATGTCGATGTCCCAACAGCTGGATGATTTTGCGTGTGTGTATTTGAAAGAGTTGCAGGGGCCCGCTATTACCTGGGACGTCATCTGCATACGATGCATATTCTGATAGACGGCTGTGCCAATAATACCAACCTCTCCCTCGAAACATCTGCCCTCTATGTTGCAACCGATAACCGAGGCAACAACGATATAAAATGCAACGAAAAGAGCAGCTATCTAATTAAATGCTACTTGGGTGATTGTGTCATTGTGTTCGTAACGCGCCGGCCTTCATTGCTGGAATCTGCAACCAGAGATGTTAATGTAAAATTTAAGTTATGGGCATTATTTAATAAAAATTATGTTTAGTTAAACAATCGATAAGAGGTCAGTTGGAAGAACAATGAAAAGGCGCTCAGCCGTCATGTTTGACGCTTCTTTACAAAGATAATTCTGAAACTTCCCAAGACTCAGAAAGAACATTCTACTGCTGCTAGCGTGTAGAACAGCAAGGGGATTTTGGATTTCGTAAACAGTTTGTAACGTACCCTTTGTATCGTTCCCTTATTTTGTAGAGAACATACGTGAGTGTTACTTTATCATACCTTTAAATTAATACTTTTGCTTATATTTCCTGCACCACACCAGTACATAAGGATTTCATTAATCCTTCAATGTCCGTTGCTGGTTTTATTTCGATACTCACGCTGTAAATCAAATTATTATTAGTCAAATTCTTACCATACAAACTTTAAATCAACTCCTTTGTCTATATATATATTTCAATCTCAATATCAAATAAAACACTTTCTACTTATCTCATAAATTCTATTTTTTATTAAACAAACAATTTCATTTCCATAGTCATATTACATTACCTTTATCAAACCCTAATTTCCTTGCCCTCAGGCTATTATTTTCTTGTTATTAATCCCGCCAGGATTCTTCGTGGCTTCCATCTAGCCATTCTGTTTTATCTCTTCTCTTAAAACATGTTCTTTCCCAAAATCAACTCGTCCTATTCCTTTCAAATTTTTTCTTCAACTATATCGACTGTTCTTTATTTTCCAGAGATCTCATTATATTCATCTTGACATACTTTGACCTTGGAACTTAAAATTCAGAGTTAGTATATACAATTACAATTATTAAATAAAAAATAGCTTTATTAATGTCAAAATGACAAAATGCGAGGTTGTGTACCTTACAAGCTCAGCGACGGAAGACCGAAACATTTGAAATGTGGTGTTACTCAGAGACAAGGTCGGAGAATGCTATCTATACCCATTATACGGACATGGGATTCAACTTCATGTTGCATTCCCAAATTATTATAAGGTTTTACAGCACATTTTAAAGCAAACAGTTGGTGTTCGATATGTTTTCATTTAACTCTTTACTACACAAAATAAGTCAGGTTAATTCAAATCTAGTGCGGTGAGTGAGAGGTAATGCTCTGGTCTCGTATTCGGGAGGACGCGGGTTCGAATCCCCGTCCAGCCATACAGATTTGAGTTTTCCATGGTTACCCGAAATTGTTCCAAGCGTATGCACGGGTAGTTCCCACAAAGGACATAGCTGAGCTCCTTCCCATTCCTTTCCCCTCCTCCCTAGTTCTTTCCCGCCTCTAATTTTCTCAGTGACGGTAATACGTAAAACCACAAGCAAAAAAACTTAATTGAATGACTCATCACCAGTAAAGAAGCGAGACAACATTCGGTATATTTCTGCAGTTTCATTTGTTAGAAACATACAGTTCCTTTTTCTGAGTATTATCCATCTCAAGGCATCATAAATGACTACTCCACGCTGTGTTCACAAAATTAAATAATTTATCCAACAAAGTCAGCTGTCTCAGTGATCTTTCACGAATTGCATGATTCCTTGCCACACCATTCTAACTTATAACGGGTGTCCATAAATATTGTGAGGTAAAATAGGGGGTGGGGGGGTCCGGCGAAATTTTACGAAACCTCACCAATACGGCAAGGGGGTGGGGGGGGGGGGAAATCAACGGAAATCTCACGTGAGGTTTTCAAATTCTTGTAGCATTGTAGAGCTAATATATTTATATATATATGTATGACGCGAAAGTCGAGTTTAGGGGAGGGGGTTATTTTGGGCCAAAAATCGACCTTAGGGGGGAGGGGGTATAACGGACCTTGGACGCATGAGACCTTAAAAAAAGTTGTGAGGTCGATTAGTAGGGAGGGGGAAGGGGTGGTCTGCGTCAAATCTTACGTCATTTTAAAGGGGGGGGGGTTCGGAATTCCTGAAAAAACACATCACGTCATCAATGGACACTCCCTAACTCTCATTACTTATTTTTAGTACCAAGATTATTTCACGCCCCTTCTTAATTATCATAGTTAATGCCATACAGTAGAAATAACAAATGAAATTATGTAATATTTAAAAAATTAAACTGTGAGGTATTTTCGTTATTTGGTAATGTGGGTGACTGTTGTGGTGTACCTCTGCTATACACGACCGATGAAGTAGGGGAACAGGTGGAATCCGATACCGGCCCATTCAGATCCACTCATCCGAATGACAATTTTGTATTTCTCAGTGTTTCTCGCTGTTGTATTATCTGTATCTTCTGTTATTCCAGTTTTTATCATATCTTTCTTTACTCGTAGCCCTTCTTATTCTTGTAGACGTAGCTGAAAATTCATTATGTCTGTTGTTTCCCATTCTCATTATGTGACCAAGTAGAAGAATTCTTCTCTTTCTGATAGTGTTTTACATCCTTTAATTTTCTCTTTCCTTCTTAAAGGTCTTTATTTTTGCGCCGCCTCAAGTCAATGGTCCCATGATTCGCCTTTCCCTTTTTTTTACCTCTTCTATTTTACCTTACTTCATAACCTCGATTGTATTTTAGACAGATACGCTGCAGTTGTGGCCTGAACAGCCCGTAGAGTCTACAGCGCGATGGCGCATTGTCAGCGATTATAATCGATTGATCAGCGTAACCTCGTTCTCGAGTTGATTGATCAACCACCGTCGACAGGGCGCGACTGCGTGATTTATCGACTCTGGTTATTTATCGACACCTGGCAGCTCTCGAGGCTAAGCGGGTAGGGACGGTGATAATCAATACCTTCAACGCAGAAACTACCCCTCCCAACAGTTCAGACACTCACTCAAATCACCGTCATCAGAAGCCAAGTGAATTTCACACTTTTCTTTCTGAATTAACAGTTCGCAAAATTGTAAGTGTGTTTCGTACCATGAAGCTAGGATTGAAAACAGCACACAGTATAGATACGTTGGAAGTCGAATTACAGTTATTTTTGTGTTTCTCAGCAAATTTCCCTCCTCCCCTCCGGCCATCAAAGGCCATCACGCCACTGGTCCTTGTTGGACTCAGGTGACAAGTGTGAATCATGAGAAAGGGCGCGGGGGAAAGAACAAACTGGTGTTGTTAGACCCGGCGTAGTGAATCTATAGGAAGAATTTCTGTGTTGCCACTTATCTGGAAACTTTTAACTTTGTGTACGATAAGGGTATTTTTAATTTGTGGAATGTGTAGTTTATGAGTTGCATATTGGGGACCGTCCCACCATTACGGGAAACCGTATAAAATACGTAATGAGGACGGCCGGTACGTAATTCAGTAAGGCCACACTGGCGCTTTATATCACCAAATTTTTATTATTTTATTTTACTATAGCTTCCACGTTCAATTCAATTAAAACTTTTAATAAATTTAGTTGATACCATTACATGAACTAGCTTTTAAAACCGTCAAAAATGACACTTTATACAGCTATATATATTTACTTATGGCTTGTTAACGTCGAAGTCATTAGAGGCGGGATGGAATTCGGTGCTTGGGACATGGAAGGCAAAGAATTCGGCCATGGTCTTTTAAAGGAAGTATCCCGGCATTCGCCTGTAGTGATTTGGGGAAACCATGGCCAAACCAAAATCTGGATGCCCAGACTGGGATTCGAACCGCAACCGAATGCGAGACCAGAGCGTTAACCGCTAACCCTCCACATTCGGTGTTAAGCACATTGTTTTGACAATTCATTTCTTCGCTGTTCCTTATCTAAATAGAATTTTTATTAAATAGCGCTTATATGCTGATTTTGTAATGGTGTAAATATTTCTTTTGTTGTTTACATCGCGATGCGGTTGGCACTACTTTCTTGCGTCTGAAATAATAACGTCAGTAATATTGCGCCAGTGAAAACAAACCAAGATAAATTTTAACGAATAATAAATTTGAACATATTAAATTACGTCAATCTTCCTCCAAACCGCATAAATCACGATATTAATAAGTACAAACAAATATTTTTATGAAAAATCTAGATCAGCCAAATATAAATAAAGAAGCGACTAAAACTTATATTTTAATTTATATGTTACCGTCTATATCTTTGATTTTGTAGTAACATCGCTGGCCGTTGTATGTCCTGTAACGGGTGCCGGGCGCGTTACGTCAGCGTTACAGGCACCATGACCAAACTAGGGTTTTATGACGTTACGTCACTGGTAAAATACACTGCTGATTGGTGTTATGCATTGGGGGGGATGCGCGCCCGAATACCTGACCAGTCAGCCAGATTTCTGTTATCTATGCTTTCCCGAAATCACTCAAGCGAATGCCGGGCAGGTTTCTTCAAAAGACTGAATTTCTCGCCGCCAGACCTTTGCCGCCACTAATGACCTCGACGGCAATGAGGCGCAAAGCCATAAAAATCAGTCTTCTCAAATACCATAGCTATTACTCTTTGAGATGTCTCTCATGCTTTACAAACGTGAGCCATTACAAGGAACAGAGTTTGGTTTCCATACATTAAAACTAATAGTTTTTTAGTGTACTGCTTGAATAAATCAGCTTGTTCATGTGTCTAGAAGGCGAAATAAATGGTCTCCTTATCAGTACTGCCACCTTACGGAAACAAAAGTCGCTAGCCCTGGTCTCAAAACTCACTAGATTGCGGGATATTGAGAACTAAAAGATTCGCTAGAAATCGCTAAATAAAATAAAGGAAAATGGTGAGGCAAGTAATATAAAAATATTTTAATAATTATTATTTTCATTAAATTAAACGTAACATTGTATAAAAAATCAGCATCAGATTTCTTCAATTGGTATATTTCAGAACTTGCAGATGTGAAAGGTTGAGATGAACCGTCAGTCTTACTTATTGCAGCAATCACATCAGCCGGAAGCTCCTAACTGCAGCAATGTTTTTCACAATTTTCAACTGATTCCTTGTAAACGAATGCTATCGAGAGTATTTACAGCTATCCCACTTCTCAAATTGTTTTTTTAGGAATGCTCATTGTTCATTCTACTGAAAATCCTTTCTACTGCGACATTCGAGAGAGAAAGTGATCTGTCCTAAATCAGATAATTACAGAAAAGTATTTGTTCCAGCAGCATTCTTGTATTGGGTAGGCCATATTCCATTTTCAATATAATATGTACGCCATTACTTATCCGAGTCTTGACAGAGGCATTACCTACCCCAATTACAATCTAGTTTTTTGAAACTCTGCAAGGTTAAATATCACTAAAATTCACCAAATATTTTTTTAGTGATTACATATTTAAGAATATCGCTTTCGAGCTTCAAAATTCACCAAATCTAGCGACAAAATCGCTAAGGTGGCAACGCTGCTCCTTATTTCTTTATAACCGGTATTATATTAAAAATCTATAACGACACCTTTTGTTTGCTCCAGCATCACGCAAAAATTACAGAAGTGATTTTTATACAATTTTAACAGTTTGAGTGTTTATGCCGTGGCGTAAAATTTTAGATTGATTTCATTATGTTTCGTTGATTGAGACGGAGTAAAAAATTAGTAACTTATGGAACCAGTTGCGAAAAAAAATGACTTCAACTTAAAGTCATATATATGTCTTTATATGCAGCCGAATTGTACAGATCAGCAAGCGCCACAGGCTATTCACCACGTTGCCTACTGTCGTTTCAGCTACCCGGGCTTTCGATGTTTACCGACTAGGCGACGGGTGCTGGTGCGCCATCCCTGCCAGCAGAGGCGGGTCCCTTCCCACGGCCCACTGTTCATAGCTAGACCGGCGCGGCAGGCAAATGCACAGGTCGTGGGAAGCCTCCTTTAGGCAGTTATTCCGCAGTCAACGAGGCGAATTTTGAGAAGATCCCCAATCCTCCACCTTATAAACTACACAGTTCAGAAACAAAAATTACACAAATTATACGAAACATATTTGGCGTCCATTAATTACGTAAGGGGGCATCCACAAATTACGTGAGGTGTTTCTCCGGATTTCTGGACCCCCCCCCCTCCCACCTGGCGAATTTCGTGAGATCTGGGCCGGAACCCCCACCCCCCCTGTGGTGAGATCTGGTCCGTGAGAACCCCCTAGAAATCGCCTTATTTATTTATTTATTTTTAGGTCACAGCCTCACTTTTTGACGCCTAAAATCGACTTTGACACAAATTGTAGACCCTTTTTTTAGCTCTACTGTCCAAACATTTTTCGCAAAATCTCACGTGAGATTTCCGTAGACCCCCCCCCCTCCCCCTTGGTGAGATCTGGTGAGATTTCGCCGGACCCCCCTCCCCCGTCCCCCTATTTCATCTCACGTAATTAATGGATGTGCCCTAACGTGTTTTTACGTAATTTTTGACCCCCCCCCTTCCATCTGGGGAGACTTCGTGAGATTTGGGTGGACCCAGCCTCCTCCCTCCCCTACTAATCGACCTCATAACTTTCGAGACCTTTGTTTTTTAGGTCTCATGCTTCCAAGAGCGGTTATAAGAATCTATTTGTAGCTCTACAGTCCTACTTGAGATTGCGTTGACATCCCCCCCTTTTTTTTAGCTTTCGTGAGATTTTGCATGACCCCCTCCCCCCTCTTCCCTATTTCACCTCACGTTGTTTCTCATACACATTAATGATTTGTGTGACATAATAAGGGGGATAAAAAAATTATTTGCCGATGATGCTATTATTTATCGTGAAATCAAAACCCAGGACGACTGCGTTTTGTTAAGAGACGATATTATGAAAATAATTGCGTGGTGTAAAGACTGGAAGTTGGAGTTAAACGCTAAAAAGTGCCAAGTCATGCGTGTAAGTAAAAATGTGACACCATTTACCTCTGAATATACAATTAATGGTACTGTCCTTAGAACGGAAGATTCCGCTAAATACCTAGTGGTATTCGTAATAATTTGTCGTGGAATGAGCATATCGAGAATGTAATTGGGAAAGCAAATCGTATGCTCAGATTTCTGGGTCGTAATTTAAATCGATGCACTCCGGAAGTTAAATCGACTGTATACAAGTCACTAGTGCGTCCTCACTTAGAATAATGTTGTTATATATGGGGTCCCCATGAAAAAGGGTTAATGGAGGCGTTAGAGAAGGTCCAAAGAAGAGCCACCCGATTCGTGACGGGTATATATAGTTGGAGGGAAAGCGTAAGTGCGATGTTGAAGGAGTTAGATTGGGAAGACCTGGAACACCGAAGGCGTTGCTCTCGACGGAAGCTAATTGAAAAATTCTCGACTGACGTATTTCGGAATGACAGCAAGCAAATATTGCTACCAGCAACACTCATATATCGGAATGACCGCGAAAATAGGATAAGAGAAATCAGGGCCAGAACCGATTCATTTCTGTACTCATAGAAACGGTTTACCGGGCGAGTAAACTTAAAATCCGACAGGAGTAGCTTTCGATAAAGCACTCCGGCCATCCTGATCTGGGTTTTCTATGGTTTTCCCGGATCACTCCAGGTGAATTCTGGGATGGTTCCTCACATTAGCCCATGGGCGCCTCCTGCCATATCCTGTATATCCCTTCCAAAGTACTAAAGACACTGATAAGATTGCACGTAGGAACTTCTGTGTGGATATGTTAAATCGAGAGGATAATGATGAACATTTCTTGGACAACATAATCTTTTGTGACGAGTCAACTTTTCACTTAAGTGGCAAGGTTAACACACATAACTGTAGGATTTTGGGCGGTGAAAATCCACATGAAACATTGCAACATGTTCGTGATAGCCCTAAAGTGAACGTTTTTTGTGCGTTGAGCAAGAGGAAAATGTACGGCCCCTTTTTTTCCAAGAGAGAACCATCAACGGGATAGTGTACCATGATATGTTGCAACAATTTTTGATACCACAGATCGATGAGGATGACCGAGAACGAAATGTTTTCTTTATGCAAGATGGCGCACCACCACACTGTCTGACTGACGTCCGGGATTTTCTCAATGACCGCTTTCCAGGTCAATGGATTAGCCGTGATGCGCCAATTGGATGGCCCCCCAGTTCCCCAGACCTGACACCGCTAGATTTTTTTCTTCTGGGAATTCATAAAAGATATGGTGTACGTACCTAATTTGCCGGACACTCTACCTGAACTTAGAGCAAGAATTTACGCTGCTGCTGAGCAAGTTACACCTGAAATGCTAGTGCGAGTCTGGGAAGAAATCGACTACCGATGGGATGTCTGCAGAATAACCAACGGAAGCCACATAGAACATCTTTATTTTAAGGTAAAAAACTTGAAGTGCTTTCCTTTAAAACAACACCAAAACCAGCTCTGTACCTTGTTTCATAAAATTTATATGAATTTTCAAAGTTGTAAAGTTCTTTTTGAAACACCCTGTATTACCTTTCCGGATAGGTGCAATACACCCACCGAGCGTGGTCTGTGAACGGTTAAAGTTCTGGCCTCGCATTCGGGAGGACCCTGGTTCGAATCTCCGTCCGGGCATCCAGATTTGGGTTTTACATGGTATCCCCAAATCACTCCAGTCGAATGCCGGGATGTTTCCTTCAAAAAGGGCCGTGGCCGAATTCCTTCCCGTTCCTTGTTCCCAGTCCCATCCCGCCTCTAAAGACCTTAGCCGCCGACGGGGCGTAAAGCAGTAAAAACAACAAAAAAGCAATGCACCCTCCGCCACACACTTGAGTGAATCGCGGAGTAATAATAATAATAATTAATGGACGCCCCGTTGAACTAACAATCACTTGATCTAATTACCCACTGGAAACTTTGGACAAATTATATATACCAACCATGATGAGAATCAAGTCTTTGCTTGAACCGATAGGGACCATTGGGAATAATAATAAATTTTGAATGTTTTTTGTGCTATATTTCGCCTCTGCTCCTCCATCAAACACTGTGGTGACTACCCCTCACCATTGTTAAACGACTACAGCATAAGTTTGCGTAATTCGAGACAGTTATGGCGCGGGCTGTTAAATTTCCCCGTCGTCTTAAGGAGAGAGTGCCGTTGCTTTTGTAGGAGCAAGCTACTCGTTTTCGAGCGAGGAGACACCGGCCAACTGTTCCTTCCCCGTTGAGCAATTAGTCGTCTTTGGACCGCGGAGAATGCGAGAAAGG
>CM061918.1:111646641-111793551 GCA_031002005.1 Vandiemenella viatica
TAGACAGATGGATAGCGTGTGCATTGTTATATTGGTAGCTCAGGCTTCGTTTCTTTTGCAGTCAGTTTGTGTATGATCTGTTCATAAATTTTATGCAATTACCCAACTTATAATATTGTATAGACGTCGATTTTATCAAATTCTAGCAATAAAATTCAAAGTCCTACACTGCTACACCAAAAGAATTTAAAGTAGAAATTCGCAAATTGCAGAATTAAGTGTGAACAGAGAGCAGAGTTAATTACAAATTAATATCGAGACATAAACTGCTTTACACATTGCTTATAGTACTGGCTATCCATCAAGGGAGTTTCCCGGAATTGGTAGCCAATTAAATGTTCTCTTTTGATAAATTGTCTAGTGAATCATATATGCTATTTCTAAAAGGTGTTTTCTTTTCGACGAGCCATCTTTCGCTCTTCATACTGAAATCGTCAAATGAGTTACCATTTTAAAGATTAATTTCTCCGCATTGGTAACATCATTAATTAAGAATTTTTTCGAAATTCAAGCGATAAATTTCAAGATTATGAACAATAATTGTTTAGGATATGCGATAGTTCATATTCAAGCTGCTAGGCTTTCCTGGCGTCGATAAGGAGTCATCACATACCACTAGATAGCAACACAACATATCATAGAGATATTATGAACTGTGTTTCCTAGAGTAAGGAGCTTTTCGGATATATTTGCTACAAATGAGCCTGTTATTCTATTATCTTACTACAAACAACCATCTTATATCATTCGTGAAAGTTTCGCCCTGGCCACATAATTACGAGTATAAAAACGTACTGCGATTTAAAAATATATATATATATTAGCAACAAAGAAGAAGAAAAGAAGAAGAAATTTAAAGGTTGTCAGACACGATCAGAAAGAGGAGAATCAGTTATTTTGGTCACATAGTGAGAATGGGTAGCAATAGACTTACAAAAGAATTTTCAATCATGTTTACAAGAGTTAGAAGGACAACCAGTGGATCCAAGGAGTAAAGAAAGATATGATTGAGATCGGAATAACAGAAGATATAATACAAGATAGAGCAACTTTTAGGAGATCCAAAATGTCAAGAGTTTCCAGGAGAAGGAGAAGAGGAAATGTAGGAAAATATGGGCAGAAGAAAGGAGGAAACAGCAAAGTGAGAGGATGAAGAACTATTGAAAGTCAAGAAAAGAAGCATCGAAATGAATACACGGGATTACTTTTCGTGGTCCTTAGATGGCCGATATCGAAGAGAAGAAGAAATTAGCAACAAATTATAAAATCAATTCAATTATTTATTAAGAGATTTCTATGTAATTCTTAGGTGTTTGAATTGTTTCCTCTAATTTCCCGGTCCTGGAATTGTAGAGGACGTGGATTCAAATCCCTCTCCGACCATCCAGATTTCGGTTTACCCGAAACACTCCTGGCACATGACGGGATGGTTTCTTCAAAAGGTTACAGCTGAATTCTTTGCTGTTTCTGATATACACTTCTTTATTCTTTTTTTTTTGCCTAGGTCTATACAAGGGTGGTTTGAAAAGTTCTCGGAATGTATTAGAATTAAGTACCTTACCTCGGTGGAACTGCTTTTATTTTTCAACATAGTCTCTGTGTAGACTAATGCATTTGGTCCAGAGATGTTCCAATGCCTTGATCCCATCTCGAAAATGAGATTCCTCCAGGCCTGCAAAATACCTCTCCAATTAGGCTGTCTGTTCTTCCCTGGTAGAAAATCTCTGTCCACCGAGGACATTTTTCAGCTTGGGGAATAGATGAAAGTGTTCAATTCTTCAGTTAAAATATAATATACCCATTCAGAAGACATCCCTACAGCTTCAGCAATCTCCCGCACTTTCAGTCGACGATCCTCCATGACCATTTTATGCACTTTGCGATAAATTCTGGGGTCGTAGCATCTTTTAGCCGTCCACTACGTGGATTATCATCCAAGCTCTCCCGACAATATTTAAACTCGCTGGTCCACTTGGCAACAGTTGAAAATGAAGGAGCAGAGTCCCCTAGTGTGTTCTGAAAGTCGGCATGAATTTCCTTTGCTTTCATACCTTTCTTTACAAAGTATTTAATCACTACTCAAATCTCAGTTTTTTCCATTGTCACAAATCACTACACGGGAACAACAACACCACATTCCTGCAGCTAGAGCACCGACGCGCCACGTGTTCACTCACAAAGGATGTGTGATTATTGCGCGGGAACCTCGTTGCTCTAGCACTGACATCTAGTGGTGATTCCGAGAACTTTTCAAACCACCCTAATACACAAAGTGACTTCGAGATCATTAGAGGTGTAAAAACACTGCGAGCAACGAACGGGAAGGGATTAGGCTATGAGCTTTATGGAGGAACCGTCCCGACATTCACCAGGCGTGATTTCGGGAAACCATCGAAAATCGAAATCTGGATGGCTAACTGGGGATTTGAACCTGCGGCCTTCCGAATGCCAGGCCGGTAGGGTGCGAGTATCTCGCTTGAGTCGGTGTTACCTTATGAGGTAGTAAATTAAGCTGAAACTAGTGTACAGGTACTGGAATGCAGTCTGTAGGTTGTAGTACTTTGCCACAAAGCCACGTTCGCTCCCCCAGACGAGTTCTCCGTGGCAGGTCCTCCATGGTCTGTCTGCGCTGATTGAAGCCAATCTCATTCGGAGCGTCCCACAGCCAATCGATAAGGACCTCGCGCACACTGCCTTCCACCTCTTTTTTCTGCCCTGGTTTCTTCTCTTGGGATTGCTCCTCAACGGTTGCTTGCTGCAATGCCACCTGTGTCAGCGGTACGGCACCGTTGATCATCTGCTCGTCAAGACGAGAGGGAAAATCAGCATGGGGGATGGAGAACCTACTTGCTATGACGTCTGGGAACGGTGCCATTATCCACTATAGCTGTATCTAGCGACAACGTCACAACATTTCAGGGCTAGGTGAAATAATATCATGACATTCTACGAAATGTTATGCTTGTAAAATTGTACTTACTTTTGTCTTTTAGGGCTGTTAAGACGGCCACACACGCTACGGTGTTCCTGAGAGGCTTACCTGTGCAGGCAAACTGTGCAGATAAACCGGAGCGTGTATGGCACAAAACTGCCCTGTAGAAGAATGAAGTATCAATTCTTTCTACCTTCTCCAGACTACAGACCTGTGGGGAAATTGCGGTAGACCTGTACAGGTTTCAGTCTCAGTTATAGCTTTGAGGAAGAGAGATCGGGTTGTGTGTAGTGCCGTAACAGATTTCTTCTTTGTTTTGCTGCAAATTACAGACGTACGCAATGTCAAATCGTAAGATTAATAAAGTTATAGAAGAATTTATTACAATTTTTAACTTTGTTGTATGTTGACAACAATGAATGCCATCATCATCCTAAGAAAGAAGCCATTTATTCGAAATTGTTTCGAAAATTACAAAAAGAGTTTATCTGCTGCTAATAAGCAGACGATGAATAATAATAATAAAAAATAATGGAGCAAAAGAAATATTTAGCACCATTGAAGTCTGGAGCGTCGACAGTTGCAATTCAAACGATATAAGCTTGAGGCCATATTATAATAGAATTGTTAATCCTAAATTCGGTCCTTAAAGGGCAAAAGTGTAAACTATCATAATCACTGTCACGAGATAGTTCAGAGTCCAGCCACTAGGCTTCGCTAACGTCTTTAATAATTGATCGTATAGCTACATAGCTTCACCACATATCGCAGTGTTTCCTACACTAAGGAGCTTTTCAGATATATTTTTCTGTTATCAGTCTTTCGACTGGTTTGATGCAATCGTCCATCCTTTCCTACCTTGTGCTAACCTCTTCATCTCTACATATCCCTTACAATCCACGTCCTCAGTTATCTGCTTCATATATTCTAATCTCTGTCTTCCTATACAGTTCTTGCCTTCGACCGTTCCCTCCACCAAAAAATTAACCAATCCAGCATGTCTCAAAATATGACTTACCAGCCTGTCTCTTCTTTCTGTAATCTTCTTCCATAAACTTCTTTCCTCACCCTTCATTTCTTACTTTGTCTGTCCACTTAATTTTCAGCATTCATCTGTAGCACAACATTTCAAATACTTCAATTTCCTTCTTTCCGGTATTCCTAAAGTCCACGTTTTGCTACCGTAAAGTGCTGTGCTCTACACATTCAGTTTTAAAAAGTTTTTTATAATTCCTAGATCAGTAATTGAAACTAAAAGATTTCTCTTATTCGTGAAGGCTCTTTTTGCTAGTGCTGTTCTGCTTTTAACATCATTCCTACTCCTGGCATCGGTTGTAATTTTACTTCCCAAGTAACAGAATTCACTCACTTCTCCAATTGCATTCTATCCTATTTTTAAATTTAATCTACTAGTATTGGTATCATTTCCGCTACATTTCATCACTTTTGTCTTGCTTTGATTTATATTCAGTCCAAAATCTTCCTTCAGTATTTTGTTCATGCAATTCAATAATTTCTCAATATCTTCAGCCCTTTATTTTAACAAGACAATGTTATAAGTAAATTGTAGCATACTGATTTTTTTCTCCCTGAACACTTATGACACATGAAATTTTTTCTTTTACTTTGTTTATTGCTTCTTCTACATACAAGTTGAATATTAACGGGGATAGACTACAACCTTGTCTCACACCCTTTTTAACTGACGCATGTCTCTCGTAATTCTCTAGTTTTATTACAGCCACTTGATTCTTGTATATTTTATAAAGTATTCTTCGAACTCGATATTTTAGACCCGACTTCTTTAAAATTTTAAACATCTTGTCCCACCTAATATTATCACAAGCTTTTTTTCTAAATCAGGAAATGCTATAAAATTGTCTTTGTTTTTCTTGATAAGCCCTTCAAGCATTAATCTTAAAGCCAGAATTGCTTTCCTTGTACCACGATTTTTTCTAAACCTGAACTGATCTTCACCTACCATGTCTTCTACTATCCTTTCCATCTAGTGTTTATAAATTCGTAGAACAATGCATTGTGTATGTGTGTGAAACTTCTGAGTGGGGCTTTGTATAGGTGTTCCGTGGATTTGGAGATATCGGAGCCCCGCTGTGAGGTGTATGCGGAGTCGGAGGACTCAGGTTAGCAAACTCCGCAGGAGCTGCCCTGGGGCCCAGCCGCCTCGCAAACTCCATTATCACGCGGGGGCAGACATCTGTTAATTAAAGGGCCTTCAATATCCGGCAAGGCTCGCCGCCGGGCCTGCGGGAAATACGTGTGCCGTCAAGTTGCTACCCTGTGTCCAAGACGAGCCCAGTAATGCGTACATCCAAGAGCGACGAGGAATATATCTCTGCGAACTGTTGCTTTTGGATTGGATTCGTTTGTGCGTACGTATTCGATCTTTACAGAGTGCAAACGTGGATGGATGCACCTTGACTTTAAACTATTATATAACCGTTCTAGCAGTATTACTTAGCTTTTATACAAATAATTATAATAATAACGGTACTTCTTTCACAATCAGACATTCATCTGACTGTTATTTATTTTTAGATACTCAACACTATTCATACTTTTATTGCCATCGACCATGCATCACTACTTATTCAAGTATTTCAGATTTAACTTAACCTAGTCCACAACCCGAAGGTTGGTTGGATCCTCCCGATGGAGTCATACTAAGCCATTGTGTCAGAGGTATGACGGCCGGTTCCTTTCCTCTGGGACCTACAGTTTAATGTGGAATCTGAACCATAGCTCATATGATCAAACACAACTTTCAAAATTCCTGCGCCTTAACGAAAATAAAATCCGTCTCTTCCTTTACAATATTCAACATTTACTCAATCTTCCATTTTTCACAATTTAACAAAACTTTGTTATTTCTAGTTACCCCATCTATTCCAAATATCCATTATCCCTCCATATTTCATTATTTCACAGTTTCATAGCCGTATTCAATCTGCTCATCCTTCTCTCCTTCATGTCTTTCATAGTTCCTATATCATTACTTTGTTATAGCATCTCCAGTCTCTTTGCTGACAATTAACTCAGATTAATAAGGTTATTACAAATATTTATAAAAATATTTATTACTTAAAAAAATACATTAGTAATCATCTATTTATTCTTATTAACTTAATTCCGTTACACCTTGACCTTAGTTGTTTAAAATTCTGCAATATACAGTTAGAATTTCCAAAAAATCTTGCCTTAATTAACGATTTTACTTAAGCGGAGAACTTAATCTTTAAAATGATACATCATTTATCGATGTTGGTTAAGCATAAAAGGATAAAGTTTTAGAAATAATATATACGATTGTTCAACTCCTCTCACCATAAATTGGTACTTTCACATACAAAAGCGATTTTTACCCACTGTCTTACTCAATGTTTTTTTTTTTTTTATTTTTATTTTTTTATTTTTTTTACTTATGGCTTTACGCCTCGTCGACGGCTAAGGTCATTAGAGGCGGGATGGGACTGGGGACAAGGAGCGGGATGGTATTCGGCCATGGCCTTTTTGAAGGAAGCATCCCGGCGTTCGCCTGGACCGATTTGGGGAAAACCATGGAAAACCCACATCTGGAACCCGCGTGCTCTCGAATGCGAGGCCAAAACGTTAACCCCCCACGCTCGGTGTCTTACTCAAGAAAAAAGATGTGGTAATGGTGATCTCTTCCTCAGCTGTATCTACATCTACATCTACATCCATACTCTGCAAGTCACAAACATTGTGGGTGGCAGAGGGTGCTAAGCACCAATCCTAAACTCGCGCATTCAAATCCCGAACAGCACGAGGAAAGAAGGAATACATAAAAGCATCCGTGCGGTTTCTTATTTCTCTAATCTTATCCCTCCAGTCATTACGACCTAAATAGGTTGGCGGAAGAAGTATTTCATTGCTCTCGAAATTTAAATTTTTTCGCATGTTCTCCAATAAATTCGAATGCAAACTACGTCGTCTGTCTTCCAAACTATCCCAGCCCAATCTATGTATCAATTCCGTGACGCTTTCATAAGGGCTGTAGCAACCAGTCACGAATCGAGCGGCTCTCCTCTGCACCCTCTCGACTGAGTAAATCAGAACCTTGCGATACGGATCCCAAACTCCACAACAGTAATCCAGATGCGGACGCACTAGTGTTCTATACGCTATCTCCTTTGTGTGGGCATTAAAATTCCTCAAAATATGACCTATGAATCGCAATTTAGAATTCGCCTTGCCTACGACGGAAGTTATGTGCATGTCCCATTTCATGTTGCTTTATACCAAGGCTGCTCAACCTTTTTAACAGTCGGGCCAAATGGACGATCCAAAAATGTCTGGCGGGCCATAGTTCCCATTTTTGTTTCTTTTAATAAACAATGAGTTTAAAAGTCTTGTGCAATAAAAAATCCAATATTCTGAAATTTAACTGTCATTTATTTAAATAATACAATAAATCATCTCCTGCCAAATAAAGAAACAAAATTCTATGTAACGAAAATCAAAATCTAAAAAAAAAAAGACCCCTAAGGTAATTAGTACAATTAATGTGATTTCTGACATTGTTTCTGTTTTAATAATTTTCCTATTTTAGGCATCAGATCAGATGTTGACAGTAACAACAAATCAGAAATATGTTGATCAGTTAGAAATGCGCGGTATTCATTTTTTATGTAGCTAAGATCTGAAAAAATCTTTTCACAAATATATGTTGATCCAAAACTTCTTAAGAAATGAAAGGCCAGGTCAGTTATTGCAGGAAAGTCTTCTTTTGGTACCAGTTTCCATAAATCTGCAAAATCTTGTAAAGAATTCTGAAACTTTGAAGAAATCTTTCTGCAAAAATGTTCTTAGCGCAGAGTGATTTTGGAATTCAGTGAGTTCCAACTCAATATTGGCAGGATAACTGATTATTTAAGACAATCAGATTATGAAAGGATTCACAAAAAAAAATATATTTTGTTGTTTACTTTCAAAATCCTGGAATCTGACCTGAAACGACTGTAAGAAGCACCTAATTTTAGATTCTTACTTAGAACAATTGAGGGTGGCGATATTGAGATTCTCTTTCAAATCGTTGAGTATGGGTAAAATGTCAATATTTTCTTTGGATACATTAATTAAAAACTGGTACTCGAAGCACAAAGGGACAGAACGCTGCCGGTGTTTGACTTTTCGAGCAGGAGAGCCAATCACGTGACCTCGCTCATCATTTAATCTTCGGAACAGTTTTTCAACTACTGTAAGTGGCAATTTTCAAACTTGCTCACGCGGGCCATTTAAAATTAGTCCTTGGGGTTGACCAGCCTTGCTTTATACGAACTATCACTCCCAGATACTTCAGGGAATCAACCGTGTCAACAGCTGAATTGCTTATTTTGTACTTGTGAACAAACTGTTCCTTTTTGTTACTTAATCGCATTGCCTTGCACTTTTTGCAATTAAGTGTAAGCTGCCATTTACGGCACCAATCGAAAATAGCATTCAAATCGCGCTGTATAGAAGTTACTGTTTTAACTTCGGTAGTGGGGTGTCTTAACTGGCTGTCAGTATCTTTGGTTCGTGTCGCAGTGCATACGTGCACACTGGAGTGACACAGCGGCCGGGGTGTGTCTGAGCTCACCCCCTCGCCACAGACAGGGTGGTGGTGGACCGCTCCCACTCGCCGTCTCCCCTGATCACAGAGAAAGCCGGGGGAGAGGAACGGACGGACAGGGAAACAGCAGGGCGCAGAGGAAGCTGGACACAGTGAGGGCGGCCATCTTGCCGTAATGGCTGCCGCCCCCGCCAACTTCTGTTTCCACTTAGCCCGGCTCGGGGGTGGTTTACCGGGGCGCATATGCGGCCGCACCATTACCGAACTTGGGCCAATTAAGAAATCTCCCCCGGGTCTGCAAGGCGGAGCGGTTTACTGTCTACCTGCAGGCATTACACCGCTCAAACACGCACAGCCGCACACTCCAGTCCCGTAATCATATTAGATGAACCATTCCAACCACTTTACTACGTGAAAACCATGAAAAAGAGAAAATTTAAAAGTCGCTGAATGTAGCAACTGACACCGTGTCATAAACTCCATTACAATTAAGTTAATTATACGTTATAAACAATAATTCGTTTTTTTAATTGCTTTATACCTCATCGACGGCTAAGGTGGGGACTGGGGACAAGGAACGGGATGGAATTCAGTCATGGCCTTTTTGAAGGAAGCATCCCGGCATTCGCCTGGAGTGGTTTGGGGAAACCATGGAAAACCCAAATCAGGATGCTCGGACGGGGATTCGAACTCGCGTCCTCCTGAATGCGAGACGAGAACAAGAATTAGTATGAACTCCATTTTTAAGATAATGAAACGATACAAACAAGAATTCGTATGGATTACAACCTTCAGAGTATTCCACAGAATAAAAAAGTTAATAAAACAACACTTTAAAATATTAGAGTAGCTGTAATATCAATGCTAATAAAAGGATACTTTGGTCGTCGGGACTGCCACGATGACGTCATACCTCCGGCCTTCGTCGGCAGACTAACAGCGCGCAGAGAAATTTTCAGTTTCTAATCAAAAGTCGGTGTGTGGAGAAACTGTCACCGTGCCATAAACTCCATCACAATTAAGTTAATTAAACGATACAAACAAGAATTCGTATGAATTTCAACCTTCAGAGAATTCCACACAATAAAAAAATTAAAAGAAAAGTATGAAAGTAGCTGTAATATTATCATCAATGCTAATAAAAAGTTACTTTGGTCATCAAGCCTGTCATGCTGACGCCATACCCCCGCCCTTCGTTGGCAGATTAACAGCGGCCAGAGAAATTTTCAATTTCTATTCAAAAGTCGTTGTGTGTAGAAACAGTCACCGGACTATAAACTCCATCACAATTAAGATAATTAAACGATACACACAAGATTTCCTTTGAATTACAAGCTTCAGAGTAACAGATGAAAAAGTACACAGATTTTATGTGATTAAAACAACACGGTAGAAGTTTGAGAATAGTTGCAACATTATCATCAATGCTAATAAAAGGGCAATTTATTCGTCTTCCCTGTCATGCTGACGTCACGCCCTCGGCCGTCGTTGGCAGACTACCAGCGGCCAGATAAATTTCCGGTCTCTATTCACGGATGTTGCTACAATAGCAAGCTAAGGATTTAGGATAAATTTTTATACATACTGTATATTCATTGTAGTGGTTTTCTTTATATTAACTGCCCATAG
This sequence comes from Vandiemenella viatica, assembly GCA_031002005.1. Taxonomy (NCBI): domain Eukaryota; kingdom Metazoa; phylum Arthropoda; class Insecta; order Orthoptera; family Morabidae; genus Vandiemenella; species Vandiemenella viatica. The sequence goes on from CM061918.1 coordinate 111,656,793, forward strand.
ATGTAAATAATATATTAAATAAACATATACAATATTACATCATTAAGAAATCAAGGCTTTGTGGATTATTTAACAATTTATTTTATTTGGCAATACTATAAAAATGAGACTATCAGTTTACAGTAAATCAAACGAGCAATAAAATAAAATAGAGGTGTGCTGCCTCGGGTGTGTGGGGAATCGCTTGTTCGATACCCGCCTCTGGTAGCGATGGTTTTAAAGAAGTGTTGCGTTTGTCCTGCGTTTACTTCAATACTGGTTTTAAAGAAGTGTTGTGTTTATCCTGTGTTTCCTTCAGCACTTAAAGCAATAATATATGAGTGCTCTACAAAAGAATAAAATAATACATTTAAAAAGTGTAATTAAGAAACATATAACAACTGATAACGATCAGTTTAGATAATTTCGATTCCTCTTTTAAGTACTGGACTCGTTTCACTTCTTTTTTTAAAGCATCCTCAGTGAATTTTTTTTATTCAGATGTGTGTACATGTGTACATTTAAATTATGATATAAACTATCTGCTAATTACATTTTTCATTATTTTCATTTATTTGGCTTACATATCGTTCACGGTGTTTGTGATTTTAGTTTAGTTTTAGTATGCAGCTCAATTTATACTTTTTTGTTGTTTCCCATTCAACTACACACTCAATATGTAAAATAAAATAATAAATAAAAAAAAATTGTACAAATAGAAATCTTTAGAAGGCTGCTTTTGTTATGGCATTACGGAAAAACTACAAAACGTATATCGATGGGATTTTAAGAGTTTTAAATCTGTAGCACATCTTATAAGATCGGGAGACGGAGAAAGAAGTTGTAAGCTGTTTGTCACCGGAATAGACATGCACCAAAGATTACTAACAAAATCCCGGCCAGAGATTTTACACATCATCAAAATGAAAACTTCCGTTGAAATTTAGGATTAGACTTAAAATCTGTTCAGTGACTTTCTAAAATTAATGTGTTTATGAAGTATAATTTGCGGGCACGACTTAACGAAAATTTGGAGAATCCTGCACCCGGGTTGCACGTACCATCACAGGCAAAAAAATTTCATTTACGATAATTGTACTAAGACCCTATACCATACACCACACATTCTAATTTGAGGCAGTACTATCATAACCGTGGCACCGCAATTTGATGATGAATTCTTATGTAACTCCATGAAACAAATGGAAAGGAAAACATTTTTTTTCCTTTGAAATCTCGTTTAGTTCTCGAGATATCGAATGTTAAAAATCGGTTAAGCCCTATAGGTATAGTTCCATGTTCTTTTAGTGACGTTTTTCTTTTGGTCCAGACCGTATTTCATCCTAATTACAACCATTGGAAAAAAAATCTACTTGCATGTCCAGTTCTTTGTAGATTTGCCGAACTTTTATGGTCCAGGCCACATCTCAACATGACTACCTTAATTTTGAGATACGATATCTCGAGAACTAAGCGAGATATCAATAAATTTTATTTTTTACTTTCGATTTGTCTCGTCTAGTTACAGAAGAATCGATCATCGAATTTGGCTTTGGCAATATTTTTCTTCTGGTCCATGCCGCATTTCGACCAAACCATCTCACTTTTGAGACAGTATATGTCGAGAAATAAGTGAGATATTAAAAAAAAATGTATTCCTCACTTTCAATTTGACTCGTCGAGTTACATAAGAATCTACCATCAAATTGTGGCGCCCCAGTTAGCTTAGAATCCCGGATTTGACCATAAGCTTTAGATCTTCTTTACCCGGTGGGATAACGGGGTTAGGTCAAGGGTAGCCAAGACAGAGGCGCATGCGCGGCAAAGTAAAATTCTGTTAAATTGGCGACCGAACTACAGTTCTGGTCCTGCCAGCCAATAATGCTATAAGAGAACACCCTCTCTTTCTATTCCATACGCACTGATGAGAGATTAGGGATTTAAGTGATGCACACATTCTGATGGTTTGAAATCATCGAAACCACCTGTGCCAACCGCTACACAACACAAACCAAATATTGCGCTGAACCACAGTCATCTACACACATTAAATATCATTTAGGTAAAGAGCAAAATAAACTGACCCTCTTAGATCGTGTAAACACGTTTCTGATACGCCTCCAACGATAGGGTCCTACCATTATTAGGGGTTTGGAACAGTTATGAAGCAATTTGAGATATAATATTGATTTACTGACAGTTTGCCAACTAAGAAATTTGAGTTATCGTATGACGTTACTGTTCGGGGGACTCCGAAGGATTATCCGGCCACCAAGTGAAGAAGTTTTTGATTCGCAGCACCCCGAACCTCTTGTCGTAGCTAACTATACCCTGTTCACTCCCAACTGGCGGTTCAAGGTCATATTACCATTGCCCCGCTCCTTACCTCACCGCCCCCTCCCTTCCTACATCCTGAGCTGACCACTGCGATCATATAGATGGACGGCAAATTTCCCATCCATATGGAGTGATAAGGGTAGCAGAGTGGGGAGACAGCGGATTGACCTTGAATCGCCTCTGTTAACTGAACGGGCTATAATCGTGCCGGAATCATGAGACCTACAGTTTAACGTGGAATCCGTTCTGGCGTACTTCATATTTCACAGCAAGCCATGTCTACATCTACATCTATACTCCGCAATTCACAATTACTGTGGAGGGCAGAGGGTGCTAAGCACCAATCCTAATTCAGGGCATTCACATCCCGAACAGAACGAGGAAAGAAAGAATACATAAATGTATCAGTACGGCATCTTATTTCTCGAATCTTATCCGCCAGAGGTGAAAGGTCTTTTAACATCCTACCGAGCGCGGTGGGTGAGCGGTTAACGCTCTGGCCTCGCATTCGGGAGGATGCCGGTTCAAATAACACGCTAAATCTAACTAAAGTCATCACTGTCAACAACACACAAACAAAACACCCAGACACAGAGATAAAGCAATTCGTCGCTATAGCACTGTATCTACCCTAGTGTGTACCTTGTAGGAATCTCGTACTTACCTCAATGCTGAACTCAGTAGTTGAAGATCTCATTAAGGTGGTTCTTTTCCCCTATCGTATGGCTTCTTTTGACCTGGAGTTGGGATAGTTCCGTCGCCTAATGGCACAGTTTGAAGTGTCAGCGTCTTCCGCCTTTGGTTTGAGCGCTACACTAGCGTAGGAAGTGAGGTTTTACCATATCTCTGTGAAGCTTGAAGCTAGATTCTGTGTGCGAGACGTGTTCTTCTTGTTTGTGAAATGAGTATATCAGAAGGTCCAAAGACGTGCTAGGGTCTAAATACCTGCTACTTGCTGAAAGTAGTGGAAGGGGATTGTGCTCAGGCCCGAGAATGGCACCAAAAGGAACATCAAGTGGTAGGAGAAGAGTAGTGGGCAAATTAACATGGTCTGTGTCACACGTATGTTGGCGAAAATTGTTTTATCGGAAAATTTGATTTAGAAAAACTCAAAACTTTTCAACATTAATTTTATATCTTTCTTACTTATTCAGTAAATTAAATGGCTTCCACCTTATCTCAAAGTACACTGAGCTTCATGCAGGACACCTATCCTGTTCGATTTGTTTGTTTTAGTTTTATGGGGCCGATATTTGGGACCGTCCCAACATTAACCTTCATGTTTGCGGGAAACAAAGTCAGGACGGCCGGTGCACAGGGTCCTGGGGTCGCGCCCGGTCCTGCGATGCAGTATGCGGCGCCCTCGCACATAGAGACACTCTGCCGGGTATTAAGAAGGTGAAACGTGTCCCTGTCTCCAACACCGAGGGCCAAGAAGTGTTAACACGGAGGTAGAGCACCAAAGTCTCTTTCATGACCTCGGCAAAAGACTCAAATAGGTGTCGATTGAAAAAAAAAAAATCTGTCTAAGGCTACGATTATTTATTGACATCAACAGGGTAGTGGGGACTTGAAATCAGATCTAATCCAGAGATTCTACCACCTGAGCCTCCAAACTCACGTATCTAGTAACTGGCATATTATTCGATTTAATTTAATTTAATCAAAATGTGGTATAGTGCTTCCCCCGGTACCAATTTGCTTATGCGCCCATATTTCCCAATTCCTGTACCGACATAATTTTTCTTTCTACTACTTTCAACTATAAATTCTTTTACCGTTTTTGGTAAACTACTCATGATTGCTCTTGTAATCTACAGAGTGGTCCCGAATTCATGGTACAAACTTTAATGGTAGGTACAGGACATTGTAACAATGATTTATTGTATAGGAATGTATGGTCGCAAGTGACGCGGTGTGGCGTAAACAGGGGAAATAGCAGCCGAAAGGAAAAACAAAGCTTTTATTGAAAGCGTTGTTGACAAGTGTTTACATTAAGTGTTCAAAATCGTGTCCACCAGTAGCGATACATGCTCGACAGCGTCGGTAGAGCGATTGGCGTACACCTTCAAAGATGCCTGGTATTTCACGCACACCTGCAGCAGCTACGGATATGCGAGCAACGAGATCCTCATCTGAGTCAACTGGAGTCTCATAAACAAATTGCTTTAGATGTCCCCATAAAAAGTAATCGATGCTCGATAAATCGGGAGATCGGGGTGGCCACCACGCCCAATCCATCTTTCCTTTTATTTCCCCTGTTTGCGCCTCACCGCGTCACTTGCGACCATACATTCCTATACAATAAATCATAGTTACAATGTCGTGTACCTACCATTAAAGTTTGTACCATGAATTCGGGACCAGGGGCGTTGCTACTATGGGGCTAGGCGGTGCAGTGCACCGGGGTACTTGTGCTCAGGGGCCCCCCAAGCATACCTCGGAGGGGGGGGGGGCAGCGCAATTCAGAGGCCCACATGCCTTCATGGGAAACTGGCGAACATTCTTTTTTTTTTTTTTCTCTACAATAGTCTAAGACACAGGAAGCCTCTGACTAAAAGGGCTCTCTCACTGCTCAGGGGGCCTCATTCTCAGCTCAGGGGCCCCTTACCAGCAACACAAAACAAATAAAAGGTCGCCCATCTGGCCTGAGGGCCCAAAATAATTCTTTTGCACTGGGGCCCTTGTTGACCTAGCTACGCCACTGTTCGGGACCACCCTGTATACCAACCCCTGACCCCTTACCTGTGGAATAAAATCAATCCACGTCCTTATGTCTGAAATCGAGTATAGTTTATGGTCGTGGTCTTTTTTTTCATTTCCATGCACCCGTCAGGAATTATTCAACTATATCTTTCCACGTCTCATCAAAAATATACGCCTACTCCCATCATATCATTTACTACTGTAATTGTGTTCTGCTGTGATTTCCAGAGACAAATCTAGCACCTCTCTTTGCACACCCATCAACTCCTGTAGGTGATACACAAAATGTGGGTCCCATACCACAGCACCATATTCAAGCAATGGTCTGATAAATGTTTTGTAACCCAATTCCGATACTTCTCTTATATATCCTCTCATTACTCTCTCCAGCAAGTGTAGAATTTTGAAACCTTTTCCGACCACCTGTCCAATGTGTCCTGCCCAGTTAAGCTTGTTATCAAATGTAATGCCAAGATATTTACATTTCTAGTCTTTCAAGCAATTCAGAAACCTTTTCTTACTAAATACCCAGTTGAGTTTGTTATTAAATGTTACGGCAAAATATTTACAGTTCAAATTTTGAACAAACGATTCTTTCCCCAATTTAATTTTATAATCAACTTTTAGTCTTTTATCTGTGTACCTAATAATCTAACTCTTCTTTACAATCCCATGTTTACTAACCAAACTAACTTAGATATCCTGTCCAGTCATTTACCGTTTTTATCCTTTTCTATAATCTTATGTCATCTGCAAACAGTCTAATTTTTTATAGTAAGCCATCACCACAGTCATTCAATAGAATAAAGAATAACAATGGTCCCAATAGGCATGCCTGTGGTACTTCCACTTCTACTTCCTTTCATACTGTGTTTACTAAAATAACTTTTTGCTTTCTGCGTTTTAAGAATTCTTCTACCAGTAAATCACTTTTTATTCATTCCAATAGCTTTTACCCTATTTAGCACCCCAATTTTCTAATCGGAATTTGGTAGCTGAAGATGACAGAGATGATAAGGTGTTGGTATTGATTCGTGATGGTCATCGGGCTGCTTCCACCTTGCAGGACTGCTTGTCATGGCACTGATACTACCAACATGTGATTAGGTGTAAAGGAAATGAGGCTTCAAAATTGTCAAAAATCACTGAAGTGACGTTTTATATGGAAGGTATTTATAAAATCAGCAAGAGGATTTGAAACCTTTACCATCTGTACAATGTGTCCTTCCCATGGATGATGGAATGGTAGCAATGATCCAGACGACTCGCGCAGTTCAATGTTGCGAGTGAGTTTATCTCTTTGTAAGGAATCCTTGCGACCAGACCCTAAACGACATTCGCAGCTTTCCTCTCGATTACCCCGGGAAGCAGTAACATCGCAGTGACGCGTCGGGGAATGTGAAGGCTGCAAACCAATCGCGAGTAATTTGCCACCGCGGCAGGTGGCGCGAGTCCTCTCCTCCTCTCTCTCTCTCTGCGTCTCTCTCTCTCTCTGCACCTTGCTCTCCGCGAAGTGGGAGAGGCGGCGAACATCCATCTAGCTCACACATCAGCTCCCTTAAGCATATTAGCCTCGGGGTGGGGGTAGTGACGGGTGGGGGTGCGGTGGTCCTCACCGACCAATAGCGAGTCTGCACATCGATCTCTCCCACACACACACACACACAGCCGAGGTGCTGTTATGCTTGCTGCTTTTCAAAGTGCCAGCTCTGAGGGAAGGCTGATGGTGTGGGTGGATGTAGTATATATATATTGCGATACAAAGGCAGGGCTGCGCCCAGCCCGGGGCTCAGGTATTGATTCGTGGTGGTCGCTGGGCGGCTTCCACCTTGCACACTACTTGTCATGACACTGATATTACCAACACTTGAAAACTAAAAACTTATTCGTCTTGGGTGAAAATGATAAATGCTCAAGGATCATCTAAAAAGCAAACTTTGATTCCTGGTGTTCGCTGGGGGGCTTCAACCTTGCACGCTACTTGTTATGACACTGATACTACCAACACTTGAAAACGAAAAACGTATCCATCTTGGGTGAAAATGATAAATGCGCAAGGGTCATCCAAAAAGTAATCTTTGATTCGTGGTGGTCGCTGGGCGGCTTCCACCTTTCACACTACTTGTTACGACACTGATACTACCAACAGTTGAAAACGAAAAACTTATATCCGTCTTGGATGAAAATGATAAATGCTCAAGGGTCATCCAAAAATCAAAGATTCGTGGTGGTGGTAGGTGGCTTTCACCTTGCACACTACTTGTCATGACACTGAAACTACCAACACTTGAAAACGAAAAACTTATCCATCTTGGGTGAAAGTGATAAATGCATAAGGATCATCTAGAAAGCAAACTTTGATTCTTGGTGGTCGCTGGGCGGCTTCAATCTTGCACACTACTTGTTATGAAACTGATACTACCAACACTTGAAAACGAAAAACGTATCCGTCTCGGGTGAAAATGATAAATGTTCAAGGATCATCCAAAAAATATTTTTTGATTCGTGGTCGTCGCTGGGCGGCTTTCAGCTTGCACACAACTAGTCATGACACTGATAGTACGAACACTTGAAAACGAAACACTTATCTGTCTTGGGTACAATGATAAATGCTCAAGGGTCATCCCAAAAGCAAACTTTGATTCCTGTTGGTCGCTGGGCGGTTTCCACGCTGCAAAGTATTTGTCATAGCACTGAAACTGCCAACACCTGAAAACGGAAAAACTTGTCTGTCTTAGATGATGAATGCTCAAGGGTCTTCAAATAAGCAAACTTTCATTCGTGGTGGTCTCTGGGCAGCTTCAATCCTGTAGACAACTTTTCGTTGCACTGATGCTATTAACACATGAAAAAAAAAACTTTTTCCATCTTCTGAAGATGGTGAACAATCAAGGTTCATTCAATAAGCAAACTTTACTAAGAAAATTATACCATGACTTTGACATTTAGATTAGATTCGCGGTGAACGCTAGATGTCTTCTATTTTTCAGACTGCACTGACAGTACCAACTTGGAAAACGAAAACTAGTCGGTCTTGGATTAAGAAGATGAGTGTGCAAGGATCTTCCAAAACGCAAACTTTGATTCGTGCAGATTGATGAGTGCTTCTTCCCTGCAGACAACTTGTTACACCACTGATACTACCAATATGGAAAAAACTAGAGACTTTACTGTCTTCGGTGAAGTTGGTGAACACTCAAGGGTCACCCAACAAGGAAACTTTACTTCGTTCCAGAAAATTAAATCACGACTTTGAAATCTTGATTTGATTCGTGGTTGTCGCTGGGAGTCTTCTACCTTGCAGACAGTAACTGGGTTTTAATACTAGTAACTAGGGTTCGGATCTTGATGACCAAAAATGTAGAGAAATATGCAGGCAAATATGAACTTAAAAACTGGTAAATATGACCTAAAATGACAAAATATAACCAAAATTTAAATTTACTATACAGCAAAACATGCTCAATTGTACATCATTTATTTTATCCAGCAGTGTCGCTTTCATGTAGACAGCATAATTTGTTTCCATGCACCATTGGGAAATTAATTTTTAAATCGTTTTGTTGAAATTACTTTAATTTCGAATAATTTACAGAATAAAGATCTTTCATGCGTACTAAAATACTCCTCTCTAAATTCCCTTACGTAACTTCACACTTTCAGAAAATTTTATTTTTGTTATGGTGGTAGGTCTACTCATTGATCAATTGCTCATTTAATGATGACTTAGAATATTTCACTGAGTTATTAATTGACGCGGATCGACATAGGCATGCTTCTGCTGCATAGTCGAGGTTAAAAGGTGGGCGGAACATTACGTTTAGAGAGTGACGATAATGTATAACTTTAATTCTTGACAGATGAATTCTAACTACATCGAAAATTAGTTTTGTTTTTTCTCCTACCTTTATAGCAGAAGTACAGTTCTTTTAATAATTATCTTAATTTCTTCTCATGTATATCTAGTGAATTCCCGGTAATATTAAAAAAAAATACAGATTTTTCCTCAAAATATGACCATATGACCATAAAAATATCGAAATCTGACCGAAACTATGAAAATGTTCTGAAGATGCATTTACCATACGTTCAAATACAATCAGAAACGTTGAATCAGAGTTTAATTCAGAATTTCACCTCAAAAAGAAGACAGGAATAAAAATGACTTTTCCTAAAGATCCGAACCTCCTAATAACCCTAAAACTATCTTCTTTTTATGATTCCATACCTGATTGCAAACGTATGTGGTTACCACGGAGAATGCATCACTCCATGGGAAGATAAACTGGGGTTGTTTCCCGTTGCTTTCTCAGTGTGTATTATTGTAGATGTTGATGACTGTGATAATGTGTGTGATCTGTATATAGTACTGTTTGTGTTGTACAGATTAAATGAGTCATGAAACGAGGAGAGGGTGACACCAGGTGCCGGGCCATTTAGGCCTATTCATCCGAAAGACAACATGGACTTTTAGGCTTAACATTCCCATTCGATGGACGATTCATCAATAACCGTTCCATATGCCGTCAATCCATACGCACGATGGAGAGGTTTGGGATTTAACCCAAGACTTTGGTGCACAATCTGGTGATTAAGAGCTGTTTACCGTCACCTCTCCTACACTCCCAGCCAAGACCCAATGATGAAAATTTGCCCACCACTCAGGACTGGAACCAGCTAACCCCGTGTCTTCGCCAAACACGTTCACGGTGCCACAACTAAATAATCTTATATGTGAGCTAAATTCGGTTAGGAGGTTCTAATACGATCTTGAACTACAGCTCTACATAAAGAAATGGGTGGTATGTTGGCTCAGTGGCTAAGATGTCTGGTTGGGGATCGAAAGGTCTCCTGTTCGAATCTCTGTCTCGGCGTGGATTTTCGTAGACCCTTAACGCGACCATCACCTCTGGCACAGCTTGATGTGTAATGTGAAGTACGACTGAACGCTTCCGGTGTTCGGGTTCCTAGTTAAACTGTAGGTCCCCTGCACCCGGTAGGATTTCAGGGATAGGTTAAGGCGGCTACGGTGGAGGAAGAACGCGAAGCCAACAGAAATCCTGTCACCAGGTCATTACGACCACTTGGAGTATGTTAGTGGAGACTTTCCCGGCGTATTGATGAAATGAAATCTTTACAGGAGTTTAGTCGGATAGCGTCGTAAAAAGACAACGTTTCGAAAGCCGGTTCTGCTGTCTTCATCAGGACTACTGCTTCAGATATTGCTACCTGAAAATCACAAACTAGAAGTAATATCTGCAACAGTAAACCTGATGAATACAGCAGAGCCGACTTTCGAAACGTTGTATTTTTACGACGCTATTCGACTGAACTCAGGTGAAGATTTCATTTCATTTCGGAATTATTATCAATATTATAAATAAAATAGTATGTCTACTTTAAAGTCAACGTTTTTAATTGTAATATAAAATACGTCTGCAGTTACTAGCTGAATACAGATGTGGACTTGAGAGCGAAGAATATCGAGTGAACTGCTAAGTTCTATGACTGATGAGATTTTGAGTTGTATTGGTGGAAAGTAACTGCTTAATGGCTGGAGGCGAACTGAAAGAGAATTCAACTGCTTCTCCATCCAAACAAATGTTGTGACAGTTGTCTCTTGGTGTGATATTCTGTGAAAACGCTGACGGCATATTCCAGCCTGTTTAATAAACAAATCCTCACACGTGCCCCACACAAGCCAATTTCCAGAAAACTTTGAAATAACATCAAATAGTAAAACACATGCGAGTTACAATTGAGTATGATTGCATTTTTCCCCTCGATCCGGCCATCTAAAGACACGTTTCCACGACGCGTGGTGTGGCTGAAAGCGGCTTTCATCTTTTACCGCCTGGCGGTGGGTCGAGGCTCGCCGTCCCTGCTAGCATATGCGGCAAAGATGAAAGGCGTCCACTACCACGCGCCGAGGGACGTGCCATGGGAACCCACCTTAAGGACAGCATGCCACCGGTCCATTATGTATATAGGGTTGCCAGTGTGAATAATGAGAGGGTAGGAAGGACTGTCCGAATTCCATCTGGGTTACTTAGACCTGGCGTACTTAATCTAGAAGAGAAAAGTCTATATTGGCATCTATTTTCCAAACGTGTTAACCTTCTTGCTTGAGAGACATGTAGTTTATGCGGTTGATACGGGAGACCAACCCATCATTCACCTCGATGGTTGTACAACAACTGCCTAGAAACCATAATTGGGACAGCCAGTTCGCGGAGACCAGGACGCAAACATGGTGTCATTGAACCTCCTCCAAGCAGTGTACTGTAGCCACACTAAAGGGTTAGTGTGCTTTAATATTTTTATTAATGACAAACTCAGCTTTCGTAGAGATTACAGCTTTGGTCTGAGAGCAGGGCGGTCTTAGCTGCATATTAATGAGCGACTAACAATTCATTACAAGTTAATTTGTGCTAGCTTTTGAGCCTGTAAAAAAAATAAAATAAAAAAAAAAAAAACTGGTTTAATGGAGTGTTTTGACAAATCATTTTGTGCCCTTTTGCTTCACTAAATGCAATTTTTTATAGAACTAATAACGCTTATAACCCTAATTTTTAATATTGCACATATTTTGGTTGTAGTTTATATCACCATACAGTACGAGCTACTTACATGCGTCTGAAATAATGACAGTAATATTGCGCCAATGAAAACAAAGCAAAATATATCTCAGCAGTTTACATTATGCCACCTTACTATTAGTTTTAACCCCGCTCCAGGCAGAGTAGATCACAAGAAATACGCAATTACTTTCATCCGCATGAAGTAACATTTTCAGTAAAATCATTTTTTGTAACTTAAATTACTCATGACCTCTGGTGTAGTGTCAAATTTAAGCTGTCATCCTGACCCCGGTTAAATGTCAATCTCGTCAAAACTTCCGCTAACACTGCTACTCGAAAATTAAAGCTTTTATGTTACATTTCTACGGGCAAAGAATTTGTCGAAAACATCTACATTTAACGTATGTAAATAATCAAAAAACAACTAATAATTAATGTGTTAATTTCAATGAAGTTTTACTTCTTTTTAAGTGTTTTGGCAATTCATTTCTTCTGGGATGCTTGACTAAATAAGAATGTTATTAAATAACGCACTTAAGATATAGTTGCTAGTAACATCTTTGGCCGTTGTAGGACATCAGGCCGAAAACGATCACGACGACACAGAGACATAATGACACAGTGACAAAGTATAGTCTTTTATTAATACTAATCTTTTCCTAAATCATTGTGGTAATTTCTGAATATCGCCGACTAATTTGTAAGGTACGAAAGGTATGTGACGAAGGAGCCGACTGCCGAGATCCGGAATCGAACGCATAGCGGGCACTTGGCAGGCGGGGCGGTATCGCTGCGACGCTTTGCGGTTTGCCGCTCGGCTGAACTCTTTCTGTCGGCGCGAGACACGCGGGTATTTTCCGAGAGTGCGAGTTTATCGGCGTCGGCAAACATTTTCGCGCTCCCAGTCTGCGTAAGGGAGCGAAAAAAAGGAGCGCGACACTGCGGGGGAGGGAGGGAACAGGTAGTCGAGGACAAACACGCACGGTGTGCTGCGGGTGGCGTGCGGAGACACGGCAGGGGTCACGCACGACAGAAATAATGCGCACGACTGTACTAGCAAAACGATGCCATAAACACTCCTATACGGAACAGTTAGAAGCACTATCATTCTTTACGCAGAAAGTTTTATATTATACTGTTTGCTGCCACACATAGGTTATAGTCTGTTCAGTTAACAGAGGCGTTTCAAGGTCAGCGTGCTCTATACACATACCGCTTCCCTTATCTCTACAGGCGAAGGGAAAATTTGTCAAGCACCTACATGAACACATCGGTCAGCTCGGAGTGGTAGGAAGGGAGAGGGTGGATAGGTACGGAGCGGGTACAGGGAAACATGACTTTTAACCGCCAGTTCAGAGTGAATAGGGTATCGTAGCTTTTTACGTACTCAAGACTAATAATGGACTGCGATTCATAGGTAGAATTTTGAAAGATTGTAGACGAAAGACTGTATGACTCTTCTACGTCGTCTCCTGAAGCACCGAGTCTTCTAGATGATCGGGATAGCTGTGGAATCGCATCGGGAGGACATGGGTTTGAGTCACCATCCAGATTTATTATTTCCACTGTTCTTCGGAATTATGAGGCAGGTATGTTCCTTCAGAAGGTTATTTATTCCAGCTCCAACTCCGAAGTCCTTTCCCACATCTAAAGACCTCGACGTAGACGAGATATAAGATACTTTAAAAAGAAAACAAGTGAAATTACGCTATATCATTGCAAAAATAACTAATATTTTAAATAAAATTTGATGGTTTAATCAGCCATCAAGTTTGTTAAATTTCACTAATTTTTAGCGTTTTTCACTACATCTATGATATTGATAGTGCTAACGTTTTGGCGACCAACGTGGGGCCATCTTCAGGACCACTTTGGGTTGACGTACCCCTTGCTGATAGCTGGTTACACCACCTCGTCGTTCACCTGCACACTAGGTGGAATTTTTTTTTTTTTTGCCCAGCGATACTGTCGAGGTCATTAGAGGTGGCAAAGGTCTGGGGGACAAGGAACGGGAAGGAATTCGGCCTTTTGAAAGAAGCATCCAGGCATTCGCCTGGAGTGATATAGGGAAACCAGGGAAAACCCAAATCTAGATGCCCGGATGAGGAATAGAACCTGAGTCCTTCCGAATGCGAGTCCAGAGAGTTTCCGCTCACGCACCATGCTCGGTGGCAGCGCTTGTCAGCTGTTCCAGAGATGTTGTTGTTGTAGAGATTGGAATGTATTTGCGTTTCATGTAATTATTATTTGTTAAATGCAACGGATAATATGTAGCCTGCCGATAGGAATATATTTACGCGCCTACTTTGAGGACGTCTATTAATTACATGAGCTATTTCTTCTTAAATTGGATCTCCCCACCCATCCTCGGTGAGATTTAGTAAGGTGTGGTAGTACTCCTTTCTTCCCCCTCACATCAGATTTGTCTTGTAATGCTTAAATAAGCAAATTTATTTCAGATGTTCCTGTAGTTTGTTTCATCGCTCTAAATATCTAATCGTTAATACTGATATCTTCCATGTATTAGATTATTTCTGTGAAATAAGAGCAGAAAAATGGTATAAAAAAGTTGAGGTGAGATTTTTATTGAACACCCTTCCCTTTAAAAGAGATTTGATGAGACTTAGCCGGATCCCCCTCCCCCTGTTTTAGCTCACGTAATTAATAGAGTCCCCTTTTGTACTAGCCGAATTCTCGCTTTATATATTTGCAGAGTTTGATTTTTTTTGCGTATCCTTCAATATGTTCCTTCACCCTCTGACTCCTTATTTACAAATCAGAACTTTCCTAGTAATTTATTCCTAAAAGTAGGTGGTAGCTTATGGCCATGGCCATCTCCTTCCGCCTAATCTTTCTAATTCTAGTAATACTCAAGCCTTACACACACTTCGTTTGAAGTCAGAATAAGATTTATCCTAAAGAATAAAAATCAACTAATTCTGGTATAAAATATGCACACTGTCAAGTAAAATATTTGTAGAAATATTTTAAAATTGATTCCAACTTTTTTGCCGCCAATGCTCGGTTTTCGTTCCAATATTTTTGAGCACGGGTGTACACAGAGTGGCCCCAGCAAGGCGACGTCCTAATGGAAGACATTCGCGTTTTTATGTCCTCTCCCGCCAGAATGTCCGCCCCCGCGTCTCCGCTTTTTTATTAAGCCAGCTGCGGAGATCAAACCCCACACCGGCAGGGATGCACACCCGGCGGCCCCAAGCTAATTTAAAATTCTCAAAGATATGAGCACACTCCCCCGCGGAGAGATCGGTCCTTCGCAAATGGACCGGGCGGCCATCAATCCATCTCGCGATCCCCTCAGTGAACAGTGAAGACAGCGTGGGTGGAGTCCGCAGATGTTGGCAAGTGCTTCTGGCGACCGTGGTAGGGCGGCGCCGTCTGGGTTGATAGGGAAGAGAAAGCACAAGCTCTTCACAACAGTTTCCTTACTCAATACTGACGCAAAAATTAAGATTTTATTCCCGTGTCTTCTCTACAACATCTACATCTACAAATATACTCTGCAATTCACAAAATTGTGGGTGGCAGAGGGTGCTCAGCACCAAACCTATTCTCTTTGTTGTGCATTCCAATCCCTAATGGTACGAGTGAAAAAAGAATTCATATAAGAATCAGTCCGGCACCTTATTTCTCTAACCTTATCTCTCCTGTCGTTCCGGCTCAAATAGGTTGGTGGACGAAGTATTTCACTACACTCGTAAATGAAAGTGGGAGTACGCATGTTTACCAATAAGTTTAAACGAAACGTGCGTCGTCTATCTACCAGAGACTCCCAGCCAAGTCTTCGATGCTCTGTTCGACGTTTCAGTGTCACAGGAGAACTTAGTCCTAAGCAGGATTATCCTACACACCATCTTTATATATAGGGTTGTTACCACCTCTGGTCTTAACATCCCTCTTGTATCACCTAAAAAAAACTTTCAGCTAACAATAAGTTATAAGGCAATGGGATTTTTTACCAACTTCTGAGAAGGATATTCAGCTTGGCTAAAACACATAGTTAGTTTTAAATTTAAATTACATTGGGTGCACTTGTGACTGGTACATAGCTTACCTCGCTGCAGTGCCTGCTAGGTTGAAACGCGACCAGCCTTGCACAGCAATTACTTTGGTAGGGTCATCTTCAGGGGTTGGAAATAGACGAGTTAATTTGAGTCCTGTATAAACCATAATTTTTTTTGTTACCAATTACCTAAAATGACAAAAAGGATGATTCCATTCTGATATCAAATATTGTACGCAAAGAGGTATTTTAAATTTCTAAATACGTTCAGATTAATAAAGTCTCATTCATATTTTGTATGTACTTATTGCTAAGTATTTACCAATATCCATGATAATGAGTCTGATGTGGACGAGCCGAAAAGTATTTTTTTAATAAAACCATTTGTAAGAAAATAATGACACATCACGGATTGGAAACGAATATCGGGCATTGGTTATCATTTCCTGAGATATTATACCCATAGAAGCATTGTATGAGGTGATCTTCTCTACATGTGCATAGTAAACGATCAGTAACATTAATTTTGCTTTTGAACATTTTTTTTTTTTTTTTTAGCATACAAAATATATAAAAGTGAATAAAAAAAAATTGCAAATTCCTTGCGATTATTCAGCTGTTTGGCTAGGATCTTTTACTATCACGAGCAAATAATTCTATATGATAATTTAGAGAGCTGCTTTGTTATTGTTATTGGTAGGGACAGACTTCGATATAAATAACATCTAGAAAATACCATTATAATCCTAAATGACGTAAAACAGGTGTTTCCTTCCCTTTTGTAAGGAAATTTCTTTGGACAATATTGGGAGAAATTTGTTAACGTCACGCGTAACGAGTTACGCGTTACGCCGTAACGTTCTGTGCATGCGAACTTAAAACGTTAAAGCTTAAATTGCTCTAAAACTCACTGAGAACCACGCGGCGACTTCAGACATCCGAAGAAGTCGCATTATTACACACTGATACTCATATATGCACCAGTATCTCAGTTGACTTTTGTTTATTTGCATTCGTTCGATGTAGATTGTTTCAATATACTCTCTGGACGCAGTTGTAGTAAGAAAGTAATTTTGGACCACGTACACATCGCGATACACTGAATGTATTAATGCGAATGTGATAATAGCTTTCAGTTTAATTCAAAAATAATAGTAATCTTGTTGTAGGCCATATTCCGCAGTTGTTGCATAAATATTTTGAATAAAAATCCGTCTTCTAACAACTGTTTTTTATTGACTTGTATCTACCAGACGCGTTTCGCCCTTGTGGAGTGGGGCATCGTCAGTGGCTATAAATAATTATATAAATTATGTACATTAATTATATACATATGTTCATGCTTTAAAATTTTAACGTCTGTATGTTCAATCTGCTATAATTATTCTATACATTGTTTTATATTATCCGTGTTCAAACATAAATTCACTTCTTTATACTGAATTATCTCTATGGTTACAATCTTTATGTACATAAACTCTACTTACTAAAAATTGTTGCAGCTAGCACATGTCAGTCTGGAACAGCACCTTCCGCAATTTTCTGCACCGTTGTTTCTTGCTACACTTTAGCACCTTCCGCAATTTTCTGCACCGTTGTTTCTTGCTACACTTTAGCATTATTGCTCACTGTATAATTTGGTGTTAAAATGCACTTTTTAACTACAACTAGTTATTGTGTATACAGCGATGTGTTTATTATGTATGTACAGTGGTACCAACCTATTTCTGGTGATTATAGCTTTGTCCAGTCTTTGTTAATTTATATCTTTTTTTGTGATTATCTTATCTAATATTTGTGATTTGTGAGTAATTGTGTTGGTTTTCATGTGTTTTGGTGTTTTCTATTGCTTTGTATAGTGTTTTGTTTGTTAAATTTGTGAATTCATTTAGGACCGTTTTTCCCTGTGTGATGGCTTTATGAATTTGATAACTTTCTTGCACTGTTAATAATTGTTTCTTGTGGTTGTTGATTTTTAGAATTTTCATATCTGTTTGTATAGTTGTGGGTGGGTGATTGTTATCTAATAAATGCTCGGCATATGTGGAATGGTTTGTGCATTTTATGGCTCTGATGTGTTCTTTGTACCTAGTATTGAAGTTCCTAGCTGTTTGACCTATATATATTGCTTGGCACTGTTGGCAAGTCAGTTGGTATATTCCTGACTGTTGGAATTGGTCAGTTTCAGTGTTGGTTTTTAGATGGTTATGTAGTGTGTTATTTGTTCTAAGTGCTATTTGAATACCTTGTTTTTTGAATATATTACTTATCCTGTGTGTATGTTTGTTGATGTATGACATTGTGTACCATTTCTTATTAGATTGGTTCTGGATACTGGTGTGTACTGTATTGGGTGATATCTGTTTGTGTGCTTTGTTCATGATTTTATTATTTATTTGTCTAATTAATTTTTCTGTGTAACCATTATTCTTAGCAATTTGTACAATTGTTTTATATTCTGTGGTATACTCATTTTTAGTTAGTGGTATGTTGTTTAATCTGTGTAGCATATGTCTGAAATAATAGCATTTGTCCCTACAGTAGAGGGAATCAGTTATTAAAGCGCTTAAAAATTATGAGTCAGAAATCTGCTTTAAACCTGTATTTTCTGACGTGCTTCGAAGGTGGTTGCTAACAGAAATTTACTGTAAGAAGGATTATCATATAACTTTGTCCAAAATGTTAAAGCTCCAAACACAAAATACGGACTATGAATAAATGCAATACTCTATAATCTAGAGAAGAGCAACTTTTTAATAATAATTTTCATTTTTTACGAGAATAACTCTTATTTACACTACAAATGCAATATACTATCATCGCCCAGGCGAGTGCAAAAGAAACATCAAAAAATTGAAGGAAAAATATATAAAAATTACATATAAGTTTCATTCCTTGCGCGGGTACACACTGAAGACACGCCAGCTTTTTTCTTCTTTTTTGTAGTGGTTTCACTGTTACAAGAATTGGAGAGATGGAAAGGAAATAAATTCGACCAAGTAATCATCTCGCTATTACCTTGGAGTAATCTTGGATGAACATTAAAAAAAATACGAAATCAGAATGGCCGGACGGAAATTTGAACTCGCGTCCTCCCGAATGCTAAGAACGAACGTTACAGCTCACATAACATCTCACAATAAGTAGTGAGTCATATCTCGTTTATTATTACCATCTCTGAATATGCTTGATCTTGTTCTGTTACTAATATTCGCAAGTGACCTCAAGGATCAACTCTTGGTCCGCTACTGTTAGTGACAACTCTGAATGACTTCCTACTCAAGTTGGTGATTCATTTGGGTGGTGATCCGCCTCCGATTCGACTCTTTGAGTCTTAATGGAGATGAACTCTGACTTATGACTGGGCGGCACTAAACAAGTCTCGCGAAATGAATCTCGCTGCGAGGTTCCGTCCCCTGTTTCCGCCGTATCTGCAGCAGGAAGCAATAACTTAACGCGCTCTCCAATTGTGGGGGAACAGAGCTGATCGCGAATGGGATTTGGCTGTCAGTCGGGTTGAAATGAGGGGGGCTAGAACGCCTGACGACATCTTGCAAGACAGCCAGCACAACAGCAAATATTTCTTACATCTAAATCTTCATGGCCTAGTGAGGAAATCTACGCTAATATTATTAATGCGAAAGTAACTCTGTCTATTGTTACATTTTCACGTCTAAATGGCTAAACCGGCCTTGGAATTTTACCAGGAAATACTGTGTGTTATTAGGGAGGACATAGTAAACGTTTTGGGACAAATAATATATTTTGTCATGAAATTTTGAAAACTAGCCAAATGGTGATAAAAAGACTGATAGCGTGTGTAAGTCACTTTAAGGGGGCGTCCATTAATTACGTGACATGATTTTTCTTAAATTTCAATCCCTCTCCCCTTTGGTCAGTTCTGGTGGGATTCCCTCATCACCTAATATGAGATAGACCTCGTAATTTTGTTTTTCTCTCTACTGCTATTTGAAGGGTGTTAATCTGAATCAAAAAGCTGAAATGAGGATTTTTTTATCGATCCCTCTTCTTTTAAATGAGATTGTGTGAGATTTAGCCAGACCCTCCTTCTCCCCTATTTTGAGCTCACGTAATTAATTGACGACCCCTGATGTTAAATCGGTCACTCAGGCTTTGTTTCCCTCAAAGACAGTTTGTGATTAACTGATCATAAATTACATGCAAAGACACAGCTTGTTTTTAGTGTAGCTGTGGATCTGCGACGCATGAGGTGACTTCCAGAAAAGTCCAGACAGAGAAACTGAAATTAGCGAAGATACAACAAGAGAAGACATGTTTTTCCCTAGGGTAGTTATATGTAACTAGGTCACGGATTTCCAGCACCCAAAGACTATATATTGTAGCTTTGCAAAGCACAGCATAACCAAAAATATTACCTACAAAATGGTATTGAGATAAGATGTCCCCTGAAAGTGACAATTTTTAACCAGAAACAAAAATCTGTCTGATGAAGTGTGGTAACCAATTTCGTAGAACTAAACACCCTCACTGCTTGGTTTATTGCTATTTTTAAACAAATTATTTTTCTTCATGAGACAGGTTAAGTGGTAGAATGGTATGCCGATGGCCTTCCCGTCATATTATCCGTTTCCGTGCTTTTTGGGACACCTTTTACGTAACTTATAGCTTTCTATACTCAATTCTAGCAATAAAATTCTCGCCCACGCGTTCGAAGTGGCGGGTAACATCTAGTTCTCTACATGGGTCTATAGGGGAGGTCAACGTAAGAGATAAGTGGCTGTAAAGGCGCGTTCCCACGATCCCTTGTAACGAAGGTGAGACGGGACGGGACGCGACGAATACTCAACCACACGCCATGGGAACAGGGCCGCCTCTGCTAGCGGAGACGAGACGCAGCTTCCCACTCTGTGTCGATAAACATCACAGGCGAGTGTAGCGGTGCGCTGTTGCCATCGGTTTGCAGCAGCGGTGCGCACCCCTTCTGTGGCTGTAAAGTGCTCTGTGCCAAACGACACTAGGCAACGTGGTGCGGAGGTGGCGGCAAGGTAAGCTAGGACTAACCTGCGGCCCGCGGTCGTCCCTACACTTCGGCTAATGAGGCTCCGTCCCGTCTCGCCTTCGTTACAAGGGATCGTGGGAACGCGCCTTAAGGAAAATAAACAGTATCACAAAAGAATATCTTCATTTAAAAAATGACCTGTGGCAAGGCAGTAGCGGACTACAACTCATACTCAATTTCAGTACAGCGGAAACGATTAAGCCATTGATAAAAATTTGAATGTAGAACTTTTTTTATTATTATGGCTATACGCCTCGTCGATGTCATTATGGATGAGAGAAGGTCGGGAATATGGAACGAGAAGGAATTCGGCAATGGCCTTATGAAGTAACCATATCGGAATTGTTATGGAATGAATTCTGATACCAGGATGACAGAACGGGGATTTGAAGTCGCGTCCTCCTGAATGCAAGGCCAGAGTGTTAGCACTCGCATACCGGTGGATGGATTCGCGGGGAAACGATAGGTATTTTGCGATTTTCTGGTGATATCACTTTTGCATACAGGAGTGAAGATACACTGATCAGCCAAAACATTATGACCACCTACTTACTAGCATATTGGTCCATATTCCTAGCGCAAAACATCAGCGATTTGGCGTAGCATGGATTCTACAAGTCTTTGGTAAGCTTCCAGAGGTATCTGACACCAGATTTCTACTCAAAGGTCAGAAATTGCCTTAAATTATGGGCCAGCGGTTTGTGGGCGCGGCTGCTGGGAACGAACATCTCGCAAACGGAGAGGCTGGTCGGATGTTCGCGTGCTTCTGTACTGAGCATCTATGCAAAGTGTTTGAAGGGCGGGGAAACCACGAGTAGGCGACAATGTGATGGACACCCATGCAACAGCACAGAACGTGGAGGTCAGAGGACTTGCCCGCTCTGTAAAGCAGGATAGGGATTGATCTGTGGCAGATACGACGGAAGAGTACAATTCTGGTGCTTTCAGAAGAGTTTCAGAACACAAGAATCGCGATTCTGCCACGGATCACCCACTAACCTGTTTCACAGAGCGGGCAAGCCTGCGACATCCACATTCTGTGATATGGCGTGGATGTCCACGATATTGTCACCAGCTCGTGGTTTCACCTCCCTTCAAATACATTCCACAAATGCTCAATACAGTAGCACGCGAACAGCCGACACTACTTTGCGAGCGATCTGACAAAGCTGCATCTACCGGTCTTTGCAATACCAGTTTGTTCATCCCTTCCACATGTTCAGCCCG
The DNA here is from genome assembly GCA_031002005.1 of Vandiemenella viatica. Taxonomy (NCBI): domain Eukaryota; kingdom Metazoa; phylum Arthropoda; class Insecta; order Orthoptera; family Morabidae; genus Vandiemenella; species Vandiemenella viatica. The sequence continues at coordinate 111,678,685 of CM061918.1, forward strand.
AGTTTCAACTCCGTTCATCCAACACATTATTTTTGACAGCGCCATCAGTGAAGTTGTGTTTTTGTATTGTGTTACGAAAATGGAGCATCGGAATTTAGCCCAACGTTGTGTAATCAAGTTTTTTTTGTTAAACTTGAAGAATCCACGAGCGTGATCTTTGAAAAGTTGAAACAGGCCTATGTAGAACATTGGTTATCAAGCGCACAAGCTTTCTGCTGGCACAAATCATTTTTGGAATGTCGAGAATACGTTGAAGATGAATGAGCAAATCGAAGATGAAAACAATGCTGATTTGCCTTTTTGACTGTAGGGGTATCGTACATAAAGAATTTGTTCCGTCAGGACAAACTGTCAAGCAAGTGTTTTACAAAGGTTTCCTTGAAAGGGAGCGTGCACAAACTACGTGGCTCGGTCTATGGGGGGGGGGGGGAAGTTGGCTGGAAGGCTACGTTGAGCTACGTAGCGGGAGGAAGGGTTTTCGAGCCAGGCCACGTAGCTTTTCTTTCATAACATTTTCCACAGTTAAAATGAGGAACAGAATACACAACAACATGTGAATATTTATTTCCCTCAGTTAATTATCCCCGTATGTAATTTAAAATAGTCTGACAAGAGAAAACAGTACAAAATGTCTTCTGGAATCAAAAGGGGAAAAAGCTACATGCTACGTGGAAAGAGGGGTAGGGGTAGAAGGAAAAGTCCCATAGGGCTACTCGGGGGGAGAGGGGGTTCACAGGAGGCCAAAATGGAGTTACGTGGCTTATGGACGCTCCCAAAGGCTCAGGAAAAGAGTGATTCGTGTGAGACCAGACATTGCTGACAAGTGAATGCTTCATCATGGCAATGCCCCGTGTCACACGACTTTTTCAATCAGTAAATTTCTTTCCTCAAAACGCATTCCTGTTGTTCCTCAATCCCCCTATTCACCTGATTTAAGTCCTTTGACTTTTTCATTTTCCCGCAATTGAAACGTCTTAAAAGGAACCCATTTCGGAACTCTGGAGAACATTGAAAAGACTATGAACGACCAGTTAACAGCCCTACCAGTTGAAGCCTTCCAGCGCTGCTATCAAGAGCGGAAACAGCGACTCCGCCGGTGTATAGCTGCCCTAAGGAACTACTCTGAAGGAATAATATTGTTGTTTGAAAGAAATAAAAATTTTTGGTAAGTAAGGGGGCATCCACAAATTACGTGAGGTGCTTTTCCGGATTTCTGGACCCCCTCCCCCCTGGTGAGATCTCGTGAGATCTGGCCGGACCCCGCCCCCCTCCTCTGGTGAGATCTGGCCCTTGAGAACCCCCCCCCCCTACATCGTATCGCCATGGAAACTTTCGTAGACCTTTTTTTTTGGTCACACCCTAACATTTTTGTCCCCAAATTTTTCGCAAAATCTCACGTGAGATTTCCGTAGACCCTCCCCTCCCCCCTGGTGAGATCTGGTGTGATTTCGCTGGACCCCCCTCCCCTATTTCATCTCACGTAATTTATGGATGTCCCCTAAAAAAACAGTCTCGTAACTTTTCTCACACACCTCGTATTTAGGTAGAACTTAAAGGATTGACCGTCAATGAACAAGGCTTCAGAAGCGGCTCCTTCGATCTGAAAACACTTGCTGTTAGCGGTGCGTGTGGGCGCGTTGGTATTCTTCTAGCGACCGGTCGCAGCGGCGGGCCCGATGTTATTCCACGGCGCAGCGGCTGCCAGGAACTTGTCTGACGTGCCACGACGTCAACCGAACGAAAAAAAAAAAACAGGAAACTAGGGAAACAGTGTGCGGAGGAGGAGACGAGGAGGGTGGGGAATGGAGACTCGGGTAGGAGAAAAATCAACCGAACCGGCCGGGGCATAAAAAAATAATAAGGCGCGACGAGGGAGCGCGTGTGTGTGTGTGTGGGGACGGGCGGAGAGTCTCCAATGATGCGGAAATTCAGTTTTCTGTTAGAGGCGTCCTGGGGCTGCCCTGCCATCAGCCAAAGGACTCCCCTCCGTTGTTTGAGGAGAAAAGAGAGAAAAAACGGAGCAGAAAGAAAAGAATTAGAGTATGCGAGGTTGATAGGGACGGGGGAAGTAAGATGGATCGGCCGTGTGTGCCCACGTGTGTGTTTGAGAGGGGGCATGTCACGTGACGGACGGTGGAGGGTTGCGAAATGGATGTCGGCCATTTTACGTAGAACGTCCCTTGTTGTTCTCCTGTGGCGTCTACAGTTCCCCATCCACCCTACAACACTATGTGACCTTGCATTCTGGGAGAACAGGGTTCGAATCTCCGACCGGCTGTTCAGACTTGTGTTCTCCATGGTTTCCCCAAATCACTACAGTCGAATGCCGGGATAGTTCCTTCAGTATTCCATGGCCGTATTATTTCCCATTCCTTGCCCCAGTCCTTTCAATCCTTTAAGATCTTTCAATTCTTTCAGTATTTTCAGCCCGTTTAGTCCTTTTGAGTCCTTTCAGTCCTCTAAGTCTTCTTAATCCTAGAAATCTTTTAGTCCTTCCAATCTTTTTATTCCTTTCAGTATTTTCAGCCCGTTTAGTCCTTTCAGTCCTCTAAGTCTTCTTAATCCTATAAATCTTTTCAGTCCTTCCAATCTTTTTATTCCTTTCAGTATTTTTAGCCCGTTTAGTCCTTTTGAGTCCTTTCAGTCCTCTAAGTCTTCTTAATCCTAGAAATCTTTTCAGTCCTTCCAATCTTTCTATTCCTTTCAATCCTTTCAGTATTTTCAACCCGTTTAGTCCTTTTGTGTCCTTTCAGTCCTCTAAGTCTTCTTAATCCTAGAAATCTTTTCAGTCCTTCCAATTTTCTATTCCTTTCAATCCTTTCAGTATTTTCAACCCGTTTAGTCCTTTTGTGTCCTTTCAGCCCTCTAAGTCTTCTTAATCCTCTATGTGTTTTCAGTCCATCCAATCTTTTGATACCTTTCAATCCTTTCAGAATTTTCAGCCCGTTTAGTCCTTTTCAGTCCTTTCAGTCCTCTAAGTCTTCTTAATCCTATAAATCTTTTCAGTCCTTCCAATCTTTTTATTCCTTTCAGAATTTTTAGCCCATTTGGTCCTTTTAAGTCCTTTCAGTCCTCTGAGACCTCTTAATCCCATAAATTTTTTCAGTCCTTCCAATCTTTTATTCCTTTCAATCCTTTCAGTATTTTGAGTCCTTTCAGTCCTATAAATCATTTCAGTCCTTTATGTCCTTCAATCCATTCAGTCTTTTCAGTCCTATTCTGCCTCTAACGATCTCTGGGACGACGAGGCCTAAAGATACTGTTGATGAAACTTCTTTCTTTGTCGCGCTGATGACCCAGACGTCGACGCGCGCTAAAGCACCAAAAACAACAACATCTTTCTTTGTTGCCAGTTAATCATTACTCTGTTTTCCTATGCTAAGTGGCTTTCCCGCTACTCAGAATATGTGTCGAGTAAATTTCAACTATTTAAACGATAATGTCGTAATGTGAAGGCATCTTTGGAGTAATAGAGACCCTCGCAGAAAAATAGCGTTGTCCTCGTGAAGCCAGCACGGTATGTGTTTGAATTTTGCGATAGGTAATATTAGTGGAGGCAAACGCTATGTTGAAATTCAGCCTGTCTCTACGAAAAAACAAACTTTGAATAGATGAATTTTTGCAAAAATGTCTAAGCTATAAACAAAGTGAAGCAGATAAAAAAAAAAAAAAAAGATCTGGTGCTCGTTCGGACAGTCTTGAGACCGAATGTTTTAAGTTAGATTATAACCTTTCAGACATTGAAGAACAAATCAAAATCTATTCGATAGTTCTTACGTGGTATCATTTTAGTTAAACGTACAGGCACAACCAAGTAAAATGTATAGTCCTACATGCAGATGTTTAAAAAGTAAAATAAAAGTTTCTTCAGAAATTCGCAAAACAAGGAAAATAATTGAAATTTTTGATTGAGTAGCGCCATGCGTACCACGCTGTCTGGATGAGACATTCAAATCAATGCAGGACTCGCTCTCTGCTAAGCCAATAGGAGGGTGCCGATTCCCAGCCGTAATCCCACATCGTGAGCAGGGACGTGGTGGTTTATTTAATTCCTTGGAGTGAGTCACCCGACAAGGCAATCGTGAAATTTTAATCCCATTATTGGTAACGCGCTCTAAGAACACTTTACTCCATGGCTGCGAAACGGTAAGACGCAGGTTCGAATCTTCTTTCGACCATTCAGTTTTTGGCTATGGAAGGTTTCCCTACAGCACTCCAAGCGAATGCCACGATAGTTTCTTGAAAAGACCACTGCTGAATTCCTTCCCGTTCCTCAACCCCACCTCTCTCACAGCTCTAATAACAACCAAGTTCACGACGTGTGAATGAAAATTTTTCATGGGCACTAAACGAAAGCTGGCAACCAAAGATTTTTTTTCCTTTCGTTTGCGGTTTCTACAAGCTTCTGGGGGAAGGGGAGGGGAAATACAAAAAAAAACATAATAATCCCATTTCGTTTTGATTCTGAAGTTGTTGATCGGAAACTTCTTTCAAAATTCATTGTAATATATTTACAGCAAAATTAAAGTTATATCTTTCTGGAGATATTGGTAATTGGCACAATAATTAAATGAGTAATTTCAACACATCAGAAACTTCTATATATAATTTTATCGATCAAAAAAATCAGATGCATCGTTCAATAAATGATCTCACGTATTAGATAACGAATATTTAGAGAAAATATTTTATTGGGAATTTTCAAACTTTATAAATCCATTTTTTTTGAATGGATATTTTTTTGCCATTAAAAGTATGTACACAAATTAAAAAATAATTTCTTTGCTATAATTATAACAACTAAATGAAATTCGTTTTTAATTTTTTTAAATAAATTTAAATTTAAAAAAATAATAATTCAGTTTTATACATTTCTTTGTTCGGACGTAACCCTAACTGTGAAAGAGTTATTTGCACTGGACAGATTTATTTTAATAGGAGAACGTATATCACTCAGTGGAAACTCTACTAGTTAGTATCATTACTTAAATATCAGTGTTTTACCTAAATTAAGGGGCGTGATTAGAACTGGTACCTACTCTTTTCGTTCATTGCTTGCAGTAGAAGTAATGTAAATTGCGTTAATATTTGTATATCAGCTTATATTCCTTCATGCGCCAACAATCACGCAGGGAGATACATATATAGCATACTGTTTTATCTGGCAGCCTTCTGAAATACTGTAGTAGCTTTCTTAATCTTTTTCTCAGAAGAATGAGATTTCCGGTATAAAGAGTAAATATACAGCTGCCAGATCAAACACCAATGTCAATTAAATCGGGTGACTGCAAACCTTGCTTCAATTTTGTTTAAATTTACCAATAATAAAAATAATACCTAGGGGAAATAGTCTAAGATGCGAAAGAAAAGTTAGGTTTTGCTATGGAAGTACTAAACCCGGTAAACCTAATGAGTAATCGGGTTAGTAACTAATTTCTAAGCCCAACAAAAATAACGGTTTGAAAGCAAATTTATAGCTCAAACTAAAAAATAAAAAATAAGAAAATAAAAAAAGCAAATAAAAATTGCGGTGCATGTAGTGTGTAAATATTTAGCTAATAACTAGGTTATGAGTAAAAAAAGATGGTTTGAACGCAGATTTCTGGCGTATAATTTAATATTTTTTTAATTTTTTTTTTTAAAGAAAAGGCGTAATACCCTCATTCCCTCTACTATAAAGGCGAATGTTAATATTTCTACATGAAAATGAAAGCCTTTATCGCACGGGTGTTAGCACATTCCTTGTATCGCGATATAAACGTGACCCCATATTTCTTTTCTTACAATAAGAGCGATCAGAGAATATAACGAAACATCTACATTGAACGAATATAAATAAACAAAATCCCATGCGCATTAATACATTCACTGTACCGCATAATAAACATGATTCCATACTTCTTTCCTCACTACAACAGCGATCTGAGGAAAAAAAATGAAACCATATACATAGAACGAGTATGAACAAACAAGAAGCAACTAATATGCAAAAAAAAGGTAACCAAACGAACTGATGCATGTATCACTTAATTCGTAACGTGTAACTGGGAACGCGTAATGCCAGAAAATTTCTCCCTACACGTACAAAGTAGTTTCAACTTTCAAAAAAAAAAAAAGATGATAATAATTTATTAGAACGTGAAGACCCGTCGCTGGCTAATGTCAAAGGGACAGTGTCATCTAACTTTTGGATTAGACACATCTGGCCGGATTCTGGAACGTAAGGATTCATGTGAAGGTAGCAAAGAAAAGTATTCTAATCAAACAATTTGGGAGATAGTTACTGTGTTAAAGAGATGGTTTGTTGGTATAGAAAGAGGTGTCGGGTATGCAGGTGAGAGACAGCATCACGCTAGCTGTGAGTCTAGAGCCCTCGAGATCCAGGTGTGAAGACCACCGGGACCCTCCAGATGTGTCCGGGAGATAGCGGAGGACAGATCAGCCGGGAGATACCACGAGCGCTCTTCTCACGGGGCGACGCGCTGGCAGAAAGCCTGAGTCACAGCTGGCCCTTCACTGCCCAGGCAACACCTCCAGGAGAGCACTGTGCGTCGGGGAAACCTACAGTTACAATAGTCCCAATAAAAGATGACGTTCAATTTTAGCGAGTCAGACCATTGCCTGAATATGATAAAAGTTGGGGAGGGTGCAAAGAAAGGCTGCTCGATTTGTCTCTGGAAATTAGAGCACAATCAATGATAAAGGAGCAGGATAATAAACCAACTGCGCAGGAAACAATGGAAAAGTGATAGGAAAACGTTTATAAAATCTTATTTTATTGGAGAGAATGATGGGAGAATGTACCATATAAGTGAGGGGATGGGTTACAAAAATTTGTTCAGACCATTGCTTGAATACAGTGGTGTAGTTTGGGAGCCATATACAGGGGTTGGACAAAATAATATGAACACCTGACATTTACATACTACTGATTTATTAATAGGGTTTTGGGCCACCTTTTCCTTGTAGAACAGCTGAAATTCTTCACTGAATAGATTTTTAGAATTTCTGAATAGTTTCCAACGGAATGTTGTCCCATTCTCGTACCAAAGCATCCACCAACTGCTTCAGTGATGTTGGAGGTGAAAATTTGCTCCTCTGCTCTAAAACTCCCCACAACGGTTCAATTATGTTGAGGTCTGGCGATTGTGCTGTCCAGGGAAAATTTTTGATAATATTTTGATGCTTGTCCAACCAGAACAGAACCTTTGAAGATGGTAGTGTTTGGCACCGCTATGCTAGTCATAGTAAGAACTTCATCATTCAGGATTCCGAAATATTCATTCTCAGTCATCGGGTCAGTGATGTGAATGAGAGGACCAGCTGAATACCACGATATAGCCGCCCAAATCATAACGGAACCTCGCCCATGCTTGACTGTAGGACGTAATAACTCCGAATCGTAGGCTCCTTTTGGGGTTCTCCACACATAAACAACGTAAACGATGATTCATTGGACCATACCTCATTCTTTAAATCATCAAGTGTCCAGATTTTATGATCGTTGCACCACTTGTTTCGCAGCTTAGCGTTGGTAGCCGTTGGAATGGGTTCTGCAATTGCAGCCCTTCCATGAATGTTAGCTTTGTGGAGCTCCCGCCATATTGTTTTTGTCGAAACAGTGTTATTCAGGTGTGTGTCGAGTTCTGCTGTCACTTTTGCCGCGGTATTTATGTGTTGTCTCCCCACAATCCTTTTTAATGTTCGTCGGTCTCTGCCGGTTAACTTTGGTTTTCGTCCACTATTCCTCTTCGCCGACGATGTTTTAGCATGTTTTGTGTCTGCTGCCATTACCGTGGATACTGTCGCTCGTGAGACGTTAAACAGTTCAGCTGATTTCGTCACAGACACTCCCGCTAACCGAGCTCCAACGATTTGCGCTGCTTCGATGTCTGAGAGATCAAACATTTCACCGATCGCTTGTTGTAACCGTCACAGAACAAAGCGTATAATAACCTGACACATAACCTACAAGAACTGCCACATCAACTACGCCATATATGCGTGTTGCAGTATTCACACGGAAGTAGTGGTGCCAACATGCAACAACCTGTACTCTATCGCATGGTGTTCATATTATTTTGTCTAACCCCTGTATTTGGTACAAAATGCATGAGTTGGCGGAAGTTCAGAGGAGGGTGGCTCGATTTTGAAATTACTGTAGGGCACAATCAGTAATGATAAAGGAGCGGGATAATAAACTCAACAGGGAAGGGAACACTGGGCAAGTAGCAGGAAAAGTTTTCTAAACCTTTCATTAATTGGAGAGAGTGATGAGGGGATATACCAGAGAAGTGAAGGAATTAGACTACAAAACGTTCGTCAGACCATTGCTTGAATATGGTAGTGTAGTATGGAACCCACATTTTGAATATCAAATACAGGAGTTGAAAGGAGTGCAAAGAAAGACTTCTAAATTTGTCTTTGGAAATTACTACAGAATACAACCAGTAATAGATGTGATAAAAGAGCGGGAATTGGATTCATTGCAAAGCAGCAGCAGGGTGAAGAGGGTCATGGGAGTGTACAGGGCATATACTGGCGATGAGGCATGGAAAGATATTGGTGTAGGTATGAAAAGTAGTGCATAGAAGGGAAAAGATGACCATGACCACAAGCTGGCACTCGATTTCAGGCACAAGGGTGTGGGAAGAATCTCTTTTATAAGTAAGGGTGACAGAGATTGGAATAAGTTACTAAGGGAAATGAATAATTTACCAAACACGCTGAAAGAATCTAAAATTAAAATTCACCTAGTGCAAAAATGGGCTGGTGCAGAAATAGTAAAAATGGTTGTGTAGAAAAATTGTCATTGGAGCCTGCTCCATATCTGAATTAAATAAAAATTAGTGATGTTGGTACTTCAGGGAATTTCAATGGTTGGGTCATTATCACTGTTTTAGTATTTCTTTTACGGAAATTTGGTGGTATGGTCAGTAGCAGGTGACATATTAGGGTACGAAAGTAATGATTGGACAGCAGATTGAATATTTGAAACTGTCACTCCGAATGTTGATACTCGATGAAAACTCCTCTACTTCAAGCGAAATAGCAGTTCCTGTTAGTCCGTTTGTCTACTGACTCTTAACTGATGTAGAGATCCGGATTCCCATCCGTTCTTTCAATGAGCTATTTATGGAGAATTGTGACGTCAATTCTGTGACGCTTTCGTGGGTATGTAGAACTGGATAATAAATAAGTCAACTGCAAGACGTTCCATACTTAGTCAGTATTGAATGATTGATTGATGGCAAAGTAATACGAAAACAACATGTTGAGAATTTTAATTATATCGGCAGAAGATTAGTGTAACTGCTACGAGGCAATATTTCATTAAATACGGACGTAAATGTGTTCTCTGGAGAGAAGGCAAAGACAACAGACAAGGTAACGAAGTTAACTATAATTCGATAGAGGTCCATTTGAGAGTAAAACGAAACATAATCAGGGGATTTCGCCGGCCTTGGTAGCGTTGGGGCTAGAGTGCTATCTCCGCGTGCCGAAGGTCGCTGGTTCGAGTGCGGCTGCGGGTATGGGTGTTTAAGTGTTGTCTGTGAATGTTATGTCGGTCCTGTGGTGTGTATAACTGGTTGAAAATACATACTGGAAGAAACTGAAAGCACTGGATAACATAATCAGTGTTGAGTTGGCTGTAGGGCCTCATATGCCGGAATTCAGAAAAAAAATTAAAAATAAAACCAGGGCATTCTACGTTAACCAAGGCGCGCAAGAGATGATGGGTTCTTATGTAACTCCAAGAGACAAATAGAATATAAGGATTAATGTTTTCTTTGATATTTCACTTAGTTCTCCAGATGTACTGTCTTTAAAATAAAGTTGCTTAGGTTGAAATACAGCCTGAACTAGAGGAAAAATTTTGCCAAAGCCAATTTTGATGATGGCGCCTTATGTAAATCGACGAGACAAATCGAAAGTAGAGAGTAAGATTTTTCGATATCTCGCTTAGTTCTCGGGATATACTGTCTCAAAATTGTGGTAGTTAGGTTCATATGCGTCCTGGACCAAAAACATTTTTTCGTTAAAGCCACAATGAACTAACAAGCTGGGCATGAACAGTGGGTGCTTTGTTTTCTTACTACCAGCTGTGATTAGGTTGAAATGCGGCGTGGACAGAAGAAAAATGTCGCCGAAAGCATAAGAAATTACACCCCCTCCACCCCATAGTTAATTTTTGACATTCAGTACATCGAGAACCAAGTGAAATATATTTATATATATAATAAGAATAATAAGCAGGAAAATTCTTTAAGGCAGTAAAACTAAGGAAGGATAGGGAAATATGAGTCAACATTTACCACAGTTGAAGGTAGCTGGGAACGCCGAATACAAAAAAGAACAAACACAACACAAGAAACGCGCAATATTTCGGCGTATAGCGTTATTCTTGCAAAAGTGAGACACCAGGCCGAGGCAGTCCCAGTCGCCTTCATGTGTGGTAAGTGTTGGGTCATATTTCCCAATCCTTCCTTAGTTTTTTTATATATATATATATAACTAGCTGGTACCCACGACTACGTTCGTGATTGTAAAGAATTTGGATTGAAAGCTACCGACATCTAACCACCTTAGTGCACGATGGGAGACTCGATGCTATTACCACACACAAATGCCAGTCATCTGCGCTATGTAGTTCAGGCAGCAAAGTAAAATATACGGACACACATGTCTTTGGTCGAAATACGAAAATATCCTTGATCGACCAATTTCAACCACCATATCTCCCACACTCCCACAGTTACCCAAATTCGGCCAACGTTTTTATCGACGGGTGACTCTGTGCTACTACCACACACAAACTCCAGTGATCTGCGCTAGATAGTTTTGGCTGAAAAGTGATACACAATGACACATGCGTTTTAGGTAGAAATATGAAAGTGCCGCAGGTCGACCACTTTCAACCAACCATATCTCGCACACCCCCATAGCTACGAACATCTAACCACCATAGTACACGATAGGAGACACGATACCACTACCACACACAAACACCATTGATCTATGTTAAGAAGTTGTGGCAGCAGAGTGACATATACGGAGACACATGTCTTTGGTCGAAATACGAAAATGCCCTGCATCGACCACTTTTAACCATCATATCTCCCACATCCCCACAGCTATCGACATTCGGCCAACGTTGTGAAAACGACAGGAAACTCCATGCTACTTCCACACACAAAGACCAGTGATCTGTGCTAGGTAGTGGTGACTGAAAAGTGAAATATAGGAAAACACACGTCTATTTATATATATATGTATATATATACATATATAAGATTATGCGTCATTTTAGATTTTTCTCGATGAGTTACATTAGAATCCATCATCAAATTGCGGCGCCAAGTTTTAGTGCTACCTATAATTAGATAATCTTAAGGCTCTCAAGACTGGGAATCTAATGTATCAGTAAATTTTAATGTTTCAAACAAAAAAACAAAAACAAAAAAACAAAACAAAAAACCACGAGATAATAACAAACAGTGACATATTGAAATACCAACAATACTATATACCTTACAGAGTGATGAAGTAATATTGCAGCTTACCTGTGAATTTTACCGTTATTACTGTCAACTCGTGGGGTGAAAACTAGCAGGTACGGGAACAGCTGAATCTACGCCTACGCGCCGGAGCCTCGGCCACCCGCGCGACACAACAGATGCGGCGACAAACCGAATATTGAAATTCTGTTTACGGACTTCTGGGAGGTCCGTACAGCCCACTCGCATTCGCCATTCAGCCGAAATGACAGCTACGCCATATTTTTTTCCTCCCCGTTCCCTCGCACAAAAACCACCCCTAACTTCTTTCGCAGCTTTTTACATCCCCTGACGCCGAACTGTCTCATATTTTATTATAAATATAATGTGTCCGATTTTTTTACCCTTCCCTTTTTTACTCGCAGCCCCTTTCTTCGTCAACCCTTTGCCGGTCCCGGGGTGGTTATTATGGTGATTATGCGTGCTCGACGAACCATGGAGAGGTGTCAAGGTGGGCTAGACAATGATCGCTACTTTGCATAGGGCTAGGTGCGTCTACCCTCACAGTTTTTTTTTCTATCGCGGCCTACCCCCCACATTTTTTTTCGCCGGTAGCGTTCTTTACATCTCGTGTGACCCCTCGTTTTTTTCGGTGCGCAGCGGTGCGTCCCAAACGACCCTGTGACACGTATGCATACGCTAACATCAGCCAATTCTTTCTATTCAAATGTCGAACCCTCCCATACATTGGCAGCGGCGGTTTTTTTTATGTGTGTTACCGTGTGGACCCCCGACGGGGTGGCAACCCTTTAGTTTCGCGGGCCTCCCTCTCCTTGTGTGAAAGAGGGCTTCCGTCTTTTTATACGGCTTCGCGACCCCTGGCTGTGGTACAGGTAAAGGGTTAGACGCGAGAAAGCGGCTCTTTTTTGTGTCTGTGCCTCCGGGGCCTTATGCGTGTTTCTACGCGTGTGAAGTGCTTGCGGACTTGGGCTGAGTTGAAGAAAAGGGAAACGGGATTGTTTATTTCTGCCGTAACTGATTAATCGCCAAATAGGACCAGTACATCGACCTTTTGATGTAAGTGCACTAGTTGACAATCCAGACACACCTAGCAGACAGAAAGAACTACTGTCTTATTTTTTATTCCTTATTGAGTTATGCCCCGTCAACGTAGAGGTAATTAAAGGTGAGAAAGTACTGGGGACCAAGAACGGGAAAAAATCCATCTCGGCATTTTGAAAAAAATTGAAACAGAAATTACGATTTGGGGATTCGAACCCATGTCCTCCCGAATGTCAGGCCCGATGAATCTCATAGTCACCTAATAATAGTGGAGTATGGAATACATCTCACAGTTTGCTAGAAACAGCTTAGGATGAACTTGGCCAATTTTCGTAACACAAACTTCCCGTCCATGCAGACTTGCAAAGCGAAACGGTGTGACGTCACAAAGTTTTATCATAGTGGGAAAGATAAAAGTGAAAAGTACTCAATCTGGCATAAAAATGGCACTGTTATTAATTAGTTTTGGATAGTAATGTTCGTATCAATACTGCTAATAGGAATCGGCAGATTTTGCATTTAGTCTCCGAAGCAGCTATACTTATTTTTATTTTATTTTTTTAAAAAAGCCTTTCGGCTTCTCCTTTCATTTACCCAGTTCTAATCTATATGTTTCTTTGTATCAGGTCCGCTCATGTAATTGTGGGATGCTAAAATGAAGACAACACCGGAATATCGCAACATCTCTGAAATTGATAAAATAGAGTATCTTGCCATCATAAAATTAGTCGTTTCGGATGGTTTAGGCATGTCAGAATAAAGGGCACGATTCATTTTAGAAGAATTAAATATGAGACAGCTTTGAGCAGGGCGAATGTGGTATATGTTGAATGCTGACCGAAAACAAACGCGGAAACAAATTTATCAAAATCCTTTCGACGTTTTGAAAAGGATTCTAGAAAATTTGTGCGCCTATTTGTTACTATCGATTAGACGTTAATCTAACACTGCGCACCAGAGGCAGCAATCAAAACCATGTGTAAAAGTCGGTTTCATCTGCCACAAATGTCATGAGCAGTGGTTCCTGTGTTGAAAACGGCGTTGCACTTGCCAATTACCTCGAAAATGGTAGAAAAATATTTGGAAAAACTGTGTATGACTTCTGGATGAAATAGTTAAAAAAAATCATTAAAAAAATCCGGGATTAAAAACAACAATAACAACAACAAAAGCAGCAGCAGCAATGACATCATCATCATCATCATCATAATCATCATCATCATCATCATCATCATCATCATCAACAACAACAACAACAACAACAACAACAACAACAACAACAACAACAACAGCGGGACAATGCATCTGTCCACAAAAGACTCTTTAGCAATGGAAATACTAAGGGATTTGAAGTAGGAATTTTTGGAATTTCAGTGCATTCAATAGATTCAGCACCCTATTACTTTCAACTGATTCCAAATGTAAAGAAATTTAGGGCTGGAAAACGTATTGAGTCAAATAAAGATATTATGTTAACAATCATAGATATTTATTTTTCAGACTATCCAAAATTGCAATTCAGGGATGGAATCCATACATTCGTCAATGTTGGGCAAAGTGTATTGCACAAAACACGGATCATGCTTAAAAAACAAATGCACTATATAAGAAAAATTTTAGAATCTCCTAGGTGGAGAATATTTCACCTTTCCACCGTACTGACTGTGCGAAAAGAAAGCGATTGTTGATTTACGATTTGTTTAACTTGCTCATAAACGTGGCCGATTTAGGTCAAATTCCAGCAGAAAAATTGTCAGTGAGAAATCACTAAAGAGGAGATACGTAAGCACAGACTATGTTACAGATGATAACGTATCTTCGGCGCGGCTTATTCAAATACAGACAAGAGGAAGGCGACGCGCATATGCGTGAGAAACCGTTAGACAGGGAGGCTGTGGCAATTTCTAACCCTTTCGTCCCAGCCGGCGCTATTGATACGAAAAAAATTGCCGACACCGGAGTCGAGGAGGGGGGGGGGGGGACGTGTCTGGCTGGCATCCCCGTGTTATATTTATTCAAAGCTAACCGATGGCTTCTGTTCGGACGCATCTGTATGTGTGTGTCGATATTTTTTTCCCTGTCCCCGTGTGTCAGGTTCGGTTATAAAAAAGATTTCGCTCCCCGTGCGGCCTGGAGAATCCCGGTCCTTTGTAGTCCTCCACTAACGAGCCCACAGTGGCTGAGGGTCAGGTAACAAGGACCAAGGACCTCCGCCACAAACGAGCGGCTAATTCCTCTGTGTATACAAGGAAAGTGGCCATTGCCTGCTTTTACTCGGAGGCATCAAAAATACGGCAGGTACGAGATACTCCCACCACTGACGGTTCAGTACAGAGATATATACTAAACTAAATTATAGAAACATTGGAAAGAAAAAATTAGTGACAAGTAGTTTACGAATAGAGTTCACCATTCGTTTTCCAAAACTGTCTTTCAGATGCTATATACACGCAAAAAAAAAAAAAAAAAAAAAAAAAAAAAATTAATGTAGACTTCTGAAAAATTTTGAAAATTTTCCAAGTTAGAGTTTTCACGACGTTTATTTTCAGATTTATGAATTCTCTATTAATAACGGATTTAATCTTTTTTGTCTAAGCGAATTATCTGTTGAAGCATCAGTTCTTTTTTATTTTAAGTGTTCTGTTATTTTTCGAAAATCGTGAATTCCAGAAATAATTCTATAATTTTTCCATGGAAAACAATTAGAGTTTCACGTACCAGGATAGCTATCTGACAACCCTGTCTTAAAGAACCGATGCTATTGAATACGTGTCTGTACCAGAATTATCTTTGGGCACTTGACGTAGCTTAAACTATCACAGAACATCTTTTGGGCTTTTCGACTACGTGGTGAAAATTCCATGACTTTTTTCGTTTCTCGCTCTGCGCTTCGTCAACTAGGTTATTAGAGGGGGAAAGGGGGGGAGAAACGGGAAGGAAGGCGGCCATGGCCTTTTGAAGGAACCATCCTGGCATTCACCTGGAGTGATTTGAGATATCATGATAAACCCAAATCTGGGTGGCCTGCACGGAGATTAGAACCCGCGTCCTCCCGAATGCGAGCCCATAGCGTTACCGATCACACATAACGCTCGTTGACCCCTTAGCGCGAATTCCATGTTAAACTGTAGCTACAACCACGAGAATAGTGAATTATATGTATATATCTGTGGCATACGACTGGGGGCAAAGAACGGAAAGGAGTTAGGAATTTGGCCGTAGCTCTTAAGGTAACATCCCATTAGTCATCTAGAATTATTTTGAGAGACCGTGGAAAATCAAAATTCTGGTTGTTGGACCCGGGTTCGAATTTATTTCAATCTCTTACTGCCTAACCTAGCAAATAAAATTTTATTAATCCCTTGTGCCTGAAATGTAGATTTAGTTTGTGATCATGGTTATCTTCTTTTCCTCACCAATATACACTTTTATGCTGGTATTTCCTCTCTTCTTTGACGGAATCCTCTATCTCTTCATATCTTGCGTCAACCTCTTCATCTCAACGTATGCCTTACAACCTACGTCCTGAATAATCTGCTTCGTATATTCTAATCTCTGTCTTCTCCCACAGTTCCTTCCACTGTTCCCTCCACTAACAAGTTTACCAACCCTGAATGTCTCAAAATATGACCTACCACACTGTCTCTTCTTTCTGTAAGACTCTTCAACAAACTCCTTTCCTCGACCATCAAAAGATTTGTTATGATATTGTTAAACCGACGACATGGACATTCGCTGACACTAATTTCGGGAAATCATCCAAAACCCACATCTGAATAGCCAGTCCTGGAATCGATCCCGAGGGCTACCGAATGGCAGATCCGAATCTCAGTCATAGACCGGGTTCGGTTGGCGGAGAATGCATTTTTTTATTTCTTATTTTTTGGGGCTCCGGAGTTATTGCATAAGGTTGGAGTACCACGAACCCAATCATCGTTTGTAGCGCAAGATCCGCACACTTCTTATGAATTAGTGGTAAGGAATTGGCTGTTGTAGTGAGTGGTAGCCAATAACTCGGTTTGGGTCGAGTCAGGTAGCGGGGGTCGCTGAATGCCGTCTGTTGTTGGTGTCCTCTCCAATGCCGCTGCTCAAACAACCGCAGCGGGCCTTTGACGCGCTGATCCTCGAGGACTATCACCTGGGTGGCAGCCCGCATCCTCATTTTTCATACGCCTCGAGGACTCTAAGCCTGTACATCCCCCTAAGCCTATTTCCACGCCTGTTCCCGCGACTGTCCCGGTTGGGCTGACAGATTCAGGTGAAACTGAACAATGTCTGCTGTGGTCTGACGTAAGTCATCACAGTAATTCACAGTCAATACTAACCTATCTCCGTAACCACTGAGGCATTGGAGGTATTAATTAAATTTTGTGTAGGTCTTTCGTTATCCTCACTATAGAGTTGAAAATCACATGAGCAAAGGCTGATACAATAATTCAGTACAGTATAAATTGTAACTGGCTAAATGGTAGCCAAAACCGAAAGTCATATTTAAAATAATAATCGCGGAGGATCGAATCCTCTTTGAGGTTTTCCACAGTCACCTAAGTGAATTCTGGTATAGTCTACAATCTCCACTTCATAAATTACATATTTCACAAGCTTAAACACACACATCATAACATAAGTTATACGAATCGCAGACAGATGGAAGCACTAAGTTCCCCCTCCCCCCAAAAATGCTCCAGGAGCTGACAATCCCTACTCAGAGGAAACGTTGGAAAAATTCTTATTTGCTAGTAAGGGGGCATCCATAAATTACGTGAGGTGTTATTTCGGATTTTCGGACCCCCCCCCCCTCTCTAGTGACACTTCATGAGATCCGGTCCAACCCAAGTTCCCCCCCCCCCCAAAAAAAATCGATCTCGCAACTTTTTGTGTCTTTTTTTTTAAAAGCCGGTTACACCCCCACTTTTCGATGAAATACCCCCCCTTAAATAGAAGACTTTCGCGTCATTTGTAGAACCTTTTTTTCTTTAGCTCGACAGTCCAACTAAAATTTCGAAAACCTTACGCGAGATTTCCCCCACCCCTAATTTCAACTCACGTAATTTATGGATGCCCCTTAATGATAATAATTAAGTCTTTACGTGATACGATAGGATCCATTCGCAAATAAAACTAACTTTTTTTTTACTTCTGGCTTTACGTCTCGTCGACGTCAAGGTCATTAGAGACGGGATGGGACTGGGAACAAAGAACGGGATAGAACTCGGCCATGACCCTTTTGAAGGAAGCATCCCAGCATTTGCCTGGAGTTATTTGGGGAAATCATGGAAAACCCAAATCTGGATGCCCGGACGGGGATTCGAACCGGCGTCCTCCGGAATGCGATGCCGGTTGCCGGTGCGTTAACCGCTCACCCACCACGCTCGGTATAAAACTATCATTTATTTATTTAATCGTTTAACTATGGTTATTTCCTTTCACGGAAGCGGCGTACGTGTTAATGCTACGTCTTCTATTGGTTACTGGCATTAGCAACACAGCAACAACCTTGTATAGATATTCTGAAAATAAAAGATAGCTGTCCAATACTTAAACTTTTCGTCTGCGGGTCTGGTACAAAAAAGAAAAGTACACTGATCTGCACCTGCTTATTAGTGTGTTGGTCCACCTTTGGATTGCTATACAGCAGCGATTCGGCGTGGCATGGATTCGCGAAGTCCTTGTTAGGTTTCCGGAGTTGTCTGGCACCAGAGGTCTACGCACATATCACGGAATTACGGGCTGGTAGTTTAAGGCGCGGTTGCTGGGAACGAGCATCTCGGAAACGGTGAGGCTGTTCGCGTGCTACTGTGGTGAGCATCTACGCAGTGTGGTTGAGGGACGGTGAAACTACAACTGGGCGACAAGGTGGTGGACATCCACGCCTCATCACAGAACGTGGAGGACGGAGGCTTGCCCACTCTGTAAAGCAGGATAGGTGGTGATCTGTGGCAGATCTGACAGCAGAGTATAATGCTGTTCCAAGAACAAGTGTCCAGAACGGCCTACCAGACCCACTCAGCCTGCTATCATATGAGTACCGTGAGGAAAACTCCGCGGGAAGATAAAGAAAAAAGGACCTGACCGTGTCACTGACCACGGCACGTCCACTCTAGTGCCTACATTCAGGAAATATGAAAGCAGAGCTCTACCTCTGATAATCCTACGAAAATACTGTTTGAAAGCTGTGAAAACCCACTAACCTTATCTTTACCTATTAATTTAATGAAATCCAGTGTTATTGATATTATTTCGCACGCTTCTAACTATGCCTACTAATCTTCTTTACGTACTTTGTTTCCGTCAGTAATCTCTCGCCTCCAGCAGATTTGCAACATAGAATTCTTACGCTAAAACAAACTTAACCGGTAGCGTATTTTAAGTAAAACACGCTGCTATACTTTGAAACTCCGAATTATTTTTAAAGAAATTAAAAACATAGAAGGGCGCTAATGACCTCGATGTCGACGCTCCCTAAAGCAAAAAACAACAAACAACAGCAACAATAACAACAACGACAACGACAACGACAACAACAACATCAACAACGACGACGACGATAACAACGACGACGACGATAACAACAACGACGACGACAAGAACAACAACAACGGCGACGACGACGACGACGACGACAATGACGGCGACGACGACGACGACGAAGACGACGACGATAACAACAACGACGACGACAACGACAACAACAACAACGACGACGACGACAACGACTACGACGACAACGGCGACAGCGACGGCGGCGACGGCGGCGACGAAGATGTCGGCGACGACGGCGACGGCGACGACGACGACAACAACAATAACAACAAAATAGAAGTAAATAAATAAATACATGCTAGTTACCAAGTTCGCCCCTTTGTCTCAGTTGGTTGTGGCACCGTGATGGTGTCCGGCGCTGACACAGGATTAGCTGTTTCGAGTCCTGATGATGGGAGAAATATTCATCACCACGACCTGGCCTCCAGGCTATGAGAGTTTGTTGTGCACAGTACGTAATCACCAGATTGTGTGTCAAAGTCCGGGGTTAAACCCCAAACATCTCCGCAATGCTTACGGAGTGAGGGTATACAAAACTGTTGACGTTGATTCATCCTTTGGACGACGACGTTAAAGCTTGGTGGCAACTAGATGTCTTTCGGAAGAATAGGGCTAAATATGGCGACACAGACTTCATCCTCACCCTTCCTCTGCATTTCATTCATTCGCAACGCAAACATCAGTATACACTAAACATACACATATTTTGGCCCTCAGCACGAAAAAAATAACACGTATACACACTTATATCATTGGAGAAAGCAAGGGTGAACCAAATGGAGGTAGTAACAACCGTCCTGGTATGAGTACCCCAGTTTTCCTGTCATTTCTATTTTTTCTTATGGTTTCTACGTCTTGTTCATGTACAGATGCTTCAAACGACTGGGAACAAGAAAACGGAAGCAATTTGGATATTGCCTTTAGAAGGAACCATCCCCGGATAAGCCTGGAGTGATTTCAAACAGCAATGGAAAACCAAAATCTAGATTGCCGGGCACGGATTCGAATTCACGTCCTCGCGAATGCGAGTCCAGAGCGTTACTGTTCACCTACCACGCTAAATGTTGTTTTTAAAATTATGACGCCTACTGATAACAGGAAGGTATCTAGATCATCATAATGCTCATTTCTCGTGATTCGCCGCGTTGGTTCGGTGCCGTGTTCCCACGGTACACGTGATACCTGATCACGCCTTTGGCTACAGTAGCCAAATCGCGACCCCGCAGCTGTTTGCTATCAAGTTCCAGGAAGTGCGAACCTCAAAGGAACCTTCACGCAACTGTAAATGTGTTTCGTACCTCCAATTCCTGCTTGACATATAAATACCAAATAACTTTTCGGCAAATTAAACATAGAAGGATCTATGTTTAGGATTCCGATTTTTTTTTAAACAAACTCTGATTTATTATCGTAAGTTATTACTCACTTGCTATTACCCGCGACTTCGTAAGCGTGGACATAGAATTCTGTTGCTAGAATTGGATTCTGAGAGCAGCAAGTAACGTAAAAGTTGTCTCAAAAATCACTTAGTCGAGGTAATAAGTTGTATCTGTATATGATATTTATGGGCAGGCCAAATACAAACAGACAGCAAGAGAAGAAAAGCCTGAGCGACCAATATTACAGTGACTCTCACACGCTACCCGTCTATCTGTCAACGTTTGGTTAGGTTTAAAAATTTCGTGACACAATATGTTATTCATTTCGAAAACGTATGCTATGTCTCAATGATACATAATATTCCCTTATAAAAATTCAACAAGATCCATTGAGTCGTTTAGTCGTGAAAACGTAACAAACATACAGAGAGACTGAGCTACTTGCGGATTTGTAATCTTAGACTTTTTGTCTGTCGACAACAGCGCGTTGTAACTTGTGAACATTATAACATAAAAAAATTTGATAATGGTGAAACAACAACGATGTCAGAATGAATTGTGATATTAGTTTGAAATTGGTCACACGCGTCCCTCTAGTCATACCTTTAGAGAAAAAGTGTACATGAAAGAGAATTTAAACATGCCTTAGACGTGGTGCCCTCGAAAGTTGTGAAACTATGCATTTCAAAAGTAAAAAATAATTAAAAAAAAAAAACGCCATTTAAAGTCAAATTGTTCTTGCTAAAGATAGTATCAGAAATCTACAGCAACGAATCTAAAACTAAAATTCCCCATACCTTCTATTGTTACAAATTGAGCGTTTTTTAAATCTGGTCCAGGCTGCATTACAACCAAGCATTACGCCAGTTTATTGCCGAAAAAAAAGTTTAATTTTTCAATTCCTAGCTTCTTTGTTGTAACAGTTTACGTATTTTTTAAATGTGGTCCAGCTGGCCTGTTATGACGAAAATTTGACAGCGATATTACAGTCATCAAATAGTGTGTAGGTACTATCATTGGCGTGAACAATTTGAATGGAAATGGCGAGTTTGATTGCTTAAGTTGCATCGTTTCGTAATTTTCGCGTGTCACCACGTCTATGGTACGTTTAATTTCGCTTTCGTGTCCACTTTCTCTCAAAAGTTATGACCTGAGGAACGTGTGTGACAAATTTCATTTCCTTCTTACCTCGTTCTTATTTTACCACTGACAAATTTTCAATTGCATACATTTTAAGTTAATACCACCCCAAACTCCATATAACGAAAAATCTGGAAAAAATCATGCGATTGAAAATCACTAAAAAAAAAAAAAAAACTCCAGATTCTTACGTCGGAGAGGGAAGTTAAGCATGTGGTGTACTATTTTCACCCTTTTCCTTCTTCCAACATTCATTCATTGACAACATAAACAACAGAATACACTGAACATACGCAGTTATCAAAAAATAAATAAACAACTTTGGGGTAATGGGAAATGGCACCAGTTTAAATTTCTCGACGACAAAGTACCCACCAGACTTACGTTTGAGGAGGAAATAAGAAGTCTTTTGATCTACAACGATCATTTTTCGTCCCAGATGTTCCTACACACGTGCGATTATCTCGTGTTTGGTAACACAACCAGTCATACAAGATCAGGAACGAGTCAGACTCCAAAAACCCGTCGCCTGCTGACTCTTTTAACGGGAGCACGTCTTGAAGATTGAAGACCAGAACGTAATATAGTGACAACTGGTTTCCGATGGACTCCACCGCTGATTCTTGACCTACAATGACCGACTGACCTCGGCACTCGACTTCTGGATCCGGTCTGGAGGAAACTGAAAGGAGTATCTCTGGATACCGACTGGATTCGACCGGAACTCGTCATTCGCCCATCCAGCTACGGCATGATTTCCGTTTGGAACTGACTATGTTACATAGTAATTCGTTGGCAGAACCACATCTCCTTCAGCCTAATTCTTTGTTGATAAGTCAGTGTGTAATGGAGAAGTGTCGCTGAGATACCAAGTACTTAATTGGGTAATTTCATCCATTATCAATGGCTGCGTTGAAGTAAGATATGTTCTTTGATCTGGAGCAATTTCGACACTCTCGACGAAATTGATGCTTTTGACTATAACTTTATTATTTTCATCTGACGTCACCTGTACCAGGACGACGACCGTATACAGGGTAATTAATAAATCTTTCAGAGATTACGGACATATATTGTGCAGTGGCTATCACAGACATAGCATAAACTCTCCCTTCTATAGATACAGAACCTCTCAAAGTTTCAGTTTATAAATTGTGCTTGGGCGAGTTGCATGGTTTAGCTGCTAGAGTGCAGTCAAAATAACATGGTGTTCAGTGGTGAACACAAATGATTCTGCATCTTAGAATTCGCTAAATGTACGTTAATTGTGACGGTGCAGGAGAAATTTGTTATGATATATCAAACAGAACCACCCACAGGTACACCAACCCCTGTATTTATGGATCAGAAAAATGGTATGATCTGTGAGATGGAATGTGCGTGGTAGGAACTTCAATACATGACTGATGTCTATCGTGCCACTATTGGTGAACACATTGAGCAGCTGTCACGTACATCTGAACGTTTGTAAAATTCTGCATCTATAGATGTGGCCGTTTGTACGTACTCTATATGTAATTACCATTCCACATTAAATATCCGAAATTCCGTCGTATCTTATGAACTAACGCGTATTTTCCGATCATGTGCTTGCATATTTCAAAGGATTCTATATCTATGGTTCAGTGCAAATGCTTGAGTGTGTATCAGCTGGTATCTACCACCAGCAATCAGGATGATAAATTACTATTGTACTAACATAAAAGCAATGTTGAGACTCTTAGCATGGGTTACAATTGTCTCAGATATTTGTTACACGTTATGTTTGCGTTATAATGAAGAAGTTAAAATCGTGACGATAATCCACATATAATTTACAGTTTAGAAGATTGTGTGTGGCATAAAGATTTTTTTTTTTTTTTTTCTATCGTCAGTCTTTCAACTGGTTTGTGCCAATACTTCATCCCTTCCTGTCTTGAGCTAACCTCTCCATCTCAACATACTCCTTACAACCCACGTCCTCAATTATCTGCTTCATATATTCTAATCTCTGTCTTCCTCAATAGTTCTTACATTCGACTGTTCACTCCACTAACAAATTAACCAATCCAGCACGTCTCAAATTATGACCTACCAGCCTGTAGACAGAAAGTATTTTGCAACAAAACTAATCTCCCATCTGTGCATTTCTATCGATAATAGAACGAAGCCAGTCACTATACATGCAGACATCATCATGGGCTGTTATAATTCATATTTTTCGGTTGGAGGATCATCTGCATGAATACCATATCGTAGATGTGTTATTGTATCTTCATATGTGATGCACTGAATAACCTTTCTTGCTCTGTAACGGTGTATTTTACCTTTCAAAAAAAAGGTGAAGCATCCAGAAAGGGGGGAGGAAACGAAATGAAACCTCACGGGTTAAGAGAGTATGTGATGTTATTCCAGTGATTACAAAATAGAATCAAATTTACAATTAAGTTGGCAGTATGAGCCAAATTATTAGTATGAAGTTACACACCCTCTGGTTTTGATGCATGCATTGATTCGGTTAGGGAAGGTGTCGTGAAGCCGTTGTATCCTCTCCTTAGGTAAGCTGGCCACAACTGTTGTAACTGGTCCTTGATATCCTGGATACTGGCACTGGGACGGAGTTGACGTCAGAGCTGGTCCCACACATAATCTTAATTTGATGCGATTTAGCGCACGCTCCGGTGGCAATTTTCCAACACACCCTATAAACTTCAACTTTAAATCCTTTCAAAGTTTTTGGTAAATTATTCATTATTTCTCTTCACAATTTAGTTCAATCCTTAACCCACTTACCTACGAAAGAAAATCTTCCCACACAGTTATTCCTGAAATCTAGTATCAGCTGGTGATCATGGTCATCTTTTCCCATCCATGCATGTATCACACTTAATTCTTCCAACAGTATCTTTATGGTAAACGCCTCATCGCCAGTATACACCTTGTATAATACTACAACTCTCTTCACCCTTCTACTGTCTTCCTTTGAATTCCATTGCAGCTCCTTTGTCATATCAGTTACTGATTGTGTTCTTCGGTAATTTCCAGAGACAATTCTAGCAGCCCTTCTTTGCACACCTCCAACTCCTGTATTTGATACCAAAAATGTGGGCCACAAACTACACCACCATATTCAAGCAATGGTCTGATCAATGTTTTGTAACCCATATCCCATACTTCTCAGGTATAATCGCTCACTCTAAAGGCGCGTTCCCACGATCCCTTGTAACAAAGGCGAGACGGGACGGGATCTCATTAGCCGAAGTATAGGGACGACCGCGGGTCGCAGGTTAGTCCTAGTTTACCTCGCCGCCACCTCCGCACCACGTTGCCTAGTGTCGTTTGGCACAGAGCACTTTACAGCAACAGAAGGGGTGCGCACCGCTGCTGGAAACCGATGGCAACAGCGCTCCGCTACACACGTCTGTGATGTTTACCGAGTCAGAGTGGGTAGCTGCGTCTCTTCTCCGCTAGCAGAGGCGGCCCTGTTCCCATGGCGTATGGTTGAGTATTCGTCCCGTCCCGTCTCGCCTTCGTTACAAGGGATCGTGGGAACGCGCCTTAACAGGTCCAGGGAAGTTGCTACAATTTGATGGAACCTTTTGGTAATAGATCTAAGTATTTTATAAAATTAATCATTCAGTCGATGACTATTAAGAAGGTGGGTAACTACTTTGTCCAACATCTCCGTTGATTGACTTGGATGGTGACTGTGATACGACAGTATGGTGGTGTTCACTGATTTGTCGTCGGTCCGAATTAAGACGACGTTGTTGGCGAGAGTGTTTACCAATTCGGCGATAAGAGCCGGCTGCGACGCAGTCTTGAGTACGTGACTCTGTTGAGGTCCGCTCTCCCCTCCCCAAATGAAGCGTCACAAGATAAACAGGGGACGGCGTCTCCCCTAGCGTCGAGACGCCGGGGGACCGTCGTTCCTTCTGCGTGGCAGGTGGAGGGGACACCATCACCCGCGATCGATGGCGCTTCTTGGAGTGGTCCAAAAATACTGCCGTCTCCCCGGAGACTACACACCTCCGCCACTGTGCGTCCAGAGGAGAGCGCGTACACAACCACAGCATTGCCTTGCAAATGTCAGGACGAACATCCTACTACAATCAGCAGCTCACAGACAATATATCCTCCATACATTTTCAATTACCTGCTAGGGATAAAACGATACGAGTAAATACAAGTACTTACTCGATACATTCCTTCCGATGCCAAGTACTTTGTGTATCGATACTTTAAAAATAAGTATCAAGTAGATATCAGTTAAAAGTACTCGTATCGATGTGTATACCAATGTCACGAATATCATGATTTCATTTAACACGTTAATTGATACATTAAACGCTCATCTACATTGTGAAGAATATTTTTTTGGTTGTCGTTAAAAAAAACAAAAAAAAACAAAAAAACAAAAACAAAAAACAAACAAACTCTGCCGAAAAATACAGACCGATAATGGAGTTCCTGAGGGATTTATTAAAAAAAATTATTCTTGATGTTAAGACACGTTGGAATTCACTGTATTATATGTATTATATTATAGATTTTTGGATATGTCGAAAATTGCTCGCAGCTTTTACTCGATGCTACAGATAGTCCTGAATTGGTGACTGGACAAGAAATTGAAACGTCGTGTTTTTACACCACCATCCGGCTGGACACCCGAGAAGATTTTGTTGCAAGAAATTGAAATATTGAAACAGGTAGTCCCCTTGCTACAACCATTCGAATTTGTCACAAGAGAATCTTCAGGCCAGAATTATGTTACCTTATCCAAAATCATACGTAGGTCGCAGATAATAAAATTTTCATCACCAATAGAATGTGTCACTCAGTTGCAAACAAACCTACTGGCTGAATGTAAAAAAAGATTTGTTCTCATTGAATTTAACACCCTTGTAGCTTTGGGAACAATTTTAGACCCACGTTTCAAAAACCTTCATTTTCAAGATGCAAGTGCATGTGGGAGGGCGATACAAAAAATAAATAATATTATTGAAGAAGATCCGACAATGTCAACCAGTGGATCTGAAGAAGAAGCAACCCACGAAGATTTTGATTTTTGGTTACACCATAAACAAGTTGCAGTTGACCAAAAGCGGCGCCGTGCTAACTCTAAAGCCGATGAAGTTTCAGTTTATTCGGCTAATCCAGTCTGCGCTTTAAATGCCAACCCATCAGAGGGATGGAAAGAATTAAAACCCGTATTTCCATGCTTATACAAACAAGCGAGAATTTATTTAGACATTGTCGGTACCTCTGTACCCTGTGAAAGGCTTTTTTTCCAAAGCTTGCGCAACAATGATTACATACAGAAGAAAAACAAATATTTTTAGGGAGCACTGCAAAAACAGATTTTTTTCATAAAATTAGTTTTATTTTGTCCTAGTCGGTATTATTCCTGTAACAATCAGTAAGGTGAAAATGTCATTAATATCTTTCGTCCAATAAATATATATTTTTATATCAATAAAGACTACCAACACTTATTATATTATTATTATTATTATTATTATTACTCCGCGATTCACTATAAGTGTGTGGCGGAGGGTGCATAGCACCTATCGAGAAGGGTTATGGTTTGGAAGGGTTATAAGGGATATGGCAGGAGGCGCCCATGGGCTATTGTGAGGAACCATCCCCGCATTCGCGTGGAGTGATCTGGGAAAACCATGGAAAACCCAGATCAGGATGGCTGGAGTGCTTTATCGAAAGCTACTCCTGTCGGATTTTAAGTTTACTCGCCCGGTAAATCCTTTCTATTCCATTCCCTAATCGCTCGTGGGAAAAATGAGTACAGAAATGAATATACTGCTTTTTTTAAATTATTCCGAATTTCACTACGAAAAATCAATCGATGCTAGTAAGTATCGATACGTTTCAATGGATACCGAATAAGTATCGATGCTTTACGACCGATACTGTATCGAGTAAAAGTATCGATACCTCAGTGGTATCGTTTTATCCCTATTACCTGCTTCATATATTCTAATCTTTGTCTATCTCTACACTTCTTTCCTTCGACTGTTCCCACCTCTAACAATTTAACCAATCCCGCATGTCTTAAAATGTGATCCACCAATCTGTCTCTTCATTCTGTAAGACTCTTCCACAAGTTTCTTTCCTCATCCAAAATTTCGAGAACACGTTCATTTCGTACTTTGTCTATGCGCTTAAATTTCAGTATCCTTTTATAGCACCACGTTTCAAATGCTTCAATTTTCCTTCTTTCAAAGCTGTACTATGAAATAGCAACAATACATATTAAGTTCATGAAACAATTAGATAAAATTACTGCGCCAGCCATCATCGGCATTATTAATTCAATTTGGCCGTGAAAACAATATTATGTAAAGAATTCTTCTTTGAAGATTACGGTACACACACTCACAAATCACTCAGATCCCAAAATGTCTCAAACTTAATGGTTTAATAATGCTAATTCTTTCTATCGCCTTTTCCGTGAGTACGAGTATGTCTACAAATAGCGATCTCGTCACACCCTCACTTTCATTGATAAATTTTGCTGTGGAAAAATTCAAGTATTCGCAAAAACTGACTGAAGAGAGTAGTAGAAATGCGGATAAATAGTCACGTATGAGACGTATCAAGGTCTCTGCATAACGTGTCGGTACATACGACAAACCGATACTTGACGTAGTTTGCAAAGTTGACGTAGGGAGTGCAAATATATGGTAACAGGTAGGTGACAATAATCCCGTGTGACAGTTGACCTCTGAAACTTGTTTTCCCGTTAAAAGCGTGGTTCGCTAAGCCGGTGTGGGGAGACGAACACAATGAGGCTACAGACACAATGGTGAAGGACGCCCGGGTTTTCACCCCGACACCCCAAATGTGTTTGTGCCACCTGCCCAGGTGTCTGCAAGGTTATCGGAACAAGGTGCTTATTGCTTCCACACGATTATCGATGGCTGCAAGCACTCCAGCAAAAACGAAGAACAAGTTCAATAACGCATGCTATAGGTAGCTTTCTGCGATGTGATTGGAATGTCGGATAAATTTAAGCCATAGCAGGTAAAGAACACGCTACAGAAAAAGAAAACAGATGCTGTCGTGGAGAAGACTGAGACTGGAAAGTAAGAATAGATTCAGGAAATAGGAGGTAGTGAGAATCAGAAAAGAGAATGGTAGCCAACATCCAGAAGAGAAAGGTGAACAGCAATGGGCACAGAATAAGAAAAGAATATGTGATAAAATAAAAGAATAGTGAAGGATAGGAAGAGTGAGAATAAGGATCCAAATATGGGGTAGTGAGGAAGTAGATATGTGGATATGAAGGAGAGAGAAAGAAAATCATAGGTAAAGAAGGTAGTATGCTATCATCAACATCGCAATCAAAAAGCTCAACTGAGATAAACTACGAGTTTGAAATATGGACTTGAATTAAATTTAAAAAAAAAAGGAAACATGGAGCTGATTTGCTGCAAGAAATTACTGATCAGACCAGTTTACAGATATCTTTTGGAAAACGAAAGTAATGACTAACATCAAAGATACTCCACCAAAACTTCAAACCAAATACGGAGACACTAATCGAGTGGAAAAATGTAGGTAGCTGGGTGAGATAATCATGAAAAATGGATTGGACAAAGAATCTATTAGGGAAAGGATTCGCAAACTGGAAATAGCCTACCTAATATCGCGAGAGATCTACAAAAAAAATGGCTTTCACAAAATATTAAGATATGTGATTATGAAACAGTTCTGAAACTAGTAGCTTTGCATGCAGCCGAAACGTTGTTCCGGATAAAGGACTCTTGTGAGAGTTCGAGAAAAAAGAATGAAAAATTATTAGAGGAATTCTGGGTTCCAATTTCAAGAATGGCGTCCATCAAAAGAGATCCAACAATGAAATCTACAGCAAAATAGAGAAAAAATATTTAATTTATTTGATTCAAACCCCAAACCTGTAGTACCCTGGTTTGTAAATATTGAAGAAGTCCTTCATTTGATGGGTTTAGAACCAGAAGATCCTTTCAATAGTGATCTTTTTCGGAAGAAGTTGATGGCAAATGTGATAAGCCGAGACGGACACTCCAAAAGAAGACGCGGTACACCCTGGACAGAAGAGCGCAAACAAGCCACTCAAAAGGAGTGAAGGACTTCTGGGCCAAAAATAAGATGAAATTCGCTGCCAATTGCACAAAGGCTTAAGGTGGTCCTAGTTGCCTGAAGGAATTTATGTAAAACCGAAAGACTACAGACGCGCCGATGTAGAGACTAGAGAAGAATAAGACTGGAAAGGAAGAATACAGTAAAGGATAAAGAGGTAGTAAGAAGCAGAAAAGACAATGATATCTCTCTTTTTTTTGTTATATCTTTACGCCTCGTCAACGTCGAGATCATTAGAGGCGGGGAAGGAATGGGTGCAAAGAACGGGAAGAAATTCGACCATGACGTTTTGAAGGAAGCATCCTGGCATTTAGGGAAACTATGAAAACACCAATATGGATAGTCAGATGGGGATTCGAACCTGTTATAAGATCGGTCGTGGTTTATTTAAAATGATAATTAATTAGTCCTCAATGTATTTCAGTTTAGACGTGTTTTTATTTTCAAACACTATGTCAACAATACAGGTTACATGCATTCATACAGACCAGAGATTGCATACTACACTTTTTTCCACAGACAATACAGTACTTCGCTGTCGTAAGTTGAGTCTGTTTGAACTACTACTGTCCTTCTGCTGATTTCTTTATATAGGCTCCATCGAAATTTCTAGAACACTACAAAAGCTTCCGCCAGATAATTCTTGAACATTAACAATACTTAAACAATTGAAACATATTAAAAACAATCGTAATTAATACATAATCATTTAACATCATTACAAAATGGTCAGAAATGGAAATTAAAGATACTTAAACACAAAATTATTCACAGAAATGATTTTAAATTGTAGCAAATTATCATTTATACATCGTAACTTGCATTAATACTTGGAATTACAAACATTTAAGCAATTCTCTTGCACAGTTCTGTTCTTAAACATACTAAATGGCCTCTAAATAATTTCTTTTCATAAAACAAAGTCTATATACATTGATTTACAGGAAATTTTGAAACAAACATACCAGATCATATTCAACCAAACTTTAGCTTACTACCAATACTTTATAAAATACAATTACATTTAATTTTAGGTTTGAGGGCTGTTACACCGTGTCCTCCTGAATGCGAGGCCAGAGTGTTACTGCTCACTCACGATACTCAGTGATAATGATATCGGAGATCTAGAAAAGAAAGGTGGACTGAAACGGGGAGAGAATAATAAGAAAACATTTGATAAAGGAAAAGAATAGTAAACGATAGGATGAACAAGAAGAAAGGTCCAAATGTGGGATAGAAAGGGGATATGTCAATAGAAAGGGGCTAGAAAGAAAACAGTAGGGTCTACATAGGAGACGAAGGTAACTAATTGTGATAGAGCAACTGAAAAGACCGACTTAGGTACCTGTCGCGGCCGCAGCATTTTAATCAGTCCTGGTTGTTCGCCCGCACCTCGTAGCACGTGTGCTGCTAACTCAATTTGGCTGCGGAGTTCGCACAACTCAGTTACGACTTCCTCCACAGCTGCTGTGGCCGACAACGGCAGAGTAGACTGACAAACCAGAGGCGCAAGGGGCGGGACCAGAGTTTTAATGACTCTCATGTTGTGGACGAAAACCCACCACATGTCTAAGAACCATCAACCTGGTTTTATAGCATGCTTAGTAACTTGTGAGGGTTGAGATCCGCATTCATCCTCACGCGTTCGGTAGTAATATCTTCGAGTTAAATAAGACGACCACAAGGATCAATATTTAGTTCACTGTTATTCCTAATGTATATGAATCATATCCCTTACGCCTATACGCCTCGTCGACGTCGAGGTCATTAGCGGCGGGATGGGACTCGTGACAAGGAACCGACCTTTTGAAGGAAGCATCCCAGAAATCACCTGGAGTGATTTGGGGAAACCATTGAAAACCCGAATCTGGATGCCCGGAAGAGGATTAGAACCCGAATGTGAGGCCAGAGCGTTAACCGCTCACCCACCACGCTTGGTATATTCCATATTGATGGTATTGAAATTATGTAGTTATTTGCGAAGTTTCCACCACATTATCCAACCACGAATACAGAAAAAAGTCATTCATAGTGTGCTTAGGTGTCATTCCGGAAGCGCAACTGGCAAAGAAACTACGACGCTCCTAGTTATTATAAAAAAAGATACCAGTGTATAAGGAGATGAAAAAACCAATTGCATCCATATTATTTTATGTAGAAGTAAGACATTACACTCCTCATACTAAACTCTTAATCGTAAGTCACTAGACGTTGACTTTTTCTTTCTTCCTTATATTTTTCCTGTCATGTTTCTAGACTACTGTGATGCAATCCTTCATCTCTTCCTATCTTGCGTTAATCTCTTCATCTCCACATACCACTTACAACTTACGTCCTCAATTATCTGCATCATATATTCTTATCTTTTTCATCCTCCACAGGTCTTACCTTCCGTTACCTCAAATAACAAATTAACCAAACACGCTTGTCTTAAAATATTACCTATTTTCTTCTTTCTGTAAGACTCTTCCACAAACTTCTTTCGTTACCCATCATTTCCTAATAAAAATAGGTCCATTTTGGACTTTATCCGTTCACTTAATTTTCAATATCCTCCTGTAGCACCACGTTTCAACTGCTTCAATTTTCCTTTTGACTGGTATTCCTGAGGTCCATGATTCGCTGCCATAAAGTGCTGTACTCCACACATTCATTTTTAAAAAAGTTTCTAATTACTCCTTGTAAATATTTGAAACTAAAAGATTTTTCCGGAAGGTTCTTTTCGCTATTGCTATTAACATCATTCTCGCTTCTACAATGGGTTGCAATTTTATTTCCTAAGAAACACAGTTCAATTATTTCTCGTATTACTACCTATACTGTATGTACAGTTTTACTGCTATTATTGCTGTAATTTCTTCACTTTTTCCTTGCTTTGGTTTACATTCAGCTCAAAAGGTCCTTCAGTATTTTGTTCATGCCATTCAGTAACCTCTGCATTTTCTACAAACAGGAAAATGTCATAAGCAAATCGTAGAATGTCGATTGTTTCTCGTTGAACACTCATTCCACATTAACATTTTTTTTTACTTCTATTACTGCTTCCTCTTTATACGCTGAATATTGTAAAGTTTACCATATTTTGTTGTTAACTCACCTTTATTTTAATTAAGAAAATGTTTACTATGTGTTGCAGATTTTACACTGATGTGTGTATATAGGATATGCTGTTGTTGACCTCAAGCAATACCATATTTTTATTAATCTATATATATAAAGATGAATGTATGTATGTTTTTTTTGTATGTTTGTTTGTTTGTATGTTTGTATGTTTGTTTGTTTTTCATACAAATCCAAAGTTTTCATCCGATCTCGATGAAACTTTGCACACTTATCCTTTGAAACAAGGAGAAAAATACTGTACATTTGGTTGAAAAATTATCTGTATAAATAAAACATGTTGTCTCATAATTTCGAAATACTACTGAACGGCGATAGGCAAACGCGTTGGATATGGACGTCTCTGTACCGTTTTTTCGTGTAGCGGTCAGGCAGCTCAGTGGTTAAAGCGCTTGCTTACATATGTTTGGGTCGTGGTCTCCATTTCAGATCTCCGTGGAGGATAAGATTTTTAAAAATTGTTTTTGATCGTAAGAGTCACGCCCGGGCCGTAGGTTATTCGGATTGAATGTTAAACTGCAGATATCACAAAGTTAGGGGTGCAATGCGAGGCAAATCGTAGGTAGTCTTGCAATGCTGTAGGTATACACTTTTTTACGTTATAATGATCCCTCAGGTGTTGTTCGCAGTCAGTGTGTGAGTGTGAACCACAGTAATATTATTATAAATACGGAAGTAAGTCTCTGTCTTTTTGTTACTTTTTAACGACTAAATGGCTATATCGATATTGATGGAATTTAACAAGAAAATCTGTATGAAGAGCACAGGACATTTTTTTCCAGTATGATTAACAGTTGTAGTCACGAAATTTTGAGAACTTATCGAATGGTGACAGAAATATGTTGGAAATTGATTCTCTTCAAGAGACAGGTTCGACAGTAGGATGATATGGTGATAGCTTTCCTGTCATATTATGCCGATTCGGTATTTTTTGGGACCAATCCTTCGTTACCAACAAATTTCTATAGCTATTCAATTCTGGCAAAAAAAAAAAAAAAAAAATTCTTAATCCACGCGTACGGAGTCGCGAGTCCGAGCTAGTATCTAATATTACTGGTAGGTCGTTTAGGTATATAACACAGAGGAGGAGACCAAGAATTGATCCTTGAGGTTTCCATATTTTATTCTACCCCTTCCTGAATTTAAAAAAAAAAAAAAAAAACCTGCAATCTAAATCTTGAAGTATACTCTTTGCAAGGACGATTTATATCACAGCTCACACTTCTAGTAATACCACAGTCTTCTAATTTTGAGTTTTTTATTACGATACAGGCCCAAGGGATAAAAACATTGGCTTATAATAAGAAAATGTGTTGAATTTCACCAACTGATTCCTGAGAAATATGCAAGAAATACCGTAAATGATTCTAGAGTGTTGTTTCTTTGAGTACTGGGTGTGATGCAAACCCATTCTATCGACAAGTCGGGTCTACCCTCTCCCCAAATGCTGTGGCACTGTAGCAGTCTCCCTGTGGATGC
The DNA here is from genome assembly GCA_031002005.1 of Vandiemenella viatica. Taxonomy (NCBI): domain Eukaryota; kingdom Metazoa; phylum Arthropoda; class Insecta; order Orthoptera; family Morabidae; genus Vandiemenella; species Vandiemenella viatica. The sequence goes on from CM061918.1 coordinate 111,713,024, forward strand.
AAAACACAGGCCTCCCAGGGCGACCCCACGTAAATGGAGGGGGGCGGGGGGGGGATGAGGTTAGGGACAGACTGATGGCTGCCGCCCGCACCCCCGGCGCCATCTTGGATGCAAATTCCGGGCGACCACTGTGCCTGCAACGTGGAGTGCCTCAGGGATGTATGTTGGGACCAGATTATTCCGCATGCCAGCTAACCTGTTACCGAGGTATTCAATACACCTTCCAGCTATAATGTAATGTAAACAGCGTTCTAATGTCCTTTTCTATCCCACCAATTCTTTTTACTTCCCTTTACAGCAGAACAGGATAATCATGTATTTACGTTTAGTGAGTTAGATGAAACTAATAGAATATTATATATTGAACCACAGAGAAGAAAATTATATGATGTACTGATCAATAATCCCTTTGAAGGCCTTGGAAATTTTGTGTTAAGCATAATTAAGCTGGCCATTTCTCATACGAAGATTCATAGCGATTGCTGAATCCAGTTTTCGATTATGGAGAAGATTGTTGGTAAATACTCAACGTGAAGGACGCTCCTAATTTTGACGACTCCTGCTTTCGAATTAGTGCCCAGAATCAGGATAAAGAATATCCGCCATGATAAAATGAGTTACGCCTGCTAACTGGACGTGATCTCAATAGATCGGCAACGTTCAGCGAGTCCGATGATGCCCGACGTGTTAGTCATACCGGTCGCCACCGTAGCGTTGCTTCGCAAACCATGAAATTTTTTAAAAAATGCTTATTTTTTTTAAAAAAAATTATTTACGACGACTGGAGGCAGAAATTGATGTGTGCTCTGTGGCAGCATAAGATGTGATTTTTTTTTTTTTTTGACGGAAGATAGCATGTAGGGAAGTTTATTAAAAATTCAGAGAAACTTTACTCCAAACGTTGATAATCATTAAATATACTAATCAAATAAATAATAGTTACTCGTTTCTTGAAATTATAATATATTTAAAACATTGCCGGTAATAAAAATAGGATCGGATGCTGTAGGAGAAGTGAGTGAGTTCTGTTACTTGGGAAGTAAAATTACAACCGATGGCCGAAGCAGGAATGATGTTAAAAGCAGAATAGCGCTAGCAAAAAGAGCCTTCATGAAAAAGAGAAACCTTTTAGTTTCAAATATTGATCTAGTAATTAGAAAGAACTTTTTAAAACTCTATGTTTGGAGCACAGCACTTTACGGTAGCGAAGCATGGACTTTAGGAATACCTGAAAGAAAGAAAATTGAAGCATTTGAAATGTGGTGCTACAGAAGAATGCTAAAAATTAGGTGGACAGACAAAGTAAGAAATGAACGAGTTTTGGAAATGATGGGTGAGAAAAGAAGTTTATGGAAGAAACTTACAGGAAGAAGAGACAGGCTTTTAGGTCATATTTTGAGACATGCTGAATTGGTTAATTTGTTAGTGGAGGGAACAGTTGAAGGTAAGAACTGTAGAGGTAGACAGAGATTAGAATATATGTAGCAGATAATAGAGGACGTGGGTTGTAAGGGGTATGTAGAAATGAAGAGGTTAGCACAGGATAGGAAGGGATGGAGGATTGCTTCAAACCAGTCTAAAGACTGACGACAAAAAAAAAAAAAAAAAAAAAAAAAAAAAAAAAATATTTTTTGCATTTGAAATAAAAACTGTTATTTAAAGAGATACTAGCTAAATACTCCGAGAACAATGATTATAGAAAGTTTCTTCACGAAAACAATCAATAAAAGAGATAATTATTAATCGTTATTCGATTTGCCTTAGAAAGTTTCCAGATCAAGTTCTTACTACAACCACATTGACTTTTTTGTTAAAAGTAGTATATTAATTAACACATAGTGAAATATGTCCACTGGCGAAGCATGAATATGTTATAACGGATTTCAGATGGTTCTTAGTGGAAAGAAAGGACCCTGGAGCCTACTACTTTTTTACATGTTTGGGACTTCTAAAGGTTCCAATAACAAATTTGTAGAATAGAAGAATCATGTTGAAACTATTTGAGAATGCAACTGGGGTAGTCCGATTTGGAAAATGAAAAGTGGAATAGAAGGTTACATAAGGAGAGAAGTAGGGTAGTATTCTTTCCCCTGTTCGGTTCAATGCATAGGTGCAAGAATTATAGGATCCTACGAGGGAACAAGTAAAGGCAGGAATTTCCGTCACGGACAAAACATAGATATGCTGATATTTGCAGATGACATTGCAGCTTTTTCAGGAAATAAAACTGATATATGTGAAACACTTGCTACAGTGAAAGAGCTCCTTACTGAGGATTATAACCTGAAAATAGACAAGAAAAGGACTAAAGTATTCATTTACGGCAGGGACTTACAGAAACGAATACAGCTAAAATTACACGAACAATTAAAGAATTCAGATATCTAGGTAGTACAGTCACAGAAGACATGAGAAGCAGAAAAGAAATAGCATCTAGAATCAACCCAGCTAAGCAAGGAATAAAGGAAAGAAACCATTTACTTCTAACTAAATCAGCCTGTTAACACGTAAGAATGTTCTAAAAACATATTTAATTTTTTAATTTAATTGCAATGGAGCACAGGCTCCGGTGGCAATATCCCTACACACCCATCGTCCCCCTATCCTGCACCCACCTACATTTGCCCTCCACAAATTTTATCTTTAAATTCCTTCAAAGTTTTCGGTAAATTATTCATCATTTCTCTTGGTAACTCATTCCAATCCCTGACACCCTTACCTAAAAAAGAGAATGTCTGGTGGACCTTGGAATCAGACGAATGTTGAAAATAAACTGGAAAGATTATGTCATCAGCGATAAAATATTCAGTAGAGTTTCTGAGGAACGAAGATTCTGGAAAGACTTACGAAAAAAAGATACAATGGCTTGGTGAGGGTAATTCTTCAAGGAATAGGATGATTAAGCTATATGAACCAAATTATGAATGACATGAAGCAGCCATGTCGAATTAAAAAGGAAGGCATAAGTGAATAATTGATACAAATTAATTCTCGGATTGATAAACAAAATAAGACAATGGGTACTGTATAATCGGAAAATTAGTAGCTTATCAGTTCGAAAAGCAAACTATATCCTGCCCTATGGCATATCACCATGAGCAGTTTACATTTTGATCACATAGCTTTTGCGTCTTCGTACAGACAAGCTCATAAAAACTCCTAATTTGACTGTTTAGCAGTTAAGTCATCAATAACAAACAATACATTTAGTGCGGAGTTAAGCAAAGTATTATTAATTGAAAGATTCACTGACTATTCTTTTGCATTTTAATATATAACAAAGATGTATAAAAGTACCTGCGAGAAAAAGTAGTATTGCTTGTTTCAGTGGATCTTACAAAACAAATCAGTATGCAGTGGTAAAAAGACTGAGAAAGACAATGGTTGCGAAGGTGTATTATCGAACGAAAGGGTGGTTTGATTTTATCTGAACAAAAGTGCCTTTCGCACACCTACTAATTTTGTTGTTCAGTTATTCTCTTGCGTCAATAGGAAAACAATAAAGAAGCATAATTTGTGTAAAGTCTCCATCCATCTTATCTGCCAAGTTTTATATAGGGAATACTGTTTTGCAATATAATATTTTTGAAATTAAATTACATTGCACTGGAGCGTATGCTCCGGTGGCAATTTCCCTAAATACCCATCTTCCCCCTTTTCTGCATCCACTTACATTTACAAATTTTAATTTTCAATTCCTTCAACGTTTTTGGCAAATTATTCATTTCTCCTGGTAACTTATTCCAATCCTTGGCAACCTTACCTAAAAAAGAGAATCTTCCTATATCCTTGTGCCTGAAATCGAGTGCCAGCTTCTAATCATGGTCATCTTTTCCATTCCATTCATTACTTTCAATTCTTACACCAACATCTTTCCATGCCTCATCAGCAGTCATACACATCTGCACACACAGCCACACACACACACACACACACACACACACACACACACACACACACACACACACACAATCACAGACACGTGAACACACCGCACACACAAACACGCGTGCACATACACACAGACCCACTCACAAACACACACACACACACACTCACACACACAGACACACAGACACACACACAATCTCAGACACGCGAACACACCGCACACACAAACACGCGTGCACATACACACAGTCGCACACACAAACACACACAGTCGCACACACAAACACACACACACACAAACACACAATACACACACCCACACGCACACAAGCACGCACGCACGCACGCACGCACACATAGACACACACACACAATCACAGACACGCGAACACACCGCACACACAAACTCCCGTGCACATACACACAGACGCACTCACAAACACACACACACACACACACACACACACACACACACACGAACACACGCACGCACACACAGACACACACACAATCACAGACACGCGAACACACCGCACACACAAACACGCGTGCACATACACACAGACGCACTCACAAACACACACACACATCCACACGCCACATACACACGCGCACACACTCGGCACACACACATACACACACACATATATATATATATATTACAGTTTTTAACCCCAGATTTTCTTAAATGAAGGCCCACCAGGCAGAACTGCTTTAGGGCGAGAAACCATAGGAGACCTACTATCCTTCAGACTTGCTCGTTGTGCTACCGCGATTTCCTCACCGAAGACTTAGTGAGTGCTAATGAGGCTCACATTGACGAAGTCACTGAAAAACAAAGCTTTTTAAATAAACATTGCACCAACTGATCAGAAATTGTTACGAATGGTGCCAACGTGCAGTGGAAGACGAATGGCTCCGGGGGCAAGGTATGAAGCGAACCCGCGTGGGAGTCGAACAGCTGGGAGCGACAGCAAACACGGGAGAGATGACCCCGCGACGTCGCTGTTTATTCTGCTTATCCCGTCCGTCGCCTTGCTCCAGACACGCCACTTGCAGCGGGACGCGGGATAAAGGAGAGACGAAATAAAAAAGAGGAGGGTAGGGGAAAATAAGAAACAGTTTTGCGAATAATTTCCTAGCCGTTGAGCGGGCGTTGTCACACACACGTTTGTTCCGCATGTGTGGATGTTTTCACTGCCGCCTCCTCGGAGCGGGGGAGAGGGGAGGGAATATAAAGACGATATACGAGTAGCCAAGAGCCGACGTGGAGACGTTTTTAAAGTGAGTAGCGTCTGTACGTGTTGGATTCCCTACTGGGGACACAGGAGACCTGGGTCGCAGGTAGTGGGTAAACTTGTCACACAACACCCTGGATGCACTGTGCATTACTCCACGCTACAGTGTTCCATGATGTTGTGACATGTTGTCCTGTACTATCAGTCACACCCGGTCCCTATTAGCAGGGCCGGCGCTAGGAATTTAGGGCCCGGGGTAAAATGGGAGACCTTCTTTTTTTTTTTTTTTTTTTTAGCTCTACACCCCCTGCAGCCGGTGATCAGGCCCTGCCTATTAGCTTTAATTAGTATAATTTTACTTTCATCGTATTTAAATTAACACACAGAGTGGTGGACGAGCGTAACGTTATGGCGTCGCATTCGGAACGACACAGGTTCGATTTCCCGTCCGGCTCTCCAGGTTTCCAAGGTTATAACGCCAGCTGAATGCCGGGATGGTTCCCTCAAAAGGGCACGGCCGAATTCCTTCCCATTCCTTGCTCCCAAATCATTCCCGTCTCTAATGACCATGACGTGGACGAGGTGTAAAACCATAGACAAAATTAAATAAATCAACTTTCTTGGTTTTTAAACAATCTTGCCTACAGTACTAACAATAATGAATTTTTCGTGTATTGGGGATCCATTGTAAGAGTAGCGCGTGGCATTATGGGGCGTCCGTTAATTACGTGAGGTGTTTTTCTGGAATTCCGGACCCCCCTCCCTTTTTCTAGTGAGACTTGGTGAGATTTGGTCGGACCCCCCCTCCCCTAAGATGACGTAAGACTATCACGGTACCTCTCTCCCTCCTAATCGTCCTTTAAGTTTTTGAGACTTTTTTTCTAGTTCTACTGTCCTTTCTAGAATTTAAAAGCCTAACGTGAGATTTCCTTCGCCCCCCCTCCCCCTTGGTGAGATTTTGTCGGACCCCCCTTCTATTTAGGGACGCCCCCTTATCAGAATTTAAGACCAGACTTTCCAGGCGTGTAATAAAGACAGCGATGGTGGCGATCCCATAAGGAATGACGATTCTTTCCCAAAAAGATCGATTATTGAATCGCTTCGAATCGAAATTTGATAAATCTATTCACAAAAAAAAATCGGTCTAAAAGATCGACTTTCTATAAATTGATCTTTTTTCGATTTGCTTTTCGTGTTCGTATTTTAAATATAATTCCAATCATTGAAAACAAAAAGGACACCATAATAATCGATATTTTATCATTTTTAAAATAATGAAAGTTTTTTTTTTACAACTAATTCAAAGAATCAGGTATACAAGAAGACATTTATTTCAAAAATTTGTTGGTTACATAAATCAGTTTTTAAATGATATAGTTTACAGTTCCCAGTGCTTAATGTCCAAGGTTTTCAGGTACAACATTCAGGCCAGTCTATTAGGATCCAAGCGGTTGCGATGATACTGGCAGTAAAAATTACGCCCGCAAGGTACTGATGACCCCATTATACAGATATACTTCATGGCTGTTGAGTAAACTTGATAATAAATTGATTTTTTTTTTGTCAGTAAAATATAGGATCATACTTTAGTTGCACAACTGCATATGTAGAAAATACTTTTCACATTCGATTTTCAAGGGTGAAATATCGATTCAGTACTAAAAATCGTTTTAAAACATCGATTGTTTTTGACTAAAATATCGATTCTTCGATTAATCGATTTCAGATCGCCATCCCTAATTCACATTAAGTGACGTTATGGCGTAGGTTAGATTGAATGTGCTAATGCCAAAAGCATGAAAGTGTGAAGGTTATAATAGAATAAACATTTAAATACGAGGAATTAAACTAACAGGAAAAATTGTCAAGATTCTCTCTCGAATGTCTTTTCAGATAACGCTAATAGCAACTTAATTAATTAGTTCTTCAATTAAAAGGATACTGTCGTAAGGCCACCAGGTGACTTTTTTTAACCATTCGCCAAGGGATAATGATTGACACACATTCTGAATTAATTAAATAGTTCATTCAAATTACAAGACCGTGGATATACTCTTTATTGCGTCGTAATCTTCATCGGATTACAAAATAAAGTCCAGCTATTAAACTTCAGCGAACAGAACTACTCGAATAATATTCCTGCTTGACGACTCAAAGACAATTACCATCTCCGCGAGTTTAGGTAGTCGGCAGAGAAATATCCAGAACATAATAACGTTTCTCGGGCGTTAACAATGACGTTGACAATCAAAATCATACGAAAACAATTAAACTTGCATAAAATGACTCACAATCATTATCAAACAGTTTAAAATGGAATCTAAAGCTATTTACATGTATTTAAATATAAAATGGGCAACGCAAACCACTCCAAATAGCTGAAAATCGACTTCAAAGCGCCGTGGTTTTTATAACATTTATGATTACGAGCATTCAACTAATATTTCACACATTATACTGCTTATGATCATATTACACATCTTTAACAGAGTATCCTTCCATAAAAGCATTATTCATTCAAATGAGAAATATAAAAAATAATAATTAATCAACTTTCGTCTCTCTTTTCCTAAGATTAAAATTCACGAGTCGTAAAAACCCTGAAGCAGATATTAGTAGAGTTTGCGTAAAACAGTAATGATAACAATGAAGAAATGCATACCAAAACTGGAAATGGATGTAAAACCGATGCATTTTTTTTAATCCTTTTAGGGACTACGGTTATTGAACTTGGTTTCCTCATCTGAATTTCCTACTCCGTCGCCAATACGGCTTCTTCCTCTGGATCATTCTTGCTCTTTCTTCTTCTGAGAATACCCTGATTTTCCTGTTTGGTTTTTCTTCAGACAGATCCTTTCCCTTCCCAGATTTTCTTCTCTATCTTCAATGTCTTCTAGCTTGATTTTACACCTATACATATCCTCAGGGACTTCTTTCACCCGTGGAACTTAAGTCTTTCTGCTGTCATGGACGTTGAGAATTTTGTTTGCCATTCTTTGCAGCTTTCTGTTTACATTGTACGAGGCGCGTCCAGAAAGTAAGTTCCGTTTGGTAATAAAATGAAATTGTACACAGATACAGAAGAAATTTTTATTGCACAAAATTCTACAACTCTTAAACTACTTTTCCACATAACTGCTGAAATTTTGCAGGCATTTGTCATAGCGTGGCACCAGGTTTTGTATACCTTCTTCATAGAAATCTGCCGCCTGTGTCTTCAACCAGTTGGAAACAGTTTCTTTCAGCTCGTCGTCATTGGTGAAGTGATGACCGCCAAGGAAAGACTTGAGATGTAAGAACAGATGAAAGTCTTGCCAGTTCTTCTGTAACCAAAGGTGGACGCCCACTTCGTTCTTCATCGTGCACATCACTACGCCCGCCATTGAATCTTCTCACCATCGAATCACTCATCGCATTTGGTCCGTAAACATCGCATATTTGCCGATAAATTTCACTTGGTTTCACTTTCCTCGCATTCAGAAACCGAATCACAGACCTGATTTCACAGGCGGTGGGATTTTCAATCAATGCCGACATTTCAAACAAGCACAACAAAGCGTACGTAACTGACAGCGATCTCCAAATGGCGGACGTTCTTCCCCTTGATACACATCGTCTACAGCACATGTGTGGAACTGCAATCGCAGCGCTGCAGCGGAGATAAATTGAAACGGAACTTACTTTCTGGACGCGCCTCGTAATAATGAAATAAGCCCTCTACTTTTTTTAGCCTTACGCCTGAAGGTTATTAGACGCTGGTAAGAAGTGGGAAAGAATTCGGCCAGAGCTTTTTGAAGCAATAATCCCGGCATTCGTCTGGAGTCATTTCGGGAAACCATGCCAAACCGAAATCTGGATGGTCGGGACGGGATTTGAACCCACGTATTCCTGAATGCCAGATCCGATCATTTCCGGTCACCCACCAAACTCCGCAAGTCTAGGTAGGAATTCGACGATCAAACAGAAGAACTTTCACATAGTATGTTAGATTGGCTGTGAACTGATTGGTATATGACCGTAACCATGTTTTTATCCATTTCCTCGCTCCCTTCTTTATTCACTGAGTACAGAAACGGTTCTTTAGAAACGCCGTCACTGCTTCTCTGCCAGAATACCCTGCAGTGCTGGGAGTTGGGCATTCATTCAGTTCGGTCCCCGCAGCCAGGAGACATTAATGTCGGCCACAAAATTAATTCTGCTAATGACGGACAGACGTCACTCGCTACAAATAGCGTCGGCCTTATTACGACGCCTTATAATTCCCGACGCGAGCGGCGTCGGTGGTGAATTATTCCTTCAGGGGGGATGCTATGAGGGTGGGCGCGATGGGATGCTAAGGGGTGAAGCGAAGAAACGGCGAGACTCTGATCCGTGCGTCGTAAGGAGGGAGCTGTTCAAACCGGCAAGTAACATCATCCCTTAGTAGAACCCACTGAGTTAAAGCGAAAAATAATCCCGGTATCCACATTCATGTGCTATGACCTCATCCTGAAATTTAAATTAACCTTTTGAGCTCTTAAAAATATCATATCGAAGTTTCAAATTACAGCGCAAACCACTATTTCGTGGTTGAATTTGCAGCTTAACGTAGAGTTCGAACTAAGGTGCGTATTATCTATACTTATAAAACGCAAGTCTTGGTCATGTTATAGGTGTATCACCCCGCGATTTCACACTACGTCGCACTATGACGTCACGCTTTTCGCCTTTGTTGTACAACTTACGACCACGAGATGATGTTCTACGTTATGCACGTTATTTAATAACATTTCTACATCCGCGATTAAATTAACTGTTAGAAAACTGAAAGAAAAGTACTTATTCCGTTTAGATCTACGTACCATAATAATAATTAGTTGCTTAATTCTATTTAATATTCGTTCATAGTAAAAGTAATCGTTAAAATATTTGGCTATAGATATCTAAGATAAAAGCTATAATTCTGGATTAGCAATGTTAGCGACAGTATTGATTAGATTGTTATTACAACCGGAACCTGACGTTACAGCAGAGGGCGTGAGTAAATTGATTTTTTTTTCAAATAATTTAAATTGTTTTGATTTGTGTCCTTTTACTTAAATCATTACTTCATTTGAATAAGAGAAGTTCCTCACTGATCGCGATCTATGCAGCCTAGACTACAACAAAAGTAATATTACGTGGCATGACGTAAGTTGTTAAGATTTATTTTTAACATCTTTTGTTTTCACTAGGGTTACTATTTCAGCCACATATCGATCTTTATCACAGATACTAAGAAAGATGTAAGAAGATTTTGTGTCAAGTTTATAATCGCGATACATGATGATACTGGCATGTGATTCATGGAATTAATTAATTCGCGTGTGATTGAAGCTTTAATTTTCTAGCAGCAATATTGGCAGAGATTGTGATTAGGCTGAAATGCAACCTGGGTCAAACTTTTTGCTATAGCTGTAAAAATGAGAATGATTAGGATTTGGAATATTTAGAATTAAGTAGTTAATAGCAAATTAAATACGAAATGTATTTTGCTACTGGGATATTGAGGGAGAGAATGTTTTGAGCTACAGGAAAAGACAGAAATATTTTACTCTGAATTTAAGGGTGGTGAACGAGGCCATACACAAAACATTGGAAGGGTGGTTTTATGGTTTAATTACCTCCTTTGTTGCACCGTCTGCTTGACACCACGAGCAGCTTTCTCTAAGCAAAACTCGCTCAAACAAATTCTGGCCTATGCTGAGGGGTAAGGCAAATCGCATCTTTCGGAATCCTGTATTCCCTCATTAAGCCAGACAGGTTGAAACGAGTAGTCTAGAGAAAAAAATGTAGGTTTGTTATTACCGTCAAACCGACCGTCGAACAAGACATCCACGATTGGCGGGATCAAGTTGCTACACCGCTATCCAAAAAGGTATTTAAGACCCACACAAAATAATGAAGCTCACAGTGTGGAACGAAATGCATTTTTGTCACTTTTAGACTTGGTGTAATACATTTTTGGTTTAAATCGATCTTAAGAATTCTCTACGTTTATGACTACTCTGTGCGATATCAAATTCGCGAAACGGGACTTGCTGTAGACCCGTGGATATACCCAAATAATTACGGTCAGGTGGCTTAATGGTTAAGTTGTCTGAATGGGAATCGAAAAGTCCCTGTTTCGGAGGGGATTTGCATAGACTTTTATAACGACCTTCACCTGTGGCACAGTTTGCTGTTATGTTAGGTACGCCAGAATGCTTCCGTAGTTCGGATTCCACGTTCCCTGCATCAGGTAGGAGTACCGGGTTAGGTTAAGGCGACTACGATAGGGGCAGAAGCATAGCCAATAGAAACTCGGTCACCAGGACATTACGTAAGCATGGGATTGTTATTACTGACCAGAAAATGGTCCAACATTTGTCTTACATACAACAAATACTCTCTAATACCGAGCATGGTGGGTGAACGGTTAACGTTCTGGCCTCGCATTCGGGAGGACGACGGTTCGAATTCCCGTCCACGTATCCAGATTTGGGTTTTCCATTGTTTCCCCAAATCACTCCAGGCCAATGCCGGGATGCTTCCTTCAAAAGGCCATGGCCAAATTACTGCCACTTCCTTGCCCCAACTTCTTTCCTGCCTCTAGTAAACTCAACGTTGACTAGGTGTATAACCCCCCCCCCCCCAAAAAAAAAAAAAAAAAAAAAAAAATCCTCTTTGTATGTCATACATGTTTTAGTATTTTCCTTTATATCTCATTTACCAATTCTTCTTCAGAAGAAACGTAAATTCATTCAGATAGACTATTTCGCAGCTCAATGACAGTACTTCCATCTGTGGTCGCATCAGATTAATTTTCAGAAAAATCACCTGTAAAGCTAACCTCTGAGGAGTGACGTCAGACAGTTTGCTGGAGTTCATCAACACGCTGCGAGTGACACTGAGCAATATCTCGCACTGTGCGCCGTGTTGTGTCCGCGGGATTAATCTGCCGCCCCGCGAGAGTGGCTCCCGTTAACCGCGCCCTGAGGATGGCGGGTGCTCATCAGTCGAAACGACGTCGACCCCGGCGTACCAGGGGAGTTGTTATTGTAACGGCTGCGCGCCAGTAGAACAAAGGATGGAGCATTCTCCTGGCGTCAACTCTAACTGTGCCCATTGCGCAGGGCAGTTAAAAGACTAGCTCCTATTCGGGGAGTTGGCGAGCCAACATCGCAGTTCAACACACGGAACGGCTCGAATAAAAGGACCGAGAGTGGTGGGCGAGCTAAAATCAGTTTCCAGTCATCCATCCCATCGTTTTCCGAATAATTCCAAGTGAATGATGGTACAGTTCCTTCAAAACGCCATGGCCGAATTCTCGTTCCTTGCCTCCCGTTCTTTTACGCCTCTAATGACCTCGACATCGGCAATGCGTAGGCCATAGGCAGAAATTGGCGGAGAAAAGAAAAACTTTAAAAAGGAAAAAAAAATATTGTCAGTCATTGGGTACTACCGACAGAAGAGAAAACTTAAAAGTATGAATATCAAACGCGCAACACATCATACTTATAACTACAGATATACTAAACGATAATTCCGTAATGACCTGGTGACAGCCGCCTCTGTCTTAGGCGCCTTAGCGTAACCCGGTAGTGCTACCAGGCACAGGGGACCTGTAATTTAACGTGGAATCCGTTCTGACAGCAAGAGGTAAAGGTCGGGTTAAGGGTCTATGAAAATCCCCGCTCAAACAGGGATCCGACGCGCAGACCTCCCGTTCCGCAGTCAGACACCTTAACCACTTAGCCACCAAACCGCAACAGATATACTGGTAACATTAACATGTTGGTGATGCGAACTAATAAAATTTTCCCATCTAAAAAGATTCCGTAGCACATATCATTCATGTAACACGTCATGGAATGTCGGTGACGTGAAGTTTCCAACTCATAGATTCACCCCCGTCCAAAAATCACCCAACGTGTCTGAAGAAGTTTTCACTTTAAAAAGTATACAATAGTCGACTTGGAAACACCCAAGTTTCTTTAAAAAGTGTCAGCGCGTTAGGTCTAGGAGTTTCGAAGTGATTGGTGTGCACGCATTGAAATAATTTTCTAAAAAAAGTTCTTTAATTTTAAAATTAGCACTGAAGAAATTTATATGGGATCAATTCGAGGGCATATTCTTTCACTGAAAAATTATTCACGCAAATTGATAGCGTAGCTTTAAAGTGGTCGGTGTATGTTAATAAAAAAAAAAAAAATTGTTTAAGACATGGGAGGTTTTAGGGATGATTGGCTTCGGTAAATTAATATTTTTTTTGTTTTATTGAATTTATAAAAGAAAAGCACTAAATAATGTTGGAAAATTTTAATTGTACCATACGCAAAGTATCCTCCGCTTATTAACAAAAGATACACGCATACAGAATCGTATTTTCGGATTGATACGTCAAGAAACTCACGTTGTCTTAAGTTTAGAAACTCTACCAACTGAGATAAAATTTAAGTAGTACATTCCTAGAGAAAGAGAAAAATAATTACTAATGTTTTTTAATCTCATCTTTTATTGATAAGAATCTTTACCATTTCTAATACTTAAGCTAATATAAACAGCGTCTTCTTTACCCTTTCACCCTTTATATCTTTTCGAATCTAGGTCAGGCCTCATATATATAGGCCATCTGAAGACATGGATGTGACCATAGAAATATTTGCATGCCATTTTTTACCATCTTTTTTCATTCTGTAATCCAATTTTAAATGATTTTCGTTACGAAGTAAACATTTTCCTGTCAGCAATAATGATAAAATTCTTCCTCTGAAACTGTTATAATTCGAGAAAAAATATTTGTTAAATAAAGCAGTTAATTAGTCAGCTAAAAGTGTTATAAATCGACAAAAAATTAAAATAAATCAATAATTAGTCAGCAGATTAGGAAGCAATGCCAAACACTTCAACTATAAACCTAAATGAAAATAACAGAAATTATTGCGTTTTTATATTCTCTTATAGCATTATATGTTCATCGGACAAACTGATCCATTGCCGCCATTATCAACACTGCAAACTCCACGTTCCAGATTTAAATCGATCGATATATTTCGATGTTTCCTTGTCTGACGATATATCGAATGAGTGCGATTAATCGCAATACAAATAACTATGTTTTTAGTGCATCGATATGTATATCGAACAACACGTATCCTGCAATGATGTTTGAAAATATTAGGGAAATCCGGACAAGACGCCAAATATTATTACCGGACCTAAAATTGATCCGTGTGGAATAACAGAGATAACGCGAGACTTTATCATCGGAACCGGACGCAGATTACAAGGGAAAATGCGCAGGAAGTCGGGTAATGAGAGAGGCGTTAATGAGTGATGAAAGGCGGATATGAGGCCAGTGGAAGCGTTTGCAGAAGCAATACCGCCGAGATTAACAGAACAGTTTCTGCCCCGATTTAGCACTGCGCGTTATCCCATCGGATCTAATTCTCACCACCTTTGTAATGTGGAAAATTATTTTTAAATAAATTTACCTAATCCAATATATTCTAAACAATCTATCTTTTAACATATCGATGGTGTCGACGTTTTCAGTCTGCGCGGAGTAACAAAAATTAATATTGTACCTTGCGATGTGGTATATACTAGTCAACTTAAGTATTTCCTTACTCCAGACACAGTATGTAAACTTTTGTTTCGGAATCGCCCTCACTTGCAATGACGCGTGTTTTAATACTTCCGGATCGTAATTCCCAGATTGAATTGATCATTCTGAAACGTCTTAAGGCACATGATACAAACTCCTATCAGTCTCTCAACTTGTTTGATGCAGTTCTTCATCCCTGCCTATCTTGCGTTAATTTCTTCTCCTCAATATACACTTTACAACTTACTTCGTCAATTATCTGTTTTATACATTTTAATCTTTGTCTACCTCTACAGTTTTTTTATGGTTTTACGCTTCGTCGACGTCGAGGTAATTAGAGGCGGAAAGGATTGGGGGAAATGAACTGGAAGAATTTTGCCATGGCCTTTTGAAGGCACCATCCCGATATTCGCCTGGAGTGATTTGGGGACACTATGGAAAACGTAAATCTGGTTACCCGGACGGGGATTCGAACCCGCGCCCACCCGAATGCGAGGACAGAGTGTTACTGCTCACACCTCCATTGTCGGTCTCTGCAGTTATTACCTTTGACTATTGTCACTAACAAATTAACCAATCCCGCATATCTTAACACATGACCTACCATCCTGTATATTATTGCTGTAAGACTCTTTCACAAACCTTTTTCTCGCCAATCATTTAGCACCACATTTCAAATGCTTTAAGTTACTTTCTGCCTGGTATTTCCAAGGTCCATGTTTCCCTTCCCCAAGGTGCTGTACTATAAACAGGTGTTATTTTTTGTAAATAAGCAAACTGTATAAGATGTTCTCGATCTGCTTGGAGGCAAAAGATATTGTGAGGTAAAGTCTAATTAGTAGTAATTAGGTTAAGACACGGTCATTAAGGATAATATTAGCAATACCTTTCTGGTTTCATCTGGCGTATCTCATACTGCAGGGCTCTGCTTTGACGTAGGCACCTGAAGCTATCTCCTCTCGCAAGTTGTCGTGTCAGACACCCCACCGGAATACAACTAAACTGAGCTAATAAGCACACATTGCATCCATACTTCTGCGAAATTTGTTGCTGTTACGTAGCGGTAACGCGATCAATCGTTATCGACGCCAGCATTTTCTATCGGCTTGGCTCGGAATTTTCTCGTGCACGTGACCTTCATAGTTAATTCTTTTGCCCTTTAAGGGTCGAATTCCGAAAGATTTCATGTGAATCTCAGTTAGTAGGCTAAATGCAAGACATTTGTGATGCCAGGGGAGGTCAAGTTGATAGCGTAACACTAGATCTCTCAAAGGCCTTTGACAGAGTGAACCATAAAATGGTGCTAAATAAGGGAAAAACTATTTGAGTTGATAAAAAAAGGTGATTTTCTGGGTAGAAGAATTCCTAAAAGGTAGAAAGCAAAAAGTTAGGGTACGAAATGCAGTATCAAAAGAAGTAGGAGTGAACATGGGAGTCCCACAGGGTAGTGTATTGGGACCATTGTTATTCGTTATTATAATGAATGGTTGTGTTAATTGCTTACTGTCAGAAGTTAGATGGTTTCCAGATGATATGATGTTATATAAAAGGTTTAAAACAATAGAAGACTGTAAACAGCTGCAGGGTGATCTAGATAGTATAATTAGCTGAGTGAGTAAACATGGGATGAAGATAAACGCAAAGAAGAGCCAGCTTCTAAGGTACATAGATAAAAAGTTAAAGGTTCATTATGATTATAAAGCGAGGAAGTAGCTACTTATTGAAGACTAGAAATATAAATACCTTGGCCTAACATTTGATAGAAAATTTAACTGGGCAGGACACATTGGACAGGTAGTAAGGAAAAGATTCAAAATCCTTCACTTATTGGGAAGAGTGATGAAGGGATGCACTAAAGACGAAAGGGAATTGGGGTACAAAACTTTGGTCAGACCACTGCTGGAATATGGTGGTGTAATTTACGATCCACATTTGGGTATCAAATACAGGAGTTGGAGGGGGTGCAGAGGAGGGCTGCCAGATTTGTCTTTGAAAATTACCGCAAAACACAATCGGTAACTTATATGATAAAGGAGCTGGAGTGGGATTCATTGGAGGATAGAAGGAGGGTGAAGAGAGTCATGGGAGTGTACAAAGCCTATACTGGTGATGAAGCATGGAAAGATATTAGTGGGAAAATTAAGAGAGGTGCTTGGAAGGGTAAGGTTGATCATTACCACAAGCTGACACTTGATTTCAGGCAAATGGATGATGGGAAATTTTATTTCGTAGGAAAGGGTGTGAGGGACTGGAATAAATTGCCAAGAGAAGTAATGAATAATTTACCGAAAACACTGAAGGAATTTAAAATAAAAATTAGTAGAGGGCAAATGTAGGTAGGTGCAGGATAGGGGGAAGATGGGTGTGTATGGAGATTACCACCGGAGCGAGCGCTGCATCGCAATTTTATCAATTATTATCATTATTATTCTGATTCCTCTCTTAAAATATGGCCTCAACTATGCGGAGACCCTAATCTTTAAAATGATACCTTATTTATCGATTTCGGTTAGGTATCAATGGAGATAAATGTTTCATCGCAAAAAAAAGTTTTAGAAATAATGATACATTTGCCGTTTAAGGAAGAAATTCAGAAAAATCCCTTTCTTAAATAATGAAGTTACCAGAAAGGAAAACTTGGTATTAAAAACACCTCATTTATTTATTTCGGATAGGTATGAAGGGAGATAACAGCTCGTGACAAATAAAAATACATTTTAGTAACAATGTATATATTATAACAAAATATCTCAGTCCGAAAGAAATAGCTAAAAGCCAAAGATATTTAAAGGCAATGCGTGCATATGTGTAAGTGTATATACGAATGTTCGCTTGCGAATACATATACGCACACCTAGGAGGAATATTTTATAACGTCACAGTATCATCAGATTTTTTTCTGATTCAGCAGGCCCTGAAGATTAATGCTAGTGGCTACCGAAACGTCGGTATTCAAACGAAACTATCGAAGCAGCCGAAAAACCGGTGAAGTGTTTGTATCAACGTGAGTCGTGAGTTGATAGTCAGCAATCATTCGAGTGAATCATTTACTGCTAAACAGGACTTTGTGCTGGGGCTAGAAGGAATTAGAAACAGCACCCACCCCATTCCGCCCCTGCCTGCTAGTAATACGGCCACCCGCTCGCCTCCCTCATCACAACACCGCCGTTTAATGAAGAATGAAAGTGTTTGCGGAAGTAATCTTGCAGAGAGAAGAACTTGGCCTAACTCGCCTAATTCCTGCTCTCCCCTCCACGAAGATCTTTGCCGTCCTCCACAGATGTACTCAGCTACAACTTTTCCTGCTTATCCGTATTACACTCTCTGATCTGACAGTGTTAATCCCACCTGTTCACGCTCAACCACATCTGCGTGAAAGGAAGGAATAGAACTAACTTACGATAGCTAGATAAACAGAAATTATTGCAGACGAAAGGAAATAAAATAGTAAAAAAGAAAAAATCTGTATTTTTTTTCAATTCTGAATAAAATTATAATGCGATAATATGCACCGTATGTTTTCAGTTTAAAAAAAATTCTGAATAAAATTATAATGCGATAATATGTACCGTATGTTTTCAATTTAAAACAATATCGGGTTGTAACTCCTTTCACTGTATCAGCGTATCGCCACTTTGTACCACATCACGTGTCTGGATAAAGTTACATCATCGTGACCATCCAAACGATATCCCGATCCGCGAGGTCCTTAAAGACCTACCAACCACTCGTCTTAAATCCAGTATGGCATGACGCATTTTACCTCAATGTCTAAGAAAAATGGCGACAAAGCTGGAACTCTGCTTCTGTGAAACATCCAGATATTGAAGATCCTGCAACTGGACTGCCGGGATTCCATCTGAAGAGAGACCAGTGGGTTAAATAAAACCGCCTAAGGACAAACCACGCCAAATGCAACGCCATGCTCTATTAAGTGGGTACTACAGGATTCTCCTGTCTGTGAATGCGGAGCTCCTTCCGAAAGAGTGGAGCACATCATTAAGGAAGTACGATGAACCAACCGAGCGTGGTGGGTGAACGGTTATCGTTCTGGCCTCGCATTCGGGAGGATGCGGGTTCGAATCCCCGTCCGGGCATCTAGATTTGGGTTTTCCATGGTTTCCCCAAATCATTACAGGCGAATGCCAGGATGCTTCCTTCAAATAGGCCATGGCCGAATTCCTTCCCGTTCCTTGTACCCAGTCCCATCCCGCCTCTAATGACTTTAGCCGCCAACGAGGCGTAAAAAAAAAAAAAAAAACACTGTTATCTGTATTACAACTTTGTTCTTAGACTGGCTCCAACAACTGGACTTCAATTTCTGAATGCTACTAACGATCTTGTCCTTGCATATATTGTACATACTAGCGGAGTTCCCGGCGTTGCCCGGTATAGTTGGCGTAGATTTACCCGTACCTATTTTTATTCCCGCAAAACATTTGTACAAAGTTTCATAAAATACGCGCCAACTTTTTCGGAATTAAAGCAAACCTAGATTCACCCGCCCCCTACCGAGAAACGGGTGGGTTAAAGTTTATTTGCACGTATACTATTTTCATTTGTCCTAAAAGATTCATGTATATCAAGCTTCGATAATTGTGTTAAGAAATTTCATTACTACATTACTGAACAACCCTAGATTATGTTAAAAACTCACATTTGATTCAATTGCGAAGTGAATTGATATACTTGTGGCTCGAAACGACAGATCCTTTAACTCTGCAGATAAAATATCAAAAGTGAATCCGGAATAATATTATCGTAAACAGAAGACTAATGCAGAAGGCCAGAGATATTGTCCAGAGATCGTGCTTAAAGAAAATCTCTATAGTTTTTACGGCTATCTATGTCGTTTAAAATTGATATCCCGAATTAAAGAAAAGAATACTTCAAGCTATGGCTTTTAAAAATTGAATATATCGAATTAAAAGAAAGAATACTTAAAGTTTTGTTTAGTGTGCAAAATAGTTATTACTATAAGTTATCTTATTGCTTTAATTAAAGGCTATGGTCAGAGACATTGTGTTGTGTGTTTAGTGCGGAGTATGCGGCATCTAGTGATTCCTCCTGTGGAATTTCTCACCTTACGTTCAGAATTTCATTTAATGCTCCTATATTATTTAACGTTGAAACATAAGACTTATCAGACAAGTGAATTAAGATTCTAAGCTTTAAAACGGTGAAAACTCCATCGAAATGTGCCCCGTAGTTTCCGAGTTTTTATACGACCAATATGTCCGGTTTTCGCTTTATAGATTAGTATGTATTACCTTTAGTTGCATAGCCATACGATTAATAAATAAATAACCACTTTGTAAAGGATATACTTCACGCCAAATTTCAAGCGTGTATGTGTTGATATGTGTATTAATTGTAATAAATACCAATAATGGGAGTACTGTTGGGTACTGCGCCACTTTAGGAATATATCTGAATCTGCTACTAGCCTGTTGAAATAAGGATTAACCGCTTCTTTATGATACATTTCACGTTTATTGTACCTTATTTTACGAAAATACTCGCAAAAAATTAGATTAAAAATGCCAAAATATGCGAGTGACGCGCAACTGCGAAATGCTACCAGCATTGCAAGAATCTCATAAAAATTATCAGTGCAGGGATCATTCCAACCTAAATTGTTTCGATAGACCTGAATTGTTTTGGTGACAGTCTAGGCGGTGACAGACAACAGACACCTGAAACCTGATGATGACAGCAGAGTTAGCTGTCGAAACGTCGTGTTTATACAACACCATCCGGCTGGATACCCGAGAAGATTTCATTGCATCATTACAGCGCGAAAGTCACCACTCATACATGAACTGTTTCGTTTTGTCATAGAGGTGGTGGTTAGGTTGAAATGCGGCCTGGACCAAGAGAAAAAAAATTTACAAAAATTTCGTTTTGAGGCATCCACTTGGCATCGATTGCCTTCGATTGCTTGTATCGATATAACATGGCAAGCGTTGTTGTGCTTCTCCTAGGACATATATATTATATTTCTAAATTTTGAACGTCTTTTTACTACGGAGGGAAGCTGAAACGGCAAGAAAACAATACAACAAAGGATTTGACCAACATTTCAAGAGATTGTCATTGATTTTGCAGCGCAGGTGGCATCTAATAGCTGCGCTTCTGTCTCATATTAATTCAATTTGTGGCGACTTTTCCGGCTTCCTATGTAAACAGAAGACCGGTGTCTCGTAGTACTTATGTAGATTTATTGGGGGGTGGGAGAAAGGGGGAGAAAGATACAAAGAGGCGCAGTTGCCTCTGCGCCGAAGATTTTTCGTGAATATGTCGTGATGAAATCATAAAAGAGTTGGTTGAAAATAGTTGGGGAATATTAGGCCGGTCAAGAGAATTGCGGACATTGGGTTATTAGACATTGACAAATGTAGAGGGAAGATTTAGAAACAGCATGTGGTAGGGAAGATAGGACCACGGTAATAGATTAGCATCTGATTTCAAGCAAAAGGCATTAAGTAGGGCCATGATGAATGGTATACTTCAAACTGTAAAGAATTTTAAAATAAAAATCTGTATGAATCGTAAATAGATATGTAGGAACATTGTCAGGGGGGTGTGAGATCGATCGCAAGTAATTAGTTATTATAATAATGGGTAGGATCTGTCGTAGCTCTCACATTTGTTCGGCCCTGGACTTTTTAGGTTTCTTTTGTTCCTTTCGAAGCGAGCATTCTTCTAATTTGCGTCTTCTACAGGGCGTTCGCCGGAAAACGCAACCCTCCCAGTCTGTTGCCGTCGGCAACTTGCTCGGACAGCGGCGCCAGCAGTTTCCGCCACACGCCACCGTGAATCACCGCACTGTTTAACACCTCCGCTGCCCCAACAGTGCAGTGCAGTGACCCTTACATTGTTAAGAACAGTTTCTTTGCATTGTAGCTAGTTTGTGACTTCAGTCTCTTATTAATCAGTGTTGTGAATAAACGTTTCTTTGCGGTTTGGCTGGTTTGGGGCTTCATAATCTTACTAATCTGTACCGTGTTTGAGTGTGAGTAAAATTATGGTACGTTACAGTTTGCAACAAAGAATATTTCTCTACGATACATATGTGAAGAAGAAGTCGTTTAAAAAGTGTCGCAGTAAATTTCGTCGCGAATATCCTGGCGCTTTACTGCCAGCTAAATCAACAATTCTGCGTCTGGTTAAAAAAGTAAGAGAAACGGGTTCATTTTTTAACAAAAAGAGACTGTCGGTCAACCGTATTCTCACAGAGGAGAAAATTGACGATATCGCTTTTCGACTAGAACAGTCACCCAAAAAATCATTAAGTCAGTTAGGGCAGCGTGTGTCTCGAAATATGTTCAGAAGATGTGAAATGTGCATTACACAAGAGTGTCAACACTTCCAGCATCTTTTATAAGGTAAGCTAATGAATTACGTCACATTTAAATGCTTAGCACATACAAGTTTATGAAATAGTCCGCGGCCGACGGTCGAACAATGCCGGGAGCTGACCGCTCGCTCGCCGCGAACAGTTTCTTCCTTGTAGCGCTAACAGTGGGTTGCGTTTCCCGGCGAACGCCCTGTATAATTCCAAACATATTTACGACTCATTTGAGATGACATCCTTATTTTTTTTTGTAATTTTCAATTTAATATCGATCATTACTTATATGCCGACGAATATTTTTACTATCACACTTTGGCTCCTAGTAGTGCTTCGCGATCTGTTTACAGTGAAACTGGAATCAACGTCCCCGCTGAACGCGTTTTGACGCTACACTGATTTATTACTAGACAACGCTAATTCGAAACACTCACACTAGTTAGATGACGTCACGAACTCGCACAGACATGCTGTACCCGTTGTGGGCTCCACCGTTATTAACAAATTATTAATATCATAGTTCTTAGCGATTCAAATCTGACGGTATCTTGTAAAACAAGAAAGTTCTAACATCTATCACCATACTTAACGAGCGAATAGAAGTTTTTACGTCAAAAAATGTACACGTTGTAATTACAGGATAAATAGTTGTGCTAATGAAAGTTAATAAATAAATTTAAAAAAAAAACTGGAAAAAATGTGAGGATTCCATCTCTCATTTAGAAGGTAGACAATCTTAGGAAGACTGAAGGAAGAGCTTTAGAACAATGTATTGCGGCCTGCGGGATTCTGATATTTATTTGTTATTCATTTTCTTCTTTCGTTTCACCCTCTTTGGGGTACGAAGAATCAGTCACTTCTTTGCATGCTGTTCCTTCCTTTGCGCCCAGTATTTCTTCATCCTCTCGGACCTCCTTTTTCTCTCCTCTTCCGAGATGATGGGTTTCGACTTTATTTTAGATTTTTCTTAGAACCTTATCTTTTCATCTTTAAATCTTATCTGCGCTGTTCTATCAAGTAATGACTTTTCTGTAATTTTTAATTCTCTTAGGTCTTTTCGAATTTCTGTAAACCAATTAAGCTTAGTTATGCGGTTCCGGAAAAAAATAAAAAGTTAACTACCAGAGTTATTTGTTCGTTGTTAGACGAAACTAGAAAAGTTCGGTGTTGGGTTATTCTGACTCATCCACTACGTTAAACGTATTGTTGTAAACGTTAAGGCTTAAAATTGAAGGAAGTCGTGTAATTGGAACAAGTGTTTTTGCGGTCGGCTTGCGTGCTGGAGGTGGAAGAACCTCGCGATGTCGGCTGCCTGGCCGTGATGGGTCCCTCCTACTCCGTGTAGCTGGGCGGCTCTGATCACCAGCACGCTCTGGCGGCAAGAAGCGGCGACAGCTCCCAGCAGGGGCTTCTTGCGGGCCACGCTGTCTCGAGTCTCGCAAACAAGGAAGATGCAGCTAGCTGGGACCGCAAAAACGGTGTATCGAGACCAATGTAGTTTTGTAAAAAAAACTTGATGTGCAGTACAAAGTAATTTGGCATGAACACTACATTATCTGTGTCTGAAATATCCTACCTTTACAATATTACCAACTGAACAGCAAACGAAATAGCATTAGGGGGTGTCTATTAATTACTGGGTCACAAATTGGGAGGGTGGGGGGTCGGAAGAAATTTCAGCAAAGGGGAGAGGATCCAGATTTACGGAAAAACTGCTCACGTAATCAATGGAAGCCTCCTCAGCAGAAAAAAATTAAAGAAATCGTAATTACTTAAGGGGGCATGTAACCGAAAATTCACAGCTAGCTTTAAAACATCTGTGAGGGCACTATTTACATTAAAGCTGCCGATGGGGAACCTCTTTTAAGCTCAGACGATAGAGCTAACCGATGGGAGGAATATATTGAGAAACTGTATGATGGGGATGACTTGAACAACAGCGTAATGGAAAAGGAAGGCAATGACGTCGTAGATGACTTAGGAGTTCATGTTTTGAGGACAGAATTTAATAGAGCTCTGAATGACTTGATAGCAAATAAGGCAGTTGGAATTGATGAAATTATTATTGCTTATTGCTTCACGCCTTGTCGACATCGAGGTCATTAGAGGCGGGGGACTGAGGATCTGGAACGGGAAGGAATTCGGCCATGGCCTTTTATAGGAAGCATCCCGGCATTCACGTGGAGTGATTTGGGGAAACCATGGAAAACCCAAATCTAGATGCCCAGACGGGGATTCGAACCACCGTCCTCCCGAATGCGAGGCCAGAGCGTTAACCACTCACCCACCACGCTGGGTATTGATGAGATACCTGCAGAACTTCTTAAATCCTTAAGCTTTTGGCCTGTAGAGGCCGCGCTGGCAGCGACGAACCGAGCGATCCTAGACTCTAATGCATACTGATCCATTGTGTCAGAGGTTCGACGGTCAGTTCCTTTCATCGATGACCTAAAGTTTAGCGTGGAATATGAACCGCGGAACGACCTGGCGTTGCTCATATGTTCAAACATAGCTATTAAGATTCCTACACAGGGGGATTCGAACCAGAGACTGGAGCAGTGAACTGTTAAAAGGAACTGTCTTAACCAGTGAGCTACCAGAACGCAAATAATTACCTAGATGCCGTAATTTCTTTGTTTAGGGATTTACATCTCGTTGAGGGCGAGGTGATTTGAGGCGTGAGATGGAGGAACGGGAAGGAATTCTGCCATGACCTTTGGTTTTTTAGATTTTCAGAAAGCCTTTGACTCTGTGCCACACAACCGCCTTTTAGCGAAACTACGAGTGTACGGTATATCGGATCAGCTTTGCGAATGGATAAAGGATTTTCTAACTGGTCGATTGCAGTATGTCGTTGTTGAAGGAGAAAGTTCTTCTAATCTAGATGTCACATCGGGTGTACCTCAAGGAAGTGTAATAGGACCATTTCTTTTCTTAATTTTTATAAACGATCTCGGAGACAAAGTGAAAAGCCTTTTTAGATTGTTTGCTGATGATGCGGTTATTTACAGGGAAGTAAGGAATTTGGCCGATTGTTTAGCAATTCAGCGTGATCTGGATGTTATTTTGGCATGGTGCGCTGAGTGGCAACTCACACTAAATTGTAAAAAGTGTAAGACAATGAGCATAACTAACAAAAAGAATCCAATTGTTCAGAAATACGAAGTAAACAGTTCAGTTATTGATATGGTCGATTCTATGAAATATTTGGGAGTAACAGTACAAAGGAACATGAAATGGGACTTACATATTGATACGTTGGTAGGTAGAGCTAATTCTAGGCTGCGGTTCCTAGGTCGAATTTTGAAAAATTGTAATGAACAAACAAAGGAGATAGCGTACAAATCTCTTGTGCGTCCACACTTGGATTATTGTTGTGCCATTTGGGATCCGTTTAGTAAGGGGCTGATTGAGAGTACAGAGAAAGTACAGAGAAGAGCCGCTCGATTCGTAACCGCTTGCTACAGTCCTTATGAAAGCGTCACAGAACTGATTAGTAGACTAGGTTGGGAGTCTCTGGTAGATAGACGACGCACGTTTCGTATAAACTTATTGGTAAACATGCGTACTCCCACTTTCACTTACGAATGTAGTGAAATACTTCGTCCACCAACCTATTTGGGTCGGCATGACAGGAAAGATAAAATTAGAGAAATAAGGTGCCGCACTGATTCTTATATGAATTCCTTTTTTCCTCGTACCATTAGGGATTGGAATGCACAACAAAGAGATTAGGTTTGGTGCTGAGCACCCTCTGCCACCCACAGTTTTGTGATTTGCAGAGTATATATGTAGATGTAGATTTAGATGTAACCAACCCGGCATTCGCCTGGAAATCCGACATCTGGATGGTAGGGCAAGGACTTGAACCCGCACTCTCCCGAACACTAGGCTCCTAGCGCTGTTTGTTACCGACAAGGCTCGGAACAAGTCGTGGTAAATGTGTCGTATGATTGGAATGTTCAGCGCAGTTGTTGGAGCTGTGTTACGCTGGGTGGGACATTGTCCGCGGTGCTCCAGCGGGCTAGGACCGGACGGTACCGCGAGGCCGCCGGATAAATAGGCTCGCGCCGTGCCTCGCTGTGCCCCGCTTCGCTTCGCGGTTACGTGGCCCGCGGCCATCTTGCCGCGTGTCCTTTCCTTCTCCCTCGTCCTCCTTCTCCACTCTCCTCCGCCAGTCTGTTACAGCTCGCGATATGGTCGAGTGTGCATAGCAGATTGGCACGGCGCGGCCCACCCTGCCCGGCTATATTCCATTATCCGGTGCACACACACTGCCAGCCAACCACTGGCAGAATTTTTAGTCCTCGCCAGCCAGCGGCATCTGGTAAAGAGCCACTGTGCATACGCCACCCAACTTGTACTTCCGTCTCTTCGTGATTTTGTTTGGGGCTAAGTACTGATCCTTGAGGAAATCGCACGTTTTTCAGCTAATTTCCACACATTCCAACGCTATTTTCGATAAGAAAATTTTCCAAAATACTGTCTATACTTTTAACAGAGAAATACTGTTAACGGAGGTGTTGTTTGACAATAAATCATAATAGGAAAGAAATTTAGTTTTGGACCCAGCATAAAGCCTTGGGGGAGGGCCACGTATTATTCTAATTTACTCACACTTCGACGTTTTTCAATGCCCTATAATGTCTTTATGTGGTTGTAATATTACAATGAAGAAGTAGAAATAATGGCGAAAAAATTTCGTTTTGGAAATCACACATCTCGTTTTTCCCCCCTTTTCTCATTGTATTATGTTGGGCAGAAGTTTTATTCCTCAGCAGCTAGCGGCATCTGATAAAGAACCTGTGTATACGCCACCGAACTTGTGCTTCGTGAACTGATTTTGTTAGGAGCCAAGTACTGATTCTTGAGGAAATCAAACGTTTTCTTTCCTAATTTCCTCACATTGCAACGCTTTTTTTCGATAATAACATCTCCCGTGGAAGAAACTGTTTATGGAGGTGTTATGAGACGGTAATTCAGCAGTAATAATGGCCTAAAAATTTAGTTAGGACCCAGTATAAAGCCTTCGAAAGAGGATACGTATTTTTCTAATTTAGTCACATTGTGACGCTTTTTTTATAGGTACATTTTCTATTGGTTTTGTTTTGACAGTAAGTGGTTATACACAGTAGCAATAATGGTAAAACATTTTAGTTTTTTTAATAATTATAATTCTCTGTGGAAATCACAGATGTGTTTTTTCTAATTATATCACGATGTGCAGAATTTCGAGTCATCGCGAGCCCCTGGCATCTGGTAAACAGTCACTAAATATACGCCACCGAACTTGTGCTTCAGTCTTTTTCCTGAACTGATTTAATTTGGAGCTAACTACTAATCCTTGAAGAAATCACACATTTTTTTTTCCTAATTTTCCTACATTACAACGCTTTTTTCGATAAGAACATCACTCATGATTTTGTCTTTACTTTTAACAGGGAGAAAGGGTACGTGGAGGTGTCGTGCGACGGTAATTCATCAGCAATAATGGCGTAAAAATTTAGTGTTGGACCCCCTATAAAGCTTTGGGGAAAGGCCACATATTTTTTCTAATTTACTCGCATTGTAACGCTTATTTTTAAATATGTACATGTCCTACAAGACTTGTATTGACTTCTAAGTGTTTATTTGGTTGTCCTATTTCAACGAAAAAGTAAAAATAATGGCAAAAAATTTTAGTTTTGGAATGAATATAATGCTCTTTGGAAATCACACATCTGCCTTTCTTTATATATATATATCACGTTAGACAGAATTTTTAAACATAGTCACCAAACTTCTGCTTCTTTCTCTTCATGAGTACTGAGTACTGATTGATCCTTGAAGAAATCGCACATTTCTTTTTTTATTAATCTAATTTACCCACATTCCAACGCTATTTTCGACAAGAACATCTCCCATAGTTTTGTCTTAATTTTAACAGGCTGTATATCGAGGTGCCGTGCGACTGTAATTCGTCAATAATAACGGCAAAAACATTTAGTTTTAGACCCAGTATTAATCCTTGTGGAAAGGACACGTATTTATATAATTTACTCATACTAGGACGCTTTTTCCAATATGTGCATGTCGTATAACATTTGTCTTGACTTGTAAGTATTTATGAGGGTTGCCTCGTACAATAAATCAGTTGCAATAATGGTGAAAATTTTAATTTTGGAATAAGTGTAATTCCATCTGTTTTTTCTACTTATATAACGTCGGCTAGCGAATTTCGGGCAAACATTTATTACATAGCACCTAAAGAGACAAAAATGAGTTTTTAGAGCCAAAAACCTAGTTTTAAGTGAAAATAAATTAAATTTTAGAGTAAAAAAAAAAAAGAATTTCTGGTATCACACATTACGACTGCACGATCTGATCTGATGTGTTTCTTCAGTTTGATCACTATTTGACCTCTTAAGGTTTGATTTAAACAAAAAATTCGCTGCTAGTGTCTGAAAGTAACAAAAATCGGTTTCCAGCGGAAGGAATGATCATGACTGCTTGACGTTTCGTGTCGGAAATACGAAATAGTCTAGTGACTTACCCTACATCTTCACTCTGCAATATTTTTAGAACTGCTGTTGTGTTTGAGGGGACTTATAACTGTTAGAGATGGACGGAACAGAAATTCAGTATATGGTTTGATTCGGTGGATAGTTTAGTGGTTGTCGGTGATGTCAGTTCGTTTTCCGTTAGTTGCCCCGTCCACACTGACCGTAGTCAGCCGAGTCCCCACAGTGTCCGGTCACGCCTTCGGTCCACATACACACACGCGTGACCTGACCCTGGGTACGGGTCACCGCTGACCCTCGGCGACCTTCCAGCACGCGCAGGTAGACCTGGAACCGGTCGCCCTGCAGCTGGTAGAATTCCACGCACGCAGCAGTGGCTACTGAACTCCTACCCAGACACCCGTAACAGATTTTGAGAAGAAATAACCAAAATAGACCTGATGAAGACAACCGAGCAGGTTGTCGAAACGTCGTCGTTTTATGACACCATCCGGCTGGACTCCCGAGAAACTTTTATTGAATCAATACGCCGGGAAAGTCTCCATTTACATACCCTTAACAGAAGACTTCTAACATCGAACTAGATAACAAGAAGACACGGAAACATAACAGTGAATGAAAACTAAAGATTGATTATGTTTGCAAGGTGGGGAGAGAATTGCCTGTTGGAGATTTGAACTGTAAATATATTGGCATTAAAACTGATAACCAGCTTAAATGGGCTGGACACATTGGTCAGGTAGTAGGAAAAAGTTTCAAAATTCTGCGCTTGTTGGAGAGGGTGACGAGGGGATGTACGAGAGAAGTAAATGAAATTGGTTAAAAAACTTTGGTCAGAACATTGCTTGAATATGGTGGTGTAGTAAAGGACCCATATTTTTACTATCAAATACAGGAGTTGGAGAGGGTGCAAAAAAGGGCTGCTAGATTTGTTTGTGGAAATTACCGCAGAACGCATTAAGTAACCGATATGATAAAAAAAAAAATGGGATGGGATGGGATTCAATGGAAGACAGGAGGAGGGTAAAGAAGGTCATGGGCGTGTACAAGGCGTATATTGGAAATGAGGCGTGGAAGGATATTGGTGTAAGACTTAAAAGTAATCCATGGAAGGGAGAAGATGACTACGACCACAAGCTGGCACTTGATTTCACGCACAAGATTTCTTAGGGAGGAGTGTCAGGGGTTGGAATAAGTTACCAAGAGAAATGATAAATAATTTTCCAAAAACTTTGAAAGGATTTAAAGTTGAAGTTTGTAGAGGGCAAATTTAGGTGGGTGCAGGAAAGGGGGAAGATGGGTATCTAGGGAAATTGCCATCGGAGTGTGCGTTCCATTGCAATTAAATTAATTTAAATGAAGAACGCGAGGGGCTGACAGAAAAAAATACTACCAATTAGTAGAGAAAAACGAGATGAATGTAAAATAGCATTCATTTTGGAGCAGAAAAATAAAGTTTAGTATTTTTGAGCCAAACTGACAGACATCTTGGAAAGAGTTACGACACAAAAATGGGCTGGTCATATTCCTCGCAAAAGAGATGACAGATGGACTACGGCAATAATGGATTGGATACGAAGGAACATGAAAAGAGCAAGAGGAAGACCCCCGGATCGCTGGGATAGAGACATACGTCGAGTTACAGGCGTGAACTGGAAGAGGGTGGCTCAAGACAGATCAGCCTGGAAGGAACTACAACAAAACTATGTAGAGTTAAATTGTAACATATAGCTCATCTGGCTTAAAGAGGCTACATCCTGAAACAAAGATTTATAAAGCTGTAAAAATAAATAAATAAATAAATTTTGTAACGAATACATTTGCAATGAGGATAGTAAAATAATGGTGAGATAACAGTAAAACGCGTTACAGAACATTTGAAAAAGTGCAAGAACTAGACGCCAAAAAATGAGAGGGAAAGGTAACATATGACAGTCATGTACGTTTTCTTTTGTTTAGTGCTTATCGCTTCGTCGACGGTGAGAGAGAATTCAGACAAGGAACAGGAAGGAATTCACCTGGAGTTATGTGGAGACTCCATGCAAAACCTAAATCTGGATGGCCGGACGGGGATTCGAATTCATGTCCTCCCGAACACGTATCCATCTATTGTCAAGGCAGGTAACATTCCTATCGGCCAAGGTGCTCAGATGATGTCTGAAATTCCGTTTGTGAAGTACAATCAAAACAGATTTGAATCCCATGTTATGTAGTGATCATCAAAATGTCGCTTCGTCGCCAATTAAATGGTTACCTAAAAACTTCCATTACAGAAGATCTTCCTTCTCTTTCATGTGGTTACTAGAGCAGTGATTAATATTTCAGAAGCTTGGCTAACTTTTGTATTTAATAGAAAAAACTGTGCACGCTTACCTTGAGGTGTGTTGCACCGATTCATGTAGTTCATTTTCCGTACTAGGATGGTCAACCATCAGATTTCCTTCACTGCACTAAACTTGGTCTTGGACATCATCTTCACACAAATATATCACCTGAAAGTAAAAGGAAAAACTTCAGACCGAAATATCACTCTTTTTGGTTGCCGATCACCAATATTAAGATGCTCATACAGTAATTTTTGGCGTGCAGAAGTAAAGATTTTTATCTGTGTAGTTGATGAGAGTTTTTTAATCCTGACAAGTTCCTTGTGTAGTTAATAATATCCGGAATATGTTTTTCCTTCCCATGAGTAGTCATCAGAGGAACGATTCGTTTCGTAACAAGAAATAGAAGGAACATGTTCATGTGCTTTACGAAGAATCTTATCACAAGTCGCAAGGATTGAACCCGGAAACCTCTGTAAAATCTAAATCTGAATGGTCGTCCGGGGATTCGAACATACATCCTTTCTAATGCCGGAGCCGAGAGTTACCGCTTATCCATCAGGCACGATATCATTAAAATAACAACGACCCGAAATCGTGCTATCGATATAAGGGTCGAAAAAGTGTCACCGTTTTCGACAACCGATAGTTTGTCTTTCAACACTCGATTATACAAAAACAGACGGTATTATACGTGTTCTGGAAGAACTTTGTGAAAGTTTAAAGTAAGGGAATGATATTTTTGAAACACCAAAAGTTTTGTTGTTTATTGATTATTGGGATATTTTCAACTACTGGGTTGGCTAACCTGCGCAAGCCACCGTCTCGGCATGAAAACTTGCGATCATGAATGTTCGTCGGACTAAAACGACGGATTTTTGTAGTGAAAAATGATTTTGTATTGATATTAAAGACATTAATTTTTTTTTTGCTGTCGTCAGTCTTTAGACTGGCTCGATGCAATCCTCCATCCCTTCATGTCACCTGCTAGCCTCTTTATTCCTACATACTCCTTACAACCCACGTCCTCAATTATCTGCTTCATATATTCTAATCTCTGTCTTCCTCTAAAGTTCTTACCTTCGACTCTTCCCTCCACTAACAAATTAACCAATCCAGCATGTCTCAAAATATGACCTACCAGCCTGTCTCTTCTTCCTGTAAGCTTCTTCCATAAACTTCTTTTCTCACCCATCATTTCCAAAACTCGTTTATTTCTTACTTTGTCTGTCCACCTAATTTTCAGCATTCTTCTGTAGCACCACATTTCAAATGCTTCAAGTTTCTTTCTTTCCGGTATTCCTAAAGTCCAGAAAGTAAACGTGAAAAACAAATACCGGTAGTTATTTTTTTGTAAAATTATTATTCTTTGATTTATAACGAATAGATCGATTCATTCAACTATCGTTACTAAAGTGTCAGAAATGGGCGATAACAATCTTAAGAACTCAAATGTTATGGTATTTTATGATTTCCTAAGCATCTGTACTCTTAAGTGCATTATATATATCTGCAGTGGGGATGTATCTTTTTGTTCCGACAGCATGTAAAAACTATTAAACATATTTTCATGGTGTCATAATATCGTAAACTTGGAATCTGCCATGAAATTTGATATACACAACAATACGTTATATTAACTGTAAAGGAGCAGAAAATTAGCTGATCAAACAATTAACAAATAATGTGAATTTGACACAGTGCCATCTAGCGGTACTAACTACAAGTATCGAGTAGTTAATTTCTAATCACAACTGATGGTCGTAGTGTAGCGAAGCCGACGAGTTAAGTTAGATCGATAAGTAATTATCGATTGTCAGGGAAGATTTAACGTGATGCGTATCGAAGATAGTAAATCCGTTGTTGCACACATCACGTAACGGTGAAAGCTTCACAGAATTGATACATAGATTGGGCTTAGTTTGGAAGACAGTCGACGTAGCTTGCGTTCGAATTTATTGGAGAATATGCGAAACAAATTAAATTTCGAGTGCAATGAAATACTTCTTCCGCCAACCTATTTAGGTCGAAATTACCGGAGGGATAAGATTAGAGAAATAAGATGCCGTACTGATACTTATATGTATTCCTTCTTTCCTCGCACTATACGATATTGGAATGGGCGGGTTTAGGATTGGTGCTTAGCACCCTCTACCACCCACAATGTTTGTGATTTGCAGAGTATGAATGTAGATGTAGAAATATTTGAATATAATGTGCGTTATAGATTGTTCATGTAATTCGCACCATATTTTAGAAAATTAGCTGTGGTATCGAACAAATTGACGAAAAATGGTCAAAAACATCTCTAGTCCGTGTGGTTGAATACACGAGCTAAGAGTTTACTTAGCGCACAGTATAGGTTATACAAAGGATAGGCTACAATGCTCTTGTTATGTAGAAAAAATAAATATATTTTGCTGACCAGCACTGAATCAAAAGAAGTATTATTTCCGGTATGTTGGTATTCAGTAATACGACACAGTTAAGAAATTTTATTAATATTACACATTTAGTCAGCTAGCCAGAGTAAGGTTAATGTTATGCAGTAGACTAATATTCGATTCCTGGAGTCTCGAGCTGATTCTTATTTTCCTCCCTTTCTGAGGTGAGAGGGTAAAATGTAGTCTCTCCCCTTCGTCGAGACGAGAAAATTGTTTGATCTTTATTTAGCTCAGATCCCACTGGAGACGAAAATATTACTGGAGGGGGGCCTCTCTTTATAACACATCCCACGAAGGCGGTTCGAGGCAGTTCCTAGATGGAATTGTATTCGTTTGGGTTTCTGCTTCCAAGAACCGACAGCCATATACTGCCAAATAATTAGGAGACTGGCCATACTTTAAGGTAACAAAGACATCATTAAAACTGCAGAGAGAGATAAATGTCTGAGTTATAAACGATAGTTCCATTGCTGCAAAGGATAGGTGCGGGGACAAATTCAAATTGTAATTCATAATTTACTCAAAAACTCCGTGCATTGTGTTACTTTCAGGCGCCTGATACAAGGAGTCCTGGTTCGAACACCAGAGGTGGAAGAAAATTATCTTCTTGCGGGGTAGGAGAGATGGTGATGCACGATTTCTAATACCTAAGATTCTGTTGTTTAAGACAAGTCATATTTTTTTCCTGTCATCTTTTTGGGCTGTAATGCTGAATTAAACACTGATTCAACGTTTCTGATTGTATTTAGATGTATCATATATAGCATACAAATGCATATTTAATTTTTTTTTTATCTGCTTAACGTCTCTCTAACAGCGAGGTCTTTTAGAGACGGGAAAGGATGGGGGGCAAGGAATGGGGAGGAATTCGGCCGTGGCCTTTTGAAGGAAGTATCCCGGCATTTGCCTGGAGTGATTTGGGAAACCATGGAAAACCCAAATCTGGATGCCCGGACGGGGATTCGAACCGCCGTCCTCCCGAATGCGAGGCCAGAACGCTAACCATTACACCACCACGCTCGGTGCATATTTAAACTACTTGCCTAGTTTTGTTCATATTACGATAATATTTATGATCATATTGTCAGGAAAAATCTGATCATTGTTTAATAGTACAGGGAATTCATTAGAAGTTATAGATGATAAGAAATTAAGAAAATATTCACATAACCGCACTCGTATTATACATTAGAGTAAAAAAACAAAAACAAACAGACATACTAATTGTCCATGAATTGCTCAGTATCCATCAGTCAAGAATTAAAGTTATACGTTATAGTCGCTCTCAAATCGTTAATGTTCCGTCTCCTTTTTAATTTCTACAATGCAGCAGCATACTTGTCTCGAGCCGGGTCAATGTCTCATTGTACATAAGTATTGGCAACAATCAGTCTCATTAACAGGGCGCGCAGAATTCGGTGGTAGTTGTGAAAGTTATCTTGGTTGTCCGGGTTGAACTGCATCAATTTATGAAAACCTGACGTTTCGGCCATCATTTTGCGGCCTTCTTCAGAGTACTATGAAACGGTTAACAGCTCTTCGGGAGCTATATATAGGCGACAGCGATCCCGGCCTTGACAGTACTTTGAAGAGGGCCGCAAAATGATGGCCGAAACGTCAGGTTGTCATAAATTGACGCGGTTCAACCAGGAAAACCAAGATAACAATCAGTCTCATTGTCAGTAATGCGTTCAACCCGTCATTTTTGATGGCCTTGGAAGCTAATTAATAAAGAACAATTAATGTAAAGCTTATGGTTTTGGATGTTGTGTTCTGTGTTATATTCCTGATCGATTGTAAAAGTTTTTGAGTTGTAAATGTCTGTCTGATTGGCCGATTTCACTAAGGCACTAGGACAGAATCTGGGGTTAGCTGGTGGAACAAGTTTATCGCCAATAGTGTAGGACAAGAGACAGTGCTAGATTTTTTAAATCACCATATTATGCCCAAAGTCCTGGATTATATTTCAAATCTCTCCGCAGTATGTATGGAGTGTGGGCAGGACTCTGTTAATGGTAATTCGTCCTTCGGGTAAGAAGGTAAAATCTCAGTGAATCCACGGTGATTTTTGGAAGTGTAGGCTCAATATGCTAGTACCAGATTTCACTCTCTCGCTATCTTCTTACATTTCTCATCTTCCGCACAATCATCACAGAACACATATACCCTATCACAGTCATCCAAACCGGCAATAACACTGACGAACGAGAATTAAAACTCCACGAGACTTTGCTAAGGTGAACTTATACCCTACATAGTAACCACCTATCTGTAATAGTATCCACTTTCATTTTGACTCAAAATGATTTTAAAATGTCATTCACATACAGTTGTTGCTGTCTATCTACTTAGGGGGCATCCACAAATTACGTGAGGTGTTTTTCCGGATTTCTGGCCCCCCCCCCCCTCCCCCCTGGTGAGATTTCGTGAAATTTGGCCGACCCCCCCGCCCTCTGATGAGATCTGGTCCGTGAGAACCCCCCCTACAAATCGCCCTGGAAACTTTTGTAGACCTTTTTTTTTTTAGGTCACACCCTAACTTTTTTGACGAAATACCCTCCTAAAATCGACTTTGGCGCAAATTGTAGACCTTTTTTTTGCTCTATTGTTCCCAAATTTTTCGCAAAATCTCACGTGAGATTTCCGTAGCCCCCCCCCCCTCCCCCCTGGTGAGATCTGGTGAGATTTCGCCGGACGCCCCCCCCCCCCCCATTTCACCTCACGTAATTAATGGATGTCCCCTTACTATCCAACGTACTTGCACCTTTGTCTAGTACGTTCCACTTGCCTTGTTTTCTAAAGTCGCAGCTATGATTTTCTTTCGACATATTTTACACCGTCTTTGAAATCTTTCCCTTTTTTTACGCCTCACAAAGTTTTCTCATCAGACTGTGCCGAAACTCTTTCCCAAATTCATGATGATCACACCTTTTATTCAGTAAGAAATTAAAATAACATTGAATTTTTGCACGATTGAATGCATGTCTACTTGAAAAATGAGTAACAATAGATGTTAGTTTCTAAACGACCCTAATAGGTTAGTCCTTATTCCTGCGTGGTGGCTACTCATTTTTAAATTTAGGGAACAATGGAAAAAGCAAATGGTGAACATGGTAGCATTTCCGCGAATAACTACCAACCCATCACGTCATTCAGCAAACTTCTCCAATCGTCATCATCGCCTTATTAGTAAAATTATTACAAAATAAAATGTAATTAGTTTTAATACGGTTTGTTTAGCAAATGTTGTGATACAGATGTAACTGCTATAACTTTCGTAGATGTCCGATAACGTCTCAATAATAATGCGTTCTATCTACGTCTTGAAATATAATATATTCCAAAAGAATTTTTGCCATC
The DNA here is from genome assembly GCA_031002005.1 of Vandiemenella viatica. Taxonomy (NCBI): domain Eukaryota; kingdom Metazoa; phylum Arthropoda; class Insecta; order Orthoptera; family Morabidae; genus Vandiemenella; species Vandiemenella viatica. The sequence continues at coordinate 111,749,742 of CM061918.1, forward strand.
GAAATTATGACGCGAGCACATTAAAAACAAGTAAAATTAAGAAGGGAAATAAAAAATTTATTAGCTTCATTACGTTAATTTTAAGAACAAATAATAAATTACATTTTAAATTTCAACGTTTTTCGTTATGTGAAACAGAATTCGTTTACCAAAGTGTAGCGACAGAGCGACAGAGATTCACATAGTAAGAAATATTTATTTGTCGACTCTTCAGAGAGTAGTTTGAGTTTCGTTTATATTTTTATCTCAAGACTGTCTGAAAGAAGATTTAAAGTGATCTCAGAAAGCAGAAATACTTTACAGTTAGGTATCTTGTGATACTAGGTGTAAGAAATATAGGGTTGTAATCGTATCTTTGAAAAAGACTGATATTAAGCACAGGAGAAGTCAAAATTTAAAGAAACGAAACGGAGTAGTGTAGACGAAAATGAAAAATAAAGTAGATCTACGAGGAGTGATGGTTAAAATAGGTTCTTGAAAAATAGAACTATTGACACAATGTCGAGAAAAATGTGTCGGGACATATTTTCAGGATTAAACAAATGGATAATTTGTTAATGAAAAGTTAGAGCAGAGCTGTCGCAAAAATAATGTGTTCGGAGTAAATAATTGAGACTGTAATAGATTCAGAATATAAAGAGAAATGAAGAACTGAATCAAACGAATTGAAATTCTGTTGGAAGAAAATTTAGGTTTCCAAAGTTTCACTCCCGACTGAATCTTCAACTGATAGCTTAGAAAAAACAAAGCTACATTCAGCAAAGGTATCCGGCAATTTTGAAATTTCGACTAACGTCTGGATAAATTGTGAACACTACAATGAACAGACATACTCTCAGCATTTCACAAGGCGGAAAACTTGATCTGCACAGAAAAGATTTGGTACAGATCAGATAGACTTATCTAAATCATCCAGGAATTTTAACTAATTTCACGAGACATTGTGATATTGTGATAGTTTCTTTACGACCCAAAAAACAAAAGAATATGACATAAAAATAACAAAATATCACTGAACATTCAAATTTAGTATGCAAGGAAACACGCTCAATTATACATCATTAATTTTATCCAGTAGTGTCGCTTTGATGTAGACAACAAATTTGCTTCCGTGCACTCACTGCTCCAGTGGGAAATTCAATTCTAAACAGTTTTGTGAAAATCATTCTAATTTCACAGAAAGGAACGTCTGTACTAAAATTCTCGTCTCCAAATTCCCTTAACTACCTTCAAAACTTTGCACTTTCAGGAAATTTTGTTTTCTGCATGGCAGATTTAACGATGACTCAGGATTATTTTCAGAAGTACAGGCGACAATGAAATATTGATTGACACGGCTCGATATAGGCATGCTGTTGGTGCATTGTCGAGATTAAAAGGCGGACGGAACATTAACTTTTACAGAGTCACAATAATGCATAACTTTAATTTTTGATGGTGAACTCTGACCAGTTTCAGTGACGATTATTTTTGTTTTTTCCTCCAATGTATAATAGTAATACAGTTCTGTGAATAATTACCTTAATTTCTTCTCATTTATAACTTTTAACGAATTCCTGGTACTATTACGAAAATTACCAGATTTTTCCTCAAAATATGACCATAAATACTACCGTAATATGACCAAAACTATTAAAATGGCCTGAATATGTATTTATATGCTATATAAAATACATTTAAGAACAATCAGAAACGTCTAATCAGTGTTTAAATCAGCTTTACAGTTAAAAAGGAAGGCAGGAAAAGAATATGACTTGTCATTAATATCCGAATCCTAGTAATCTTCAGTGAACTGACACAAACTCAGCATTATACTTGGTGAAAACCTAGATCGTATACCTTAATTTTTGTTACAGACATGCAAAAAATTTATTTCAACACTACGTCTTTTTAGGCGTATAACACAGTAACTTAAAGCAACCATTTCAGATAAACTACCGTTTAATTTAGAATTTCTACTGAATTATTGCGGATTAAAAATTTTAAATTGTGTTTCCTTCGTCAGCGTATTTCGAAATTTATGTCACCACAGAACTTTGTGTTATTCCGCCAAACATACCAAGGCCTACGTCATAGTAAGCGAATTCCGAGCTGACACATCAGACGGACGCCATGCGTCCCGACGCTCGCCGACGCGGCGTCAGCTATGGCGGACGGAGCCGACGCATCGGCCGCCATCGTTGGCGTCCGACCGACGCTCACAAATGGCGGCCCGCCGACGCCCAGCGTCGAAATACAAATCCGTTGAACCTCACTGCTACAGTATTTTCCTCTTAGCACTTTCGTAACATCCTCAACGAAAACTGTTAAATAAACATTTTATCGAATTCAGTTGTAGCATTGCACGTATCTGTCGACATCAGGGCACTAATACGATTCTTTCCACAGTTTGATACATATTTAATTGACAGGAATGACTGGGAAAGAATTTTTCGATAACCAAGTACAGGAAGTAAGTTTTTGGCCATTATAATCTGTCTATTTTCACGAAAACTTCCACCTTCTTCTGTACAGTCGTAATATATTATCGTATTCCAAATATGTTCTCCAAACAACTCAATCTTTATGTTTCACAAAACCTTTTTTCATCGATAAAATTATGACGCACAATGCAGTTTCTTCCATCGGTTAGGTATTCTCGTAACGTGTTCAGTTTGTGATTTAGCTGTGAAATTAATTTTAAATAACCTTCTGTAACATTTTATTTCAAATGCTTAAGTTAGTATTTTTTTTTTTTTTTCATTAGTAGGGAATTTGTAGTCGATAGTTACTTAAGTAGTTTGGAAAACATAAAACTTCTGCAGAAATGAAAAAAAAAAAAAAAATCAAAATTGCAGGGTCCATCAAACTAGCAGAATGACGAAAATGAGTTACCTACGTATAATCTCCAGAAGTGTGAAATTTTATATTAATCAGGTCTTTACTAGAGGAACTATCGACTTAACAAAAAGTTTCAAAATACCAGCAACAGTAGTTGTACCATATCTCACATAAGAAACACTTTTACCAAACTGCTACATCAGTTTCCAACAGACACTTATTACTGGGCAACTTGGTGTACATTTCTGCAAATTATAAAACGATATGTACAAAACAGCATGACCCATGTCGAAGGTTTTGAAATAAAAATGTTTACGTTTTGGTGGCTTATAACAGCAAATCTTCCAACAAAAATATCTGACTTACAGCTTGTTCCTCAATATTTGCTTCAATTTACCTGCAAAGGTGAGAGCGTAGGAAGTTGAAGTAACCGCAAAAGGTGAAATTTTGAAATTTCTACTGCAATAAATGTTGCAAATATCTTGTAACTTATTGTCAACAAAGTCGGCGCCTCAAAAGAATTACGTAACTACTACATGAGAAATTTTCCTCAAGGATCAGAATTCGGTACTCTTTTATTAACAAATATTAAGAATAACGCTAGATCTTCCACGCAACCGTAAAAAAATTAAGTTGTTTACTATATATTTAATCGTGACCTTCATTTTTTCCGAGGCTAGGAATGACTAATAATATTGTTTGTGTACACACAAACGAAAGAAGCAAATTATGTTTATTAATCAATCCAGGGGTGCTTTAAATTTTTAACACAGGGAAACATACAGCAATATTCGTGACTTGTTGTTACAGCCCTTATGAAAGCGTAACAGAATTGATACATAGACTGGGCTGGGATAGTTTGGAAGAAAGACGACGTAGCTTGCGTTCGAATTTATTGGAGAATATGCGAAAAAATTTAAATTTCGAGTGCAATGAAATACTTTTTCCGCCAACCTTTTTAGGTCGCAATGACCGGAGGGATAAGATTAGAGAAATAAGATGCCGTACTGATACTTATATGTATTCCTTCTTTCCTAGCACTATTCGGGACTGGAATGGGCGGGTTTAGGATTGGTGCTTAACACCCTCTGCCACCCACAATGTTTGTGATTTGCAGAGTATGGATGTAGATGTAGATGTAGATTCGAACACAGTTTCCGTAGTATTCGAAATATATCGAGACTGAGATTTCTTAGAAAAGTTTCTTACTCACCAGGATAAGTTGATACCATTGAATAAAAGCAGGACATTTCAAGAATTACTTATATGCATTAAAGTGAGCAATAGATGGAATCATGCGAAGGATTATTAGCATGAGAATACAATGGTTTTTCTTGTGAGCAATAAAAAGATCTATACATATGAGAAGACTTTAATAACCATGAATATACTACGGAAAACAATTCATATACGAGTACTTCAGTACAACACATTTCAGATGATACTTGTTCACTTTAGAATCGTAGATTTGTACGCATAAACTGAAGTTATATATCAAAAATATAAGAAATAAAAATAAACTTAAGAGCAAAAATTGGTTAGTAAAACCACGGTGTTAAGTATAACAGGAAAACGCTAAGTAAAATGAGGACATATTAATGTGTCATACTTGCAGGCGGATAGTGAAGGCTGTGTTTATAAATTTAATACCACCCTTTTGTTTGACTATTTTCTGACAATAAACTCTCCTTGTTCTGCAGGTGACGTGATTTCCTGGTTCCCTATACATTTCATTTCCAGCTAGATTAGCGATGTGACTTCAATTGACTATAAAACGGTGTATTTAGTTGACATTACTTTCAGAACCCGAGTAATAGTGTTAAAATTTCTTATCGCGCATAAACATTTTCATTTTGTAACTCCACAAAATTTTGGACTTAGAAGATATTTTTTCCCCTCGTGCAGAACATCGATTGCTGGTAGCAACTAGCAAGCCAGTGCGGATTGCGGAAATGAGTTTAGTGAAAGCATTTCTTGTTTCCTTTCTGCCATTTCTTACTGGTCATCTAGTTCTCCACAGAGAAGTAATGATTTCTGAGTGTTTTTTTTTTTTTTTTACTTTGACGTTGTTTCATAATTGCATTGGAAATATCAACTTCAACAGATATGAACAAAGGGCAGACGCTTATGGAAGCGTTATTAAAAAATGGCTCATTTATTTGTATCGCTCATCCTCTAAAGTATTTTCGCGTAACAGATCAAAGCAACAACACATAACCTCAATTATATGTGAAGCATATTTCGCATTGCACTTCCAAGGCCTCATTCTGAAGTTGACATTTATCACAAAGTAGTTTAGTAAGTAATTTTATTAAACTGAATGCTTCAGATAACTTTTTCGACTGAAATTTGTATGTATTATTCGATAAAGAACTCGTTAAATCGGATAGTAAATATATCATAAATTTCATGAAAATTTTCATAAGGCCATTTTTATTTTTTTATTTTTCCAGGTAATATACACTGCTTGAAAGACAATTTCGGAAAAATAATGATGAACAAAATGCTCAAATTAAAAGTATTATAATTAAGAATTAAATGTATCATACCACAAGGACTGCAAAACACTGAAATTTAAGAAGTAATGATGAATTTTATCGTAACGTAGAAAACATAAAAAACGAATACGCAAGAGGGGATAGCTATTTTTTTTTACATTTATTATGTTTGGTGATACTATATTATCAAAGAAATATTAAAATATCTTTGGGACAGTAAAACAACAAAAAGATGGATTCAGGAAGTTATGAAAGATTTTGAAACAAACAGAAAGGTTTTGTTTTAAGAAAAAGGCGTTTAAAATTGATGTAGTCCAAGGAAGCGATGAAAAGAAAAAAGTTTCTGAATGGAGGAAGAAGTACTTAGTTAGAGATGAAGGAATATGGAGGACCGAGAAGGAATAAGAAAGGACAAAGCAATGAATCTTAATCTTAATCAGATGACCCTAACAGGAAAAGAATAGGAAGTATGGGTACAAGTTATTGTAGATAATCATATATATATAATTTTATAAAATGTATTTTTAACAACGAACCATCTTTTCCCCTTTATAATTAACCAAATTCAATGAATAAGGTCACATTTTAAAGATTAAGTTCTCCGCTTTAGTAACGTTATTAACTGAGAAAGGAATTTTTCGAAATTCAACCCGTAAGTAGCAAAATTAGTAGCAACCAAGGTCACAGGTATGAGATAGTTCAGAGCCAAGCTGCTAGACTGGAATGGCGTCAGTAAGGAGCGGTCGCGTTACCGAAATATAGCAGCACACACATCGAAATTTACACACCGGTCATGATCGCATTATCGCTGGATATTTCGGTTGACAAATAAACAATTATTGCTTCAAAATGAGATAGTTCAGAGCCAGGTTGCTATGCTACGCTGCCATCGGTAAGGAGTGATCTCATACCGCTAGATAGCAGCTCGAAGTGTCACAGAGATATTTTTAAACTGTACGTGTTTTGCAACAAAATCTTCTCGGGTGTCCAGCCGGACGGTGGTGTAAAAACACGACGTTTCGACAGCTGACTCTGCTGCCATCATCAGGCAGGTACTACAAGATACCTTATGATGACAACAGAGTCAGCTGTCGAAACGTCATGTTACAACACCATCCGGCTGGACACCCGAGAAGATTTTGTTGCATCGATACACCGGGAAAGTCTCGACTCACACATGTACGTGTTTTGCTTTTCGAAAATTTTTGTTTCTGTTCCGGAAACATTTGATAATTTCTAATTGTTTCGAAATTTTTGCATGGACCACCTAGTGTTTCCTTCGTTTATTAATATATATATATATATATATATATATATATATATATATATATATATATATTATATTGATGAATTTAACACACAACTTATATAGAGAAAAACTGAGGTAGCATTAGTAGCGTTTTCTTCATTGAGATAGCGGAAAAAAGTCTGTAGTACTTAGGTCTGGCAAGTGCTTCAGGGGACTGGGCGGAATATTTTGCAGGCGTGCGGTTTCTGCGGCGGTGGAGAGGTAGTGTGTGTCTCGTAATGAATTTAAAAGATCCCGCAGATCCCGGCCCAAGACGTGAGCAGAAACCGCGAGTGGGCGCCAGGAGTGTTCGGCCGCTGGCTTTGTTATTCCTCTCAGGTGCGCGGCTAACACACTAACCTGATTGCAAACACTTTGCACACCACGCTGATTCGCCGACACAAAAACAGAGGACCGTGATGTGACGATTGAACGGATTACGTGTTTATTTTGTCACACTTAAACAGAATTGTACCGGCAGATACGAAGAAAAATTTTAGGGCCACAGAGCAAACAAACCTTTTTCTGACTCTTGGAACAAAGTATTGAAGAACAGTTTTGTAACAACTTTGCCAATTAGCATATCGTTAAGATACCCGTCAGGACGGAGGGTGGTGGTTGAGTGGCTAAAGTTCTGGCTTCGCATTCGGGAGGACGCCTGTTCGAATCCCCGCCCGGGCATCCAGATTTGGGTTTTCCCCAAATCATTCCAGATGAAGGTTGGGATGTTTCCTTCAAAAGGCCATGGCCGAATTCCTTCCAGTTCCTCGTCCCCAGTCCCATCCCGCCTGTAATGACCTCGACGTCGACGAGGCATAAAGCCATAGCAAAAAAAAAAAAAAAAAAATCATCAGCTCAGAATGTCGAAAATACTACAAATAATACTCTGAAGAAAATAAATATAAAGTTTACGACAGGAAATATATAATTAACGGAGAAGAGACATGAGACAAATGGTAGCTAGAATGTGATCTCTGAAAGTAAAACATCCTTTCAAAAGTGTTTCAGAAGATTTCTGGGTATGAAGTATATATATAAGTCTGTACTCTGTAATTCGCAATATTGTGAGTGGTAGGGGGTGTTTGGCACCTAAACTAACGTCTGCTCTGTGCGTTCTAATCAGGACTGGCACGAGGGAAGAAAGAATTCATCTAAGAATTACTAGACAATCCCAGGGTAATCTATGTATCAGTTCTGCGATGCATTCGTAAGGATTGTGGAGAGCAGTTGCGAAGGGAGCGATTCTTCTCTGTATTTCTATATGTATAAAGACGAATGTATGTTTGTTTGTTTGTTCTTCATACAAATCCACAGTTTTCATCCGATCTCGATGAAACTTTGCACACTTATCATTTGATACAAGGAGAAAAATACTGTCTACATTTGGTTGAAAAATTATAAGAATAAATAATACATTTTGTCATATAATTTCGAAAGATTAATGAACGGCGGTAGACAGACGCTTTGGATATGGAGTTCTCTGTACTGTTTTTCCGTGTAGCGGTTAGCTAGCTCAGTGGTTAAAGCGCTTGCTTATTAATGTTTGTGTCGTGATCTCCGGTTCAAATCTCCGTGGAGGCTAAGGTTTTCAAAAATTGCTTTTGATCGTAAGAGTCACGCCTGGGCCGTCGGTTATTCGTATTGAATGTTAAACTGTAGATATCACAAAGTTAAGGCTGCAACGCGAGGCAAATCGTAGGTAGTCTTGCATTGTTGTAGGTGTTACACCTTTTTACGTTATATTGATCCCTCAGGGGTGATTCGTAGTCAGTGTGTGTGTGATCTGCAGTAATAATACTATAAATGCGGAAGTAAGTCTCTGTTTTGTTACATTTTGACAACCAAATGCCTATACCGATATTGACGGAATCTGACAAGAAAATCTGTAGGGATGGCACAGGACGTTTTTTTTTTTTTCGGTATGATTAACAGTTGTAGTCACGAAAGTTTGAGAACTTATCGAATGTTGACAGAGAGACGGATGTGTGTGTTAGTCTGTAATGTTACGTCGCTTGCTCAAGCTATGCTTCTCGCGCATTATGTTAGTGTATAATTTGTTAGTAAATTTCGTTTAGAGAAAAAAAAGTATTATTTAGTATAGATATCGATTTTTCCTCTCCTTTTACTTTGTGTCTGCTTAAATGTTTGTGCCACTAGTTTATTTTGCCTTCTTTCTTGACATGCATTGCGGGCGTAGACTGGCCTCAGTTGTAGCTCTAGCAGAGCACGAGCAGCTAAAATTATTAGAACCCAAGAATCGGATGTTCATGCTGAAGAAAGAAGAAAAGACCAAGCTGAAATAAAGGTGCCCTAACTTAACACCCACCCACCCCCCCACATACCCTCACTTTCGTTTGTTTTTCTGTTTTTAAATATATTGGAAATTGATTCTATTCAAGAGACAGGTTCGACGGTAGAATGATATAGTGATGGCTTTCCGGTAATATTATGCTGACTCGGTGTTGTTTGGGACCAATCCTTCGCTACCAACAACTTCCTGTATTCAATTCTAGCAAAGAAATTCTTTATCCACGCGTACGAAGTCGCGGGTATCAGCTGGTTCTCTATACAGCTAATCGATTCCTTGCGACCAAATGGCACAAGAGTAGCACACGTGACGATACACGAGAGCTTTTTACGCTATCTCCTTTCTATATGCTTTATATTTCTTTGTACTTCCACGTATGACTCACAGTCTAGAACTAACTGAAGTATTTAATCGAATTCGAAAATGAAACTGGATGTTTTTCTATAAATACAAACGAAAACAATCTAGGCGGAAACCATCCAATTCATCAACTTCTTCGAAAACTTTGCTCTCCAACCTTTTCATTTAGGATACAAGCTGCAATACTTAACGTGGTAAATAACATTGGTTTACCTTTCATGTATTTACTTCCTACTGACTTATGACATTCATCATTGGGAAATTCCTCACAAGCACAAAAAGTTTGTTACTCACAAATATACGATCTAAGTGTTATTTATTAAACATCGTTGGCTATAAATTGTTTTTATTAATGTTTATTCCCCCGAGACGTTTCGCATCATCGGTGGAGTCATAGTAGAAAATGTTATATGTCGGTCTTGTAAAGTAATGTTTGCACGTCTGTGGAAGCGTATTAAATACCGAAATTCAACTTTGCTACTTTTATTTTAGTACGAACATCAGGTTACTATTTTAATGTTGCATTAGTCGAATTATCTCTTGTGTGATAAGTATAACTGAATAACTTTCGTAATAAAAGCGGTGAAATGTAGAAAACTGATATTAAATATGGGCACATGGAAGTTCAAAAAATACTGTTTTGAACCGAAGTGTGAATATTACCACAGTGAGCGCACTGACGGTAGCGAATACCACGAAGACGAAACGTCTTTATTTGAATAAACAGTAATGAAAACCTTTGTTCATGGACGTCGTTTAATTTTAAAAAAATTTAACAAATAACTGCGCTAAAATGGCCAACAATCATATTATTAGCCTTCCTTAGAATTACTTGCATATAATACGTGTAAATCTGCATCAAAAATTCCAGGTTACTTCAGTTTCAGTGTTGACATATATAGCAATATAATATAATAGTCGCATAAATTAAAAGCCAGTTGTAGAAAGAATGATAAGATTATCTGAATCTTCTTTATTCAATAACCTTCCACAAACTGAAAGAGTTTTTATTTTGCAATTCAATTTTCTTATTGTCGTTTGGTACCGGAAGATAATTGGTAAAATATAATGTGATTTGTTGTGTGGAAAAGGTGTCAAAAACCACTATTAGGGGGTTTTATTTGGGAGCTATTCACAGAAACAGCAATTAGAAAAAATTATTTGGAAATTATATTGAAATATAATATCATGCTTGGAATGTGAATGAATAGTCTGGTAAATTGTTAAAGGGGTTTTAGAATAGCTAAATACGTAAGAAACGACGAAATAGTGGTTCTAAAATGTTTAATAATTTCAAGAAAACTTTTTTTGTAACTCATTTGAGGTTCATTATATGAATAACAATTTGACCTGTAAACTCAATCAACGTCTTTTGCTTGTGTTTGTTAGTAACATAAATCTTCAGCCGTGAAAGTTGCTGGTTCTTACAATCTGCAAGCAACATAAATCTATTTGTAATACGCTCGAAATAAACACCCACAAGAAAATATTCTGTAGTTATTTCATAGCGAACACGCAAAACATGTCTCATCCCTTTGATGATATTAAAAATGGAAGTAGCTATGGAAACAAGAACATTTCACCTAACAGATCAGCACTGTTTTGGGGGTATATCACATATAAAAAAAAATTAATAATTTGCATGTTTCTTCCCTTCTATCCATTCATAAATGAATAGTTTACAGGTATCTAGGAGTCAATTGAGCAATAATTCATCACTAAAATGTGTAGAACGTCACTGCCTTACCACCTCGAAAAATTATTTAAACATAATAACTAGGAAGAAAGAACTTACTGTTAATATGGAGCCCAATTGTTTCATAGTATATTAATTTCTGCTAGATTGCAGATCATATTTGTTGCTTATTACATATTGTTCCTAATATAAATATTACCACTATTAATATTTTAGCTACGTTTATACGTTTTCCTGTGATTCGCTTCCAGCACTAGCGGATAGAAAGTTTTAAGGAATAGCGTAACGTGCGTTTCGTTTTACAACATTCGCGTTTTTCGCTATGAACAAATAAGAAAATTATGTCTTAAATTCTTAGGTACCAAATTTAACTTAAAATTTTGATACGTTGGTTCCTACGCAATGAAAAAAACTGATTGCTACTGCAATTGAAAGTAATGATCTTTATTTGCTCGTAAATATTTAGAATGTAAAGAACGATACAGCTGAATGCAGTTTCTAACCTTTTCTTTGATAAGTAATGCATTACTTCCCAAAATGTATTAATTTAAATGCGTCTTGATTTAAATGATAGAGATTCAGAACTAAAATTTTAGTTATTTAAAACAGTCAGTAAGAGATGAACAAACAATCTTTCATACAAAACCCATGTCATATTATTTCCGATGCATTATTTTTACTAAATGCAGACAAATGTTTAAGCTTAGAAATTGCGATCTTCAACACAAATGAACTTATACATTTCTTTTATCGTGGTTATACTTTAGAAAAGAATATGAATTCAGCCTACTATATGGTTGCTTGTTGTTTGCTTAATTAATAAACGAATGCCATGTAAAATAATTATTTCTTAAATATTATTATCATGAAAATTTACACTTTAAGCTTCGAAAAAAAAAAGAAGATATGTCGTATATCAAAAAATAAAAGCTAATATCTCTATAGTTATTCGATATACCTGTCATTGTTTATATCTTTAAACGTATTACTATGACAGTACAAATTTAGACTGTAATGAAAAATGTACGATGTTTGTATTACTACATTTTGTGTGGGAATAAAAGTTCTATAATAAGGCTGTATGACATATAAAACAAAACTGCACGTCCGTTTAAACGTCTTTAATTGCGCTGTTTTACGAACGAACGCCAGAGGTGAAAAACAGCTGAGGAGAAAGACGGGGTCTCTTTAAAGAGGATGTTTTCCCGCCGTCTCATCGAATTTCACTTAATTTCCAAACCGTTCCTCCCCACCTAAGCGCCAATACTGCTTGGCTAATGTATTCCAAACTAACCCTGCAAACATATCTCAGGAACCACGTTAAATAAACAAACATCTGTTTACATTTTATAACAATAGCCCGCTGCCCATACTCTGATCAAAAAGTACATGATGTACTCTATGATTAACTCAAAGATCTCACAGGCTATTTCATTAAGCTGCAAGAAAATTCATAAATTATCGCAGTTTGTCTCGGCGTTGTTTATTTATGAACAAACCGAGTAATACTATTATTAATACACAATATTTCGCCGCCATCTTCAGAGCATATCCAATAAAGATAACAACCTTTGCTTGATTTCTTTTGCTGAAGAATGCATTCATGACTACAATTTTGTTTGCCGTAGTCAAATTTCAGCTTACGTATTCGTATGCCCAAACATTTCTGCAACCTCTGGATAACATTTTATGCAGATACTAGCCTCAAATCCCGTCAAAAATGACAGTTTTAATGGAATGTTATGGAAAATCATTTGTTCACATTTTCTTAACTAAATAAAACGCTCAATAACGTTCAATGGAATTCCTCGTACCTTGCGCTGCATCGAAAAGTTTCCGTTGTCATCTTGACTGTTGTTGTTGTTTTAGGGCGCGTCGACGTCTAGGTCATTAGCGCGTCATCCTGGCTCAGGATTCATTTCCACTTAACCACAAAGTGTTATAATTACCACAGTAATATGACGTCAGTTAAAGCACAGGAAATTAAAAATAAATCTTAACAACTTATGTTATGATATTACTGTTCTAGGCCGCATGGATCGTGGTCAATTTGGAACTACTTTCGTTCATGCGAACTAATAATTTCAATAACATGGCGCTAATGAAAGCAACTTAATTTTTTTTAAAAAAATCTCGTATAACTTATGGTCTATGCTGTAACGACAATTTTCTACATTTCTGCTCAAAAATGAATGCTTCTACAACACGTCCATTAATACATACACTACATCATAAGTCATACCATATTTCTCAGCTTACTGTAACATCGATCAGAGAATACAGAGAAAATATTTTCTTTGAACTATTATAAATAAACAAAAAGCAACTAATAATTAATATGTTGATTTAAGCCAAATAGATATTTCCCTTTCGCTGACCATTCAATTCTTCATAGCAGGTTAACTGAATAAAGTTTGTGATTAAATGAATCTCGTAATCTTGATTTTGCAGTAACATCTTGTAACATTTCCGTGCTTACATTCTTCTTTATTAATTAATATTCGTGGTTTTGCTGTTGTTGGCTCTATTCACTTTATTTCATTGATCGTGCCGTTACCATAAGTAAATGATAGTCATGTCATTTGTACAGTGTTAAGCACTTTTAATGAACTCCAACATAACAAATACATCAAGTCGGGCTTCGTTTATACAAGTTCTCCTAGTAGTTCTTGTTATAAAAGGATTTTGCCTTTACAATCAATTTGTATGTTTATAAATACTTCTTGTTATTTGTATTTTCACGATACGATTGTATGACTAATCTTTACAGCTTCTATTAGCCAACCAACCTAGGCAACCCACTCCTAGTTAGACGTTGCTACGAAACCTCAACTGTTTCTCAGAATAAACAAACTGACCTTCGCCAAGGAACCATAAAATTCAAGGATATAAATTATATTAATATTTATAATATAATTGTAGGATGTCATATCTGTTATCCTACGATATCTGGCCGTTGTTGGTTCGGCAGCAAATACCGGAATCGTGACTTCAGGTTTACAAAACAGGACGACACAATGACCAAGCTCATTTTTTTTATTAATATTGAACAGATTCTATTTATATATTCAATCAAAAATTAATGCCATTGTTTTTCTATTCATAAATTATTTGTATGTTGTGACAGTACAGTAGTTGAAAATACCCGAGTTATCTTTCGTTAAAGATTGTTTCTTGATTTTATTTTGGCAGTTAGAATTTAAAACTGTATGAAAAGTAACTGATCATCTAACCACTTTTTAATCTGATCAGTTAAAAATCCCTGGTAGTACCAATTTTGCTTTGAATTTCATTTTCACCATGTAGAGAATTTATAAAATTTAAAAATTCACTATCAACCGCAGAAAAAGAAGACTTGAAGCTTTAATCACGTTGTGACTCAATTTTTTTTACCAAAGCCTTTCAGAGTTTTCTGAGAATCTAAATTTCTAGAATGCATCAATAGTTCAGAGTCACAACAAAAATAATTACGTCTAATCTGAAAACAGATTTTGCAGATTACTGTTTAAATCAAGAAAATGAGATCTAATTCATAGTCTAGCTCTAGAAGCGATTGATTGAAGTTGTTAGTTAATGGGATAAACATTTTTTTTTTTTTCCCGCACGGTAGAGCTGTTTCAGAAATTATTAGATAGAACTATACACTTATCAGTTTACTTGGTGGATATTTACTTCGATAAACCTGCAAATAAGTAACACAAGTTATTTTATGCGATAAAGGAAAAATGTATTGTTTTATTATTAAGATTCTACTGCAGTAAGTGCACAAATTTTTCAAAATAATTAGTGTATAACAGTTGACGGTGTAATGACAAAATGGATACAAGGGGAGACTATAGCTATGGGATATCTTTAATTAATTTAAACTTGTTGATGGTAATTTCACAGTTTAAATATTCAAAATTGACCTAAGCTCTATTTGCTGAATATCCGTCCGTATATAATCTAAATGTACCAGGACTGCAGATAACATGACAATTTATTGCATACGACGTATTCAAACCATCAAAGGGAAGTGTTGCTTGAATGTTTTTTCACGACATTGCAAGAAGAGACGACATTTAGGTTCGGATTTTAGTCTGGCGGGAACCAACTTATTTGGAGCTAAGATAAGTGAATGGACGATTTATAGAATGAACGGTGTGCACTTTTCTTACTAGCAACAGAAAAACGCAGTAAAAAAAAAAGAACGGTAGGACAAAGGCTTTATGGAAGTAATACAGAAAAATTATCAATAGAGTGCATAAGAAACGTGCTTTCATATTAGGACCTAGGTATTTCACTAAATGATTTTTTTTGTTTGCTTTTGTTTTATGTCTCGTCAACGTCGAAATGATTAGAGGCAGGAAACGACAGGGGGAAAAAACGGGAATGAATTCGGCAATACCCTTTTCAAGGAACCATTCCGGCAATCTCCTGGAGTGATTTGGGGAAACCATGGAAAAATCTGGATGCCCAGACGGGGATTCAAACCCACGTCCAGTTGTATACGAGGCCAGAGCGTTAACAGTTCACCCACCACCCTCGGTTCCATAATTGAAGCTAAGAGCTGGATTCTTGACGAATTCTGCGTACAGATCTCATATTTGGTCGATAATAGGTAGTGAAAACTCGACCAAAGATATGTGTATGTGAACGATTGCAACTGAATGGAGACTAGTTCCTACTAGAAATGATAATGGTGTAGCCACTGATGCTCAAAATAAAGCTGGTGGACTCCCACATTTACAGTGCATTGTTATCTAATCTTGGAAACTATTACAACCAACTAATACTTCTACAAAACAGACAAGAGGCAAATGGAAACAGATGGCAAAATTAAAACCCTCTCCAACGTTTTCTTTTCTCCTGAAGATCCGTTAATATTGTGTGTGAAATATATACTTTTGTTATCTTCTAAAATCTGATAATATTCCACCTGAGAGGAATCGTTTGTTTCGCTAAAAACAAATCAAGTAAGGTATGCTATATAAATGCAGGAAATTGGACTATGATTGTCTAGTATGTAGTAACAGGCTGTTTTCTTTAAACAACATTGGCTAGCGTCGTCTGTTTGATTGGTATGAGAACTACGTATGTTTTAGATGCCAAGTACATGGCACCATTGGCTCACCACGGGCTAAGTACTGATCGTCTGGGAGGGGAATGATAAAAGTAAGTGCACCTCCTCGTACTTTTAGAAAAAATTTTGAGGCATTAACATTACGTGAAAGTTGATAACATACCCTCACGTTTATCGATGAATTCACAATCTAGTTCGACGGGAATACGTCACTCCGAGCTGCAGTACTTCCCTCTGTTCCGTCACAGCAAGAACTGACGTTTGGCCACTGTTCCTGATTAATCCGATTAATCAGTTATGCCCTCTTCGTAAATACAGCCGTTACTTTGACCACAGTAGTATTTCGAATATGGTTGTACTTCACGCTAAGATGCTCAGAATATTCCACCTGACTTAGTTCTTCGGTGATTCTTGGTATCTACCACCACACGCAACCATCATCTCTCGGACAGCGTTAATGAGATAATAAATGGTTGTTTATTGTCTCACTCTGAGTAATGATCTTCCAGATACGGTCACTGTACAGAGTGATGATATCTAATTCACATCCAACGGTCTACATCCGTTACATCCTATAGTACACACCCAATCTGGATGACTTCGACGACTAAGGTGCCATCCACAAATTACGTCACACGAATTTAATGATTTTTGGACCCCTCCCCCTTCCCAAGTCACAGGTTGTCAAATTTGTGGGACTCCCCCACCCCTCCCCTGGTGTGACGTCACATATTTTGCAATTTTAAATTTATAAATTAAAACAGCGCTTCCAAAATGATTTATGTATTTGTAGTTAAAAAATCATATCAACAATAAATCAAACATTTAAGAAAATTAAAAAAAAAAAAATAGAATTAATGATACAAAATTGAGTCGTCATGTGTTCATAGATTTTGAACCCATTCCTTGATAATAGTTATTTCGTTCTTCATTTCGATAGTGTTGGGAACATTCGATGTGTCAAAATCATCCTCATCCAACCATAAAGCGTCGTCATCGTTTAATAAGCAAAGAACTTCCCTGTTTCGTCTAGCGGCAATGCTTTGTAGACGAATATCCATGGAGGGGAAAACCTCTAGTTGCCTCTTATGTAATTGCTTATGTTGGTTAGTAGCTTTGTATGATGAAAAATATAGTCCACAGATGCTACATGGTCGTTTAAATAAGTATGCCTCGACACTGGGGCAATACGAGCCAAGAAGTGATACAAATTATGGATGTGATGTCACAAAGTTTGTGACACAGCCCCCCCCCCCTTGTCACACGATGTCACACTTTTTTGACCCCCTCCCGCTTCAAGGTATGACGTAATTTATGGATGGCCCCTAATGGGAGTTTCTCGACTAACATACTGCTTGACCATTCTTCGTCTAGGTAACACTCCGGGACGAGTTTCCAATCACGTCCACGACCTCGCCTACCACGATGCGTGACCTTGAACGGTGAAGGCGTATGGTCAATGTATTGACTGACAACTTGACAAAATTTTGCACGAAGTTACCTAGTCTCCATTCGCACCCACTACCTCGCTAGCCCCTGTACACAACGTTGAGGACGGTGGAGACGTAAGGTCATTGCACAGAGTGACGATAGTGCTCATTCTTCGTCTATACTATCTTTTCCAGAGATTTTCCAAATCTTCTCTCTCGTACACCATCGCACTTACTACCGTCCGTAACCTTGAACATGAATGGAGGCGCACAATCAGTATATTGATTGACTCATCACTTACGCATTCTTCGTCTTGACTAAATTTTTCTAACCTCCGTTCACACCCTCCTCCTCGCTAGCATGATCTTGGCGACCGATGTCGGTGTAAGATCTATGTATTGAATGTATTGACTGACCACTGTACTCATTCTTCGTCTTGACTACATTTTGTCAAGGGTTGCCTAGTCTCCGCGCACGTTCTCGAACTTGCCTCCCTCGAAAATAGTGGCCACAGATTGTTCACCGATTATTGTACTCACTCTTCGTCTTAATTACGTTTGTCTATAGTTTCTCGGTTTCCTATCACGCCACGCAAGTTGCTATGAATCTTAGTCAATATGGATTTTGAACCGGGAAGTCGACAGGGGATGTCATAAATCGGTCGCTGGAAATAATTTGTAGCAGTACAAAAAACTACGTAGTAGGCATATTTATTGATATTTCGGGAGCTTTCGACAATTTATGGTGGCCCGCCCTGTTTGAACGGAAGAGGGAGATTGGTTGTCCAAGAAGATTATTCTATACCTTCAGGGACTATTGCAGATTTAGAACTGCTTCCTTGAGATGGCTGAACTCATTCATCACGAAGACTGGAAATAAGGGCGCAGATTAGATACTAGTTGCTGGGCTATGTTGTGTATGGGAAAATAAATAAATAAAATAAATAAATAAATAAATAAATAAATAACTTGCATTCCCTGGAAGGTGACCTTGTATCCTGGTGGCTGGTTGCGGCTAAAGCTTTCACATACCACTGTAGTCTTTCTTCGTCTTGACTACATTTTCTCCAGTATTTCAGATTTTCCGGTTACGGCCATAACTTTGTATGCGTGACCTTGAACAACAGTGATGGCGAGTGGTTATTGTATTGGCCGACTACTGTCTTATTCTTCGTCTCGACTACAGCTTCCGCTCACACCCACGACCTCAGCCCCCGAGGTGCGTGACCTTGTGGACCGGTGTCGGCGTGCGGTCAGTGTATTGACTGACCACTGTGCCGGGCGAGTGGTCGCCGACAATGGCGAGCGGTCAAGCGGGCAGAGTGGACCCGTCCGCGGCACGCGCCGCCCGCCCATAACTCAGCGCGCCTCATTAACGCGGGGGGCTCGACCGGCCATTAATCACTCCCGCGGACGGGTCAGTGAGCTTCCGTTCTGGACACCACACTCGGCCGCACGCTACAACCGGATGACCCATACTGGCTCTCAGCAAGCCTTACAACAGGAACGAGGACTGTCTACAATAGTGGTAGACAACCTGGCCTCTACCGTCCACTAGTGGGCGTTCCAGCTCTCATGGTGAGCGGTAGGGGATTAATTTAATTTAATTACAATGGAGCACACGCTCCGGTGGCAATTTCCCTATACACCAAACTTCCCCCTAACCAGCACCCACCTACATTTGCCCTCTGCAAATTTTAACTTTAAAATCTTTTAACGTTTTCGGTAAGTTATTCATCATTTCCCTAGGTAACTCATTCCAATCCCTGACACCCTTACCTAAAAAAGAGAATCTTCCCACGCCCTTGTGTCTGAAATCGAGTGCCAGCTTGTGATCATGGTCATCTTTTCCATTCCATGAACTACTTTTCATACCTACTGCAATATCTTTCCATGCCTCATCGCCAGTATACGCCCTGTACACTCCCATGACCCTCCTCATCCTCCTCCTGTCTAGCAATGAATCCAGCTCCTTTATCATATCTGATACTGATTGCATTCTGCGATAATTTCCAGAAAAGAAACTAGCAGCTCTTTGTTGCACCCTCTCTAATGCCTGTTTTTGATACGCAAAATGTGGGTCCCATACTACACTACCGTATTCAAGCAATGGTCTGACCAAAGTTTTGTAACCCAATTCCTTTACTTCTCTCGTGCATCCCCTCATCACTCTCTCAACAAGTGCAGAATTTTGAAACCTTTTCCTACCACCTGTCCAATGTTTCCTGCCCAGTTAAGCTTGTTATCAAAAGTAATACCAAGATATTTACATTTCAAGTCTTCAGCAAGCAATTCTTTCCCCACCTTATATTCACAATTAACCTTTTGTTTTTTATTTCTGTATCTAATTCGGACTCTTATTTGCATTTATCTTCATCCGATGTTTACCAACCCAACTAGATATCCTGTCCAGATCACCCTGCAACTGTTTACAGTCCTCTATCGTTTTGATTCTTATATGTAGCATTATGTCATCTGTAAACAATCTAATTTCAGATAGTTTTATCAAGTACTTAATTTAATTGAATTTATTTTAAATTTCAAGTGATTTAATTATGTCAATTTGTAGTTTAAAGGAGTTAATAATACTCTAACAGGTTGCCAAAGTGTTGTGTCGTTATTTACTGACGAACTTGATTCAGTTTCCCGAGTTATCATACATAAAAGGTAATATAACTCCAGAAGATATTGAAAGATATAGTAGCCACGTCAACGAACTTAAAAGATTTGAAGTTATGTTGAAATTGAAGGTGTATGAATGAATGAGAAATTTTTTTTACTGCAAATACTGAAGAGGACAAGTTTCCAAGAGCTATTAGAAATTATATATTATGAAAATAGTGAAGAAATTCAATAGTGGTGGATATGAAAGCTTGTGCTATATAAAAAAAATCCTTTCTTATAGGGCCTATAATATTCAGCTTACTGTTACCTTTCCCTATCTCATATGTCAGGCAATCAGGCTTTAGTGTCGTTGATCGTTTTATAACCAAAGAAAGGAACCGCCGGAATATTTTCAAAAGTGGAGAGCTTCGTTTGTTCCGTACAAAAATTTAGCTAGATATCCAGTACTCAGTTACGTATCATGAGTCTCAGGTATCTGATTAATATATTAAATGTAATTTCACCGGTGTTCATGCTTCTATGTAGGCAAAGAGTAAATAAAAATATAGATTTAACTACAGTATGTCATTTTATAAAGATTTATCATCTAAACTTGACAAAAGTCCAACATAAAGTTTTTTGGTGAGTTATCATTATTATTATTTGCTTTGACTTGCTCTTTAACTATGCTTTATAAATTCCACAATGTTACTTCCCTGCTTTATAAATGATCTTTGTTATGGACTCGGAGGGCGGGAACAAAATTTTACTACTCTCGGATTTACAGAAGTGGGGGGGGGGGGGGGGTAGGTAAAAGAGGTTGGCAATCCCTTGCCTAGAGCATCAAAGCCCATCCCGTTGTCTCAGTTGGTTGCGATACCTTGATGACATGGAGTTAGCTGGTTCCAGTCTGGAGGTGGAAGAATTTATTTCCATGATCAGGACTTGGCCGGTAGGGTAGGAGAGGTGGTAGTACACGATACCTAATCACCTGGTTGTGCGCCAAAACCTGGGTGCATAAGGAGAGATTGGGTAACACCGTTGATGGGGACGTTAATCTTGGCGGTCGCCAGGTGTCTTTCGGAAGACTAGGCCTGAATGGGCAGTCATAGTGTTTCACCTACCCTCTTCTTTCATCTCTCATCTACAACACTATACACTGAACATATACAGTTATCCACACTTACACCAGCACTTATGAACACTCTCACAGTGTGGAAGGCAGCGGGAAACCAGCCCAGTTCACCTTCCCAGACGTCGCCATAGAGACGTAAATATCGTCCGTGGCAACCACCTACGTCCGTACAGAGCAATGTCACCAAAGAGGAAGAATGTTCAAATTTTGACAGACGGTTCCACTCGCAATGGTCGCTCCTTGCTGGCTTTGCAGCTAGTTATCAGGAAAAATCGATAGTGAACCTAACATTGTGCCCTCGCATTCTGGAGGACGTGAGTTCGAATCCCTGTCCGGGCATCCAGATTTGAATTTTCCATAGATTTTCCATGGTTTTCCCAAAATTACTCCAGGTGAATGAAGGGATGCTTTTTTTTTTCAAAAAGGCCATGGTCTAATTCCTGCTCGTTCCTTGTCCCCAGTCTTTTCCGGTTTCCAATGAAGTCGACGAGGCGCAAACCCATAAGCAAGAGAAAAAAGATAGTCAAGTGGATAGTGCAGAGCGTATTATACCAGACACTGTGAATAAACGCCAGTGTTTTATCTCCCAGTCATTTATTTCCTGTCCTGAGACGAGGTTAATACAAGAGCTGTGCAACAAAACGATGACTGAAATGAAGCCCCAGCACAAAACTATACGCCCCTAGTTCCTAGAACAGTACACTGTCTACAGCATATTAATTTGACTTTGCTTTGTTGTACCTTATTTTCCTACAGTTGTTTTTGTTAAAGATTTTCGAATTGAACATCGTTTGTCAGTAACTATTTCGTAACAAATTGTGTTATACCAATCGAGTTTGGTGCTTGTGGTGTGAGTCATTACTTGGTGTAAATATGTACTCTATAGAATGCATACAGAGTGGACTATTTAAGATGGCACTTTGAAATACCACACAAAACGGATATTTGAAGAAAACATTTTCAATAAATTTAATAAACATTAATTGATGTTAGGAGGTAAAACTAATTCATTATTAAAATTTTGGTTTGAGTAAGTTTTTAAGATCATTTCAGCTCAACATAAGTTTTTTTTCGATTTTTAATGGGAAACTATATTTTTATTGTTTATTCTTATTTCTTGTAAAATAGAAAACAAATTTCGTATCAACAATTTTTTTAGTCTATCTCTTTGTTTGACAAATATTCGAAAAACGAACTGTGACTAAAACAGTAGTACGTGTCCACTTAAATGTACGTACAATTGTATTATCCTTCATAAGAAATACATCGACATTTTGATCAGCTCGCCGTAAGAAATGGTCTACCAGAAAGCAGTTTGCTATTCTTTTAACGAAAAATTGATGTACAAGTCTTCCTCAATATTGGAACAATAATTTCGCATCTCCTCCTTGCTACTAGAGTCGTTGGCAAATCCGTATCAACGTTCTCTCTTGGGACTTAAGATCAACGTGCAGGACCTCTGCGTCCTGTCAAACGACCATTATAAGAGTAATTTAAAACATCTCTAGCAGTAAGTGTTTAATATTGTACAAGGAATAAGAACAAACAATAAAAAACATCAATTTCCATTATTTATTTATTTTTTTAAAAAAAACTTACCTGGGAATTACCTTGAAAAATTACTGAAAATGAAATGTAAATAATGTATTTTTCTATACTTCTTAACGTCAGTCATCTCTCATTTAATACTTTTTTTTTTTTTCTCAAACACTTCGTTTTCGAGATATTTCCAATTGCCAGCTTAAGTGGTTAACGTTGTATATTTCAAAAATCTGCAACATCCGTATGTATCACTATACAATATATAAATATATATGTACGAAAATAGCTTTATATGGGCAACATATAACTGATTCTACAATGTCAGTTAACAGAATGCATTTACATAACAATTAGTAATGTGTAAAGATAATGTAATTCCTACGGTAAAAATGTGGATGTATTAACAGTTGCTGATGTTACCCTATAACGCTATGTGAAACACTGCATGGAATAAACTATTCATCGTAAAAAAATTGTTAACAGGTGGTGTATAATTTATAAACTAATAAATTTCAGTATCAACAGAGAGTTCATGGAAAAATGAAGCTAAGCCAATTATTATCAAGCGGCAATTATATTCCCTAGTTTTACATGGTTCATGGATATTTTCTGAAGTTGCCTGTCAAGAAATTTGCAGAATTTAAGAATTTTGAAAGTTGAAAGCGATACCGTTGGAACCTCCTTCTTACGGCTTACGAAATGAGAGCCAAACGCAAATCAGTTTCCTCACAGCGAACCTGGCGGGTGAGCGGTAACGCTCTGGCCTCGCATTCAGGAGGACGCGGGTACGAATCCTCGTCCGGTCATCAAAATTTGGTCTGCTGAAATCACTTCAGGCGAACGCGGAGAAGGTTCCTTTAAAATGTCATGGCCGAATTTCTGCTTTAAAAGGTACTATTAGAATAACAGATAGTAACTACATTTTTTCTTCGTGATTGGAAAGTGGTTGTTCTATTTAAGACATCGAATGCTATAGCCCAACATCAGTTCTAAAATAACTTAGTGGTCAGATAGTAAAGTAAATATTACGCTTTCTCATTATACGTGAAAACTACTGGCAAAACCACAAATTCGCTTACATATGATACTCGTTAGACCTAAATTATGATAAATCTAACTCAAATATAAAAAAAGAAGCAAATTGTTTTATAAAAAGAACCATTGTTTGCTTACATTGTGTTGTTTTTAAATAAACAATATTCTACAATTTAAATTTTAATCTTTGTCCAAGTTCCCCGATTCAGCCACTTGTTACGAAATGGATGATCGAGGCGTCGTTTAGAATTAAACACATTTTTTCCGAATGCTGAATTTCCGAAACGATCCGTCCCTACGCACTCAATACATACTCTACCTTACCATCATTATTTTTTATTAGGTGAAAGTTTCTCTGAATTATAATAGAATAATCTTGTGCCTGATGAACTTTATCACCGATATAACCACAACGGAAGTAAATCTTTTTGTAATTTTCTTGTTTCCTTTTGGTTTTATACATTGTCGACGTCGAGGTCATTATAGGCGGGAAAGGACTGGACCAGGGAACAGGAAGGAATTAGGTCATGGCCTTTTTTGAAGGAAGCATCCCCGGCATTTTCCTGGAGTGATTTGGGGAAACAGTGTAAAACCTAAATAAGGATGGCTGGACGAGAATTCGAATCCATGTCCACCCGAATGCGAGGCCAGAACGTTAACCGTCCGTCCACCACGCTCAGTATTTTTTTTTTTTATTACTATTTACTCCTTTCGCATTCCCTATCACTTCATCACTGGCAGAAGAACGTTGAAACGTAGGTCTCGAGTATATATATATACTGTAGCTCAACATATCAATAATAACTTCGCCACTTGCATGGTATGGTGCTGTCAAACATTAATGAGCTTTAGTTACTTCGTGAAAAATAATTTATTGACTATGTAACTGTTGATAGGAATAATGAAATAATTTCCATCAGATTTTCGAGCTAGGTTCAAATGTTTAACATATTCATATTTTCACACCAGTGCACTAGCAATAATTAATATGAAATTTGAATGGTTACATTCTCAAATTTGAATCAAGTAATTAGTTCATTTGTGTTCAATTAGTTACAAAGTACGTCTTTCATCAGAGAAAAAAAAAATTTCGAAACCGGATTTTGTTTTCAAAAAATGCATTATGCTTCAAAACAACAAAACAGTTCGTAAAATTTTATATTGGTTACATATGTCATTTTATACAGATCTGATTAATTTTCGGACTTTTACAGCCTAAATAACCTGAAAAAGCTCGCAAGTGGACACTCAAACGTCAAGAGAATTGTGAAAAATAGTGACGCAGCTAGAAAAATCCGTGCATTAAAGAACTATCTATTTACAACCATTTTTATGGAGATATCCGTAACATACTATTAAATATTTAAACAAACACAAAAAAAGAAACACAGATGTTTCTTTTTGTCCACTTGTATTAAGATTATACAATTTTACCTATATGTAGAAACTGAGCTGTTATGCAGCTAAACAAATAACGCATCGCTTAACCGGTATGAAAAATTTCTGAGTTGGCAGTCATTGGCAGAAAGGAAAGGGGTGAAGAGAGTGCTGGGAGTGTATAAGGCGGATATTGTATATTGGACCAAAAATTTGACCACAACCGTTACGCATTATTTCAAGCGTAAGGAAATGGGAAAATTTTCATTTTACACTAAGGGATTTAAATTAAATTTTAAGGGATATGTTTATCAATTTACTTTAACCGGATACAAAAGATAAACTTAATTTAGTGTCAGGTAAAATTTATTGTATATAACAAATAAACATATTTAGCATTGTAAACCGGTAAGAGCCAAAAATAATTTAGATCTATAAAATTGGAGCAGGACAGAGCTGAAAATATTTATGGTTAATGTATATTAAGAGTTCTCATTGACTTAGATTTCTCATACAAGCAAATATTAAAGTCTTCTGCACAACTACTATTACCCGAAAACTGGCAGATAGCCAAGAAATGTTAAGATAGATAACATCGAGAAATAAAACCTTGAATTTTATTTTACAGAGACAAAGTTATCATTGCAGGGCTGCAACAAACACAAACTGACAAAGAAAAGGGCATAACAACGACAAAAGCTGTTAGAAAATCAAATGCTTGGGATAGGCAGTAATAATTTGGTTAGTGCAGAATGCGAAGTTAATTTCATTTAAAAAAAAATTTAGATACATTATGCTCCTTGTTAATTGTTACAAGCACTGTGTATTGACATAGGGAACCTGTATAGTTTTCAGACAGTAATAATATAAACAAAAATTTGATGAAATCTTATAGTTCATAGATTTCCAATGCCATCGTCACCAATGATCGGAGTAGATAATTTTTCATAGAACTCCCATGTAATAGCCCATTGGATATTTCAATATTCTGTTTACGGTACAAAATAGAGTTATCATTAACTTTTGTTTACGGTGTATCAAACACGTTGAAGTTATTATCATTGATAGTCAGTGGCGTAGCTAGGTCAACAAGGGCCCCGGTGCAAAAAATTTATTTTGGGGCCCTCAGGCCAGATGGGCGACCTGTTTTTTTGCTTTGTGTGTTGGTAGGGGCCCCCTGAACTGAGGATGGGGCCCTTGAATTGTTCCTTAGGGGCCCTTGAGCAGTCGTTGGGGCCCCCCTGAGCAGCGAGGGCCCTTAGTGAGGCTCCTGTGTTCTCAGGGGGCCCCTTAGACGACGGTAGAGCTAAAAAAAAAAAAGGTCGCCAGTTTACCGTGAAGGCTCGTGGGCCCTCTAAACTGCGCCTGAGGGCCCTAGAGGTGCGCTTAGGGGCCCCTTGAGGTATGCTTGGGGGGCCCCTGAGCGTGAGGGCCCCGGTGCACTGCACCGCCTAGCCCCATAGTAGCTACGCCCCTGTTGATAGTAAAATGCTTGTCAACATTCTGGCTGACTCCTTTATTCATGAATGTAATAATTAGTGGCATCATGGGCGATTTAATAGACATTTTGTAACAGTAGTGAATTTGTTACTCTACGTGGGATTAACTTCCGTGCAACAACATAAATAATTACTGTCGATTTTATTTGGGTTCCTACTTGTCGCTTATTTTCTAGCTTAAAATACTGCAAATCTTAAATTTTTTGAATGGTTTCACGTCGTTAGTCATCAAAAATATCTCAAGCTATATTGTTGGCAATATTGTTCAAAACTTCCCCGTTATAGAATAGCTGACATGTACACATTTTAAAATTTTAATTTAATATACTTTTACGTGAATGATAAAACATATTTGTAAGGCAAAAATAGGTTTAATTTTTATGGCAGCACTGTCATTACTGTTTCAGACAAACACACACACACAAAACACACCCTCACTCACATACACACACATATATATATATATATATAAACAGGTGTACATGCGTATCGTAGTGGAAGACTCTGTTCTGTATGGTTGACCAAGAAGGACAATGAAGTAAACTTTCGCAAGTTACTGACAATTCCAAACAAGAGGATAAATTTTGTTAATGTTGTTTCCGTAACATACAAAGAGGTGACGTTGTAGTAGAGTAACCTAAACACACGATTGATACAAAAACGAAAATCTATTTGGGGACAGTAAACGTGAATCAGCTGTACATTAAATTGAGGTAAATGTTGCAGTAATACCTCCCCAAACAGATTAAGAAAACCTATAAGGGCTGTTACGACTATCACACTGGTGGGAAGGAATCATTTTGATCTTTATTGCGCAACAGTTAAACCTTCCTGTAGCATTTGCTCAAATGGAACAAGGTTTGTAGCTTAGATAATGATCCTTGAATACCTTGAAAATAAGACACAATGACAGAAAGTTCGAAATCATATCATTTTTTGTTGGCAGTAAATGTCATGATAAACTTACTTTGGATTTTTCACTCCAGTGAAGACGTTAAACGGTTGACTGCGATGATAATTCTAGCAGTCCAGTCTGCATAGTAAGCTGCAATGACGTCACACACAGAACGATGGGTCGTCCAAAGAAGATGAAACACTATTGGTGACGTGGTCGAAACTTCATGACGTCACCTGGCTGTTGACGATTTCCACAATCGCACCAAACCTTCAGAGAACCACTACTTCAAGGGATAGCAAACTGGGCATACAGCAAGTGGATTCGCCAATGGATGTTATCTCGGCGTTGACCACGTTTTCGCCCACCATTTAGGCCGAGGAAATTTCCGATTCACACGAATTTTCCAAAACCCGACTCCGCCATTCCCAACCCTCTGGTATCTCCACGAAGCCATCGACAAGACTGGACTCCAGCGACCTGCATCGACTTCTCGGTATGTTCTCTGCAGAGCCAAATAACTAACTATCCAGCAGGCAGCGTCAGTCAAACACACCCCTCCTCTCTGGAAGGCGACCCTTTCGAGCGGCGCAGACCTCTTGCTAACCCTTTGCACCCTCCAGAAGGAGGGAAAAAAACGCGTCGCGTCCCACTGCACCACATACGCGCATGCAAGCGTGCCGGCGCATACATATTCAACCAACCAGCGACCGCTCTCGTCATCTATTTATTTTTTACCCCCCTCCCCGCGGCCTTTCGTACCCCCCTCCAGGCGTCCGCGGCTTCGTGCCAACTTCAAAGGGGGGAAAAAAAGAGAAAGGTGGCCTCATCAAAGAGCGTAGAGGTGGTAATTTTTTTCGATCTGCATGTGAATGCTGAGGTTGTCCCCCCTGGAATGACGCTCCGAATCTAGGTCGCTGGAGAGGGAAGGGACGGTCCAGGAAGGGGGAAGGTCAAAGGGCAAGGGGCGAAGGACGCCGCACTCTGAAATTTCGAGTACTCGCGGTCATTTTACGCGATATCTCAGCCAACTCAGTGAACGCAGGACGTGTCCGAGAAAATTTTTGCCACGCCAACATTGACCAACAGTCTGCTGTTAAAACCGTCAATTGGACTATCATCCTTTAATAATGGTTCCATGTACATCTCCTCAGAATTAACTCTGGCACACTAAGCAAACAAATTTTTTATTTCTTACATAACCGCGTAACGAAGCCTAATTAATTCACCGAAATTGGAAAAGACCTAAGAGAATTTAAAAATACGCAAAAGTCGTTTCTTGATAGAACAGTGCAGATAAGATTTAATGATGAAAGGATAAGGTTCAAAGAAAAATCTAAAATAAAGTTGGAAGAGGAGAGAAGAAGATGGTCCGAGAGAATGAAGAAATACTGGGTGCAAAGGAAGGAACAACACGCAAAGAAGTGACTGATTCATCGTGCCTAGTGTTGTAAAAAAAACAGTTTTTTTTCTGATGTGAAAAAAAACATGAAAAAAAAACTGTGAAAAAAAACATGTTTTTTTTTTCTGGGACATGTTTTTTTCATGACTACTAAATTTCATATTTTTAAGGCATTTATCATTTAATATTACTGTTTTAGAGTTTTTACTAAGTACTTATCTTACTTTTAAATCTACTATATCTTTCTGGTTCAGTAGAAAAAAAAAATACAAAAATATTGGTAACATTGACTGAAGTTTTCTTTTACGAATGGGGACTTCCCGAAAAGGCTAGGTTGAGTGGTAAGGGATCCCCGTTCAGCCGTTCCCCATTGTTTGGATTGACATTCACTATTTGAACTAGTGCTGCCAGGCCCTACAAATTTATCTGTAGACCTACGAATCATTTCAAAAAATTAGGAAATTTAACTACAGTTTTTTTCCTCTTTTTATTACTTGTTGTGCTGTCCTTATATTCGTATACTTGTTAAACTCGCAGCGTATAGTGATAATACTGAGTCATTGTCAGTAATTATGAATAATTTCCTTGCAACCGTTGGCGTAAACCAACGATTGAAAACAAATAAAGCTCCTATTTTGTATGATAATAGATTTAAATTCAAACTTAAAAGACCGTAATACAGAACTATCGGCGCAGTCTTCATTCACAGTGTGTACTTTGCTCACAATTTAAAATTGCAATCTCAAAAGCTTTTGCATGCAATACAACCAGTAAAAGAAAATGTAACTATTTCTGAAGTTATGGATCTAGAGGGAACAGAAGAAGAAACAGAAAATTCCAACTCCAACCGAACTAGTGTTGGTAGTACTGATACTAGTGAATGTGGTATCGACATAGAAGATGAATAAAAACTTATGTTACCTATATAGATACATTTATGAATCATTATGTAAGATATTATATGATTTAGTAAGGTTTAAAACACACATGTAAAATGTAAGTTCGATAAATAAAACTATAATTTATCAAATATATTGTTTTCGGAAAAAAAACCAAATTTAGAAAAAAAACGAGGGTCCTAGGTTTTTTTCATGTTTTTTTTCACAAATCTGAAAAAAACATTTTTTTTTCAGTTTGCAACACTAATCGTGCCCCAAACAGGGTGAAACGAAAGAAGAGAATGGTTACAATTAGAGTCAGATTAGTCGCTTGTTTAGAAAGAAAGAAGATCGATATAAAGATCGTATTGATACCAAAAGTCTTGCGTTTCTATTTTTTGTGGGTGGGCTATTATCGAAAATAGGTAGACTGATGACTCAATACGGAGTAAAGGCAATTTTCGGAACACCCGCAAAAATTAAAAACTCGAGTGGCAACATTAAGGATGACCTAGGATTAGGAATCCTTGGTGTGTATTATTTGTCTTGTGAATGTGGACGTTCTTATATCGGACAAATATAGCGGTCTGTCGAGCACGCAAGAAATGTTTACTTGTGGCAAGAAGAAACATCAGTTATATGGTGTCCAAGAGAGACATACATTTAATTTTGAAGAAACTAGAATTTTATCCCGGGTCAGAGATTTTTGGGACAGCACTATAGTTGTTAAAATCAGAACACCTCATTCTTTAGTTAAGGGAAACGGGTAGTGTAATTGTGATTTTTATTTTCTGAGTAAATAATAATCTAAAAACTTTCCTGATTACAATGATATACAACTTATTGTGTATCTTCGGGGTGTTATTGATTGTTTTCATTAAACCTTTACTCAGAGGCCAAGCCCGTATTCCATGTATTCATAAATGTTACTGAATCTTTAACTTGATTTTTCTCGAAACTTGAAATTTTCCATATTATGTACTTTTTTCTCAAGGAACGGAATATTCCGTAAATTTGAAATTTTGAACAATTACAGAAGCTTATAAATCACGATCTATAAAGCAAAATGAAAATATTTAAAGCAAGCAATAGCTAGCGAGATGTATTATATTAAGTATCTGAAATATTTTCTAAAAAAATAACTACACAATGTCAAATTTATAAAATATAAATCAGTTTCTTATCAACGATAGGTTTGCTTCACAAGTTGCGTCATTAACATTAGATTAAAAATTGCAAATTTTATTAAATTAGCTACAGTAACATCACAAAAAAAAGATACATAACTAGGAGTATGTTTTCAATTTTTTTTTTTTTTGTCTTTTTGTTTTGCTTTTTCACGTGTGGTTATTAATGAAAATATACTATATATTTCAATGATGTAAAGGCATCCAGTAAAAGATGTTACTAATAACTCCTGAGAAATTTAACGTTCTAGTTGTCATGGTAAGGTAATAATGAAGCTTTATCTAAAACGTTGTGTTGTTGCCTTTTCCCCACTACCCGGTTCCCTTAATAGGGACACTGAATCCCACCTTAGTGATGCCTGGAACCCTGCTATCAAACTGCTGAAACAACTTCGCATCGGGCTGGCCTCGGTAGCGTAGGGGCTAGAGTGCTAGCTCCGCGTACCGAAGGTCGCCGGTTCGAGTCCGGCCGAGGGCATGGGCATGGGCGTTTAGTGTTGTGTCTGTGAATGTCTTGTCCGTGTTGTAGTGTCCTTGTGTCAATACTTGATAGCAACCAATCACATTGAGCTGGCTGTATGGCCCAGTAGCCTAATGCCATTTAAAAAAAAAAAAAAAAAAAAAAAAAAAAAAAAAAAAAAAACACAACTTCGCATCGGTAATGAGCAGAAGAGTGGATGACGTCATCGTGATGGGTTGGCTTTTGTCTTCCACCGTTTCCGCTGCAGCGCGTAAACAAACTGTTATTCAGTTATAACTTTGCTTGAAAATGTATGAAAAGATAGACGTCTTCGAAACGTCCCACAAGTGAGAAGAGATAATTTATTAGCAAAATATTTGTTTGTGAACACTTGTTACACGACGGTTCGGATTCCCTCCCCCCTACCCCGCGATACCCCCACTCATCATCTTTCTATTGGTTTGCTGTACCCATGCCTCTTCATACAATGAACAAAATTTATGAAGTCTTGCCACTGCAATATTTTTGGATTTACAGAAAAAATTTGTCTCTGCGTTTTAGTGAAGATACGAGAGAACGGTTCATCCGATCAGATTTGTGAATGCATACGAGATTTTCTAGCTGGTCGGTCACTGTATGACGTCGTTGACGGGGAAACCTCTTCTAACGTAAATGTTACATCGGGCGACTCTTAAGGAAGTGTAATAGGACCGCCTCTTCTCTTAATTTTTGTAAACGATCTTGGTAACAACATCGATAGCAGTTTGCGATTGTTCGCTGATGATGCAGTCATAAGTAATTCGGCCGACTGCTTAAAAATTCAACGTGAACTGGATGTTATTTCGGAGTGGTGCGATCAATCGCATCTTACACTAAATTTCAGAAGGTTTTAGTCAATTTACTTAACTAATAAAATTAAACCATTTGCTCAGGACTACGAAATAGACAGTTCAGTTATTGATATTGTTGATTCCTTGAAGTATTTTGGCGTAACACTACAAACCATCGTGAAATGGGACGAGCACATAACTGCGGTTACAGACAGAGCTAATTCTAGGCTGCGATTCATAGATCGAATTTTGAAGAATTGCAACGGTCATACAAATGAGACAGCGTAGAAATCCCTTGGCGCATCCACATTTGGTCTACTGTTGTGCCGGTTGAGGTCAATTTGATAGGAGACTGATTGACAGTGTAGAGAAAGTACTGAGAAGAGCCGATAGATTTGTGATTGCTTGCTACAGTACTTACTAAAGTGTCATAGAATTGATAGCCTGCGTTGGAAATGTCTGGCAGACAGAGAACGTGGGATTCTATTGAATTTATTGGCTAACCAGGAAATTTCAAATAAATAACTGCAGTGATTGAATTTTGAAGAATTGCAACGGTCATACAAATGAGACAGCGTAGAAATCCCTAGTCGCTTCCACATTTGGTCTACTGTTGTGCCGGTTGAGGTCCATTTGGTAGGGGGCTGATTGACAGTGTAGAGAAAGTACAGAGAAGAGCCGATCGATTTGTGACTGCTTGATACAGTACTTAATAAAGCGTCATAGAATTGATAGCCTGCGTTGGAAATGTCTGGCAGACAGAGAACATGGCTTTCTATTGAATTTATTGGCTAACCAGGAAATTTCAAATAAATAACTGCAGTGATTACATTTACACATAAATTGTTAAAAGAAGGTGTTAATTCCAAATAAATAACTGAATTTGAGAAAGGGCGTCTTCAATGCCAGCTAAAATGCAGTAGTCTAATGCTCAACAGAGATAAAAAATCATAATGCTATTCAGGGATACAAAAATATAGTGCTACGTTCACTTAAATTTGCATGATGCTTTTTACTTATTTATGACGACTAGATGAAGAAATTCATGTAATGAGAACAGCGTTCAATGTTTACGATGCATTTACTGGAGGCAAACGGCAAAATAAGTTAGTGTATATTGGCTCCAGTAAATACATCGTAAACATCAAACGCTCTCCTCATTACATGAATTTATACATATATATATATATATATATATATATATATATATATATATATATATATATATAGAAGTTAAAAAACATGGACTTTTATTGAAACTCTCATAGTAACTTTACGTGAAACGTAGGTCACTACGAAATACAGAAATACATCGATCATATAAAAAAATTAATTCCTGTTTGAAATAATGCTTTACTTACAAACATTTTAAATCAAATGCAGTTATTTAAAAATATCGTGCCTAAATTCTTTGATAATCTAATAAGAGAAAGATTACTGACTTCACGAAAAATCATTAATCGTTTTTTGTTTTGTATATATTGAAACTATTGTCCCGATGGTCATTTCCCTAGTCTTCTATTTTCACTTGTCATAGTATTTTACTATTATCATAATCTCATATACTTTGAGTGTTAAATTCCTCCCCCGTCTACTTTTGCGATTTCCAAATTTTATTTTTAAATTCCTTCAGCGTTTTTGATAACTTATTCATCACTTCCTTTGGCAACCTACTCCAATTTCTGACACCTTTGCCATGAAAAATTTTCCCACTCCCTTATGCATAAAATCTAGTTTCGTTAGAAACTTTGCTAAGAACAAATTCGTATAACCGCCATAGGTGATACCCGCTATTTTTCGACGGGTTTTTAAATTAGTAATAACGAATTGATTGTAAATTTTGTTGGTGAAATGCGTCCCGCGAGGAAACTGAAGCAAATCATTTCCCCGTAGGACTCCACAGACGAGTGCCAATTCGGGAAAAATATAACGAAAGTCGATGTCAAGTGATTTACAAACTTGTTTTCGCCGCATTGAAGAACCAATATAGAGAGAGGGTAGCCCGCGGCCAAATATAGCACATTGTCCTGCTGGAGGGTCGGCCTTTGTCGCAAAGCTCCGGGAAACCCACTGCAAACTCTCAAACAGCACTGGAATTAGAAATTCACCGACCGACAATTCGGGCAGTATTTGTCGTTGCAGCCTATATGGAAATGACGGCCGTACAAACCGACCCTGGAGTGTGAAGGCAAAACATCCGGTCTGATATTTCGGAGGACGCGTAAAAATCAGGAATTTGAATTTTTTTTAAACTTTATTACTACTTACAGCCCGTCAAAAATAAAGCGATAACCAATGGAACTGTTATTAAGAAACGCACATTACCTTGAGAAACCCTGGTTCTACAGCTGGAAAATCAACAGACGCCACTTAATTAATATAATCAGAAGCAGATTCCACCACGGCAACTTTCCCAGCCACTTGAACCGGATAGGACTAAGAGATAGCCCCAGATGTGACTGTGCCGACCGAGCAAAAGGGGACATCAACCACCTGTTATTCTCCTGCAAAAAATACACCAACATCCAAAACAAAATGCTGAAGGAACTCACAAGGTGCAAGATCCCCTTCCCAACTAATTTAGCCATCCTGCTCTCTTCCAACAACCACTCAATATACAGAACCATAATGTCCTTTTTTAAAGAAGGAAATATTTAAATATAAGACAAAGCGAACCAGCCAATCCTAGACCAACTAAGTAGATACACTAACCATTCAAAAATACTCCACATTATCTAGAACATACACATTAAAGCAATACCCAATGAGAATAGTTACAAATACAAGTACGCAACATTATTCACACCAAAGGATCCAAATAGATAAGGCAATCACAGGAACTATTTCATGAATATTCAATTGTGGTGGAAAGATACAAAAAGCGGTCCCTGGGCTTTTGGCGACGACTCACACGGTGCAATTGAAAAGGCAATAACGTGATATATTTTATAAAGAAATTGTAACCCATCTCTCATGGGACTTATGAACCATTGTTAAATAAAGGATAAGAAATTGTAATTTAACTGAAACATTAAACATAAACCAATGTAAAATTAAATGTAAAGAACCTGGCAGTATGGCCGACCAGGCCGAAAGCCAACACAAATAATAAAAAAAAAAGGTAATAATATCTGTGGCCATTGTAGCCCACCAATGAAGCTTGAAATGTGACGTTATAGCGTTACGGACGCGGTTACACGATGACCAAGCTTAGCTTTTATTACTTTTAATATTAAATATATACATAACAAATAAAATAAAATAAAACAAAACATACTGGAAAAAAATCTACATGAAGTGAAAGAGTATGAGGGATTACTTTGATTAAATTGGGATAGAGCATATCGCCGATGGCAATTTCCCTACACACTAATTTTTCCGTTTCATAGTTTATTAAATATCCATTTATTGGAGTGTAATTAACTGCTTTAGCGTTTTACGAATTTTATTTTTAAATTGTTTCGCCCTTTCCGTAAATTTTTTATCACTTCCCTTGGCAATTTATTCTAATCTCCGACTCCCTTCAGAAAATTTTGCCACTTTCTTGTGTCTGAAATCGAATGTCAGCTTGGTGTCATGGCCATTTTCTCTCTGCCTCTACTCTCTTTACCTCTCCTAGTTCATTCTCCAATATCTTCCCATGCCTCATCACCAGTATACGCCTTATACACTTCACTACTCTTTTTTCCCTCCTCCTGTCTTCCAATGAATCTCATTCCAGATCCTTTAATATAGCAGTTACATAGTATGTTCTGCAGTAATTTCCAAATACAAATCTAGCAGCCGTTTTTAACACACCCTCCAGCTCCTGTATTTGATACTCAAATTGTGGGTCCCATACTACATATTCAAATAATGATGTGAACAAAGTTTTGTAAACCGATTCCTTCATTTCTCTGGTACATCACCCCATCATTCTCTCCAATTAATGAAGGATTTTGGAACTCGTTTTCTACCTCCTGTCCAGTGTGTCCTGCTCAGCTGATTTTAACGTCAGATGTTATGCCATTGTATTTACATTTCAGGTCTTCAACAAGCGATTCCTTGCCCTCCCAATAATCGTAATCAACCAATTTTTTTATCTGTGTACCTAATAAGTTGACTCTTCTTTGTAGTTTTCTTCATCCCTGCTAGATATTCTGTCCAGGTCACTACAGGGCTCTTAACTTTTTTACTGCTTAACGTCTCTTAACAGCGAGGTCTTTGGAGACGGGGAAGGATGGAGGGCAAGGAATGGGAAGGAATTCGGCCATGGCCTTTTGAAGGAAGCATCATCAGGAGTGATTTGGGGAAACCATGGAAAATCTAAATCTGGATGCCCGGACGGGGATTCGAACCGCCGTCCTCCCGAATGCGAGGCCAGAGCGATAACCGTTACACCACCACGCTCAATGGCTCTTAACACTCTTCTCTCGCATTTATGTTATTTTATTACCTTACGTAATCTACGAACAAACGAACTTCTGACAGTAAACTATCAATACAATCATTCATTATAGTAATGAACAGCAGTGGTCCCAATACATCACCCTGTGGCGCTTCCGTATTCACTTCCACCTATTTTGATATTACATTACTAAACGTAACATTTTGCTTTCTACATTTTAAAAAATTCCTTAACTCAGCAAATCATTTTTTCATCTACTACAATAGTTTTCCCTTTATTTAGCACAATTTTATGCTCTCGCTGTCAAATGACGTAGAAAGATCTAATTCCACACTACAAACTTTACCTTCTCTGTTCGTTTCATCAGAAATGTCTTGCATTTACTCTACTAACTAATATTCAGATGAATATGTTTTCCTGTAACCACATTACCATTTTATGAACCAGTTTCTTTCGTCAGAGACATTTCTGACTTAGTTGCATACCACTTTCCTCATCAAGTTACCCGCTACTGATGTCAAACTGATCGGCTTGTAATTTTCAGCCCTATTCGTCTGCCTCATATATGGACTGGAATTACAATGGCACTTTTCCAGTCTTCTGGTAAACTGCAAGATTGCTGGATTGATGCGGCCCTCTATATCTTCGCCGTATCTATGCCTTAAACTATCTGCATTATATACGAAAACCTATATTTTCCTCTACAGTTTTTTTTCCTTCAGTTGTTACCTTCTGTAACAAATTAATCGAACTATCATTCCACTATAAGGCGCAACGTCGCATACCATATGTTAACAACGCCTGTGGTAATATTAACAACATCTGCACCATTAAGGTTTATTGGATTTCTAGGTTTTCGAAATACGTAGTATCTTTTTTTTTTTTTTTTTGTCTGTTCACTACTACTTACGTTGAGAAAAACAGTTTAAACTGAAGAGGGAAGGAAACAAGACAATGAATGGGTGGAAAAATATTGGAAAAGAAGAAAGCATGAAGATTTTCCTGTGGTTCAGCATTGGCGGAAGATAGAAAGATAATGAAGAATGAAGATTTACTGTTGACTTCTATATATCTTCGAACAATCCTAACTTGGTTCCTTTCTGAACCATAAACTCGCAGTTGAATTAATTCAACTTTTCTTTAAATTTTCTATTGGCAGTTGCTATGGATGTAATTTTGTATTTACCAAATAAGTCTTTTTTTTATCAATTAATTTTGTTTATTTCGTTTGTAAATCAACTGAAATAAGGTCTCTCCAGTACAATGAAATATTTTTTTAAATATATAATTATTTTTGTCTGATAAACTATCTAAGAATCTGACCAGGAGTTCAATGACTAATTCAGAGTGGAATCCGCAAATCTGCCACATCTGTTCAACCCATAAAACGAGGGGCAGAAAAATTGAGGTATACACTTGCGCTTGCTTCCTGTTGGCATATTCAAAACATTTTCTTTCTGGAAATAATTCGACTGGATTGATGCGGTCCTCTATATCTTCGCTTTATCTATGCCTTAAATTATCTGCATTATACACGAAATTCTCTATCTTCCTCTACAGTTTTTTTCATTCAGTTGATACCTCCACTAACAAATTAATTGACCCTACGTATCTTAAAATGTGACCCGCCATAATGTCTCTACTTTCATCAAACTTCTTACTTTTACCATCATTTCCAACCAAAAAAAAAAATCATTCCGTACTTAATCTGACCACCATTTTTTAGATGCACAAAGTTTCCGCCTTTTCGGTATTCACAATACCCATTTTCATCAGTATACAGTGTTGTACTCCAAGCATACAGTTTTAAAAACTTCTTTCTCAGTCCTAAGTCAAGATTTGAAAATAAAAGATTTCAATTTTTCAGAAGACTCTTCTCGTTGGTGCTATTCTGCGTATGACGGAATTCTTGCTT
Organism: Vandiemenella viatica; assembly: GCA_031002005.1. Classification (NCBI taxonomy): domain Eukaryota; kingdom Metazoa; phylum Arthropoda; class Insecta; order Orthoptera; family Morabidae; genus Vandiemenella; species Vandiemenella viatica. The sequence goes on from CM061918.1 coordinate 111,788,350, forward strand.
TGGTCGTAAGCTATAATTTTACTTCCTAAGTAACAGAATTCACTTTCTTCTCGAATTACATTTGATAGTATTTTCACATTTAATCTACTGTTATTGCTTCGATTGCTTTTGTGTTGCATTAGTTTATATTCAGTCTAGACTCTTCGCTCACTCTGTTACGATATCATGGCAATGTCATCAAGAAATTGCAACATAGTGATTATTTATCCTTGAACACCTGTGCCAAAATCAAATTTTTCTTTAATTTCCTTATCGCTTCATCTGCATACAAGTTTAATATTGATGGAGATAGTCTACAACCTTGTCCCACACCTGTTTTTACCTGTTGCTTGTCTAACGTGATTCTGTATTTAGTGTAGCCATTTCGTTTCTGCAAAGATCATAAATTTTGAGTCTGCATTGATATTTTAGTAGTGACTCAGTGGAGAGGGTACAGAGGAGAGCCGCTCGATTCGTGTACTTGTTGCTACAGCCCTTATGAAAGCATCACAGAATTGATACATAGATTGGGCTGGGACCATTTGGAAGACAGACGACGTCATTTGCGTTTGAATTTATTGGAGAATATGCGGAATTCTATGACCTACGAGTGCAGTGAGATACTTCTTCCGCCAACCTATTTGGGTCGCACCGACCGGAGGGATAAGATTAGAGAAATAAGATGCCGTACTGATGCTTTTATGAATTCTTTCTTTCCTCGTTCTATTCGGGACTGGAATGCGCAGAATTAAGATTGGTTCTTAGCACCCTCTGCCACCCACAATATTTGTAAATTGCAAAGTATGGATGTAGATGTAGATGTAGACTTCTTTAAGATACTGAATACGTTCTCACATCTAACATTATCAAAAGCTCCAGGCTCTAAGCAAACTTCAAGTCTTACGTATACACCTGCAGATGCCGATGGAGTTTTATGTCGCCGAAATAGTGTATAAATAATAGTATTACTCGGTTTGTTTCCTGAGAAACATTCATAAATTATCAAAAACATTTATAATCGCACAAATTCCATAAAGATATCCTTGTTTTTCCTGAGCCGCCCTTCCAGTATTAATCTTAAATCCAGAATTGCATACCGGTTTTCCTAAAACCAAACCGACCTTCCCTGAATATCTCTCCGACCATTCATCTGTTGTAGTATATCCGCCAGCGTATCTAGGCGCGTTTAGGCGCAACCACCCGCTTATTAGCGTAATGGTCCATCTTTGAGGCGCAATACAACAGTGATTCGGCTTGGCATGGATTCTAAAAGTCTTTGTTAGGTTTGCGAAGATGTCTGGCATCAGATGTCTACGCTCGGGTCACGCAATTCCCTTAAATTACGAGCCGGTGATTCGTGGGCGCGGCTGCTGGGAACGAGCATCTCGGAAACGGCGAGGCTGATCGGCTGTTTGCGTGCTATTGTATTGAGCATCTATGCAGAGTGGTAGAAGGACGGTGAAACCACGACTGGGCGACAAGGTGTTGGACGTCCACGCCTCATCACAGAACGTGGAGGTCGGAGGCTTGCCCGCTCTGTAAAGAAGGATAGGCGGCGATCTATGACAGATCTAACAACAGATTACAATGCTGTAGCAGGTACAAGTGTTTCGGAGCAGGATTTTTTTGTAACTTCAGAGTATCCTTAACATTGGTCCTGTCCGCTCTTTCATCTTAATCTATACCCTTCCCGTATTATTGGAAAAATTTGTATGTTCCTCTCTTCCATAAGTTTTCAACCTAATAAAAATTCGGACGTCTGGAAGTATGTGAAAATTGAATTGAAAGATTCCATTATATTTGCACGCAAACGCACACACACCTGCAAATAGATACAAACATACAGGTAAAGCAAATAAAAACTTGTTAAAAAAACGAGTTATATTATGTTTTACTATGAAAATTAGTAGAAAAAGTATTTACTTCATATCTCAGTAACCACACAAGACGATTTTTTCCAGACTCTAACGACCTAACGACCTAACGACGCGTAAAGCCATAAGTAAAAAAAAAAAAAAAAAAAATTAAAAATTGTTTTGAGCGATAATACTCCGGCGTTATTGTAAGAGAGGACACGGGTTCAAATCTGCGCTAGGCCATCCAGATTTCAGTTTTCCTTGGTTTTTGAAACCACACTTAGTGAACGCCAAGACGGTTTCTTGCCCACAATTCCTTCCCGTCTCTAATAATTTAGACGTCGACGAGTCGTAATGCCAAAAGGGAAAAAAAAAACCTCTTTCCGCAGTAGTTTATGCGAATGAAAAACTTCCATCCGCACTAATTTTCATTCCTTGAAAGTATGAGGGCAGAGTAAGTTTATTACTATCATCGACACATGAGGTTCCGCTCCTGTTAACCACCGTGCGAATGCGTGGAACTCGGCGGTCGTGGAGTCAATGCCAGGCAGGGGTCCTATTGTGGACACATGAAAGGGGGGAAGAAATCGCAGTGACAGCACAAAAGTGTGATCAGACATTATTGTGGGCTAAAACAATGCCTAAAGGGAAAGCTTCCGTATTATAGCAGCCCTTGATCTGAATTTAGCTTTGCCACAAATTTAAATCGATATACTAGCACAAGAGAAAAGCTTGTACTCCTTTTCCAGCAGTATTAACACCTTCCTCCTGAAAGTACAAAATTCTATCACAATGTTAACGCCTCGTTGACGACAAGGTAATTAGAGGCGAGAAAGGACTGGAGACAAGGAACGGGAAGGAATTCAGCGATGGCCTATTGAAGGAATCATCCCGGCATTCGTCTGGAGTGATTTGGGGAAACTATGGAAAAATGGGTATTATCTAACAGGCAATACCGCTCGCTTCGCGCTGTTAACGTGTCGTCATAGTGACGTCACGTTCACGTACAGTCAATTTTTGTGACTATTCGGCCGCTGGTAAGCGGCCGCAGACGTCCGATAACACATCAAACACTGGACATCTGGTTGTGTTATCGGACATCTGCGGCCGCTTATCAGCGGCCGCCTGCATCTGATCCACCTTCGGGATATCAGTTTATGTTGATATTGTACAGTTTTAAATTATTGTGACCGAGCGTAGCGAGGGCACAATACACACAAAAATTGACTGTACGTGAACGTGACGTCACTATGACGACACATTAACAGCGCGAAGCGAGCGGTATTGCCTGTTAGATAAAACCCGGAAAAATCACATCTGGATGGCTGGACTGGGGTTCGAACGCGTGACTTCCGCAATGAAACCAGAGCGTTACCGCTCACTCACCACGCTCTGTCCCACTGTTTATACCAAATAATGCGACTATAGGGTGTTACTGTTGTGTTCAACCTAATGAGCCTTTCAGTACCTTTAGGATAGCCTAATAGATCATTAAAAGAAATATATAAAGCGCAAAACAGCAGACGAGACAACTTTTCAACTTCTGAATTACACGTAACTCACTCTCTGAGATCCACATGAATAATTTATTTCCTTGCAGATATTTTTCTAATAGTTTCTTATATATGTTCCTCTTTACGCAACAGATGTATATGAAATAAAAATTGCGACAAATACTTTGAATAAAATTCAGTTTATATTGAATTAATTCGTTGAAAACTAGTTTATAAAACTGATGTTAGGTAGGGAGATAGGCTTTCCAAAATTCTTTTCAATTGTGTCCTCAAAGAAAAGAAACTCTATCACGAGATAAGATTAGATTTAAAACAGAAAGAGTTTTTTGTAAACTGTTTGGCCTTTGTTTATGATACCGCGATTCATTCTGGAAGTATAGAGACTGCATTTAAATAAATCAACCGCCTGAAAGAAATAATAGGAAAAATCAGCTATCTTTTGAAAAGGCTAAATTCGTGAACAATATTAGGGATTCACCCACAGTACCAAACACAGAGTACGGAAAAAATGAACAACGTCATTAACTTTAAATAACTGATTAATGTAATTCAGATTAATGGTCGTAATCAAGAAGCAAACAGATCTACATCTATACTCTGCAATTCACAATTACTGTGGGTGGCAGAGGGTGCTAAGCACCAATCCTATTTTAGAGTATTCCAATCCCGAACAGAACGAGGAAAGAAAGAATACATAAATGTATCAGTACGGCATCTTATCTCTCGAATCTTATCCCTTCTGTCATTGCGACCTAAATAGGTTGGCCGAAGAAGTAAATTAGAGATTTTCGCATATTCCCCAACAAATTTAAACGAAAACGACGTCGTCTGTCCGCCAAACAATCCCAGCCTAACCCACGTATCAGCTCTGTGACACTTACATAAGGACTGTAACTAGCAGTCACGAATCGAGCGGCTCTCCTCTGTACTTTCTCTAACGTGTCAATCAATCCCTTGCGACACGGATCCCAAATTGCACAACACTATTCCAAATGCGGACGCACTAGTGTTTTGTACGCTATTTCCTTTGTATGAGCGTTGCAGCTTCTCAAAATACGACCTGTAAAATGTAGTTTAGAATTAGCTTTGCCTACGACGGAAGTTATGTGCAAGTCCCATTTCATGTTGCTTTGTACTGTTACGCCTAGATACTTCAGGGAATCGACCGTGTCAACAACTGAATTGTTAACTTTGTACTCGTGAGCAAACGGGGTCTTTTTATTACTTACTTGCATTGCCTTTCACTTTTTACAGTTAATTGTAAGCTGCCATTTACGGCACCATTCCGAAATAACATCCAGATCGCGCTGTATTTCTAAGCAATCGTCAGAGCACCCCACTTAGATCGTTTATAAAAATTAAGAAAAGAAGTGGTCCTATTACACTTCCTTGAGGAACGCCCGAAGTAACATCTAGCTTTGAAGAGGCTTCCCCGTCTACAACGACATACTGCGACCGACCAGTTAGAAAATCGCGTATCCATTCGCAGATCTGATCATATATACCGTACGCTCGAATCTTCGCCAAAAGGCGGTTATGTGGTACAGAGTCAAAAGCCTTCTGGAAATCCGAGAAAATAGCATCAACTTGTGATCCTGCATCGATAACCTTCATTACGTCATGCGAAAATAAAGCCAGTTGCGTTTCACACGAACGGTTCTTACGAAATCCGTGTTGGTTTGCTGTAAGTAACTCGTTTTCATCCAGAAACTTCATAACGTTAGAGCATATGACATGCTCCAGAATTCTACTGCAGACAGATGTTAGAGATATGGGTAGATAATTCCTAGGATCTCTCCTATCACCTTTCTTGAATCATGAGCAAGAAATCGATAACTAGTATATCAACTGAC
>CM061918.1:111794551-111948637 GCA_031002005.1 Vandiemenella viatica
AAATTAAACCTATTTTTGCCTTAAAAATATGTTTTATCATTCACGTAAAAGTATATTAAATTAAAATTTCAAAAAGTGTACATGTCAGCTATTATATCACGGGGAAGTTTTGAACAATATTGCCAACAATATAGCTTGAGATATTTTTGATGACTAACGACGTTAATCCATTCAAAAATTTTAAGATTTTCAGTATTTTAAGCTAGAAAATAAGCGACAAGTAGGAACCTAAATAAAATCGACAGTAATTATTTATGTTGTTGCACGGAAGTTAATCCCACGTATAGTAACAAATTCACTACTGTTACAAAATGTCTATTAAATCACGCATGATGCCACTAATTATTACATTCATGAATAAAGGAGTCAGCCAGAATGTTGACAAGCATTTTACTATCAATGATAATAACTTCAACGTGTTTGATACACCGTAAACAAAAGTTAATGATAACTCTATTTTGTACCGTAAACAGAATATTGAAATATCCAATGGGCTATTACATGGGAGTTCTATGAAAAATTATCTACTCCGATCATTGGTGACGATGGCATTGGAAATCTATGAACTATAAGATTTCATCAAATTTTTGTTTATATTATTACTGTCTGAAAACTATACAGGTTCCCTATGTCAATACACAGTGCTTGTAACAATTAACAAGGAGCATAATGTATCTAAATTTTTTTTTAAAATGAAATTAACTTCGCATTCTGCACTAACCAAATTATTACTGCCTATCCCAAGCATTTGATTTTCTAACAGCTTTTGTCGTTGTTATGCCCTTTTCTTTGTCAGTTTGTGTTTGTTGCAGCCCTGCAATGATAACTTTGTCTCTGTAAAATAAAATTCAAGGTTTTATTTCTCGATGTTATCTATCTTAACATTTCTTGGCTATCTGCCAGTTTTCGGGTAATAGTAGTTGTGAATAAGACTTTAATATTTGCTTGTATGAGAAATCTAAGTCTATAAGAACTCTTAATATACATTAACCATAAATATTTTCAGCTCTATCCTGCTCCAATTTTATAGATCTAAATTATTTTTGGCTCTTACCGGTTTACAATGCTAAATATGTTTATTTGTTATATACAATAAATTTCACCTGACACTAAATTAAGTTTATCTTTTGTATCCGGTTAAAGTAAATTGATAAACATATCCCTTAAAATTTAATTTAAATCCCTTAGTGTAAAATGAAAATTTTCCCATTTCCTTACGCTTGAAATAATGCGTAACGGTTGTGGTCAAATTTTTGGTCCAATATACAATATCCGCCTTATACACTCCCAGCACTCTCTTCACCCCCTTCCTTTCTGCCAATGACTGCCAACTCAGCCATTTTTCATACCGGTTAAGCGATGCATTATTTGTTTCGCTGAATAACAGCTCAGTTTCTACATATAGGTAAAATTGTATAATCTAAATACAAGTGGACAAAAAAGTAACATCTGTGTTTATTTTTTTGTGTTTGTTTTAATATTTAATAGTATGTTACGGAAATCTCCATAAAAATGGTTTTAAATAGGTAGTTCTTCAATGCACAGATTTTTCTAGCTGTGTCACTATTTTTCACAATTTTCTTGACGTTTGAGTGTCCACTTGCGAGCTTTTTCACGTTTTTTAGGCTGGAAACGACCGAAAATTAATCAGATTTGTATAAAATGACATATGTAACCGATATAAAATTTTACGAACGGTTTTGGTGTTTTGAAGCATAATGCATTTTTTGAAAACAAAATCCAGTTTCGAAAATTTTTTTTTCTCTGATGAAAGACGTACTTTGTAACTGATTGAACACAAATGAACTAATTACTTGATTCAGATTTGAGAATTTAGCAACTAAAATTTTATATAAATTATTTCTAGTGCACTGGTGTGAAAATATGAATATGTTAAACATTTGAACCTAGCTCGAAAATCTGATGGAAATTATTTCATTATTCCTATCAACAGTTACATAGTCAATAAATTTCAACGTTATTTTACATGAAGTAATTAAAGCTCATTAATGTTCGACAGCACCATACCATGCAAGTGGCGAAGTTATTGTTGATATATTCTCGAGACCTACGTTTCAACGTTCTTTTGCCAGTGATGAAGTGATAAGGAATGCGAAAGGAGTAAATAGTTACAAAAAAATATACCGAGCATGGTGGAAGAACGGTTAGCGTTCTGGACTCGCATTCGGATGGACATGGGTTCGAATCCTCGTCCGGGCATCCTGATTTAGGTTTTACACTGTTTCCCCAAATCACTCCAGGCGAATGCTGGGATGCTTCCTTCAAAAAAGGCTATGACCTAATTCCTTCCAGTTCCCTGGCCCATTCCTTTCCCGCCTCTAATGACATCGACATCGACAAGGTGTAAAACCACAAGGAAATAAGAAAATTACAAATTTTTTTACTTCCGTTGTGGTTATATCGGTGATATAGTTCGTCAGACCCACGATTATTCTACTATAATTCAGAGAAACTTTCATCTAATAAAAAATAATGATAGTAAGGTAGAGTATCTATTGAGTACGTAGGGACGGATCGTTTCGGAAATTCAGCATTCGGTAAAAATATGTTTAATTCTAAATGACGCCTCGATCATACGTTTCGTAGCACGTGGATGAATCGGGTAACCAAGGGAAAGATTAAAATTTAAATTGTGGAATATTATTTATTTAAAAAACAACACAAAGTAAGCAAACAATGTATTATTTTATAAAACAATTTGCTTGTTATTTTTTTTTATTTGAGTTAGATTTTTCATAATTTAGGTCTGACGAGTATCATATGTAAGCGAATTTTTGGTTTTGCCCCTAGTTTTCACCTGAATGAGAAAGCATAATATTTACGTTACTAGCTGACCAATTGTGATGCAAGCACTAAGTTATTTTAGAACTGATCTTGGGCTATAGCATTCGATGTATTAAATAGGACAACTACTTGCCAATCACAAAGGAAAAATGTAGTCACTATCTGTTATTCTGATACAACCTTTTAAATCAGAAATTCGGCCATGACATTTTAAAGGAACCATCTTGGCATTCGCCAGAACTGATTTCTGCAGACCAAATTTGGATGACCGGACGGGGATTCGTACCCTCGACCTCCCGAATGCGAGGCCAGAGTGTTACCGCTAACCCACCACGCTCGCTGTGGGGAAACTGATTTGCGTTAGGCTCTCATTTCATAAGCCGTAAGAAGGAGACGTTGGGTGTCCCAACGGTATCACTTTAATTTTCAAAATTCTTAAATTCTGCAAATTTCTTAACAGGCAACTTCAGAAAATATCCATGAACCATGTAAAACTAGGGAATGTAATTCCCGTTGATAATAATTGGCTTAGCTTCATTTTTCTATGAACTCTCTGTTGATACTGAAATTTATTAGTTTATAAATTATACACCACCTGTTAACAATTTTTTTACGATGAATAGTTTATTCCATGCAGTGTTTCACATAGCGTTATAGGGTAACATCAGCAACTGTTAATACATTCACATTTTTACCGTAGGAATTACATTTTATTTACACATTACTAATTGTTATGTAAATGCATTCTGTTAACTGACATCGTAGAATCAGTCACATGTTGCCCAAATAAAGCTATTTTCGTACATATATATTTATATATTGTATAGTGATACATACGAATGTTGCAGATTTTTGCAATATACAACGTTAACCACTTAAGCTGGCAATTGGAAATATCTCGAAAACGAAGTGTTTGAATAAGGAAAAAAAAATGTTTTAAATGAGAGATGACTGACGTTAAGAGGTACAGAAAAATACATTATTTAAATTTTATTTTCAGTAATTTTTCAAGGTAATTTCCAGGTAAATATAAGTTTTTTTAAAAATAAATAAATAATTGAAATTGATGTTTTTCATTGTTTGTTCTTATTCCTTGTACAATATTAAACACTTACTGCTAGAGATGTTTTAAATTACTCTAATAATGGTCGTTTGACAGGACGGAGAGGTCCTGTACGTTGATCTTAAGTCCCAAGACTTTTGCTTCTCAGAGAGAACGTTAATACGGATGTGCCAATGACTCTAGTAACAAGGAAGAGATACGAAATTACTGTTCCAATATTAAGGAATACTTATACATCAATTTTTCATTAAAAGAATAGCAAACTGCTTTCTGGTAGACCATTTCTTACTGCGAGCTGATCAAAATGTCGATGTTTTTCTTATGAAAGATAATACAATTGTACGTAAATTTAAGTGCAAACGAACTACTGTGTTAATCGCAGTTTGTTTTTGGAATAGCTGTGAAACAAGGAATTAGACTAAAAAAATTGTTGATACGAAAATTGTTTTCTATTTTACAAAAAACAAGAATAAACAATGAAAATATAGTTTCCCTTTTAAAATCGAAAAAAATCTTATGTTTAGCTCAAATGATCTTGAAAACTTACTCAAACCAAAATTTGAATAATGAATTTGTTTTACCTCCTAACATCAATTGATGTTTATTGAATTTATTGAAAATGTTTTCTCCAAATCTCCGTTTTGTATGGTATTTCAAAGTGCCATCTTACATAGTCCACGCTGTATGTATTCTACAGAGTATCATATTTACACCAAGTAATGACTCACACCACAAGCACCAAACTCGATTGATATTACACAATTTGTCACGAAATAGTTATTGACAAACGATGTTCAATTCGAAAATCTTTAACAAAAAAAACTGTAGGAAAATAAGGTACAACCAAGCAAATTCAAATTAATATTCTGTAGACAGTGTAAGTTCAAGTACTGTTCTAGGAACTAGGGGCGTATAGTTTTGTGCTGGAGCTTCATTTCAATCATCGTTTTGTTGCACAGCTCTTGTATTAACATCGTTTCAGGACAGGAAATAAATGACTGGGAGACAAAACACTGGCGTTTATTCACAGTGTCTGGTATAATACGCTCCGCACTATCCACTTCACTATCTTTTTTCTCTTGTTTATGGCTTTTCGCTTCGTCGACGTCATTGGAGACCGGAAAGGACTGGGGACAAGGAACGGGCAGGAATTAGACCATGGCCTTTTTGAAAAAAAGCATCCCTTCATTCACCTGGAGTAATTTTGGGAAAACCATGGAAAATCTATGGAAAATTCAAATCTGGATGCCCGGACAGGGATTCGAAGTCACATCCTCCAGAATGCGAGGCCAGAACGTTAGGTTCACTATCGATTTTTCCTGATAACTAGCTGCAAAGCCAACAAGAAGCTGAGCTGACTGTACCATTGCGAGTCGAACCGTCTGCCAAAATTTGAACATTCTTCCTCTTTGGTTGCATTGCTCTGTACGGGCGTAGGTGGTTGCCACGGACGATATTTACGTCTTTATGGCGACGTCTGGGAAGGTGAACTGGGCTGGTTTCCCGTTGCCTTCCCCACTGTGAGAGTGTTCATAAGTGCTGGTGTAAGTGTGGATAAATGTATATGTTCAGTGTATAGTGTTGTAGATGAGAGATGAAAGAAGGGGGTAGGTGAAACACTATGCCTGCCCATTCAGGCCTAGTCTTCCGAAAGACACCTGGCGACCGCCAAGATTAACGTCTCCATCTGACTGATAAGCCACCATCAACGGTGTCGTACCCAATATCTCCTTATGCGCCCAGGTTTTTGGCGCACAATCTGGTGATTAGTTATCGTGTACTACCACCTCTCCTACTGTGCCAGCCAAGTCCTGATCATCGAAATAAATTCTTCCATCTCCAAACTGGAACCATCTAACTCCATGTCATCATGGTGTCGCAACCAACTGAGACAATGGGGCGGGCTTTGATGCTCTAGGCAAGGGGTTGCCAACCTCTTTTACCCCCCCCCCCCGCGCCCCACTTCTGTAAATCCGAGAGTAGTAAATTTTTTTTCCCGCCCTCCGATTCCATAATAAAGGTAATTTATAAAGTAGGGAAGTAACATTGTGGAATTTATAAAGCAGAGTTAAAGAACATGTTAAAGCAAATAATACAAGGGGTTATCAAATAAAAAGGTACGAAACGACGTAAAAATGTAACAGTTAAATATTTGCATAATCCGCCATGGGAGAACGTAGCGAGACATCTCGGGATGCGATTGGAGTCTCTGACTAGGATCGGAGCATGCGCGGGCGCCCGCATGCGCAGTAGAGAGCAGAGGCTCTTATCAAAAGCGGCGTCCAAATGATGCGGCAGTCCGTATGAGGACAGGATGGCGTACAGGTGGGGGATGTGTACTGTAATACCTACCGGTATTCTACTGTTATTATAATGAATTCTTTATTAGTAAAATTAATGAAATATAATAAAACTGTTTGATAGTTTGAAAAATTATAAAGTGTAATCAGGTTTATTTTACTCTATATTACAATCAAAACATCAAGATGGCAATTATAAAATCCAGATATAATTCCTACAAAATATTCAATTAATGTATTACAAAAAAAAAAGGACATTTACTAAATAAATTGCAAAACATGAGCCCCCGATAGAAACAGTACTTGTTTTAATTGATGCTGCACCGACTAGTCTCAGTTCATTTATCGTTGGAGCAGAGCGTTAGCTCAAAAGGGACGCAACGGGTTTTATCAACACCTTCAGATATGCAGTGTTCACGAACAACAAGAGAAAACATGTTCTGAGCATTTACCGTCTTTTGTTGGCTAGATCCACCCTGCAGCCGCAACCACAAAATGGCCACACTCGCAAAACACTGGTACTCTCCCCGGAGTACAAAAACCACTTTCACTCACACCCAACGGACCGCTGTGTCCGCCGTCTTTCTTCCTCCACCTGTCCGTGGCGAGTCCTCGAGTGCCCGTCCGCCCTCGGAATGCAGGCCACGCAAATCCTCCCTCCAGCGACCACCAACAGCGTTGCCAAAAGGGAGCACATCCCTCCAGTGGGCACACTCGGCGTCGCGGGTACATAAAAGGAAATGTAATAACATATAGTCTGGTTAAAATACCATTTACGCTACAGTGGCTGTCCATACATCTCCACGCTCATAAATTCTCACGCTGCTTTTCTTGTCGTCATATTAAGAGAATGTAGTACACCCATTATGCGGTGTACTACATTAGCCGCCTCCCTTTACTAATTTTTATAAGTCGGGGCTTAGAAAAATTCTTTACTCTTTGCAGATAGTCCCTATTTTGACTCCCTTACGATAATTCACCAAAACACTCGCTTCACTATATCGACAAGTCCAATAAGGGCTCATGTTCTGTTACAAATAGGTGTTAGAACCTTTATTATTATGAAATACCCTGATACGTTTATATTTAGTTTAACATTAACAATTACTGTGCAATAATTTTTCACCTTTACAATAATTTTACTGCTTATATTTGAGGAAACTACATTCCTATGCAACCTAAATTTATTACATTAGCCTAATATTTATTGCCCAAATTATCTAATTGAACCCAACCATCTTAGTCGACCTTCATAGCATCTCCTTAAGCGTTTCAGCTGATGATGGTACAAATTCAATCATCCATCCTCATTCATTCACAGCCATATTATAAACATCTTAATCTAAACACAAACATATCTCTATGCAAAGGTCACATTGTAAAACAAATACTGTACTTAATTGTGCGTAAACAAACACAGAGGACTTAAACAGTTCCTTTTCTCATTCATGAAATAATGTGGTCTGGCTGTCCAACATGAGAGCGCCATAATTTCATATCAATTATTTAAACATAAAAAAAGTCAGATAAAAACATAGATAATACAAAAACTTCAGGCTTCAAAACTCTAAATTGCCAACATATTTCATGACAGCGGTTTCCACCAAAGTATGGAATTGATCATCCCGCAATATCATTCTCGTTCACAAAAGGATTTCAAATATATCTCATCACTTAAAACTTCTCAATATTAGAGATAGGCTAACGACTTCCTCGTTTTTCAAAAGCTATTCCAAGCAGGACCATTCAGAATAATTAATCCAAATACTCCCTCAATACGTTTCCTTCTAAAATATAATCTAAACTAACACTCATGAAATATTTATAATAGAGTACATATATTATCTTGAAATTTCTGTACAGTTACCTCTAGCATTGTTTGATCAAGCTCCCTTCATGTCGATTCTTGAACTCATATTATTAGGAAATTTCGGTTAACCCCTTTTCATTTTAATCACCTTCTGCCGATCTGTTACTGTAAGTAGTTTCATTTATTAAAATGTTCTTTAAAACCTTTCATAACACCAACGATCTTTTCAACTAACCAAAACGCGATATCAAACAGTTACTTCCACAAAACCTTATTGGGACCTACTCCGTGTATTACTGGTGAGGGTGTCTCTTCAATTTTAGATTTGGATTGAGTGTAATATTCTCCGGGTTGTCTGCTACTTAAAATCGATGATACCGCCGCAAACATAGTAATTAAATGTTGTTGCCCTCTAAGGTGCACACAATAAACAAAAGTTACATCACGGCTCCTGCTTCTTATAGCCAAGGGTTACCGGAATAACTTTATAAAACTCCCAGTTTTCACGACGACTTTGTTTTTAACTTTAAAAACAATACTATTATATTTTACGACGACTCCGTAATTCGTCATCTCTACTTACTCTTCAAATAAGCAGCTACAACCCCTTGACATAAATACATTCTTTCTACATCTCTTAACACTCTCAACTGAACCAGTATCATACAAACTTCACAAACTCACCCATACACCTTCGTAATCCCGAATTAATTTGCTCATGAAAATACTGCTCCTTGGTTGTAAACTTGTTTTATAAAGTTCCTTTGATGTAAACTGATGTTTTAAATTATAAATATCAAGAACTACTAAATCGCCACTCACATAATCGTTAATTCATTGGCTTTCCGTCATTCTCCACTAATTTAAAGAATAAAATTCATGACAGTGCATCTTAATCCGAAATACGTTACATGATGGTTGTCTGAACACCAAGGGGTTACCTATTCCTTCAACATAGTTGTATTTCCGCTTGATATGATCAAATTCTCTAGAAGCCCTACTAACTTAAATCCAATAATTTAAATTAAACTATCTTTATACAAAAATCCCTTACTATCTAATCTGACAAACTATCATTTGCAAAATTACAACCTAGCTAGTTGTAACCTTCCGCGTAAGAAGCTGGCGAATCAATTACAGATTCCTTTAATTTTCCCACGCGTTTTCCTTGCCAAAATAAACTTTCTGCAGTGTTGCAAACATACAGAACTTGACCGAATTAATTCCCACTTCCCATACAGAAAATATCCTACAACATCTCGAATGCGTCCCCCACATTCGGTACTCAACAAGATTTTTAGTTTACACTTCCCGTAACAAAAATATCCTTTAACACCTCGAATGCGTCCTCCCCATTCTGTACTCAACAACATTTCTTTCCAAACAAATGCTTTGACACTAGGCACTGCTGTCTTGTTCCTGCACAAATTCGCCAGCTCACAGCCGAAAACTGGTTCATTGTTATTGTTAGGTGGTGCGCCAGGCATTTCGCAGAACGCGCCCACTACCTGCGTGCAAGGGTCAAGATTGGAATTCGGTTTTCCGAGAAAAGCTCGGGTCCACCCCAGCGTAACAGCTGAGACTTTAGCCTGCAGGAACCGAATGTACTGTGAGTCTTTTGTTTCTGAGCCCATAAGAGAAACTTTTGGTTTATATGCGGATCGTACCAGATCACCTGACCTTATTTCAGCCAACTTTCGCTGTATTAAAATTAGCTCTGTGACAAGAACTTCGCTCACATCTTCTGTTACTTTAACTCTATTGCGTGAATCTTCATCAAACTCATCTAGCACATCTACCAAGCAATTATCTACGGGTGCTTCCTGTGTGTTGGCAATGTTTAAATCTGTGTTTTCATTATTAATGTTTGGCTCCAAAGTTTCAATCTGTGTATCTGTGTGCTTTTGTTCCAAATTCTCAATGACAGTTTCCGTTGCGTCCAGTCGGTTACGGGTTTCGGCACTACTTTCTGTTAGTGTTTTGCAAGTACCTGTAAAGTGCATGGTGACTTCTGTTAAACTGGATACCTCCGATTGTATATTTTTCTGGAGCAATTTTATCTCCCTATTGATGTCGTCTTGAACCCTGGATAATTTTGCATCAAAATTTTTGTAATGATCGTCTTGTCTTTTTTCCAATGAGTCAATTCTCCCATTTGTGTCATTAATTTGTTTCGACAAACTATCGATAACGTCTTTCTGCCCCTCTTTCATATCTGTCTTTAACTTTTCCTGTCCCTCTTTCAGACTCATCATTACATTTAGCAATCTACTGAAGTCTATTGGAGGTTGTGTTTCCGTGGATGCTGTGTGTATTTGAAACTCTCTTGCGGTGGGTTGGTATGTAGTTTGATCTGTTTCCCCTGCCGCGTTATTACTGTTCAGCGAAATTTCGAGTTCCATCGCCCCCTGCTCGATTGTGCAATTTGAACTGTACCCCTGATTATCCATATTAGTTGTGTTATCTACCGGTTCTTCGGTGTTTCTGAAATTCGTCAGGTTTTCGGCTGTTTCCTTGCACGGATTACCCTTTTCCATGTTGTCGCCGAACTAAAATCCTGATCTCAGAATCATAAACTACTCAGCTGACTACTAACCTAACCACAAATTCCCGCGATAAACTCCACAACACCAGTCAACACATATTAAAAGATATGACCACTAGAGCAACGCTGTTTGAACGGCAAATCATTCGACACTTCAAATGGATGAACCATATGACGTGAAGTACCAAAACAACAAAATATTCAGACAAGATTTAAAGTATTTGCACACTAATACACAAGTAATGCCATGTGTTTGGAACTTTAAACATGAACCTTTCACTCCAAACATCAGATAAATGAACCATATGACGTCAAATAAAACATCAAAAGACAAGATTTATACGCACAAAAACCACATGTTCTACCCATCTATTTTTGAAATAAAAAAAAAAATACTTTATACGTATATCCTACATAAACTTTGCATTACCGGTCTCAGAAACATAAACTCTGATCTTTCACTGCCTTCGACTTCACGAATGCCGACGGATTTTAGTAATCAAATGTAAAATAAATCAAAACTTTGCTTAAGTCCGCATAACATTGTCCCTACAATAAATAAAATTCAGTCAATTGAAAAAATTACCAAGAGAACAACACTAGGCAACGCTTGTCTGAACACATGCCACGAGAAAGAAATATTACACCAACAAAATCAACCTCCAATAAACATCACATATGTGAAATGCAAAAAAAAAAGACATTCTCCTCTGAAAATTAATTTTTTTATAAACATTGCACATATCATTAAATATTTAAAAGAGCTGTAAATTAAATTGTATCATTATCAGTGGCTGCCTCTCGTCCACACCTCCAACAAATGCTGCAAGACACAATTATATTCATGAGATATAAACTATTTGCACTAAAATCCTTGCTCTCATCAGCAACTGAAATATTCAGAGAGTACCAAAAATATCGATAAAATGATTGTGTCCACTGCATACCATTTAATTTTGATTGATAAATCGAAACGCCCCACGTTTGGGGCCATTGTAATACCTACCGGTATTCTACTGTTATTATAATGAATTCTTTATTAGTAAAATTAATGAAATATAATAAAAACTGTTTGATAGTTTGAAAAATTATAAAGTGTAATCAGGTTTATTTTACTCTATATTACAATCAAAACATCAAGATGGCAATTATAAAATCCAGATATAATTCCTACAAAATATTCAATTAATGTATTACAAAAAAAAAAGGACATTTACTAAATAAATTGCAAAACATGAGCCCCCGATAGAAACAGTACTTGTTTTAATTGATGCTGCACCGACTAGTCTCAGTTCATTTATCGTTGGAGCAGAGCGTTAGCTCAAAAGGGACGCAACGGGTTTTATCAACACCTTCAGATATGCAGTGTTCACGAACAACAAGAGAAAACATGTTCTGAGCATTTACCGTCTTTTGTTGGCTAGATCCACCCTGCAGCCGCAACCACAAAATGGCCACACTCGCAAAACACTGGTACTCTCCCCGGAGTACAAAAACCACTTTCACTCACACCCAACGGACCGCTGTGTCCGCCGTCTTTCTTCCTCCACCTGTCCGTGGCGAGTCCTCGAGTGCCCGTCCGCCCTCGGAATGCAGGCCACGCAAATCCTCCCTCCAGCGACCACCAACAGCGTTGCCAAAAGGGAGCACATCCCTCCAGTGGGCACACTCGGCGTCGCGGGTACATAAAAGGAAATGTAATAACATATAGTCTGGTTAAAATACCATTTACGCTACAGTGGCTGTCCACTACATCTCCACGCTCATAAATTCTCACGCTGCTTTTCTTGTCGTCATATTAAGAGAATGTAGTACACCCATTATGCGAGTGTACTACAGTACTGTGAGACACTCCGACGCCTACGCAGGTCCATCAAGAACAAAAGACCGGGGCTACTCACGGAGGGTGTGGTTCTGCTCCACACGTCTCCAGAGTCACACACATGAAACTGGCCAAGTTCAAGTGGGAGACGTTGGACCATCCGCCCTACAGTCCGGACATGTCGCCCTGCGATTTCCATGTGTTTGGTCCAATGAAGAAACACCTGAAAGGGAAGTGCTTCAACTCGGACGACGTACTCAAGGACGCTGTGAAGGACTGGGTCTCGTCACGGCCACAGGAACTCTGGGAACGAGGAATCCTGCGGCTTGTTCATCAGTGGGATCGTTGTGCTCAGGCCTATAGTGTATATTTTGAATAAACTCTACATTTGTACCCACCGTGTCGTTTCGTACCTTTTTATTTAATCATAATGACTACTAACCAAATATTTTATGTTCGACTTTTCTCAAGTTCGTCGTAATAAATCTATATAAAAGGACTTAATGTAGTAAAATTTATCTTTTTATTTATAATTTACGCACATAGAAGCATGACATCTGGTGAAATTACATTTAATTTAATAATCAGATACCTGAGGCTGTTAATACGAAACTAAGTAATGGATATCTGGCTCAATTGTTGTACGGAACAAACGAAGCTCTCCACTTTTGAAAATATTAAGGCAGTTCCTTTGTTTGGTTATAAAACGATCAACAGCACTAAAGCCTGATTGCATGACATATGAGATAGGGAAAGGTAACAGTAAGCTGAATATTATTTTCCACATATTTATATACATGAAAGGCATTTTTTTATTATTATTTTGGCACATGCTTTCATATCCACCGCTATTGAATTTCTTTACTATTTTCATCATATATAATTTCTAATAACTCTGGGAAACTTGCCCTTTTCAGTATTTGTGGTAAAAAAGATTTCTCATCCATTCATACACCTTCAATTTCAAAATATCTTCAAATCTTTTAAGTTCGTTGACGTGGCTACAATATCTTTTTTATATCTTCTGGTGTTATATTATCTTTTATAGATGATAACTCGGGAAATTGAATCAAGTTCATCAATAAATAACGACACAATACTTTAACAACCTGTTAGAGTATTATTAACTCCTTTAAACAACAAATTGACGTAATTAAATCTCTTGAAATTAAAAAAAATCAATTAAATTAAGTACTTGATAAAACTATCTGAAATTATATAAGAACGAAGTCTTTCTCGGCGTTGAGAATGTATAAACTGCTCTCGAGTGACTAGCCGAGTCAAGAGTGCGTTGTCACACGATATTTTGGTGACTAGATTCATTGCGGCAATGAATCTAGTCACCGAAATATCGTGTGACAACGCACTCCTGACTCGGCTAGTCACCCGAGAGCAGTTTATACATATCTGAAATTAGATTGTTTGCAGATGACATAATGCTACATAAAAGAATCAAAACGATAGAGGACTGTAAACAGTTGCAGGGTGATCTGGACAGGATATCTAGTTGGGTTGGTAAACATGGGATGAAGATAAATGCAAAGAAGGATCAGCTAATTAGAAACACAAATAAAAAAAAGGTTAATTGTGAATATAATGTGGCGAAAGAATTGCTTGCTGAAGACTTGAAATGTAAATATCTTGGTATTACATTTGATAACAAGCTTAACTGGGCAGGACACATTTGACAGGTAGTAGGAAAAGGTTTCAAAATCCTGCACTTGTTGGAGAGAGTGATGAGGGGATGCAGGAGAGAAGTAAAGGAATTGGGTTTCAAAACTTTGGTCAGACCATTGCTTGAATATGGTAGTGTAGTATGGGACCCACATTTTGCGTATCAAATACAGGAATTAGAGAGGGTGCAACAAAGAGCTGCTAGTTTTGTTTCTGGAAATTATCGCAGAATGCAATCAGTATCAGATATGATAAAGGAGGATGAGGAGGGCCACAGGAGTGTACAGGGCATATACTGGCGATGAGGCATGGAAAGATATTGCAGTAGGTATGAAAAGCAGTTCATGGAATGGAAAAGATGACCATGACTACAAGCTGGCACTCGATTTCAGGCACAAGGGCGTGGGAAGATTTTCATTTTTAGGTAAGGGTGTCGGGATTGGAATGAGTTACCCAGGGAAATGATGAATAACTTACCGAAAACGTTAAAAGAATTTAAAGTTAAAATTTGTAGAGCGAAAATGTAGGTGGGTGCTGGTTAGGGGGAAGTTGGGTGCTTAGGGAAATTGCCACCGGAGCCTGTGCTCCATTGCAATTAAATTAAATTAATCCCCTACCGCTCACCATGAGAGCTGGAACGCCCACTAGTGGACGGTAGAGGCCTGGTTGTCTACCACTATTCTAGACAGTCCTCGTTCCTGTTGTAAGGCTTGCTGAGAGCCGGGATGGGTCATCCGGTTGTAGCGTGCGGCTGAGTGTGGTGTCCAGAACGGAAGCTCGCTGACCCGTCCGCTGGAGTGATTAATGGCCGGTCGAGCCCCCCGCGTTAATGAGGCGCGCTGAGTTATGGGCGGGCGGCGCGTGCCGCGGACGGGTCCACTCTGCCCGCTTGACCGCTCGCCATTGTCGGCGACCACTCGCCCGGCACAGTGGTCAGTCTATACACTGACCGCACGCCGACACCGGTCCTCAAGGTCACGCGCCTCGGCGGCCGAGGTCGTGGGTGTGAGCGGAAGCTGTAGTCGAGACGAAGAATGAGACAGTAGTCAGCCAATACAATAACCACTCGCCATCACTGTTGTTCAAGGTCACGCATACAAAGTTATGGCCCTAACCGGAAAATCAGAAATACTGGACAAAATGTAGTCAAGACGAAGAAAGACTACAGTGGTATGTGAAAGCATTAACCGCAACCAGCCACCAGAATACAAGGTCATCTACCAGGGAATGCAAGTTATTTATTTATTTTCCCATATACAACATAGCCCAGCACCTAGTATCTAATCTGGGCCCTTATTTCCATTCATCGTGGTGAACGAGTTCTGGCATCTCAAGGAAGCAGTTCTAAATCTGCAATAGTCCCTGAAGGTATAGAATAATCTTCTTGGACAACCAATCTCCCTCTTCCGTTCAAACAGGGCGGGCCACCATAAATTGTCGAAAGCTCCCGAAATATCAATAAATATGCCTACTACGTAGTTTTTTGTACTGCTACAAATTATTTCCAGCGACCGATTTATGGCATCCTCTGTCGACTTCCCGGTTCTAAATCAATATTGACTAGGATTCATAGCAAGTTGCGTGGCGTGAAAGGAAACCGAGAAACTATAGACAAACATAATTAAGACGAAAAGTGAGTACACTAATCAGTGAACAAGCTGTGGCCACTATTTTCAAGGGAGGCAAGTTCGAGAACGTGAGCCGAGACTAGGCAACCCTTGACAAAATGTAGTCAAGACGAAGAATGAGTACAGTGGTCAGTCAATACATAGATCTTACACAGACATCGGTCGCGAAGATCACGCTAGCGAGTAGGCGGGTGTGAACTGAGGTTAGAAAAATTTAGTCAAGACGAAGAATACGTAAGTCGTGATTCAATACACTGATTGTCCGCCACCATTGATGTTCAAGGTCACGGACGGTAGTAAGTGAGATGGTGTGCGAGAGCGAAGACTTGGAAACTCTCTGCAAAAGATAGTATAGACGAAGAATGAGCACCATCGTCATTTAGTGCACTGACCGTACATCTCCACCGTCCTCAAAGATCAGGGTCTAGCGAGGCGGTGGGTACGAATGGAGACTAGGTAACTTCGTGCAAAATTTAGTCAAGTTGTCAGTCAATACACTGACCGCACGCCTTATCCGTTCAAGGTCATGCATCGCGGTAAGCGAGGTCGTGGACGTGATTGGAAACTGGTCCCGGAGTGTTGCCAAGACGAAGAATGGGCACAGTGCTCAGGCAGTATGTTAGTCGAGAAACTCCCATGGGGGTCATCCATAAATTATGCCACACCTTCAGTGGGTGGGGGGAAGGAGTCAAAAAAGTGTTACATCGTATGACAGGGGGGGGGGACTGTGTCATAAACTTTGTGACATCACATGCATAATTTGTATCACTTTTTGGCTCGTATTGCCCAAGGTGTCGAGGCATACTTATTTAAACGATCATGTGGCATCTGTAGACTATATTTTTCATCATACAAAGCCACTAACCAACATAAGCAATTACATAAGAGGCAACTAGAGGTTTTCCCCTCCATGGATATTCGTCTACAAAGCATTGCCGCTAGACGAAACAGGGAAGTTCTTTGCTTATTAAACGATGACGATGCTTTATGGTTGGATGAGGATGATTTTGACACATCGAATGTTCCCAACACTATCGAAATGAAGAACGAAATAACTATTATCAAGGAATGGGTTCAAAATCTATGAACACATGATGACTCAATTTTGTATCATTAATTCTATTTTTTTTTTTTTTTTATATTTTCTTAAATGTTTGATTTATTGTTGACATGATTTTTTAACTACAAATACATAAATCATTTTGGAAGCGCTGTTTTAATTTATAAATTTAAAATTGCAAAATATGTGACGTCACACCAGGGGAGGGGTGGGGGAGTCCCACAAATTTGACAACCAGTGACTTGGGAAGGGGGAGGGGTCCAAAAATCATGAAATTCGTGTGACGTAATTTGTGGATGGCACCTTAGTCGTCGAAGTCATCCAGATTGGGTGTGTACTATAGGATGTAACGGATGTAGACCGTTGGATGTGAATTAGATATCATCACTCTGTACAGTGACCGTATCTGAAAGATCATTACTCAGAGTGAGACAATAAACAACCATTTATTATCTCATTAACGCTGTCCGAGAGATGATGGTTGCGTGTGGTGGTAGATACCAAGAATCGCCGAAGAATTTAGTCAGGTGGAATATTCTGAGCATCCTAGCGTGAAGTACAACCATATTCGAAATACTACTGTGGTCAAAGTAACGGCTGTATTACGAAGAGGGCATAACTGATTAATCGGATTAATCAGGAACAGTGGCCAAACGTCAGTTCTTGCTGTGACGGAACAGAGGGAAGTACTGCAGCTCGGAGTGACGTATTCCCGTCGAACTAGATTGTGAACTCATCGATAAACGTGAGGGTAAGTTATCAACTATCACGTAATATTAATGGCTCAAATTTTTTTTCGAAAAGTACGAGGAGGTGCACTTACTTCTATCATTCCGTCCCCAGACGATCAGTACTTAGCCCGTGGTGAGCCAATGGTGCCATGTACTTGGCGTCTAAAACATACGTAGTTCTCATACCAATCAAACAGACGACGCTAGCCAATGTTGTTTAAAGAAAACAGCCTGTTACTACCTACTCGACAATCAGTCCAATTTCCTGCATTTATATAGCATAACTTACTTGATTTGTTTTTAGCGAAACAAGCGATTCCTCTCAGGTGGAATATTATCAGAGTTCAGAAGATAACAAATGTACATATTTGTATATATTTGTATATATTTCACACACAATATTAACAGATCTTCAGGAGAAAAGAAAACGTTGGAGAGGGTTTTAATTTTGCCATCTGTTTCCATTTGCCTCTTGTCTGTTTTGTTGAAGTATTAGTTGGTTGTAACAATTTTCAAGATTACAGGTAGATAACAATGTGCTGTAAATGTGGGAGTCCACCAGCTTTATTCAGAGCGTTAGTTACTGCACCATTTTCATTTCTAGTAGGAACTAGTCTCCATTCAGTTGCAATCGTTCACATACACATATCTTTGGTCGAGTTTTCACTACCTATTATCGACCAAATATGAGATCTGTACGCAGAATTCGTCAAGAATCCAGCTCTTAGCTTCAATTATGGAATCGAGGGTGGTGGGTGAACTGTTAACGCTCTGGCCTCGTATACAACTGGACGTGGGTTTGAATCCCCGTCTGGGCATCCAGATTTTCCATGGTTTCCCCAAATCACTCCAGGAGATTGCCGGAATGATTCCTTGAAAAGGGTATTGCCGAATTCATTCCCGTTTTTTCCCCCTGTCGTTTCCTGCCTCTAATCATTTCGACGTTGACGAGACATAAAACAAATGCAAACAAAAAAAATCATTTAGTGAAATACCTAGGTACTAATATGAAAGCACGTTTCGTATGCACTCTATTGATAATTTTTCTGTATTACTTCCATAAAGCCTTTGTCCTACCGTTCTTTTTTTTTTACTGCGTTTTTTCTGTTGCTAGTAAGAAAAGTGCACACCGTTCATTCTATAAATCGTCCATTCACTTATCTTAGCTCCAAATAAGTTGGTTCCCGCCAGACTAAAATCCGAACCTAAATGTCGTCTCTTCTTGCAATGTCGTGAAAAAACATTCAAGCAACACTTCCCTTTGATGGTTTGAATACGTCGTATGCAATAAATTGTCATGTTATCTGCAGTCCTGGTACATTTAGATTATATACGGACGGATATTCAGCAAATAGAACTTAGGTCAATTTTGAATATTTAAACTGTGAAATTACCATCAACAAGTTTAAATTAATTAAACATATCCCATAACTATAGTCTCCCCTTGTATCCATTTTGTCATTACACCGTCAACCGTTATACACTAATTATTTTGAAAAATTTGTGCACTTACTGCAGTAGAATCTTAATAATAAAACAATACATTTTTCCTTTATCGCATAAAATAACTTGTGTTACTTATTTGCAGGTTTATCGAAGTAAATATCCACCAAGTAAACTGATAAGTGTATAATTCTTTCTAATAATTTCTGAAACAGCTACCGTGCGCGAAAAAAAAAAGGTTTATTTCATTAACTAAAAATTGCAGTCGACCGCTTCTAGATCTAAACTACGAATTAGATCACATTTATTGACTTAGATAAAATTCTGCAAGATCTGTTTCCAGATTAGACGCAATTACTTTCGATGAGCTTCTGAACTATTGATGCATTCTAGACCTTTAGATTCTGGGAAAACTCAAAACGCTTTGATAACAAGATTGAGTCACAACATGATTAAAGCTCCAAGTCTTCTTTATCTGTGGTTGATAGTGAATTTTTTAAATTTTATAAACTCTCTACATGGTGAAAATGAATTTCAAAGCAAAATTGGTACCACCAGGAATTTTTAACTGAGCAGATTAAAAAGTGGTTGGATTATCAGTTACTTTTCTTACAGTTTTACATTATAACTATCAAAATAACATCAAGAAACAATCTTTAACGAAAGATAACTCGGGTATTTTTAACTACTGTACTGTCAGAACATACAAATAATTTATGAATAGACAAACAATGGCATTAATTTTGTATTGAATATATAAATAGAATCTGTTAAATGTTAATAAAAAAAATATATGAGCTTGGTCATTGTGTCATCCTGTTTGTAAAGCTGAAGTCACGATTCCGGTATTTGTTGTCGAACTAACAATGGCCAGATATCGTAGGATAACAGATATGACATCCTACAATTATACTATACATATTAATATAATTTATATCCTTGAATTTTAGGGTTCCTTGGCAAAGGTCAGTTTGTTTATTTGGAAAACAGTTGAGGTTTCCGTAGCAACGTCTAACTAAGAGTGGGTTGCGTAGGTAGGTTGGCTAATAGAAGCTGTAAAGATTAGTATTACAATTGAATCGTGAAAATACAAATAACAAGAAATATTTATAAACATACAAATTGATTGTAAAGGCAAAATCCTTTTTTTACAGGCAATGTAAGGAGAACTTGTATAAACGAAGTTCGATTTAATGTATTATTTGTTGTGTTGGCGATTGGAATACATTAAAAGTGCTTAACTCTGGACAAAGTACATGACTATCATTTACCTATTGTAACAGCACGATCAGTGAAATAAAATGAATAGAGCTAACAGCAGTAAAACCACGAATATTAATTAATAAAGAAGAATATAATCACGGAAATCCTGCAAGATGTTACTGCAAAAATCAAGATTACGAGCTACTGCACCACTTTGGTAACCTTAGAGAAACTGGTACTAACGTGTTGAAATTTACATCAGTCGCTTCGTCAACATGTCCTCTTCAGGTTTTGCGTTCATACTTTGCGGAAAAATCGCTAGAAATTTAACTAAAAATGACGAAATATGAATGTCTGAGCAACTGCGAAATGCTATCAGCACTGGAAAAATAACATAAAAATTATCGGTACAGGGATCATTTCAACCTAAACAGTTTCGTTAGAAACCGAGGTTAGGTTGAAATACGGCCTGGACCAATTGAAAAAATTTTATGAAATTTTAGCTATGGGGCACCCATCACGGAATGGCTTATTTGTTTACAATGAAAGCAATCGATTATCTCTGGTTGCTCGTTGCTATCACCGTATTATAACTCGGATAAATTTTGTATATTTGTAAATTTTTTGTGACTTTTTACAACGGAGAAGAGATGAAAAGGCAAGGAAACATTATAACAAAGGATTAAATCGACATTTTAAGAGACTGTCACTGATTTTTTCAACGTTGGCGGCATCATGTTATATTTCGGCATTTTTAATTAAATTCCTGGCAATTTTTCCGCACAGTATGAACGCAAAAACGAGAAGAAGACATGTTGACGAATCTACTGATGTCAATTTCAACAGGTTAGTACCAGTTTCTCGAAGGTTACCAAAGTGGTGCAGTCCCCACAAATTTTATTCCGTTAATCGTCTGTGAAGAAATTAATTGACAACGAAAGGAAAATATCTATTTCGCTTAAATCAACATATTAATATTGTAAGAACGAAGACTTTCCCGGCGTATGACTGCAATGTAGTCTTCACGGGTGTACCGCCGGATAGTGTTGTGGAAACACAATATTTCGACGGCTGGCTCTGCCGTCTTCTTCAGGTGATGAGCCAACCGCCAGTTGGTTGCGGGCCTGGCTCATAGTAAGCCATCGCCGAAGCCACGCGGACTTGTACATAAGGAAGAGCGGCACCCGAACCATCTCAGTATCTGTGGGTCAGCCGACCATTACACATGTCTCATCACCTGAAGAAGACGGCAGAGCCAGCCGTCGAAATATTGTGTTTCCACAACACTATCCGGCGGTACACCCGTGAAGACTACATTGCATATTAATTATTATGTTACATTTTATTTATTTATAATAGAGCGAGGAAGATGTTTTCTCTGTATTCTCTGATGGATGTTAGAGTAAGCTAAGAAATATGGTATGGCGTATGATGTAGTGTATGTACTAATGGGCGTGTTGTGGAAGCATTCATTTTAGAGCAGAAATGTTGGAAATTGTCGTTACAGCATAGACCATGAGTTATTCGAGATTTTTTTTAAAAAAATTAAGTTGCTTTCATTAGCGCCATGTTATTGAAATTATTAGTTCGCATGAACGAAAGTAATTCCTAATTGACCACGATCTATGTGGCCTAGATCGCGGTTAAAAATAATTTCATAACATAAGTTGTTAAGATTTTTTTTTTAATTTCCTTAGCTTTCACTAACGTCATGTTACTGTGGTAATTATTACACTTTGTGGTTAAGTGGAAATGAATCCTGAACCAGGATGACAACGGAAACTTTTCGATACAGCGCAAAGTACGAGGAATTCCATTGAACGTTATTGAGCGTTTTATTTAGTTAAGAAAACGCGAACAAATGATTTTCCAGAACATTCCATTAAAACTGTCATTTTTGACGGGTTTTGAGGCTAGTACCTGTATAAAATGTTATCCAGAGGTTGCAGAAATGTTTGACGCTGAAATTTGACTACTGAAAACAAAATTGTAGTCATGAATGCATTCTTCAGCAAAAGAAATCAAGCACAGGTTGTTAACTTTATTGCACATGCTCTAAAGATGGCGCCGAAATATTATGTATCAATAATAGTATTACTCGGTTGGTTTCCCGAGAAACGTTCATAAATAAACAACGCCGAGAAAAGCTGCGTTCGTGTATGAATATTCTTGCAGCTTAATGAAATAGCCTGTGAGATTTTTCGGTAAATCATAGAGCACATTACGTACTTTTTGATGAGAGTATGGGCAGCGGGCTATTGTTATAAAATGTAAACAGATGTTTGTTTATTTAACGTGGTTCCTGAGATATGTTTGCAGGGTTAGTTTGGAATACATTTGCCTAGCAGTATTGGCGCTTAGGCGGAGAGGAACGGTTTGGAAATTAAGTGAAATTCGATGAGACGGCGGGAAAACATCCTCTTTAAAGAGACCCCGTCTTTCTGCTCAGCTGTTTTTCACCTCTGGCGTTCGTTCGTAAAACAGCGCAATTAAAGACGTTTAAACGGACGTGCAGTTTTGTTTTATATGTCATACAGCTTTATTGTACAACTTTTATTCCCACACAACATGTAGTAATACAAACATCGTACATTTTTCATTACAGTCTAAACTGTCATAGTAATACGTTCAAAGATATAAACAATGGCAGATATATCGAATAACTATACAGATATCAGCTTTTATTTTTGATATACGACATATCTTTTTTTTTTCGAAGCTTAAAGTGTACATTTTTTATGATAATAATATTTAAAAAATAATTATTTTACATGGCATTCGTTTATTAATTCAGCAAACAACAAGCAACCATATAGTAGGCTGAATTCATATTCTTTTCTAAAGTATAACCGCGATAAAAGAAATGTATAAGTTCATTTGTGTTGAAGATCGCAATTTCTACGCTTATACATTTGTCTGCATGTAGTAAAAATAATGCATCGGAAATAATATGACATGAGTTTTGTATGAAAGTTTGTTTGTTCATCTGCTACTGATTGTTTTAAATTTCTAGAATTTTAGTTCTAAACCTCTATCATTTAAATCAAGACGCATTTAAATTAATACATTTTGGGAAGTAATTCATTACTTATCACAGAAAAGGTTAGAAACTGCATTCAGCTGTATCGTTCTTTACATTCTAAATATTTACGAGCAAATAAAAGATCATTACTTTCAATTGCAGTAACAATCAGTTTTTTCTCATTGCGTAGGAACCAACGTATCAAAATTTTAAGTTAAATTTGGTATCTAAGAATTTAAGACGTAATTTTCTTATTTTTTCATATCAAAAAACGCGAATGTTGTAAAACGAAACGCACGTTATGCTATTCCTTAAAACTTTGTATCCACTAGTGCTAGAAGCGAATCACAGGAAAACTTATAAACGTAGCTAAAATATTAATAGTGGTAATATTTATATTAGGAACAGTATGTAATAAACAACAAATATGATCTGCAATCTAGCAGAAATTAATATACTATGAAACAATTGGGCTCCATATTAACAGTAAGTTCTTTTTTCCTAGTTATTATGTTTAAATAATTTTTCGAGGTGGTAAGGCAGTGACGTTCTACACATTTTAGTGATGAATTATTGCTCAATTGACTCCTATATATCTGTAAACTATTCATTTATGAATGGATAGAAAGGTAGAAACATGCAAATTATTAATTTTTTTATATTTGATATACCCCCAAAACAGAGCTGATCTGTTAGGTGAAATGTTCTTGTTTGAATAGCTACTTCCATTTTTAATATCATCAAAGGGATGAGATATGTTTTGCGTGTTCGCTATGAAATAATCTCTACAGAATATTTTCTTGCGGGTGTTTATTTCGAGCGTATTACAAATAGATTTCTGTTGCTTGCAGATTGTAAGAACCAGCCACTTTCACAGCTGAAGATTTATGTTACTAACAAACACAAGCAAAAGACGTTGATTGAGTTTACAGGTCAAATTGTTATTCATATAATGAACCTCAAATGAGTTACAAAAAACTTTTCTTGAAATTATTAAACATTTTAGAACCACTATTTTGTCGTTTCTTACGTATTTA
The DNA here is from genome assembly GCA_031002005.1 of Vandiemenella viatica. NCBI lineage: Eukaryota > Metazoa > Arthropoda > Insecta > Orthoptera > Morabidae > Vandiemenella > Vandiemenella viatica. The sequence continues at coordinate 111,818,695 of CM061918.1, forward strand.
GCTATTCTAAAGCCCCTTTAACAATTTACCAGATAATTCATTCACATTCCAAGCATGATATTATATTTCAATATAATTCCCAAATAATTTTTTCTAATTGCTGTTTCTGTGAATAGCTCCCAAATAAAACGACCTACCAGTGGTTTTTGAAACCTTTTCCACACAACAAGTCACATTATATTTTACCAATTATCTTCCGGTACCAAATTACAATAAGAAAATTGAATTGCAAAATAAAAACTCTTTCAGTTTGTGGAAGCTCATTGAATAAAGAAGATTCAGATAATATTATCATTCTTTCTACAACTGGCTTTTAATTAATGTGACCATTATATTATATTGTTATATATTATGTCAACACTGAAACTGAAGTAACCTGGAATTTTTTATGCAGATTTACACGTATTATATGCAAGTAATTCTAAGGAAGGCTAATAATATGATTGTTGGCCATTTTAGCGCAGTTATTTGTTATTTTTTTAAAATTAAACGACGTCCATGAACAAAGGTTTTCATTACTGTTTATTCAAATAAAGACGTTTCGTCTTCGTGGTATTCGCCATCGTCAGTGCGCTCACTGTGGTAATATTCATACTTCGGTTCAAAACAGTACTTTTTCACCCCTTTTATTTTATCACGAACGTTATTCAGTTATACTTATCACACAAGAGATAATTCGACTAATGCAACATTCAAATAATAACCTGATGACCGTACTAAAATAAAAATAACGGAAAGTTGAATTTAGGTATTTAATACGCCTCCCCAGACGTGGAAACATTACTTTACAAGACCTACATATAACATTTTCTACTATGACTCCACCGATGATGCGAAACGTCTCGGGTGAATAAACATTAATAAAAACAATTTATAACCAACGATGTTTAATAAATAACACTTAGATCGTATATTTGTGAGTTACATACATTTTGTGCTTCTCAAGAAATCCCCAATGATGAATGTCATAAGTCAGTAGGAAGTAAAAATATGGAACGTAAACCAACGTTTTTTTTACCGTAATAACTATTGCAGCTAGTATCCTAAATGAAAAGGTTCGAGAGCAAAGTTTTCTAAGAAGTTGCTGAATTTGATGGCTTCTCCTTAGAATGTTTTCGTTTGAATTTATAGGAAAACATCCAGTTTCATTTGCGAATTCGATGAAGTACTTCAGCTAGTTATAGACTGAGAGTCATACGTGGAAGTATGAAGAAATATAAAGCATATAGAAAGGAGATAGCATAAAAAGCTCTCGTGTATCGTCACGTGTGCTACTCTTGTGCCATTTGGTGTCCTTATCGCAAGGAATCGATTAGCTGTATAGAGAAAATACAGAGAAGAATCACTCAGTTTGCAACTGCTCTCCTCAATCCTTACGAATGCATCGCAGAACTAATACATAGATTGGACTGGGATTTTCTAGTGATTCTTACATTAATTCTTTCTTCCCTCGTGCCAGTCTGGATTAGAATTCACAGAGGAAACGTTAGTTTAGGTGCAAAACAATATCGCGGATTACAGAGTACAGACTTACATATATATTTCATAAACAGAAATCTTCAGAAACACTTTTGAAAGGATGTGTTACTTTCACATATCACATTCTAGCTACCCTTTGTCTCGTGTCTCTTCTCCGTTAATTATATATTTCTTGCCGTAAGCTGTATATTTATTTTCTTCAGAGTATTATTTACAGTATTTTCGACATTCGGAACTGTTAATTTTTTATTTATTTTTTGCTATGGCTTTATGCCTCGACGACTTCGAGGTCATTAGAGGTGGGATGGGTCTGGGGACAAGGAACGGGAAGGAATTCGGTTATGGCCTTTTGAAGGAAACATCCTAACCTTCATCTGGAATGATTTGGGGAAACCATGGAAAACCCAAATCTGGATGCCCGGGCGGGGATTCGAACCGGCGTCCTCCCGAATGCGAGGCCAGAGATTTAACCACTCAACCACCACGCTTCGTCCTGACTGGTATCTTAACGATATGCTAATCCGCAAAGCTGTTACTAAACTGTTCTTCAATACTTTGTTCCAAGAGAGTGAAAAAAGAGTTTGTTTGCTCTGTGGCCCTAAAATTTTTCTGCCGGTACAATTCTGTTTAAGTGTGACAAAATAAACACGTAATCCGTTCAATCGTCACATGGCGGTCCCCTGTTTTTTGTGTCGCCGAATCAGCGTGGTGTGCAAAGTGTTTGCAATCAGGTTAGTGTGTTAGCCGAGCACCTGAGAGGAATAACAAAGCCCGCGGCCGAACACTCCTGGCGCCCACTCCCGGTTTCTGCTCACGTCTTGGGCCGGGATCTGCGGGATCTTTTAAATTCATTACGAGACACACACTACCTCTCCGCCGCCGCAGAAACCGCACGCCTGCAAAATATTCCGCCCAGTCCCCTGAAGCACTTGCCAGACCTAAGTACTACAGACTTGTTTCCGCTATCTCAATGAAGAAAACGCTACTAATGCAACCTGAGTTTTTCTCTATATAAGTTGTGTGTTAAATTCATCAATTTAAAATATATATATATATTAATAAAAGAAGGAAACACTAGGTGGTTCATGCAAAAATTTCGAAACAATTACAAATTATGAAATGTTTCCCGAACAGAAACAAAAATTTTCGAAAAGCAAAACATGTACATGTGTGAGTTTAGACTTTTCCGGTGTATCAATGCAACAAAATCTTCTCGGGTGTCCAGCCGGATGGTGTTGTAACATGACGTTTCGACAGCTGACTCTGTTGTCATCATAAGGTATCTTGTAGTACCTACCTGATGATGGCAGCAGAGTCAGCTGTCGAAACGTCGTGTTTTTACACCACCGTCCGGCTGGACACCCGAGAAGATTTTGTTGCAAAACACGTACAGTTTAAAAATATCTCTGTGACACTTCGAGCTGCTATCTAGCGGTATGAGATCACTCCTTACCGATGGCAGCGTAGCATAGCAACCTGTCTCTGAACTATCTCATTTTGAAGCAATAATTGTTTATTTGTCAACCGAAATATCCAGCGATAATGCGATCATGACCGGTGTGTAAATTTCGATGTGTGTGCTGCTATATTTCGGTAACGCGACCGCTCCTTACTGACACCATTCCAGTCTAGCAGCTTGGCTCTGAACTATCTCATACCTGTGACCTTGGTTGCTACTAATTTTGCTACTTACGGGGTGAATTTCGAAAAATTCCTTTCTCAGTTAATAATGTTACTAAAGCGGAGAACTTAATCTTTAAAATGATACCTCTGTTATTGAGTTTGGTTAATTATAAAGGGCAAAAGATGGTTCGTTGCTAAAAAAAAACCTTTTATACAATTATATATATATGATTATCTGCAATAACTTGTACCCACACTTCCTATTCTTTTCCTGTTAGGGTCATCTGATTAAGATTAAGATTCATTGCTTTGTCCTTTCTTATTCCTTCTCGGTCCTCCATATTCCTTCATCTCTAACTAAGTACTTCTTCCTCCATTCAGACCATTTGGACCCTTCTTTCTTTTCATCGCTTCCTTGGACTACATCAATTTTAAACGCCTTTTTCTTATAACAAAACCTTTCTGTTTGTTTCAAAATCTTTCATAACTTCCTGAATCCATCTTTTTGTTGTTTTACTGTCCCAAAGATATTTTAATATTCCTTTGATAATATAGTATCACCAAACTTAATAAATGTAAAAAAAAATAGCTATCCCCTCTTGCGTATTCGTTTTTTATGTTTTCTACGTTACGATAAAATTCATCATTACTTCTTAAATTTCAGTGTTTTGCAGTCCTTGTGGTATGATACATTTAATTCTTAATTATAATACTTTTAATTTGAGCATTTTGTTCATCATTATTTTTCCGAAATTGTCTTTCAAGCAGTGTATATTACCTGGAAAAATAAAAAAATAAAAATGGCCTTATGAAAATTTTCATGAAATTTATGATATATTTACTATCCGATTTAACGAGTTCTTTATCGAATAATACATACAAATTTCAGTCGAAAAAGTTATCTGAAGCATTCAGTTTAATAAAATTACTTACTAAACTACTTTGTGATAAATGTCAACTTCAGAATGAGGCCTTGGAAGTGCAATGCGAAATATGCTTCACATATAATTGAGGTTATGTGTTGTTGCTTTGATCTGTTACGCGAAAATACTTCAGAGGATGAGCGATACAAATAAATGAGCCATTTTTTAATAACGCTTCCATAAGCGTCTGCCCTTTGTTCATATCTGTTGAAGTTGATATTTCCAATGCAATTATGAAACAACGTCAAAGTAAAAAAAAAACAAAAAACAAAAAAAAAAACACTCAGAAATCATTACTTCTCTGTGGAGAACTAGATGACCAGTAAGAAATGGCAGAAAGGAAACAAGAAATGCTTTCACTAAACTCATTTCCGCAATCCGCACTGGCTTGCTAGTTGCTACCAGCAATCGATGTTCTGCACGAGGGGAAAAAATATCTTCTAAGTCCAAAATTTTGTGGAGTTACAAAATGAAAATGTTTATGCGCGATAAGAAATTTTAACACTATTACTCGGGTTCTGAAAGTAATGTCAACTAAATACACCGTTTTATAGTCAATTGAAGTCACATCGCTAATCTAGCTGGAAATGAAATGTATAGGGAACAAGGAAATCACGTCACATGCAGAACAAGGAGAGTTTATTGACAGAAAATAGTCAAACAAAAGGGTGGTATTAAATTTATAAACACAGCCTTCACTATCCGCCTGCAAGTATGACACATTAATATGTCCTCATTTTACTTAGCGTTTTCCTGTTATACTTAACACCGTGGTTTTACTAACCAATTTTTGCTCTTAAGTTTATTTTTATTTCTTATATTTTTGATATATAACTTCAGTATATGCGTACAAATCTACGATTCTAAAGTGAACAAGTATCATCTGAAATGTGTTGTACTGAAGTACTCGTATATGAATTGTTTTCCGTAGTATATTCATGGTTATTAAAGTCTTCTCATATGTATAGATCTTTTTATTGCTCACAAGAAAAACCATTGTATTCTCATGCTAATAATCCTTCGCATGATTCCATCTATTGCTCACTTTAATGCATATAAGTAATTCTTGAAATGTCCTGCTTTTATTCAATGGTATCAACTTATCCTGGTGAGTAAGAAACTTTTCTAAGAAATCTCAGTCTCGATATATTTCGAATACTACGGAAACTGTGTTCGAATCTACATCTACATCTACATCCATACTCTGCAAATCACAAACATTGTGGGTGGCAGAGGGTGTTAAGCACCAATCCTAAACCCGCCCATTCCAGTCCCGAATAGTGCTAGGAAAGAAGGAATACATATAAGTATCAGTACGGCATCTTATTTCTCTAATCTTATCCCTCCGGTCATTGCGACCTAAAAAGGTTGGCGGAAAAAGTATTTCATTGCACTCGAAATTTAAATTTTTTCGCATATTCTCCAATAAATTCGAACGCAAGCTACGTCGTCTTTCTTCCAAACTATCCCAGCCCAGTCTATGTATCAATTCTGTTACGCTTTCATAAGGGCTGTAACAACAAGTCACGAATATTGCTGTATGTTTCCCTGTGTTAAAAATTTAAAGCACCCCTGGATTGATTAATAAACATAATTTGCTTCTTTCGTTTGTGTGTACACAAACAATATTATTAGTCATTCCTAGCCTCGGAAAAAAATGAAGGTCACGATAAATATATAGTAAACAACTTAATTTTTTACGGTTGCGTGGAAGATCTAGCGTTATTCTTAATATTTGTTAATAAAAGAGTACCGAATTCTGATCCTTGAGGAAAATTTCTCATGTAGTAGTTACGTAATTCTTTTGTTTTTAGGCGCCGACTTTGTTGACAATAAGTTACAAGATATTTGCAACATTTATTGCAGTAGAAATTTCAAAATTTCACCTTTTGCGGTTACTTCAACTTCCTACGCTCTCACCTTTGCAGGTAAATTGAAGCAAATATTGAGGAACAAGCTGTCAGTCTGATATTTTTGTTGGAAGATTTGCTGTTATAAGCCACCAAAACGTAAACATTTTTATTTCAAAACCTTCGACATGGGTCATGCTGTTTTGTACATATCGTTTTATAATTTGCAGAAATGTACACCAAGTTGCCCAGTAATAAGTGTCTGTTGGAAACTGATGTAGCAGTTTGGTAAAAGTGTTTCTTATGTGAGATATGGTACAACTACTGTTGCTGGTATTTTGAAACTTTTTGTTAAGTCGATAGTTCCTCTAGTAAAGACCTGATTAATATAAAATTTCACACTTCTGGAGATTATACGTAGGTAACTCATTTTCGTCATTCTGCTAGTTTGATGGACCCTGCAATTTTGATTTTTTTTTCATTTCTGCAGAAGTTTTATGTTTTCCAAACTACTTAAGTAACTATCGACTACAAATTCCCTACTAATGAAAAAAAAAAAAATACTAACTTAAGCATTTGAAATAAAATGTTACAGAAGGTTATTTAAAATTAATTTCACAGCTAAATCACAAACTGAACACGTTACGAGAATACCTAACCGATGGAAGAAACTGCATTGTGCGTCATAATTTTATCGATGAAAAAAGGTTTTGTGAAACATAAAGATTGAGTTGTTTGGAGAACATATTTGGAATACGATAATATATTACGACTGTACTGAAGAAGGTGGAAGTTTTCGTGAAAATAGACAGATTATAATGGCCAAAAAACTTACTTCCTGTACTTGGTTATCGAAAAATTCTTTCCCAGTCATTCCTGTCAATTAAATATGTATCAAACTGTGGAAAGAATCGTATTAGTGCCCTGATGTTGACAGATACTTGCAATGCTACAATTGATTTCGATAAAATGTTAGTTTTCGTTGAGGATGTTACGAAAGTGCTAAGAGGAAAATACTGTAGCAGTGAGGTTCAACGGATTTGTATTTCGACGCTGGGCGTTGGCGGGCCGCCATTTGTGAGCGTCGGTCGGACGCCAACGATGGCGGCCGATGCGTCGGCTCCGTCCGCCATAGCTGACGCCGCGTCGGCGGGCGTCGGGACGCATGGCGTCCGTCTGATGTGTCAGCTCGGAATTCGCTTACTATGACGTAGGTCTTTCCACTTGGCATATTTGGCGGAATAACATAAATTTCTGTGGTGACATAAATTTCTAAATACGCTGACGAAGGAAACACATTTTAAAATTTTTAATCCGCAATAATTCAGTAGAAATTCTAAATTAAACGGTAGTTTATCTGAAATGGTTGCTTTAAGTTACTGTGTTATACGCCTAAAAAGACGTAGTGTTGACATAAAGTTTTTGCGTGTCTGAAGCGAAAATTAAGGTATACGATCTAGGTTTTCACCAAGTATAATGCTGAGTTTGTGTCAGTTCACTGAAGATTACTAGGATTCGGATATTAATGATAAGTCATATTCTATTCCTGCCTTCCTTTTTAACTGTAAAGCTGATTTAAACACTGATTAACGTTTCTGATTGTTCTTAAATATATTTTATATAGGATATAAATGCATATTTAGGCCATTTTAATAGTTTTGGTCATATTACGATACTATTTATGGTCATATTTTGAGGAAAAATTTGGCAATTTTCTTAATAGTACTAGGAATTCATTAAATGTTATAAATGAGAAGAAATTAAGTTAATTATTCATAGAACTGTACTGCTGTTATACATTGGAGGAAAAAACAAAACTAATCATCACTGAATTGGTCAGAGTTTACTATCAAAAATTAAAGTTATACATTATTGTCACTCTCTAAACGTTAATGTTCCGCCCGCCTTTTAATCTCGACAATGCACCAACAGCATGCCTTCATCGAGCCGCGTCAATCAATATTTCATTGTCGCCTGTACTTCTGAAAATAATCCCGAGTCATCGTTAAATCTGCCATGCAGAAAACAAAATTTCCTGAAAGTGCAAAGTTTTGAAGGTAGTTAAGGGAATTTGGAGACGAGAATTTTAGTACAGACGTTCCTTTCTGTGAAATTAGAATGATTTTCACAAAACTGTTTAGAATTGAATTTCCCACTTGAGCAGTGAGTGCACGGAAGCAAATTTGTTGTCTACATCAAAGCGACACTACTGGATAAAATTAATGATGTATAATTGAGCGTGTTTCCTTGCATACTAAATTTCAATGTTCAGTCATATTTTGTTATTTTTATGTCATATTCTTTTTTTTTTTTTTTTTTTTTTTTTGTCCTAAAGATTCGGACTTAATCTATGTCTCGTGAAATTAGTTAAAATTCCTGAATTCCTGTATGATTTTGTGTATCTGATCTGTACCAAATCTTTTCTGTGCAGATCAAGTTTTCCGCCTTGTGAAATGCTGAGTGTATGTCTGTTCATTTTAGTGTTCACAATTTTTCCAGACGTTAGTCGAAATTTCAAAATTTCCGGATACCTTTGCTGAATGTAGCTGTGTTTTTCTAAGCTATCGGTTGAAGATTTAGTCGGGAGTGAAACTTTGGAAACCTAAATTTTCTTCCAACAGAATCTGAATTCGTTTGATTCAGTTCTTCATTTCTCTTTATATTCTGAATCTATTACAATCTCAATTATTTACTTCGAACACATTATTTTTTCGACAGTTCTGCTCTAACTTTTCATTAACAAATTATCCATTTGTTTAATCCTGAAAATATGTCCCGACACATTTTTCTCGACATTGTGTCAATAGTTCTATTTTTCAAGAACCTATTTTAAACCATCACTCCTCGTAGATCTACTTTATTTTTCATTTTCGTCTACACTACTCCGTTTCGGTTCTTTAAATTTTGACTTCTCCTGTGCTTAATATCACTGTTTTTCAAAGATACGGTTACAACCCTATATTTCTTACACCTAGTATCACAAGATACCTAACTGTAAAGTATTTCTGCTTTCTGAGATCACTTTAAATCTTCTTTCAGACAGTCTTGAGATAAAAATATAAACAGAACTCAAACTACTCTCTGAAGAGTCGACAAATAAATACTTCTTACTATGTGAATCTCTGTCGCTACACTTTGGTAAACGAATTCTGTTTCACATAACGAAAAACGTTGAAATTTAAAATGTAATTTATTATTTGTTCTTAAAATTAACGTAATGCAGCTAATAAAATTTTTATTTCCCTTCTTAATTTTACTTGTTTTTAATGTGCTCGCGTCATAATTCCGATGGCAAAAATTCTTTTTGAATATATTTCGGTACGTAGATAGAACGCATTATTATTGAGACATTCGTATTACAATATTTGCTAAACAAACCGTATTACAACTAATTACATCTTGTTTTACTAATAAGGCGTTGATGACGTTTGGAGAAGTTTGCTGGATGACGTGATGGCTTGGTAGTTATTCGCGGAAATGCTACCATGTTCACTACTTGCTTTTTCCATTGTTCCCTAAATTTAAAAATTGGTAGCCACCACGCAGGAATAAGTACTAACCTATTACGGTCGTTTAGAAACTAACATCTATAGTTACTCGTTTTTCAAGTAGACATGCATTCGATCGTGCAAAAATTCAATGTTATTTTAATTTCTTACTGAATAAAAGGTGTGATCATCGTGAATTTGGGAAAGAGTTTCGGCACAGTCTGATGAGAAAACTTTGTCAGGCGTAAAAAAAGGGAAAGATTTCAAAGACTGTGTAAAATATGTCGAAAGTAAATCATAGCCGCGACTTTAGAAAACAAGGCAAGTGGAAGTACCAGACAAAGGTGCAAGTACTTTGGATAGTAAGTACATAGACAGCAACAACTGTATGGGATGACTTTTTAAAATCATTTTGAGTCAAAATGAAAGTGGATACTATTACAGATAGGACGTTACTAGGTAGGGTTTAAGTTCATCATAGCAACGACCATTGGAGTTTTAATTCTCGTTCGTCAGTGTTATTGCCGGTTTGGATGTGATAGGGTGTATGTGTTCTGTGATGATTGTGCTGAAGATGAGAGATGAAAGAAGATAGGGAGAGAGTGAAATCTGGTGCTAGCATATTCGAGCCTACACTTCCAAAAATCACCGCAGGTTCACTGAGATTTTACCTTCTTACCCGAAGGACGAATTACCATTAACAGAGTCCTGCCCTCACTCCATACATACTGCGGAGAGATTTGAAATATAATCCAGGAGTTTTGGGCATAATATGGTGATAAAAAAAATCTAGCATTGTCTCTTGTCTTACCCTATTGGCGATAAACTTGTTCCACCAGCTAACCCCAGATTTTGTCCTGGTGCCTTAGTGAAATCGGCCAATCATGCAGACATTTACAACTCAAAAACCTTTACAATCAATCAGGAGAATAACACAGAACACAAAATTCAAAACCATAAGCTTTACATTCATTATTCTTAATTATTTAGCTTCCAAGGCCATCAAAAATGACGGGATGAATGCATTACTGACAATAATTCAACAATGAGACTAATTGTTATCTTGGTTGTCTGGGTTGAATCGCGTCAATTTATGACAACCTGACGTTTCGGCCATCATTTTGCGGCCTTCTTCAGAATACTGTCAAGGCCGGGATCGCTGTCGCCTATATATACCTCCCGAAGAGCGGCTAACCGTTTGATAGTACTCTGAAGAAGGCCGCAAAATTATGGCCGAAACGTCAGGTTTTCATAAATTGACGCGGTTCAACCCGTACAACCAAGATAACTTTGACAACTACCACGGAATTCTGCACGCCGTGTTAATTTTTTTTAAATTTTTTTTAATTGCAATTGCAATGGAGCACAGGCTCCGGTGGCAATTTCCCTACACACCCATCTTCCCCCTATCCTGCACCTACCTACATTTGCCCTCTACAAATTTTATCTTTTAATTCTTTCAAAAGTTTTCGGTAAATTGAGACTGATTGTTGCCAATACTTATGTACAATGAGACATTGACCCGGCTCGAGACAAGTATGCTGCTGCATTGTAGAAATTAAAAAGGAGACGGAACATTAACGATTTGAGAGTGACTATAACGTATAACTTTAATTCTTGACTGATGGATACTGAGCAATTAATGGACAATTAGTATGTTTGTTTGGGTTTTTTTTTTTTACTCTAATGTATAATACGAGTGCGGTTATGTGAATATTTTCTTAATTTCTTCTCGTCTATAACTTCTAGTGAATTCCCTGTACTATTAAACAATAATCAGATTTTTCCTGACAATATGATCATAAATATTATCGTAATATGAACAAAACTAGGCAAATAGTTTAAATATGCACCGAGCGTGGTGGTGTAACGGTTAACGTTCTGGCCTCGCATTCGGGAGGACGGCGGTTCGAATCCCCGTCCGGGCATCCAGATTTGGGTTTTCCATGGTTTCCTCAAATCACTCCAGGCAAATGCCGGGATGCTTCCTTCAAAAGGCCATGGCCGAATTACTTCCCATTCCTTGCCCCCCATCCTTTCCCGTCTCTAAAATACCTCGCTGTTAGAGAGACGTTAAGCAGATAAAAAAAAAAATTATGCATTTGTATGCTATATGTGATACATCTAAATACAATCAGAAACGTTGAATCAGTGTTTAATTCAGCATTACAGCACAAAAAGATGGCAGGAAAAAAATATGACTATTCATAAACATCAGAATCTTAGGTATTAGAAATCGTGCACCACAATCTCTCCTACCCCACAAGAAGATAATTTTTTTCCACCACTGATGTTCGAACCAGGACTCCTTGAATCAGGCGTCTGAAAGTAACACAGTGCGAGGAGTTTTTGAGTAAATTATGAATTATAATTCGAATTTGTCCCGGTACCTATCCTTTGCAGAAATGAAACTATCGTTCATAACTCAGACATTTATCTCTCTCTGCAGTTTTAATGATGTGTTTGTTACCTTAAAGTTTAGCCAGTCTCCTAATTATTTGGCAGTATATGGCTGTCGGTTCTTGGAAGCAGAAACCCAAACGAATACAATTGCATCTAGGAACTGCGTCGCACCGCCTTCGTGGGATGTGTTAAAAAGAGAGGCCACCCTCCAGTAATATTTTCGTCTCCAATGGGATCTGAGCTAAATAAAGATCAAACAATTTTCTCGTCCTGAAGAAGGGGAGGCTCTACATTTCACCCTCTCACCTGAGAAAGGGAGGAAAATAAGAATCAGCTCGAGACTCCAGGAATCGAATATTAGTTTACTGCATAACATTAACCTTACTCTGGCTAGCTGACTAAATTTCTAATATTAATAAAATTTCTTAACTGTGTCGTATTACTGAATACCAACATACCGGAAATAATACTTCTTTTGATTCAGTGCTGGTCAGCATAATATATTTATTTTTTCTACGTAACTAGAGTATTGTAGCCTATACTAGGTATGAAAAGTAGTGCATGGAAGGGAAAAGATGACCATGACCACAAGCTGGCACTCGATTTCAGGCACAAGGGTGTGGGAAGATTCTCTTTTTTTAGGTAAGGGTGTCAGGGATTGGAATGAGTTACCAAGAGAAATGATGAATAATTTACCGAAAACTTTGAAAGAATTTAAAGATAAAATTTGTAGAGGGCAAATGTAGGTAGGTGCAGGATAGGGGGAAGATGGGTGTGTAGGGAAATTGCCACCGGAGCCTGTGCTCCATTGCAATTAAATTAAATTAAATTAACCTACACTGTGCGCTGAGTAAACTCTCAGCTCGTGTATTCAACCACGCGGACTAGAGAAGTATTTGACAATTTCTCGTCAATTTGTACGATACCACAATTAATTTTCTAAAATATCATACGATTTTTACATGAAAAATCTATAACGCACATCATATTCAAATATTTAAACGCAGTTTAACAGTTACGTGATGCAACGGATTTACTCTCTTCGATACGTATCACGTTAAATCTTCCCTGACAATCGATCAATTACTTATCGATCTAACTTGTCGGCTTCGATACAATACGGAGATGTGATTACACACTAACTACTTGATACTTCTATTTAATACCGGTAGATGGTGTTGGGTCAGTGTCACATAAATTGTTAATGGTTTGATCAGCTAATTTTCTGCTCCTTTACAGTTAATATAACGTATTGTTGTGTATATCAAATTTCATGGCAGATTCCAAGCTTACGAGATCAAGACACCATGAAAATATTCTTAAAAGTTTTTACTTGATGTCGGAACAAAAAGGTACATCCCCACTGCAGTTGTATATAATGCAGTTAAAAGTACAGATACTCAGAAAATCATAAAATACCATAACATTTGAGTTTTTAAGATTGTTATGGCCCATATCTGACACTTCAGTAATGATAGTTGAATGAATCGATCTATTCGTTACAAATCAAAGAATAATAATTTTACAAAAAATAACTACCGGTATTTGTTTTTCACGTTTACTTTCTGTTTTTTAGGTAATTATTTAATTAATGTCTTTAATATCAATACAAAATCATTTTTCACTACAAAAACCCGTCGTTTTAGTCCGCCGAACATTCATGATCGCAAGTTTTCATTCCGAGACGGTGACTTAGCTGCTTGCGCAGGTTAGCCAACCTAGTAGTTGAAAAGATCCCAATAATCAATAAACAACAAAACTTCTGGTTGTAAAATGAATCACAGCCAACCTGTTGCAATATTCATTGAATTAGTCACAGCTGCGGTTGCCTTGGCGGGCATAAATTTCAAAATCTTGAGTATGACAGCATCAACAGCAACGGTATTTCTTCAATTGTAAAATGAATCACAGCCAACCTGTTGCTGTTGCTGTTGATGCTGCCATGCTCAAGATTTTTAAAACTTCTGGTGTTTCAAAAATCTCATCTCCTTACTTTAAACTTTCACAAAGTTCTTCCAGAACACGTTTAATACCGTCTGTTTTTGTATAATCGAGTGTTGAAAGACAAACTATCGGTTGTCGAAAACACTGACACATTTTCGATCCTTATATCGATAGCACGATTTCGGGTCGTTGTTATTTTAATGATATCGTGCCTGATGGATAAGCGGTAACTCTCGGCTCCGGCAGTAGAAAGGACGTATGTTCGAATCCCAAGACGACCATTCAGATTTAGATTTTACAGAGGTTTCCGGGTTCAATCCTTGCGACTTGTGATAAGATTCTTCGTAAAGCACATGGACATGTTCCTTCTATTCGAATCGCTTCTCTGATGACTATTCATGGGAAGTAAAAACATACTACGGATATTATTAACTACATACGGAACTTGTCAGGATTCAAAAAATCGCATCAACTACACAGATAAAAATCATTACTTCTGCACGCCAAAAATTACTGTATAAGCATCTTAATATTCGTGTTCGCCAACAATAAAGAGTGAGATTTTGGTCTGAAGTTTTTCCTTTTAGTTTCAGGTGATAGATTTGGGTGAAGATGATGTCCAAGACCAAGTTTAGAGCAGTGAAGGAAATCTGATGGTTGACCATCCTAGTACGGAAAATGATCTACGTGTATCGGTGCAACACACCTCAAGGTAAGCGTGCACAGTTTTATCTATTAAAAACAAAAATTACCCAAGCTTTTGAAATATTAATCACTACTCTAGTAACCGCATGAAAGAGAAGGAAGATCTTCCATAATGGAAGTTTTTAGGTAACCATTTAATGGGTGACGAAGCGACATTTTGATGATCACTACATAACATGGGATTCAAATCTGTTTTGATTGTACTTCACAAACGGAATTTCAGCCATCATCTGAATTGGTGTTAGAGCACCTTGGCCGATACCTGCCGATACCTGCTTTGACAATAGATGGATACGTGTTCGGGAAGACATGAATTCCAATCCCCATCCGGCCATCCAGATTTCGGTTTTGCATGGAGTCTCCAATAACTCCAGGTGAATTCCTTCCTGTTCCTTGCCATAAGCACTAAACAAAAGAAAACGTACATGACTGTCATATGTTATCTTTTTTTTTGGCGTCTAGTTCTTGCACTTTTTCAAATGTTCTATAACGCGTTTTACTGTTATCTCACCATTATTTTACTATCCTCATTGCAAATGTACTCGTTCCAAAATTTATTTATTTATTTATTTTTACAGCTTTATCAATCCTTGTTTCAGGATGTAATCTCTCTAAGCCAGATGAGCTATATTTTACAATTTCATTCTACATTGTTTTGTTGTAGTTCCTTCAAGGCTGATCGATCTTGAGCAACAGTCTTCCAGTTTACGCCTGTAACTCGACGTATATCTCTATCCCAGCGATCCGGGGGTCTTCCTCTTGCTCTTTTCAGGTTCCTTCGTGTCCAATCATTATTGCCGTAGTCCATCTGTCATCTCTTTTGCGAGCAATATGACCAGCCCATTTTTGTGTTGTGACTCTTTCTAAGATGTCTGTCAGTTTGGCTCAAAAATATTAATATTTATTTATCTGCTCCAAAATGAATGCTATTTTACACTCATCTCGTTTTTCTAAACTAATTGATAGTATTTTTTTCTGTCAGCCCCTCGCGTTCTTGATTTAAATTAATTTAATTGCACTGGAGCACAGGCTCCGGTGGCAATTTCCCTACATACCCATCTTCCCCCTTTCCTGCACCCACCTAAATTTGCCATCTACAAACTTCAACTTTAAAACCTTTCAAAGTTTTTGGTAAATTATTCGTCATTTCTCTTGGTAACTTATTCCAACCCCTGACACTCTTCCCTAAAAACTAGAATCTTCCTATACCTTTTGCGTGAAATCGAGTGCCAGCTTGTGGTCATAGTCATCTTCTCCCTTCCATGCATTACTTTTAATTCTTACACCAATATCTTTCCACGCCTCATCACCAATATACGCCTTGTACACTCCCATGACCCTCTTTACCCTCCTCATGTCTTCCAATGAATCCCAACCCATCCCATCTTTTTTTTTTATCGTATCGGTTACTTATTGCGTTCTGCGGTAATTTCCAGAAACAAATCTAGCAGCCCTTTTTTGCACCATCTCCAACTCCTGTATTTGATACTAAAAATATGGGTCCTTTACTACACCACCATATTCAAGCAATGCTCTGACCAAAGGTTTTTAACCAATTTCCTTTACTTCTCTCGTACATCCCTTCGTCACCCTCTCCAACAAGCGCAGAATTTTGAAACTTTTTCCTACTACCTGACCAATGTGTCCAGCCCATTTAAGCTGGTTATCAGTTTTAATGCCAATATATTGACAGTTCAAATATACAACAGTCAATTCTTTCCCCACCTTACAATCAATCTTTGGTTTTCATTCACTGTTATGTTTCCGTGTCTTCTTGATATCTAGTTCGATGTACGAAGTCTTCTGTTACGGGTGTCTGGGTATGAGTCCAGTAACCACTGCTGCGTGCGTGGAATTCTACCAGCTGCAGGGCGACCGGTTCCAGGTCTACCTGCGCGTGCTGGAAGGTCGCCGAGGGTCAGCGGTGACCCGTACCCAGGGTCAGGTCACGCGTGTGTGTACGTGGACGGAAGGCGTGACTGGACACTGTGGGGACTCGGCTTACGGTCAGTGTGGACGTGCCAACTAACGGAAAACGAACCGACATCACCAACAAACACTGAACCATCCACCGAATCAAACCATATACTGAATTTCTGTTCCGTCCATCTCTGACACTTATAACTCCCCTCAAACACAACAGAATTTCTACAAATATTGCAGAGTGAAGACTTAGGGTAAATCACTAGGCGATTTCGTATTTCATACATAAGACATAGAGCAGTCATGATCATTCCTTCCGCTGGAAACCGATTTTTGTTACTTTCAGACACTAGCAGCGAATTTTTAGTTTAAATCTACCTTAAGAGGTCAAACAATCATCAAACTGAAGAAACAGATTAGATCATATCGTGCAGTCGTAATGTGTGATACCAAAAACTCATTTTGTTTTAGTCTAAAATCTAAGTTATTGGCACTAAAAACGATGTTTTGGCTCTAAAAACTCATTTTTTTCTGTTTAATTGCTATGTAATAAATTTTTACCCAAAATTCGCTAGCCGACGTGATATAAATAGAAAAAAAACAGATGGAATTATACTTATTCCAAAACTAAAATTTGCACCATTATTGCAACTGTTTTATTGTACGAGGCAACCCTCATAAATACTTACAAGTCAAGAAAAATGTTATAGGACATGCACATATTGGAAAAAAGCATCCTAGTGTGAGTAAATTATACAAATACGTGTCATTTCCACAAGGATTAATACTGGGCCTAAAACTAAATGTTTTTGCCATTATTACTGATGAATTACTGTCGCACGACATGTCGATAAACAGCCTGTTAAAAGATAAAACCGCGGTGAACATTCTTATCGAAAGAAGCGTTGGAATGTGGGTAATTTAGATTAAAAAAGTGCGATTTCCTCAAGGATCAATCAGTACTTATCCCGAAAAAAATCAGCTCACGAAGAGAAAGGAGCAAAAGTTCGGTGGCGTATGAATAGTGGCGAGGATTAAAAATGCTGACTAACGTGATATAATTTAAAAAAAACAAACTGATGTTTGACCTCCACAGAGCTTTATATTTATCCAAAACTAATAGTTTTTCTCATTAGTTTTACTTTTTCGTTGTAATAAGACAACCAAATAAACACTTACCAGTCAATACAAGTCTTGTAGGACATTTACGTATTTTTAAAAAAAGCGTCACTGTGGTAGTAAATTAGAAAAATATGAGAGAAGTTCTTATCGAAAAAAGCGTTGCAATGTGGGGAAATTAGGTAAGAAAACGTGTGATTTCCTCGAGGATCAGTACTTGGCTCCAAACAAAATCAGTTCACGATGCACAAGTTCGTTGGCGTATACACTGGTACTCTACCAGATGCCGCTAGCTGCTGGGGACTAAAACTTCTGCCAAACGTGATATAATTAGGAAAAAAAAACAAATGTGTGATTTCCACAGAGCATTATACAGTATGTAATCCAAAACGATTTTTTTACCTTTGTTTCTACTTCTTCATTGTAATAGGACAGGGTAATATCAAGATGGGGATACAGCTGTGGCCTCGCGCAGTAAACACAAAGATCACGTGGTATATCTGTCATCATTGTGACGTATTCAGTCTGCTCGTAACAACACAGTAACAGCTATATGTATGATCCGAAAATTTAATATCTGCAATGTCGTGCGTTATAGTTACGTTTCACTTTGGTCCAGGCTGCATTACGACCGAAACGCATATGATTTCGTCAATCATCATTTGAGTTTATGTTGTAATGCAGCCTGGACGATACGTCACAATGATGTCACATATACCACATGATCTGTGTGTTTACTGCGCGAGGTCGCAGTGGTATCCCCAACTTGATATTACCCATAGGACAACCACATAAACACTACAGACAATACAGGGCATTAAAAAACGTCGCTGTGTGAGTAAATTAGAAGAATACGTGGCCTTTCCCCAAGGCTATATGCTGGGTCCAAAACTAAATTTCTTTCCTATTATTAATGATTATTTCTTGTCACACGACACCTCCATTAACAGTTTCTCTCTGTTAAAAGTGAAGACAGGAATATGGAAAATTTTCTTATCGAAAAAAGTGTTAGAATGTGGGAAAATTAGCTGAAAAACGTGCGATTTCCTCAAGGATCAGTACTTAGCCCCAAACAAAATCACGGAGAGACGGAAGTACAAGTTGGGTGGCGTATGCACAGTGGCTCTTTACCAGATGCCGCTGGCTGGCGAGGACTAAAAATTCTGCCAGTGGTTGGCTGGCAGTGTGTGTGCACCGGATAATGGAATATAGCCGGGCGGGGTGGGCCGCGCCGTGCCAATCTGCTATGCACACTCGACCATATCGCGAGCTGTAACAGACTGGCGGAGGAGAGTGGAGAAGGAGGACGAGGGAGAAGGAAAGGACACGCGGCAAGATGGCCGCGGGCCACGTAACCGCGAAGCGAAGCGGGGCACAGCGAGGCACGGCGCGAGCCTATTTATCCGGCGGCCTCGTGGTACCGTCCGGTCCTAGCCCGCTGGAGCACCGCGGACAATGTCCCACCCAGCGTAACACAGCTCCAACAACTGCGCTGAACATTCGAATCATACGACACATTTACCATGACTTGTTCCGAGCCTTGTGGGTAACAAACAGCGCTAGGAACCTAGTGTTCGGGAGAGTGCGGCTTCAAGTCCTTGCCCTACCATCCAGATGTCGGATTTCCAGGTAAATGCCGGGTTGGTAACATCTACATCTACATCTACATACATACTCTGCAAATCACAAAACTGTGGGTGGCAGAGGGTGCTCAGCACCAAACCTAATCTCTTTGTTGTGCATTCCAATCCCTAATGGTACGAGGAAAAAAGGAATTCATATTAGAATCAGTGCGGCACCTTATTTCTCTAATTTTATCTTTCCTGTCATGCCGACCCAAATAGGTTGGTGGACGAAGTATTTCACTACACTCGTAAGTGAAAGTGGGAGTACGCATGTTTACCAATAAGTTTATACGAAACGTGCGTCGTCTATATACCAGAGACTCCCAGCCTAGTCTACTAATCAGTTCTGTAACGCTTTCATAAGGACTGTAGCAAGCGGTCACGAATCGAGCGGCTCTTCTCTGTACTTTCTCTGTACTCTCAATCAGCCCCTTACTAAACGGATCCCAAATGGCACAACAATAATCCAAGTGTGGACGCACAAGAGATTTGTACGCTATCTCCTTTGTTTGTTCATTACAATTTTTCAAAATTCGACCTAGGAACCGCAGCCTAGAATTAGCTCTACCTACCAACGTATTAATATGTAAGTCCCATTTCATGTTCCTTTGTACTGTTACTCCCAAATATTTCATAGAATCGACCATATCAATAACTGAACTGTTTACTTCGTATTTCTGAACAATTGGATTCTTTTTGTTAGTTATGCTCATTGTCTTACACTTTTTACAATTTAGTGTGAGTTGCCACTCAGCGCACCATGCCAAAATAACATCCAGATCACGCTGAATTGCTAAACAATCGGCCAAATTCCTTACTTCCCTGTAAATAACCGCATCATCAGCAAACAATCTAAAAAGGCTTTTCACTTTGTCTCCGAGATCGTTTATAGAAATTAAGAAAAGAAGTGGTCCTATTACACTTCCTTGAGGTACACCCGATGTGACATCTAGATTAGAAGAACTTTCTCCTTCAACAACGACATACTGCAATCGACCAGTTAGAAAATCCTTTATCCATTCGCAAAGCTGATCCTATATACCGTACGCTCGTAGTTTCGCTAAAAGGCCGTTGTGTGGCACAGAGTCAAAGGCTTTCTGAAAATCTAAAAAACGAAAGATCATGGCAGAATTCCTTCCCGTTCCTCCATCTCACGCCTCAAATCACCTCGCCTTTAACGAGATGTAAAGCCCTAAACAAAGAAATTACGGCACCTAGGTAATTATTTGCGGTCTGGTAGCTCACTGGTTAAGCCAGTTCCTTTTAACTGTTCGCTGCTCCAGTCTCAGGTTCGAATCCCCGTGTGTGTAGGAATCTTAATAGTTATGTTTGAACATATGAGCAACGCCAGGTCGTTCCGCGGTTCATATTCCACGCTAAACTTTAAGTCACCGATGAAAGGAACTGGCCGTCGAACCTCTGACACAATGGATCAGTATGCAATAGAGTCTAGTATCGCTCGGTTTGTCGCTGCCATAGCGACCTCTACAGACCAAAAGCCTAAGGATTTAAGAAGTTCTGCAGGTATCTCATCAATTCCGAGCGTGGTGGGTGAGTGGTTAACGCTCTGGCCACACATTCGGGAGGACGGTGGTTCGAAACCCCGTCTGGGCATCTAGATTTGGGTTTTCCATGGTTTCCCCAAATCACTCCAGGTGAATACCGGGATGCTTTCTTCAAAAGGCCATGGCCTAATTCCTTCCCGTTCCTTGTCCCCCAGTACCATCACGCCTCTAATGATCTTGACGTCGACAAGGCGTAAAGCAATAAGCAATAATAATCTCATCAATTCAAATTGCCTTATTTGCTTTTAAATCATTCAGAGCTCTATCAAATTCTGCCCTCAAACTCCTAAGTCATCTACGGCGACATCGCCTTCCTTTTCCATTACGCTATTGTTCAAGTCATCCCCATCATACAGTTTCTCAGTGTATTCCTTCCATCGGTTAGCTCTATCGTCTGAGCTTAAAAGAGGTTCCCCATCGGCAGCTTTAATGTAAATAGTGCCCTCACAGATGTTTTAAAGCTAGCTGTGAATTTTCGGTTACATGCCCCCTTAAGTAATTACGATTTCTTTAATTTTTTTCTGCTGAGGAGGCTTCCATTGATTACGTGAGCAGTTTTTCCGTAAATCTGGATCCTCTCCCCTTTGCTGAAATTTCTTCCGACCCCCACCCTCCCAATTTGTGACCCAGTAATTAATAGACACCCCCTAATGCTATTTCGTTTGCTGTTCAGTTGGTAATATTGTAAAAGTAGGATATTTCAGACACAGATAATGTAGTGTTCATGCCAAATTACTTTGTATTACACATCAAGTTTTTTTACAAAACTACATTGGTCTCGATACACCGTTTTTGCGGTCCCAGCTAGCTGCGTCTTCTTGTTTGCGAGACTCTAGACAGCGTGGCCCGCAAGAAGCCCCTGCTGGGAGCTGTCGCCGCTTCTTGCCGCCAGAGCGTGCTGGTGATCAGAGCCGCCCAGCTACATGGAGTAGGAGGGACCCATCACGGCCAGGCAGCCGACATCGCGAGGTTCTTGCACCTCCAGCACGCAAGCCGACCTGAAAAACACTTGTTCCAATTACACGAGTTCCTTCAATTATCAGCCTTAACGTTTACAACAATACACTGTGTCAGAATAACCCAACACCGAACTTTTCTAGTTTCGTCGTAACAACGAACAAATAACTCTGGTAGTCTAATTTTTATTTTTTTTCCGGAACCACATAACTAAGCCTAATTGGTTCACAGAAATTGGAAAAGACCTAAAAGAATTAAAAATTACAGAAATGTCATTACTTGATAGAACAGCGCAGATAATATTTAAAGATGAAAAGATAAGGTTCCAAGAAAAATCTAAAATAAAGTCAAAACGCATCATCTCGGAAGAGGAGAGAAAAAGGAGGTTCGAGAGGATGAAGAAATACTGGGCGCAAAGGAAGGAACAGCATTCAAAGAAGTGACTGATTCTTCGTACCCCAAAGAGGGTGAAACTAAAGAAGAAAATGAATAACAAATAAATATCAGAATCCCGCAGTCCGCAATACATTGTTCTAAAGCTCTTCCTTCAGTCTTCCTAAGATTGTCTACCTTCTAAATGAGAGATGGAATCCTCACATTTTTTCCAGTTTTTTTTAAATTTATTTATTAACTTTCATTAGCACAACTATTTATCCTGTAATTACAACGTGTACATTTTTTGACGTAAAAACTTCTATTCGCTCGTTAAGTATGGTGATAGATGTTAGAACTTTCTTGTGTTACAAGATACCGTCAGATTCGAATCGCTAAGAACTATGATATTAATAATTAGTTAATAACGGTGGAGCCCACAACGGGTACAGCATGTCTGTACGAGTTCGTCGTGCAGCATTTGTGACGTCATCTAACTAGTGTGAGTGTTTCGAATTAGCGTTGTCTAGTAATAAATCAGTGTAGCGTCAAAACGCGTTCAGCGGGGACATTGATTCGAGTTTCACTGTAAACAGATCGCGAAGCAGTACTAGGAGCCAAAGTGTGATAGTAAAAATATTCGTCGGCATATAAGTAAAGATCGATATTAAATTGAAAAAAAAAAATAAGGATGTCATCTCAAATGAGTCGTAAATATGTTTGGAATTATAGAAATCGCAAATTAGAAGAATGCTC
Source organism: Vandiemenella viatica (assembly GCA_031002005.1). Classification (NCBI taxonomy): domain Eukaryota; kingdom Metazoa; phylum Arthropoda; class Insecta; order Orthoptera; family Morabidae; genus Vandiemenella; species Vandiemenella viatica. Next base: position 111,841,427 of record CM061918.1, read on the forward strand.
GCTTCAAAAGGAACAAAAGAAACCTAAAAAGTCCAGGGCCGAACAAATGCGAGAGCTACGACAGATCCTACCCATTATTATAATAACTAATTACTTGCGATCGATCTCACACCCCCATGACAATGTTCCTACATATCTATTTACAATTCATACAGATTTTTATTTTAAAATTCTTTACAGTTTGAAGTATACCATTCATCATGGCCCTACTTAATGCCTTTTGCTTGAAATCGATGCCTAATCTATTACCGTGGTCCTATCTTCCCTACCACATGCTGTTTCTAAATCTTCCCTCTACATTTGTCAATGTCTAATAACCCAATGTCCGCAATTCTCTTGACCGGCCTAATATTCCCCAACTATTTTCAACCAACTCTTTTATGATTTCATCACGACATATTCACGAAAAATCTTCGGCGCAGAGGCAACTGCGCCTCTTTGTATCTTTCTCCCCCCCCCCCCCAAATAAGTCTACATAAGTACTACGAGACACCGGTCTTCTGTTTACATAGGCATCCGGAAAAGTCGCCACAAATTGAATTAATATGAGACAGAAGCGCAGCTATTAGATGCCACTTGCGCTGCAAAATCAATGACAATCTCTTGAAATGTTGGTCAAATCCTTTGTTGTATTGTTTTCTTGCCGTTTCAGCTTCCCTCCGTAGTAAAAAGACGTTCAAAATTTAGAAATATAATATATATGTCCTAGGAGAAGCACAACAACGCTTGCCATGTTATATCGATACAAGCAATCGAAGGCAATCGATGCCAAGTGGATGCCTCAGAACGAAATTTTTGTAAATTTTTTTTCTCTTGGTCCAGGCCGCATTTCAACCTAACCACCACCTCTATGACATTAGTCTTCTGTTTACGATAATATTATTCCGGATTCACTTTTGATATTTTATCTGCAGAGTTAAAGGATCTGGCGTTTCGAGCCACAAGTATATCAATTCACTTCGCAATTGAATCAAATGTGAGTTTTTTAACATAATCTAGGGTTGTTCAGTAATGTAGTAATGAAATTTCTTAACACAATTATCGAAGCTTGATATACATGAATCTTTTAGGACAAATGAAAATAGTATACGTGCAAATAATCTTTAACCCACCCGTTTCTCGCTAGGGGGCGGGTGAATCTAGGTTTGCTTTAATTCCGAAAAAGTTGGCGCGTATTTTATGAAACTTTGTACAAATGTTTTGCGGGAATAAAAATAGCTTATGGGTAAATCTACGCCAACTATACCGGGCAACGCCGGGAACTCCGCTAGTATGTACAATATATGCAAGGACAAGATCGTTAGTAGCATTCAGAAATTGAAGTCCAGTTGTTGGAGCCAGTCTAAGATAATACAGATAACAGTGTTTTTTTTTTTTTTTTTTTTTACGCCTCGTTGGTGGCTAAAGTCATTAGAGGCGGGATGGGACTGGGTACAAGGAACGGGAAGGAATTCGGCCATGGCCTATTTGAAGGAAGCATCCCGGCATTCGCCTGTAATGATTTGGGGAAACCATGGAAAACCCAAATCTAGATGCCCGGACGGGGATTCGAACCCGCATCCTCCCGAATGCGAGGCCAGAACGATAACCGTTCACCCACCACGCTCGGTTGGTTCATCGTACTTCCTTAATGATGTGCTCCACTCTTTCGGAAGGAGCTCCGCATTCACAGACAGGAGAATCCTGTAGTACCCACTTAATAGAGCATGGCGTTGCATTTGGCGTGGTTTGTCCTTAGGCGGTTTTATTTAACCCACTGGTCTCTCTTCAGATGGAATCCCGGAAGTCCAGTTGCAGGATCTTCAATATCTGGATGTTTCACAGAAGCAGAGTTCCAGCTTTGTCGCCATTTTTCTTAGACATTGAGGTAAAATGCGTCATGCCATACTGGATTTAAGACGAGTGGTGGGTAGGTCATTAAGGACCTCGCGGATCGGGATATCGTTTGGATGGTCACGATGATGTAACTTTATCCAGACACGTGATGTGGTACAAAGTGGCGATACGCTGATACAGTGAAAGGAGTTACAACCCGATATTGTTTTAAATTGAAAACATACGGTACATATTATCGCATTATAATTTTATTCAGAATTTTTTTAAAACTGAAAACATACGGTGCATATTATCGCATTATAATTTTATTCAGAATTGAAAAAAAATACAGATTTTTTCTTTTTTACTATTTTATTTCCTTTCGTCTGCAATAATTTCTGTTTATCCAGCTATCGTAAGTTAGTTCTATTTCTTCCTTTCACGCAGATGTGGCTGAGCGTGAACAGGTGGGATTAACATCCTCAGATCAGAGAGTGTAATACGGATAAGCATGAAAAGTTGTAGCTGAGTACATCTGTGGAGGACGGCAAAGATCTTCGTGTGAGGGGAGAGCAGGAATTAGGCGAGTTAGGCCAAGTTCTTCTCTCTGCAAGATTACTTCCGCAAACACTTTCATTCTTCATTAAACGGCGGTGTTGTGATGAGGGAGGCGAGCGGGTGGCCGTATAACTAGCAGGCAGGGGCGGAATGGGGTGGGTGCTGTTTCTAATTCCTTCTAGCCCCAGCACAAAGTCCTGTTTAGCAGTAAATGATTCACTCGAATGATTGCTGACTATCAACTCACGACTCACGTTGACACAAACACTTCACCGGTTTTTCGGCTGCTTCGATAGTTTCGTTTGAATACCGACGTTTCGGTAGCCACTAGCATTCATCTTCAGGGCCTGCTGAATCAGAAAAAATCTGATGATGCTGTGACGTTATAAAATATTCCTCCTTGTTGGGCGTGTACGTATTCGCAAGCGAACATACCTACATACACGTACACATATGCACGCATAGCCGTTTAATATCTTTGACTTTTAGCTATTTCTTTCGGGCTGAGGTATTTTGTTGTAATTTATACATTACTTCTAAAAGGTATTTTTACTTGTCATGAGCTATTATCTCCCTTCATACCTATTCGAAATCAATAAATGAGGTATTTTAAATACCAAGGTTTCCGTTCTGGTAACTTCACAATTTAAGAAAGGGATTTTTCGGAATTTCGCCCTTAAACGAAAAATTTATCACTATTTCTAAAACTTTTTTTGTGACGAGACATTTGTCTCCCTTAATACATAACCGAAATGGATAAAAAAGGTATCGTTTTAAACATTAGGGTCTCCGCGTAGGTGAGGTCAAATTTTAAGATAGGAATCAGATTAATAATAATAATAATTGATAAAATTGCGATAGAGCGCCCTCTCCGGTGGTAATCTCCCTACACACCCCTTTTCTCCTTTCCTCTTCCAACCTACTTTTCCCCTCTAATAATTTTTACTTTAAATTCCTTCAGTGTTTCCGGTAAATTATTCATTACTTCTCTTGGCAATTTATTCCAATTCCATACACCCTTTCCTGATAAAGAAAATTTTCCCACACCCTTATGCCTGAAATCAAGTGCCAGCTTGTGGTCATGGTCGTCTTTACCCTTCCAAGCACCTCTCTTAATTTTCCCACCAATATTTATCCATACTTCATCACCGATATAGGCCTTGTACAGTCCCATGACTCTCTTCACCCTCCTTCTATACTCTATGAATCCCACTCCAGCTCCTTTATCATATTAGCTACCTACGTATTGTGTTTTGCGGTAATTTCCAAAGACAAATCTGGCAGCCCTCCTCTGCACCCCCTCCAACTCCTCTATTTTATACCCAAAATGTGGGTCCCAAACTACACCACCATATTCCAGCAGTGGTCTGACCAAAGTTTTGTACCCCAATTCCCTTTCTTCTTTAGTGCATCTCCTCATCACTCTTCCCAATAAGTGAAGGATTTTGAATCTTTTCCTTACTACCTGTCCAATGTGTCCTGCCCAGTTAAGTTTTCTATCAAATGTTAGACCAAGGAATTTACATTTCTAGTCTTCAATAAGTAGCCACCTCCTCGCTTTATAATCATAATGAACCTTTAACTTTTTATCTATGTACCTAAGAAGCTGGCTCTTCTTTGCGTTTATCTTCATCCAATGTTTACTCACCCAGCTAATTATACTATCTAGATCACCCTGCAGCTGTTTACAGTCTTCTATTGTTTTAATCCTTTTATATAACATTATATCATCTGGAAACCATCTAACTTCTGACAGTAAGCCATTAACACAACCATTAATTAACATAACGAATAACAATGGTCCCAATACACTACCCTGTGGGACTCCCATGTTCACTCCTACTTCTTTTGACACTGCATTTCGTACCCTAACTTTTTGCTTTCTACCTACTAGGAATTCTTCTACCCCGAAAATCACCTTTTTTATCAACTCCAATAATTTTTACCTTATTTAGCACTATTTTATGGTTCACTCTTTCAAAGGCATTTGAGAGATCTAGTGTTACACTATCAACTTGACCTCCCCTGGCATCACAAATGTCTTGCATTTAGCCTACTAACTGAGATTCACATGAAATCTTTCGGAATTCGACCCTTAAAGGGCAAAAGAATTAACTATGAAGGTCACGTGCACGAGAAAATTCCGAGCCAAGCCGATAGAATTGCTGGCGTCGAAACTATTGATCGCGTTACCGCTACGTAACAGCAACAAATTTCGCAGAAATATGGATGCAATGTGTGCTTATTAGCTCAGTTTAGTTGTATTCCGGTGGGGTGTCTGACACGACAACTTGCGAGAGGAGATAGCTTCGGGTGCCTACGTCAAAGCAGAGCCCTGCAGGATCAGATACGCCAGGTGAAACCAGAAAGGTATAGCTAATATTATCCTTAGTGACCGTGTCTTAACCTAATTACTACTAATTAGACTTTACCTCACAATATCTTTTGCCTCCAAGCAGATCGAGAACATCTTATACAGTTTGCTTATTTACAAAAAATAACACCTGTTTATAGTACAGCACCTTGGGGAAGGGAAACATGGACCTTGGAAATACCAGGCAGAAAGTAACTTAAAGCATTTGAAATGTGGTGCTAAATGATTGGCGAGAAAAAGGTTTGTGAAAGAGTCTTACAGCAATAATATACAGGATGGTAGGTCATGTGTTAAGATATGCGGGATTGGTTAATTTGTTAGTGACAATAGTCAAAGGTAATAACTGCAGAGACCGACAATGGAGGTGTGAGCAGTAACACTCTGTCCTCGCATTCGGGTGGGCGCGGGTTCGAATCCCCGTCCGGGTAACCAGATTTACGTTTTGCATAGTGTCCCCAAATCACTCCAGGCGAATATCGGGATGGTGCCTTCAAAAGGCCATGGCAAAATTCTTCCAGTTCATTTCCCCCAATCCTTTCCACCTCTAATTACCTCGACGTCGACGAAGCGTAAAACCATAAAAAACTGTAGAGGTAGACAAAGATTAAAATGTATAAAACAGATAATTGACGAAGTAAGTTGTAAAGTGTATATTGAGGAGAAGAAATTAACGCAAGATAGGCAGGGATGAAGGACTGCATCAAAACAAGTTGAGAGACTGATAGGAGTTTGTATCATTTGCCTTAAGACGTTTCAGAATGATCAATTCAATCTGGGAATTACGATCCGGAAGTATTAAAACACGCGTCATTGCAAGTGAGGGCGATTCCAAAGAAAAGTTTACATACTGTGTCTGGAGTAAATACTTAAGTTGACTAGTATGTCCCACATCGCAAGGTACAATATTAATTTTTGTTACTCCGCGCAGACTGAAAACGTCGACACCATCGATATGTTAAAAGATAGATTGTTTAGAATATATTGGATTAGGTAAATTTATTTAAAAATAATTTTCCACATTACAAAGGTGGTGAGAATTAGATCCGATGGGATAACGCGCAGTGCTAAATCGGGGCAGAAACTGTTCTGTTAATCTCGGCGGTATTGCTTCTGCAAACGCTTCCACTGGCCTCATATCCGCCTTTCATCACTCATTAACGCCTCTCTCATTACCCGACTTCCTGCGCATTTTCCCTTCTAATCTGCGTCCGGTTCCGATGATAAAGTCTCACGTTATCTCTATTATACCTCACGGATCAATTTTAGGTCCGGTAATAATTTTTGGCGTCATGTCCGGATTTCCCTAATATTTTTAGAACATCATTGCAGGATACGTGTTGTTCGATATACATATCGATGCACTAAAAACATAATTATTTGTATTGCGATTAATCGCACTCATTCGATATATCGTCAGACAAGGAAACATCGAAATATATCGATCGATTTAAATCTGGAACGTGGAGTTTGCAGTGTTGATAATGGCGGAAATGGATCGGTTTGTCCGGTGAACAGAGAAAGACATATAATGCTATAAGAGAATATAAAAACGCAATAATTTCTGTTATTTTCATTTAGGTTTATAGTTGAAGTGTTTGGCATTGCTTCCTAACCTGCTGACTAATTATTGATTTATTTTAATTTTTTGTAAATTTATAACACTCTCAGCTGACTAATTAACTGCTTTATTTAACAAATATTTTTTTCTCGAATTATAACAGTTTCAGAGTAGGTTTCAGAGGAAGAATTTATCATTATTGCTGACGGGAGAATGTTTACTTCGTAACGAAAATCATTTAAAATTGGATTACAGAATGAAAAAAGATGGTAAAAATGGCATCCAAATATTTCTATGGTCACATCCATGTCTTCAGATGGCCTCATATATATAGGCCTGACCTAGATTCGAAAAGATATAAAGGGTGAAAGGGTAAAGAAGACGCTGTTTATATTAGCTTAAGTATTAGAAATGGTAAAGATTCTTATCAATAAAAGATGAGATTAAAAAACATTAGTAATTATTTTCTCTTTCTCTAGGAATGTACTACTTAAATTTATCTCAGTTGGTAGAGTTTCTAAACTTAAGACAACGTGAGTTTCTTGACGTATCAATCCGAAAAATACGATTCTGTATGCGTGTATCTTTTGTTAATAGGCGGAGGATACTTTGCGTATGGTACAAATAAAATTTTCCAACATTATTTAGTGCTTTTCTTTTATAAATTCAATAAAACAAAAAAAATATTAATTTACCTAAGCCAATCATCCCTAAAACCTCCCGTATCTTAAACAATTTTTTTTTTTTTTTTAACATACACCGACCACTTTAAAGCTACGCTATCAATTTGCGTGAATAATTTTTCAGTGAAAGAATATGCCCTCGAATTGATCCCATATAAATTTCTTCAGTGCTAATTTAAAAATTTAAGAACTTTTTTTAGAAAATTATTTCAATGCGTGTACACCAATCACTTCGAAACTCCTAGACCTAATGCGCTGACACTTTTTAAAGAAACTTGGATGTTTCCAAGTCGACTATTGTATACTTTTTAAAGTGAAAACTTCTTAAGACACGTTGGGTGATTTTTGGACGGGGGTGAATCTACGAGTTCGAAACTTCACGTCACCGGCATTCTGAGGTGTTACATGAATGATATGTGCTATGGAAGCTTTTTAGATGGGTAAAATGTTATGAGGTTGCCTCACCAACATGCTAATGTTAACAGAATATCTGTTGCGGTTTGGTGGCTAAGTGGTTAAGGTGTCTGACTGCGGAACGAGAGATCTCCGCGTCGAATTCCTGTTTCAGCGGGGATTTTCATAGACCCTTAACCCGACCTTTACCTCTGGCACAGCTTGCTGTTTAATTTTAAGCACGTCAGAACGGATTCCACGTTAAATTACAGGTTCCCTGTGCCTGGTAGCACTACCGGGTTACGCTAAGGCGCCTAAGACAGAGGCGGTACCTGTCACCAAGTCATTACGGAATTATCATTTAGTATATCTGTAGTTATAAGTATTATTAAGGTTCTTCGGTGGTTTAATTACTGATTAATTAATTAAAAAGTCCACCAAACAGGTTATGTTTGAAGAGTTGTTTTATTTTGATCCAAACAAGTCAGCGATATTCACAAGCATAGATACAATACAGATATGCACTTCTGAATAATCGCAAAGATAATCTCTGTGAACTCAACTGAATGATTGAAACTCTCTGTAACACTGAATACTGTCAACTAAACTGACTTACTAACTGAATTAATCTCTCTGTCCAAGCGATCTGTTTATATAGTCTCTATCGAAATTACGAGAATTCTTCAAAGGCATCCGCCCGATATTTCTCGATCATTAACAATCACTCAAACAATCTAACATATTAAAAACAATCGTAATTAATACAAAATTAATTAACAACATTACAAAATGATCAGAAATGGTAATTATAGATACTTAAATACAAAATTATTTACAGAAATCCTTTCAAACTGTAGAAAATTGTCCTGTAGACATCGTAACTTACAGTAGTACATGGAATTACAAACATTTAAGAAATTCTCTTGCATCATTCGGTTCTTAAACATATTAAATGGCCTTTAAATAATTTTCTTACCTAAAACAAAGTCTATATACACTGATTTACAAGAAATTACAAAACAAACATACCAAATCACTTTCAAGCAAACTTTAGCTCACTACAAATATTTCATACAGTACAATACTATTCAAAATTCAGGTATTAGGGCTGTTACAGTATGATGTGTTGCGCGTTTGATATTCATACTTTTAAGTTTTCTGTTCTGTCGGTAGTACCCAATTACTGACAATTTTTTTTTCCTTTTTAAAGTTTTTCTTTTCTCTGCCAATTTCTGCCTATGGCTCTACGCATTGTCGATGTCGAGGTCATTAGAGGCGTAAAAGAACGGGAGGCAAGGAACGAGAATTCGGCCATGGCGTTTTGAAAGAACTATCCCAGCATTCACTTGGAATTATTCGGAAAACGATGGGATGGATGGCTGGAAACTGATTTTAGCTCACCCACCACTCTCGGTCCTTTTATTCGAGCCGTTCCGTGTGTTGAACTGCGATGTTGACTCGCCAACTCCCCGAATAGGAGCTAGTCTTTTAACTGCCCTGCGCAATGGGCACAGTTAGAGTTGACGCCAGGAGAATGCTCCATCCTTTGTTCTACTGGCGCGCAGCCGTTACAATAACAACTCCCCCGGTACGCCGGGGTCGACGTCGTTTCGACTGATGAGCACCCGCCATCCTCAGGGCGCGGTTAACGGGAGCCACTCTCGCGGGGCGGCAGATTAATCTCGCGGACACAACACGGTGCACAGTGCGAGATATTGCTCAGTGTCACTCGCAGCGTGGTGATGAACTCCAGCAAACTGTCTGACGTCACTCCTCAGCTGGTAGCTTTACAGGTGATTTTTCTGAAAATTTATCTGATGCGACCGCAGATGGAAGTACTGTCATTGAGCTGCGAAATAGTCTATCTGAATGAATTTACGTTTCTTCTGAAGAAGAATTGATAAATGAGATATAAAGGAAAATACTAAAACATGTATGACATACAAGGAGGATTTTTTTTTTTTTTTTTTTTTTTTTTTTTGGGGTTATACGCCTAGTTAACATTGAGTTTACTAGAGGCAGGAAAGGAGTTGGGGCAAGGAAGTGGCAGTAATTTGGCCATGGCCTTTTGAAGGAAGCATCCCGGCATTGGCCTGGAGTGATTTGGGGAAACAATGGAAAACCCAAATCTGGATGCGTGGACGGGAATTCGAACCCTCGTCCTCCCGAATCCGAGGTCAGAATGTTAACCGTTCACCCACCATGCTCGGTTTAAGAGAGTATTTGTTGTATGTAAGACAAATGTTGGACCATTTTCTGGTCAGTAATAACAATCCCATGCGTACGTAATGTCCTGGTGACCGAGTTTCTATTGGCTATGCTTCTGCCCCTATAGTAGTCACCATAACCTAACCTAGTACTCCCACCTGATGCAGGGCACGTGGAATCCGAACCACGGAAGCATTCTGGCGTACCTACCATAACAGCAAACTGTGCCACAGGTGAAGGTCGTTATAAAGGTCTATGCAAATCCCCTCCGAAACAGGGACTTTTCGATTCCCATTCAGACACATTAACCATTGAGCGACCTGACCGTAATTTTTTGGATATATTCACGGGTCTACAGCAAGTCCCGTTTCGCGAATTTGATATCGCACAGAGTAGTCATAAACGTACAGAATTCTTAAGATCGATTTAAACCAAAAATGTATTACACCGAGTCTAAAAGTGACAAAAATGCATTTTGTTCAACACTGTGAGCTTCATTATTTTGTGTGGGTCTTAAATACCTTTTTGGATAGCGGTGTAGCAACTTGATCCCGCCAATCATGGATGTCTTGTTCGATCTCCGGTTTGACGGTAATAACAATCCTACATTTGTAACTTTAGATAGCTTGTTTCAATCTGTCTGGCTTAATGAGGGAATACAGGATTCCGAAAGATGCGATTTGCCTTACCCCTCAGCATAGGCCAGAATTTGTTTGAGCGAGTTTTGCTTAGAGAAAGCTGCTCGTGGTGTCAAGCAGACGGTGCAACAAAGGAGGTAATTAAACCATAAAACCACCCTTCCAATTTTTTGTGTGTGGCCTCATTCACCACCCTTAAATTCAGAATAAAATATTTCTGTCTTTTCCTGTAGCTCAAAACATTCTCTCCCTCAATATCCCAGTAGCAAAATACATTTCGTATTTAATTTGCTATTAACTACTTAATTCTAAATATTCCAAATCCTAATCATTCTCATTTTTACAGCTATAGCAAAAAGTTTGACCCAGGTTGCATTTCAGCCTAATCACAATCTCTGCCAATATTGCTGCTAGAAAATTAAAGCTTCAATCACACGCGAATTAATTAATTCCATGAATCACATGCCAGTATCATCATGTATCGCGATTATAAACTTGACACAAAATCTTCTTACATCTTTCTTAGTATCTGTGATAAAGATCGATATGTGGCTGAAATAGTAACCCTAGTGAAACAAAAGATGTTAAAAATAAATCTTAACAACTTACGTCATGCCACGTAATATTTTTTGATTGTAGTCTAGGCTGCATAGATCGCGATCAGTGAGGAACTTCTCTTATTCAAATTATTTAAGTAAAAGGACACAAATCAAAACAATTTAAATTATTTGAAAAAAAATCAATTTACTCACGCCCTCTGCTGTAACGTCAGGTTCCGGTTGTAATAACAATCTAATCAATACTGTCGCTAACATTGCTAATCCAGAATTATAGCTTTTATCTTAGATATCTATAGCCAAATATTTTAACGATTACTTTTACTATGAACGAATATTAAATAGAATTAAGCAACTAATTATTATTATGGTACGTAGATCTAAACGGAATAAGTACTTTTCTTTCAGTTTTCTAACAGTTAATTTAATCGCGGATGTAGAAATGTTTTAAATAACGTGCATAACGTAGAACATCATCTCGTGGTCGTAAGTTGTACAACAAAGGCGAAAAGCGTGACGTCATAGTGCGACGTAGTGTGAAATCGCGGGGTGATACACCTATAACATGACCAAGACTTGCGTTTTATAAGTATAGATAATACGCACCTTAGTTCGAACTCTACGTTAAGCTGCAAATTCAACCACGAAATAGTGGTTTGCGCTGTAATTTGAAACTTCGATATGATATTTTTAAGAGCTCAAAAGGTTAATTTAAATTTCAGGATGAGGTCATAGCACATGAATGTGGATACCGGGATTATTTTTCGCTTTAACTCAGTGGGTTCTACTAAGGGATGATGTTACTTGCCGGTTTGAACAGCTCCCTCCTTACGACGCACGGATCAGAGTCTTGCCGTTTCTTCGCTTCACCCCTTAGCATCCCATCGCGCCCACCCTCATAGCATCCCCCCTGAAGGAATAATTCACCACCGACGCCGCTCGCGTCGGGAATTATAAGGCGTCGTAATAAGGCCGACGCTATTTGTAGCGAGTGACGTCTGTCCGTCATTAGCAGAATTAATTTTGTGGCCGACATTAATGTCTCCTGGCTGCGGGGACCGAACTGAATGAATGCCCAACTCCCAGCACTGCAGGGTATTCTGGCAGAGAAGCAGTGACGGCGTTTCTAAAGAACCGTTTCTGTACTCAGTGAATAAAGAAGGGAGCGAGGAAATGGATAAAAACATGGTTACGGTCATATACCAATCAGTTCACAGCCAATCTAACATACTATGTGAAAGTTCTTCTGTTTGATCGTCGAATTCCTACCTAGACTTGCGGAGTTTGGTGGGTGACCGGAAATGATCGGATCTGGCATTCAGGAATACGTGGGTTCAAATCCCGTCCCGACCATCCAGATTTCGGTTTGGCATGGTTTCCCGAAATGACTCCAGACCAATGCCGGGATTATTGCTTCAAAAAGCTCTGGCCGAATTCTTTCCCACTTCTTACCAGCGTCTAATAACCTTCAGGCGTAAGGCTAAAAAAAGTAGAGGGCTTATTTCATTATTACGAGGCGCGTCCAGAAAGTAAGTTCAGTTTCAATTTATCTCCGCTTCAGCGCTGCGATTGCAGTTCCACACATGTGCTGTAGACGATGTGTATCAAGGGGAAGAACGTCCGCCATTTGGAGATCGCTGTCAGTTACGTACGCTTTGTTGTGCTTGTTTGAAATGTCGGCGTTGATTGAAAATCCCGCCGCCTGTGAAATCAGGTCTGTGATTCGGTTTCTGAATGCGAGGAAAGTGATACCAAGTGAAATTTATCGGCAAATATGCGATGTTTACGGACCAAATGCGATGAGTGATTCGATGGTGAGAAGATTCAATGGCGGGCGTAGTGATGTGCACGATGAAGAACGAAGTGGGCGTCCACCTTTGGTTACAGAAGAACTGGCAAGACTTTCATCTGTTCTTACATCTCAAGTCTTTCCTTGGCGGTCATCACTTCACCAATGACGACGAGCTGAAAGAAACTGTTTCCAACTGGTTGAAGACACAGGCGGCAGATTTCTATGAAGAAGGTATACAAAACCTGGTGCCACGCTATGACAAATGCCTGCAAAATTTCAGCAGTTATGTGGAAAAGTAGTTTAAGAGTTGTAGAATTTTTTGCAATAAAAATTTCTTCTGTATCTGTGTACAATTTCATTTTATTACCAAACGGAACTTACTTTCTGGACGCGCCTCGTACAATGTAAACAGAAAGCTGCAAAGAATGGCAAACAAAATTCTCAACGTCCATGACAGCAGAAAGACTTAAGTTCCACGGGTGAAAGAAGTCCCTGAGGATATGTATAGGTGTAAAATCAAGCTAGAAGACATTGAAGATAGAGAAGAAAATCTGGGAAGGGAAAGGATCTGTCTGAAGAAAAACCAAACAGGAAAATCAGGGTATTCTCAGAAGAAGAAAGAGCAAGAATGATCCAGAGGAAGAAGCCGTATTGGCGACGGAGTAGGAAATTCAGATGAGGAAACCAAGTTCAATAACCGTAGTCCCTAAAAGGATTAAAAAAAATGCATCGGTTTTACATCGATTTCCAGTTTTGGTATGCATTTCTTCATTGTTATCATTACTGTTTTACGCAAACTCTACTAATATCTGCTTCAGGGTTTTTACGACTCGTGAATTTTAATCTTAGGAAAAGAGAGACTAAAGTTGATTAATTATTATTTTTTATATTTCTCATTTGAATGAATAATGCTTTTATGGAAGGATACTCTGTTAAAGTTGTGTAATATGATCAGAAGCAGTATAATGTGTGAAATATTAATTGAATGCTCGTAATCATAAATGTTATAAAAACCACGGCGCTTTGAAGTCGATTGGTAGCTATTTGGAGTGGTTTGCGCTGCCCATTTTATATTTAAATGCATGTAAATAGCTTTAAATTCCATTTTAAACTGTTTGATAATGATTGTGAGTCATTTTATGCATGTTTAATTGTTTTCGTATGATTTTGATTGTCAACGTCATTGTTAACGCCCGAGAAACGTTATTATGTTCTGGATATTTCTCTGCCGACTACCTAAACTCGCGGAGATGGTAATTGTCTTTGAGTCGTCAAGCAGGAATATTACACAGACGGAAAAAAAAATCCCAACACCAAGAAAAAATTATTGTAGAGTAATGAAATTTGGACAATGCATTTGTCAAGTTAACATGTTTAATTGATTAAATTTTCAAGATCACAGGTTAATTTAAGCTCAAGAAAATGCATTTCAAATGTGAAATACTGTTAAATTAATAGCCGGTGTAACCTCCAGAATTTTGAATGCAAGCCTGCAAACGTGAATGCATTGTGTCATACAGGTTTCGAATGTCACTTTGTGGTATGGAGTTCCATGCTTGTTGTACTTGTGCTGTCAATACTGGGACGGTCAGTGCTGGCTGTGGATGATGCTGGAGTTGTCGTCCAATGATATCCCATACGTGTTCAATTGGAGACAGATCTGGTGATCTCGCAGGCCAAGGTAACATGTCGACACTCTGTAGAGCACGTTGCGAGACAACAGCGGTATGAGGGCGAGCGTTATCCTGTTGAAAAACTCCCCCTTGAATGCTGTTCATGAATGGCAGCACTACAGGTTGAATTACCAGACTGACGTACAAATTTGCAGTCAGTGTGTTTGGTATAACCACAAGAGTGCTCCTGCTGTCATAGGAAATTGCTCCCCAGACCATGACTCCAGGTGTAGGTCCAGTGTGTCTAGGCCGCAGAAAGTTTGGTTGCAGGCGTTCCCCTGGCCTCCTTCTGACCAACACTGGAGATCTGTTGTGTTTTCTGATGAAAGCAGGTTCTGCCTTGGTGCCAGTGATGGCCGAGTGTTGGTCAGAAGGAGGCCAGGGGAACGCCTGCAACCAAACTGTCTGCGGCCTAGACACACTGGACCTACACCTGGAGTCATGGTCTGGGGAGCAATTTCCTATGACAGCAGGAGCACTCTTGTGGTTATACCAAACACACTGACTGCAAATTTGTACGTCAGTCTGGTAATTCAACCTGTAGTGCTGCCATTCATGAACAGCATTCAAGGGGGAGTTTTTCAACAGGATAACGCTCGCCCTCATACCGCTGTTGTCTCGCAACGTGCTCTACAGAGTGTCGACATGTTACCTTGGCCTGCGAGATCACCAGATCTGTCTCCAATTGAACACGTATGGGATATCATTGGACGACAACTCCAGCATCATCCACAGCCAGCACTGACCGTCCCAGTATTGACAGCACAAGTACAACAAGCATGGAACTCCATACCACAAAGTGACATTCGAAACCTGTATGACACAATGCATTCACGTTTGCAGGCTTGCATTCAAAATTCTGGAGGTTACACCGGCTATTAATTTAACAGTATTTCACATTTGAAATGCATTTTCTTGAGCTTAAATTAACCTGTGATCTTGAAAATTTAATCAATTAAACATGTTAACTTGACAAATGCATTGTCCAAATTTCATTACTCTACAATAATTTTTTCTTGGTGTTGGGATTTTTTTTTCCGTCTGTGTATTCGAGTAGTTCTGTTCGCTGAAGTTTAATCGCTGGACTTTATTTTGTAATCTGATGAAGATTACGACGCAATAAAGAGTATATCCACGGTCTTGTAATTTGAATGAACTATTTAATTAATTCAGAATGTGTGTCAATCATTATCCCTTGGCGAATGGTTAAAAAAAGTCACCTGGTGGCCTTACGACAGTATCCTTTTAATTGAAGAACTAATTAATTAAGTTGCTATTAGCGTTATCTGAAAGGACATTCCAGACAGAATCTTGACAATTTTTCCTGTTAGTTTAATTCCTCGTATTTAAATGTTTATTTTATTATAACCTTCACACTTTTATGCTTTTGGCATTAGCACATTCAATCTACCCTACGCCATAACGTCACTTAATGTGAATTAGGGATGGCGATCTGAAATCGATTAATCGAAGAATCGATATTTTAGTCAAAACAATCGATTTTTTAAAACGATTTATATTACTGAATCGATATTTCACCCTTGAAAATCGAATGTGAAAAAGTACTTTCTACATATGCAGTTGTGTACCTGAAGTATGATCCTATACTTTACTGACCAAAAAAAAAATCAATTTATCATCAAGTTTACTCAACAGCCATGAAGTATATCTATATAATGGGGTTATCAGTTCCTTGCGGGCGTCATTTTTTACTGCCAGTAACATGGCAACCGCTTGGATCCTAATAGACTGGTCTGACTGTTGTACCTGAAAAGCTTGGACATTAGGAACTGGGAGCTGTAAACTATATCATTTCAAAACTGATTTATGTAACCAACAAATTTTTGAAATAAATGTCTTTTTGTATACCTGATTCTTTGATTTAGTTGTAAAAAAAACTTTAATTATTTTAAAAATGATAAAATATCGATTATTATGGAGTCCTTCTTGTTTTCCATGATTGAAATTATATTTAAAACTAGTTTACCCGTCAATGCTTCACTATTGCTGGACATGAGTAGGCACATAGATTAAATGAAAAAATATTTACATATAAATTTTAAACTGCTGTTTCATTCATTTTCAGTTGGAAAGGGTGAGAGGGCATGCGCCTTTGGAAAACATATGCACGCAGTATTTTTCTGTTTGTTTCATAGTATAAGTGTGCAAATTCCCATTGAAATCTGATGAAATATGTGGTTTTGTCTAAATTATGGGGAGGAGGGGTGGGTTTTTTAAAAAAAATTTTGACAGGAACCTTCTCTGTCATCCCGTCGACAACTCACCAAAGCTTCACCGTAATCGGACGAACGGTTTGCGGGTTTGTTTAAATTATGGGGTGTTATGGCTAAGAGGGGGTAATTAAGGTGGTGGAAAGAGAGGAGAGGGATTGGGTTTTTCTGAAATTAATGTGTACAGTATGTCTCTCTCTTTTTTAAAGTATAAGTGTACAAATTCTTATCTAAATGGGATAAAATATGTGGTTTGCCTAAATTATGGGGTGCAAACGTAATGGGGTTGGAAAGGGGGAGAGGGGATGGATATTCGGAAACCATACGTAGGCAGTATTTTTATGTTTGTTTTAAAGTATAAGTGTACAAATTCTTATCTAAATCGGATAAAAACTGTGGTTTGCCTAAATTATGGGATAAAAACGTAATATGGGTGGAAAGGGGGAGAGGGGATGAATATTCGGAAACCATACGTAGGCGGTATCTTTCTGTTTGTTTTAATGTATAAGTGTACAAATTCTCATCTAAATCGGATAAAAAATGTGGTTTGCCTAAATTATGGGGTGAAAACGTAATGGGGTTGGAAAGAGGGAGAGGGGATGAATATTCGGAAACCATACGTTATTTTTCTGTTTGTTTTAAAGTATAAGTGTACAAATTCTTATCTAAATCGGATAAAAATGTGGTTTGCCTAAATTATGGAGTGAAAAAATTATGGGGGTGGAAAGGGGGTGAGGGGATTAATATTCTGAAACCGTATGTAGGCAGTATTTTATGTTTGTTTTAAAGTATAAGTGTACAAATTCCTATCTAAATCGGATAAAAAATGTGGTTTTGCCTAAATTATGGGGTGTTATGGGGAATAGGGGGTGACTTTTTGGAATTTTTTTTTTACAGGAACCTTCGCAGATGCTCACTCAAAAACTCTCCAAAGTTTCATTGCAATCTGATAAATGGTATAGGAATGCATAGAAGACGAACAAACCCACAAACATTGATTTTTATATATAAGAGAAGATACGAACACGAAAAGTAAATCGAAAAAAGATCGATTTTTAGAAAGTCGATGTTTTAGACCGATTTTTTGGTGAATAGATTTATCAAATTCCGATTCGAAGCGATCCAATAATCGATATTTTTAGGAAAGAATCGTCATTCCTAATGGGATCGCCACCATCGCTGTCTTTATTACACGCCTGGCAAGTCTGGTATTAAATTCTGAAAAGGGGGCGTCCCTTAGGAGAAGGGGGGTCCGACAAAATCTCACCAAGGGGGAGGGGGGGCGAAGGAAATCTCAAGTGAGGTTTTGAAATTCTAGAAAGGACAGTAGAACTAGAAAAAAGTTTCAAAAACTACCAGGACGATTAGGAGGGAGAGGGGTTCCGTTATAATCTCACCAAGTCTCACCAGAAAAAGGAGGGGTCCGAAATTCCAGAAAAACACCTCACGTAATTAATGGACGCCCCCAATGCCACGTGCTACTCTTTCAATGGATCCACAGTAAACAAAAAATTCGTTATTGTTAATACTGTTGGCAAGATTGTTTAAAAACCAAGAAAGTTGATTTATTTAATTTTGTCTATGGTTTTACACCTCATCCACGTCATGGTCATTAGAGACGGGAATGATTTTGGGGCAAGGAATGGGAAGGAATTCGGTCGTGCCCTTTTGAGGGAACCATGCCGGCATTCAGCTGGAGTTATAACCTTGGAAACCTCAAGGGCCGGACGGGAAATCGAACCTGTGTCGTTCCGAATGCGAGGCCAGAACGTTACGCTCATCTGTTAATTTAAATACGATGAAAGTAAAATTATACTAATTAAAGCTAATAGGGACCGGGTGTGGGCTAATAGTACAGGACAACATGTCACAACATCATGGAACACTGTAGCGTGGAGTAATGCACAGTGCATCCAAGGGTGTTGTGCGACAATTTTAGCCACTACCTGCGACCCAGGACTCCTGTGTCCCCAGTAGGGAATCCAACACGTGCAGACGCTACTCACTTTAAAAACGTCTCCACGTCGGCTCTTGGCGACTCGTATATCGTCTTTATATTCCCTCCCCCCTCCCCATTCCCCCGCTCCGAGGAGGCGGCAGTGAAAACATCCACACATGCGGAACAAACGTGTGTGTGACAACGCCCGCTCAACGGCTAGGAAATTATTCGCAAAACTGTTTCTTATTTTCCCTTACGCTCCTCTTTTTTATTTCATCCCTCCTTTACCCCGCGCCCCGCTGCAAGTGGCGTGTCTGGAGCAAGGCGACGAACGGGATAAGCAGAATAAACAGCGGCGTCGCGGGGTCACCTCTCCCGTGTTTGCTGTCGCTCCCAGCTGTTCGACTCCCACGCCGGTTCGCTTCATACCTTGCCCCGGAGCCATCCGCCTTCCACTGCACGTTGGTACCATTCGTAACTATTTCTGATCAGTTGGTGCATTGTTTATTTAAAAAGCTTTGTTTTTCAGTGACTTCGTCCATGTGAGCCTGATAAGCACTCACTAAGTCTTCGGTGAGGAAATCGCGATCGCAGAACGAGCAAGTCTGAAGGATAGCAGGTCTCCTATGGTTTCTCGCCCTAAAGCAGTTCTGCTTGGTGGGCCTTCATTTAAGAGAAATCTGGGGTTAAAAACTGTAATATATATAAATATGTGTGTGTGTGTGTGCGTGAGTGTGTGCGCGCGTGTGTGCGCGTGTGTATGTGCCGTGTGGATGTGTGTGTGTGTGCGTGCGTTTGTGGGTGCGTGTGTGTATATGTGCACGCGTCTTTGTGTGTGCGGTGTGTTTGCGTGCCTGTGATTGTGTGTGTGTGTGTGTGTGAGTGTGTGTGCGCGCGTGTGTGTGTGTGTGTGTGGGCGTGTGTGTGTCTGTTTGTATGTGCGTGTGTGTATGTCTGTGTGTATGTGCACGCATTTTTATGTGTGCGGTGTTCGCGTGTATGTGATTGTGTGTGTGTGTGTGTGTTTGTGTGTGCGTGTGTGTGTATGTGCACGCGTGTTTGTGTGTGCGGAGTGTTCGCGTGTCTGTTATTGTGTGTGTGTGTGTGTGTGCGTGTGTGTGCGTGTGTGTGTGTTTGTATGTGTGTGTGTGCGTGAGAGTGTGCGCGTGAGAGTGTGCGCGTGTGTGTGCACGTGTGTGTGCGCGTGTGTATGTGGCGTGTGTATGTGGCGTGTGGATGTGTGTGTGTGTGCGTGCGTTTGTGTGTGTGTGTGTTTGTGTGTGTGTGTGTGTTTGTGTGTTTGTGTTTGTGTGTGCGTGTGTCTGCATGTGCACGCGTGTTTGTGTGTGTGGTGAGTTCGCGTGTCTGTGATTATGTGTGTGCGTTTGTGTTTATGTGTGCGTGTGTGTATTTATGTGTGTGTGTGTGTGTTTGTGTGTGCTTGTGTATGTGCACCGCGTGTTTGTGTGTGCGGTGTGTTCGCGTGTCTGTGATTGTGTGTGTGTGTTTATGTGTGTGTGTTTATGTGTGTGTGTGTGCATGTGTGTGTGTGTGTGTATGTGTGTGTGTGTGTGTGTTTGTGTTCACACGTGTTTGTGTGTGCGGTGTGTTCGCGTGTCTGTGATTGTGTGTGTGTGAGTTCGTGTGTGTGTGTATGTGTTCGTGTGTGTGTTTGTGTGTGTATAAATGCACTATACCTATAGAGCAGACTGTTACGAATCAGCGCCTTCTTAGCATGCGCGAAAAGGCTGTGTATTCCTGCGTGGTAGTTCCGGGGTTTGGTTCCACCGATCGCCAGCATTTTTTTCGCATTGATATTCACTTATGCAGCATTACAAATTTTATTTAAACTAATTCACCAATTTTAACTATCTCTGGGAGAAAACTCTGGCCTCTGTAATAGAGGCATAGATGTAACCCACTTTTTTAATTAGATTTTCTTGATTTGAATTTTTTTTGTTCTTATTATTAATATTTAAAATAAAAAAACAATTTGCACGGATTGGCAACTGCCGAATGAAGTGAAATCTTGAAACTATGAATATCAAACTCGCAACACACCACACTTATAGCTACAGATATACTAAATAATAATAATCCCGTGTGGTCGTAATGACAGGGTTTTTATTGGCTGGGCATTCCGCCCCTGTCTTGGCCGCCTTAGCCTAACCCGGTAGTGCTACCAGGTACAGGGAACCTACAGTTTAACACATTACACAGCAAGCTGTGCCAGAGGTGAAGGTCGGGGTAAGGGTCTACGAAAATCCCCGCCGAGACAGAGATTCGAACCGGGGACCTTTCGTTTCCAGACAGACACCTTAACCACTGAGCCACCAGATCATTACACATGCACTGTTGCTGACGCGAACTCATAAGTTTTTACCCATGCAAAAATCACTCAATGTGCCTAATTACATTAAAAAAAAATTAAAAAATTCAAAACATATCGTTCACTAGTTTTTTTAAATAAAATATAATTCATTTCAAAGAGAGACATTTAAAGAACATAAAAAATTTGGGTAAAGTTAGCGCGCCACACAATCTGACAGAAATCTAATTAAAAATACTTGCGCCCATATTTGGCTAGGCATTGCATTTCAATCAGATTGACGTAAAACTCATGCAGTGGTATCTTCGACTGTATTTGTCCTGCCCAGTTGAGTTTGTTATGCCAAGGTATTTACACTTCAAGTCATCAACAAACAATTCTTTCCCCATCTTATAATCAATCTTTAGTTTTTTTTTATTTGTGTACCTAATAAGCTGATTATTGATTGCATTTATATTCGTCACATGCCAACCTACTAGCTAGATATCCTGTCCAGATCACCCAGTAGCTGTTCACAATCTTTCCCTTCTAAATCTTGTTATATTGCATTATTTCATCAGCATAGAACCTAACTTCTTAATTAAATTAAAAACATCATAAGAAAATATAAATTATTAAAAATTGTTCACATAAAATTGATACCAAATTTGTACGGTATATGGCTGCAAGGGAGTATAAGCTACAAGAAAAGCTTTCTAATAGCCGTGAATATTTCAACGACAAGAAATACATACCAACGTATAAAATCAATGCCAGCAGTTCACGTTGACATTTTACTGTTTCTCGGGGTCAAAAAGATTGAGAAACAATAGAATAAGTCAATTGTCGTACATTGCAATGCAATCTATCCCGGCTTTGCGAACCTACATTCAGCTGTAAAGAAGGACTGCTAGATTTGTTTCTGGAAATTATCGCAGAACGCAATCAGTAACAGATATGATAAATGAGTTAGAATGGGACTCATTAGAAGACAGAAGGAGGGTGAAGAGGGTCATGGGAGTGAACAAGGCGTATACTGGTGATGAGGCATGGAAAGATATTGGTGTAAGAATTGAAAGTAAAGCATGGAAGGGAAAAGATGACCATGACCACAAGTTGGTACTCGATTCCAGGTACAAGGGTGTAGGAAGATTTCTTTTTTAGGTAAGGGTGTCGGGGATTGGAATAAATTACCAAGAGAAATGATGAATAATTTGCCAAAAACGTTGAAGGAATTGAAAGTTAAAATTTATAAATTCAAATGTACGTGGATGCAGAAAAGGTGGAAGATGGGTATTTAGGGAAATTGCCACCGGAGCATGCACTCCAGTGCAATTTAATTTAATTTAATTTCAAAAATATTCTATTGCAAAACAGTATTCCCTATATAAAACTTGACAGATAAGATGGATGGAAACTTTACAAAAATTATGCTTCTTTACTGTTTTCTTATTGTTGCAAGAGTATAACTGAACAACAAAATTAGTAGGTGTGCGAAAGGCACTTTTGTTCAAATAAAATTAAACCACCCTTTCGTTCGATAAGACACCTTCACAACCATTGTCTTTCTCAGTCTTTTTACCACTGCATACTGATTTGTTTTGTAAGATCCACTGAAACAAGCAATACTACGTTTTCTCGCAGGTACTTTTATACATCTTTGTTATATATTAAAATGCAAACGAATAGTCAGTGAATCTTTCAATTAATAATACTTTGCTTAACTCCGCACTAAATGTATTGTTTGTTATTGATGACTTAACTGCTAAACAGTCAAATTAGGAGTTTTTATGAGCTTGTCTGTACGAAGACGCAAAAGCTAATTGATCTAAATGTAAACTGCTCATGGTGATATGCCATAGGGCAGGATATAGTTTGCTTTTCGAACTGATAAGCTACTAATTTTCCGATTATACACTACCCATTGTCTTCTTTTGTTTATCAATCCGAGAATTAATTTGTATCAATTATTCACTTTTGCCTTCCTTTTTAATTCGACATGGCTGCTTCATGTCATTCATAATTTGGTTCATATAGCTTAATCTTCCTATTCCTTGAAGAATTACCTTCACCAAACCATTGCATCTTTTTTTCGTAAGTCTTTCCAGAATCTTCGTTCCTCAGAAACTCTACTGAATATTTTATCGCTGAAGACATAATCTTTCCAGTTTATTTTGGGGGCATCCACAAATTACGTGAGGTGTTTTTCCGGATTTCTGGACCCCCCCCCCTCCCCCTTGGTGAGATTTCGTGAGATCTGGCCGGACCCCCCCCCCCCTCTGGTGAGATCTGGTGAGATTTCGCCGGACCCCCCCACTCCCCTATTTCACCTCACGTAATTTATGGATGCCCCCTTTCAACATTCTTCTGATTCCCAGGTCCATGTTTCACTGCCCTATAGGGCTATGTTCCAGACATATGTTTTTAGAACATTCTTACCTGTTAACAGGCTGATGTAGTTAGAAGTGAATGGTTTCTTTCCTTTATTCCTTGCTTAGCTGGATTGATTCTAGATGCTATTTCTTTTGTGCTTCTCACGTCTTCTGTGACTGTACTACCTAGATATCTGAATTATTTAATTGTTCGTGTAATTTTAGCTGTATTCGTTTCTGTAAGTCCCTGCCGTAAATGAATACTTTAGTCCTTTTCTTGTCTATTTTCAGGTTATAATCCTCAGTAAGGACCTCTTTACTGTAGCAAGTGTTTCACATATATCAGTTTTATTTCCTGAAAAAGCTGCAATGTCATCTGCAAATATCAGCATATCTATGTTTTGTCCGTGACGGAAATTCCTGCCTTTACTTGTTCTCTCGTAGGATCCAATAATTCTAGCACCTACGCATTGAACAGAACAGGGGAAAGAATACTACCCTGCTTCTCTCCGTATGTAACCTTCTATTCCACTTTGCATTTTCCAAATCGGACTACCCCAGTTGCATTCTCAAATAGTTACAACATGATTCTTCTATTCTACAAATTTGTTATTGGAACCTTTAGAAGTCCCAAACATGTAAAAAGTAGTAGGCTCTAGGGTCCTTTCTTTCCACTAAGAACCATCTGAAATCCGTTATAACATATTCATGCTTCGCCAGTGGACTTATTTCACTATGTGTTAATTAAAATACTACTTTTAACAAAAAAGTCAGTGTTATCACCTGCGGCTATAGTAAGAACTTGATCTGGAACCTTTCTAAGGCAAATCGAATAACGATTAATAATTATCTCTTTTAATGATTGTTTTCGTGAAGAAACTTTCTATAATCATTGTTTTCGGAGTATTTAGCTAGTATCTCTTTAAATAACAGTTTTTATTTCAAATGCAGGAAATATTTATTGTTACCGACAATGTTTTAAATATATTATAATTTCAAGAAACGAGTAACTATTATTTATTTGATTAATATATGTCATGATTTACAACGTTTGGAGTAAAGTTTTTCCGAATTTCTAATAAACTTTCATACATGCTATCTTCTGTCAAATATTTCACTATTTCTTAATTTTTATAAACGATCTCGGAGACAAAGTGAAAAGCCTTTTTAGATTGTTTGCTGATTATAGGGAAGTAAGAAAATTGGCCTATTGCTTAGAAATTCAGCGCGATCTGGATGTTATTTTGGCTTGGTGCGCTGAGTGGCAACTTACTCTAAATTGTAAAAAGTGCAAGACAATGAGCATAACTAACAAAAAGGATCCGATTGTTCAGAAATACGAGGTAAACAGTTCAGTTATTGATATGGTTAATTCTATGAAATATTTGGGAGTAACAGTACAAAGGAACATGAATGGGACATACACATTAATTCGTTAGTAGGTAGAGCAAATTCTAGGCTGCGATTCATAGGTCGAATCTTGAAAAATTGTAATGAACAAACAAAGGAGATAGCGTACAAATCTCTTGTGCGTCCTCATTTGGATTATTGTTGTGCCATTTGGGACCCGTTTCGTAAGGGATTGATCGAAAGTACAGAGAAGAGCCGCTCGATTCGTGACCGCTTGCTACAGTCCATATGAAAGCTTCACAGAACTGATTAGTAGATTAGGATGGGAGTCTCTGGTAGATAGACGACACACGTTTCGTTTAAACTTATTGGAAAACATGCGTACTTCCACTTTCACTTTTGAGTGTAGTGAAATACTTCTTCCACCAACCTATTTGAGTCGGAAGGACAGGAAAGATAAAATTAGAGAAATAAGGTGCCGGACTGATTCTTATATGAATTCTTTTTTCCCTCGTACCATTAGGGATTGGAATGCACAGCAAAGAGATTAGCTTTGGTGCTGAGCACCCTCTGCCACCCACAATTTTGTGAATTGCAGAGTATATATGTAGATATCACATCTTATGGTGCCACAGAGAATGTAGCATACACATCGAATCCCCTTTCTCCTTTCTTCAATTTTTGCCTCTAGTCGTCGTAAATAAATTTTTAAAAAATATATTCGTTTGAAATTTCCTGGTTTGCGAAGCAACGGTATGGTGGCGGCCGGTATGACACACATCGGGCATGATCGGAATCGCCGAAGGTTGCCGAGCTATTGAGATCACGTCCAGTTACCAGGCGTAACTCATTTTGTCATGGCTGATATTCTTTATCCTGATCCTGAGCACTAATTCGAAAGCAGGAGTCGTCAAAATTAGGAGCGTCCTTCACGTTGAGTATTTACCAACAATCTTCTCCTTAATCGAAAACTGGATTCAACAATCTGTATGAATCTTCGTATGAGAAATGGCCAGCTTAATTATGCTTAATACAAAATTTCCAAGCGTAGGGGTAGCGTGCTTGCTTCGCGTTGCAGAGGTCGCCGGTTCGAGTCCGGCCGAGGGCATGGGTGGTTTTAATTAATTGTTGTGTTCGTCTTGTATCGTCCTTACAAAAGTGAGAAAAACAATCACACTTGGATGAAATCTATACACTCTAAAAACGAAAAAACACATTGAGCTGGCTGAATGGCTAACATGGCCGAATGCCATTAAAAAAAAAGAAAAAAAAAGGGATTATTGATCACTACATCATATAATTTCCTTCTCTGTGGTTCAATATATAATTCTATTAGTTTCATCTAAATGCAACTCACCAAACGTAAATACATGATTATCCTGTTCTGCTGTAAAGGGAAGTAAAAAGAATTGGTGGGATAGAAAAGTACATTTGAACGCTGTTTACATAACATTATAGCTGGATGGTGTATTGAATACCTCGGTAACAGGTTAGCTGGCATGCGGAATATTCTGGTCCCAACATACAACCCTGAGGCACTCCACGTTGCAGGCACAGTGGTCGCCCGGAATTTGCATCCAAGATGGCGCCGGGGGGTGCGGGCGGCAGCCATCAGTCTGTCCCTAACCTCATCCTCCCCCCCCCCCCCCCCCCCTCCACCCCTTTACGTGGGGGTCGCGCCGGGAGGCCTTGTTTTGCATCCACAGGGAGACTGCTACAGTGCCACAGCATTTGGGGAGGGGTAGACCCGACTCGTCGATAGAATGGGCTTGCATCACACCCAGTACTCAAAGAAACAACGCCCTAGAATCATTTACGGTATTTCTGGCATATTTCTCAGGAATCAGTTAGTGAAATTCAACACATTTTCTTATTATAAGCCAATGTTTTTATCCCTTGGGCCAGTATCGTAATAAAAAACTCAAAATTAGAAGACTGTGGTATTACTAGAAGTGTGTGCTGTGATTTAAATCGTCCTTGCGAAGAGTATACTTCAAGATTTAGGTTGCAGTTTTCTTTTTTTCTTTTTTTTTTTTTTTTTTTACAAATTCAGGAAGGGGGAGAATAAAATATGGAGACCTCAAGGATCAATTCTTGGTCTCCTCCTCTGTGTTATATACATAAACGACCTACCAGTAATATTAGATACTAGCTCGTAACCGCGACTTCGTACGCGTGGATTAAGATTTTTTTGCCGGGAATTGAATAGTTGTAGAAAGTTTTTGGTAACGAAGGATTGATCCCAAATAATACCGAGTCGGCATAATATGACAGGAAAGCTATCACTATATCACTCTACCGTCAAACCTCTCTCTTGAAGAGAATCAATTTCCAACATATTTCTATCACCATTCGATAAGGTCTCAAAATTTCGTGACTACAACTGTTAATCATACTGGAAAAAATGTCCTTTGCCCTTCATACAGATTTTCTTGTCAAATTCCATCAATATCGATACAGCCATTTAGTCGTCAAAACGTAACAAAAAGAGAGAGACTTACTTCCGTATTTATAGTATTATTAATGCGGTTCACACCCACACACTGACTGGGGACCACCCCTGAGGGATCATTGTAACGTAAAAAAAGTGTACACCTACAACACTGCAAGACTACCTACGATTTGACTCGCATTGCACCCCTAACTTTGTGATATCTACAGTTTAATATTCAATCCGAATAACCTATGGCCCGGGCGTGACTCTTATGATCAATAACAATTTTTAAAAATCTTAGCCTCCACGGAGATTTGAAATGGAGACCACGACCCAAACATTTGTAAGCAAGCGCTTTAACCACTGAGTTGGCCGACCGCTACACGGAAAAACGGTACGGAGACGTCCATATCCAACGCGTTTGCCTATCGCCGTTCAGTAGTATTTCGAAATTATGAGACATGTATTATTTATACAGATAATTTTTCAACCAAATGTAGACTATTTTTCTCCTTGTTTAAAAGGATAAGTGTGCAAAGTTTCATCGAGATCGGATGAAAACTTTGGATTTGTATGAAGAACAAGCAAACAAACAAACAAACATACATTCATCTTTATATATATAGATTAATAAAAATATGGTATTGCTTGAGGTCGACAACAGCATATCCTACATACACACATCAATGTAAAATCTGCAACACATATTAAACATTTTCTTAATGAAAGTAAAGGTGAGTTAACAACAAAATATGGTAAATTTTACAATATTCAGCTTATAAAGAGGAAGCAGTAATAGAAGTTAAAAAAAAAAAATGTTAGTGTGGAATGAGTGTTCAACGAGAAAAAAATCGACGTTCTACGATTTGCTTATGACATTGTCCAGTTTGTAGAAAAGGCAGAGGTTACTAAATGGTATGAATAAAATACTGAAGAAACGTTTTGAGCTGAATATAAACCTATGCAAGGAAAAAGTGATGGAATTTAGCAGAATTACAGCAATAATAGCAGTAAAACTGTACAATCAGTATAGGTTGTAATAGGAGAAATAAGTGAACTTTGTTTCTTAGGAAGTAAAATTGCAACTCATGGTAGAAGCTAGAATGATGTTAATAGCAATAGCGAAAAGAACCTTCCGGAAAAATCTTTTAGTTTCAAATATTTACTAGGAGTAATTAGAAACTTTTTTAAAAATGAATGTGTGGAGTACAGCACTTTATGGCAGCGAATCATGGACCTCAGGTATACCAGTCAGAAGGAAAATTGAAGCAGTTGAAGCGTGGTGCTACAGGAGGATATTAAAAATTAAGTGAACGGATAAAGTCCAAAATGGAGTTATTTTTATTAGGAAATGATGGGTAACGAAAGAAGTTTGTGGAAGAGTCTTACAGAAAGAAGAAAATAGGTAATATTTTAAGACAAGCGTGTTTGGTTAATTTGTTATTGGAGGTAACGGAAGGTAAGACCTGTGGAGGATGAAAAAGATAAGAATATATGATGCAGATAATTGAGGACGTAAGTTGTAAGTGGTATGTGGAGATGAAGAGATTAACGCAAGATAGGAAGAGATGAAGGATTGCATCACAGTAGTCTAGAAACATGACAGGAAAAATATAAGAAAGAAAGAAAAAGTCAACGTCTAGTGACTTACGATTAAGAGTTTAGTATGAGGAGTGTAATGTCTTACTTCTACATAAAATAATATGGATTCAATTGGTTTTTTCATATCCTTATACACTGGTACTTTTTTTTATAATAACTAGGAGCGTCGTAGTTTCTTTGCCAGTTGCGCTTCCGGAATGACACCTAAGCACACTATGAATGACTTATTTCTGTATTCGTGGTTGGATAATGTGGTGGAAACATCGAAAATAACAACATATTTTCAATACCATCAGTATCGGATGTACCGAGCTTGGTGGGTGAGCTATTAATGCTCTGACCTCACATTCGGGTTCGAATCCTCTTCCGGGCATCCAGATTTGGGTTTTCAATGGTTTCCCCAAATCACTCCAGGTGATTTCTGGGATGCTTCCTTCAAAAGGCCGGTTCCTTGTCACGAGTCCCATCCCGCCGCTAATGACCTCGACGTCGACGAGACGTAAAGCCATAAGTAAAATAAAAGGAATATGATTTATATACATTAGGAATAATAGTGAACTAAATATCGATCCTTGTGGTCGTATTATTTAACTCGAAGATATTACAACCGAACGCGTGAGGATGAATGCGGATCTCAAACCTCACAAGTTACCAAGCATGCTATAAAACCAGCTTGATGATTCTTAGACACGTGGTGGGTTTTCATCCACAACATGAGAGTCATTAAAACTCTGGTCCCGCCCCTTGCGCCTCTGGTTTGTCAGTCTACTCTGCAGTTGTCGGCCACAGCAGCTGTGCAGGAAGTCCTAACTGAGTTGTGCAAACTCCGCAGCCAAATTGAGTTAGCAGCACACGTGCTACGAGGTGCGCGCGAACAACCAGGCCACTGGAGGACTGATTAAAATGCTGCTGCCGCGACAGGTACCTAAGTCGGTCTTTTTAGTTGCTCTATCACAATTAGTTACCTTCGTCTCCTATGTAGGCCCTACTGTTTTCTTTCTAGCCCCTTTCTATCGACATATCCCCTTTCTATCCCACATTCTGGACAGGATATCTAATTGGGTTTGTAAACCTGGAATGATGATAAATGCAAAGAAGAGTCAGCTTATTAGATACACAAATAAAAAACAAAAGGCTAATTATGAATACAAGGTGTGGAAAGAATTGCTTGCTGAAGACTTGAAATGTAAATATCTTGGAATTACTTGTGATAACAAACTTAACTGGGCAGGACACATAGGACAGGTGGTAGGAAAAGGGTTCAAAGTTCTGCACTTGTTGGAGAGAGGGATGAGGGGATGTACGAGAGAAGTCAAGGAATTGGGTTACAAAACTTTGGTCAGACCATTGCTCGAATATGGTAGTGTAGTATGGGACCCTCATTTTACGTATCAAATACAGGAGTTGGAGAGGGTGCAAAAAAGGGCTGCTAGATTTGTTTTTGGAAATTATCGCAGAATGCAATCAGTGACGGATATGATAAAGGAGCTGGAATGGGATTCATTGCAAGACAGGAGGAGAATGAGGAGGGTCATGGGAGTGTACAGGGCATATACTGGCGATGAGGCATGGAAAGATGTTGCAATAGGTATGAAAAGTAGTGCATGGAAGGGAAAAGATGACCATGACCACAAGCTGGCACTCGATTTCAGGCACAAGGGTGTGGGAAGATTCTCTTTTTTAGGTAAGGGTGTCAGGGATTGGAATGAGTTACCAAGAGAAATGATGAATAATTTACCGAAAACTTTGAAAGAATTTAAAGATAAAATTTGTAGAGGGCAAATGTAGGTAGGTGCAGGATAGGGGGAAGATGGGTGTGTAGGGAAATTGCCACCGGAGCCTGTGCTCCATTGCAATTAAATTAAATTAAATTAAATTTGGACGTTTCTTCTTGTTCATCCTATTGTTTACTATTCTTTTCCTTTATCAAATGTTTTCTTATTATTCTCTCCCCGTTTCAGTCCACCTTTCTTTTCTAGATCTCCGATATCATTATCACTGAGTATCGTGAGTGAGCAGTAACACTCTGGCCTCGCATTCAGGAGGACACGGTGTAACAGCCCTCAAACCTAAAATTAAATGTAATTGTATTTTATAAAGTATTGGTAGTAAGCTAAAGTTTGGTTGAATATGGTCTTGTATGTTTGTTTCACAATTTCCTGTAAATCTATGTATATAGACTTTGTTTTATGAAAAGAAATTATTTAGAGGCCATTTAATATGTTTAAGAACAGAACTGTGCAAAAGAATTGCTAAATGTTTGTAATTCCAACTATTAATGCAAGTTACGATGTCTAAAGGATAATTTGCTACAGTCTAAAATGATTCCTGTGAATAATTTTATGTTTAAGTATCTCTGATTTCCATTTCTGACCATTATGTAATGATGTTAAATGATTATGTATTAATTACGATTGTTTTTAATATGTTTCAATTGTTTAAGCATTGTTAATGTTCAAGAATTATCCGGCGGAAGCTTTTGAATAGTTCTAGAAATTTCGATAGAGCCTATATAAAGAAATCAGCAGAAGGACAGTAGTAGTTCAAACAGACTCAACTTACGACAGCGAAGTACTGTATTGTCTTTGGAAAAAGTGTAGTATGCAATCTCTGGACTGTATGAATGCATGTAACCTGTATCGTTGACATCGTGTTTGAAAATAAAAACACATCTAAACTGAAATACATTGTGGACTTTTTAATTATCGTATTAATTAAACCACGACCAATCTTATAACGAGTTCGAATCCCCATCCGACTATCCATATTGGTGTTTTCATAGTTTCCCTAACTGCCTGGATGCTTGCTTCAAAATGCCATGGTCGAATTTCT
The DNA here is from genome assembly GCA_031002005.1 of Vandiemenella viatica. NCBI lineage: Eukaryota > Metazoa > Arthropoda > Insecta > Orthoptera > Morabidae > Vandiemenella > Vandiemenella viatica. The sequence continues at coordinate 111,872,744 of CM061918.1, forward strand.
TCCCGTTCCTTGCACCTATTCCTTCCCCGCCTCTAATGATCTCGACGTTGACGAGTCTTAAGGCTATAACAAAAAAAAAAAAAAAAAAAGGAATAGAGATATCATTGTCTTTTCTGCTTCTTACTTCCTCTTTATCCTTTACTGTATTCTTCCTTTCCAGTCTTATTGTTCTGTAGTCTCTACATCGGCGTCTGTAGTCTTTCGGTTTTACATAAATTCCTTCAGGCAACTAGGCCCACGTTAAACCTTTGTGCAATTGGCAACGAATTTCATCTTATTTTTGGTCCACAACTCCTTCACTCCTTTTAAATGGCCTATTTGTGCTCTTCTGTCCAGAGTGTACCGCGTCTTCTTTTGGAGTGTTCGTCTCGGCTTGTCCCATTTGCCATCAACTTCTTCCGAAAAAGATCTCTATTGAAAGCATCTTCTGGTTCTAATTCCATCAAACGAAGGACTTCTTTAATATTTACAAACCAGGGCACTACAGTTTTGGGGTTTGAATAAAATAAATTTAATATTTTTTTGTTTATCTATTTTGCTGTAGATTTCTTTGTTGGATCTCTTTTGATGGACGCCATTCTTGAAGTTGGAACCCAGAATTCCTATAATAATTTTTCATTCTTTTTTCTCAAGAGTCTTTTATCCGTAACAAGGTTTTGGCTGCATGCAAAACTACCGGTTTCAGAACTGTTTCATAATCACATATTTTAATATTTTGTGAAAGGCATGTTTTGCTGTAGATCTCTCGCGATATTCGGTAGGCTGTTTCCAGTTTACGAATCCTTTCCCGAACAGATTCTTTGTCCAATCCATTTTTCATGATTATCTCACCCAAGTACTTGCATTTTTCCACTCGATTAATGTCTCCGTATTTGATCTGAAGTTTTGGCGGTGCATCTTTGATGTTAGTCATTACTTCCATTTTCCAAAAGAAATCATCTGTAAACTGGTCCGATCAGCAATTTCTTGCAGCAAATCAGCACCACGTTTTTTTTTTTTTTTTTTTTTTTAATTTAATTTAAATCCATATTTCAATCTCGTAGTTTAACTCAGTCGAGCTTTTTGATTGCGCTGTTGATGATAGCATACTCCCTTCTTTACCTATGATTTTTTTTCTCTCTCCTTCATATCCACATATCTACTTCCTCACTACCCCATATTTGGATCCTTATTCTCACTCTTCCTATCCTTCACTATTCTTTTATTTTATCACATATTCTTTTCTTATTCTGTGCCCATTGCAGTTCACCTTTCTCTTCTGGATGTTGGCTACCATTCTCTTTTTTGATTCCCACTACCTCCTATTTCCTGAATCTATTCTTCCTTTCCAGTCTCAGTCTTATCCACGTTAGCATCTGTTTTCTGTTTCTGTAGCGTGTTCTTTACCTGCTATGGCTTAAATTTGTCTGACATTCCAATCACATCGCAGAAAGCTACCTACCGTATACGTTATTGAACCTGTTCTTCGTACTTGCTGGAGTGCTTGCAGCTATCAATAATCGTGTGGAAGCAATAATAAATTCCCTGCAAGACTAGACAATGTGGACTTATTTCCCGGATGTCGGGAATACAAGAGGCGTCCTATTCGGCACCTTGTTCCGATAACCTTGCGGACACCTGGGCAGGTGGCACAAACACATTTGGGGTGTCGGGGTGAAAACCGGGGCGTCCTTCACCATTGTGTCTGTAGTCTCATTGTGTTCGCCTCCCCACACCGGCTTAGCGAACCACGCTTTTAACGGGAAAACAAGTTTTAGAGGTCAACTGTCGCACGGGATTATTGTCACCTACCTGTTACCATATATTTGCACTCCCTACGTCAACTTTGCAAACTACGTCAAAGTATCGGATTGTCGTATGTACCGACACGTTATGCAGGGACAGGGCCCGCTCTAGCGGTTTTGCCGCCCCGGACAAATAGACAAATTGCCGCCCCTTAAGATTGTGTAGAATTATATATTTTAAAAAAATAATTAATTTTTAATAGAATAAAATATTTAATTTTAAATTTTAATAAAATCATATATTCATAAATAAACTTATTGAATTTTGATCTAGCGGCTCAAAATAGATAAATTAATTATGAAATATCTGTACATAGCCACAAATTAACCATATTTTTACGTTTTTAAATGCTATTACAGATGGATATTATCACACAAACAATCTAAATGCCATTATTTTGAAAATAAAACGAGATTACATCAAATACGCTAAAATCACAAAAAAACTTTTTTTCTTACTTTCAGGTTGCGAATTTTTTATTACATCTTAAAATTTACTTCATCAGCAATTTCATACTCAATTGCCAAAATAGCTAAATCATTAAATTATCAATTTCTTGGTTTTCGTAAATGCTTAGCAAGGCGCCGTATACATCTCCCAAATGAAATTTTAAAGGTTTTAATGCCTCTATCCTCTCTACCCTACTCTCCCATCTAGTGTCACTCCATGTTTTCGAAGTTGAACCCTGAACATGCATTAAGAATATTGCCCATCGGAAAGTAGATGCCAAAATATATATATATATATATATATATATATATATATATATATATATATATATATATATATATATTGGACCATGTTGAAGAAATTAGCGGCTTCCAAGGATGCTTTTGCCATTAATAACAAGATTGAGAGAATGGCTACTACACGGAACATTGAATGCTCGCGAATTATATTGTTTAATTCTAAATTGCACCCCTGCTTTATTTCCTCTCATATTGGACCCGTTGTCAGTCCCTATCCTCTGATATCCTGCAAATTTAAACATAAGTCATTAAGTTCTCCAACTATAATGTCAGACATTTATTTTCCTGTGGATCTTTCGACTGTTAAGAAGCCTTAAAAGCTTTCATTGATTTTAATTTCAACTTCAGGATTAAATTTATTGGTTGAAACATATCTGATTACAAGAGTAATTTGCTGTATCTTACTAAAGTCAGGATTACAGTTTAAAATTATGGAAAAATATTTGTATTTTTTTATTTCATTAAGAACATGAGACTTTACACTTTGATGCAGCAGATCTACTATCCCGGTTTGTATATTTTTCCCAAGATATTGAGCTTTAGTCTCTACTTTTTAGAGACAGTAACTCAACTATTTTTAAGAAATTACCGGTATTATGCTGAAACAACTTGTCGCTTGTACCTTTATTTCGGCATTAATAACTCTTTGAGTGGCAGCATCTACAGTTTTACAGCAATTTAATCTTTTTTGCCTGAATATGATTTTTCGAAATTTCATGCTCTTTTAAAGTTTCGTCGAGGTGCTTCCAATATTTAAAACCCTCCTTTGAGAGAGAACTAACTAAACAACTGAAAATTTTGCAACAGAAACAGTAAACGCAGTAGCTAATCTCGCAATATTTGCTCTCCGTTGCTGAAAATTCGTGCATAATATTTTGCGCTAAAACGTCGATCTGCGTCATTGGAAAGAAATTTATAATTATGCAAAAGTTTAGGTGGATCTTGCCTTACTAAAAAGCTTTTTTGCCGCGTCACATAAAATTCTTGGCCACAAAGTTTTAGAACGCCTTCTGTGAGTCTCACGTTGGTGTCAGTTCCAGTTGGTTTACAAACTTCGTTCATTTGTTCGCTATAATTCTCTGACGATTCTATACTTCTTTTGTATCCCGACCTGATATTGGATTCTAAGATTTGTTTTGGTAACCCTGAACACAGTATATTTTTTTAACGCGCCAGATTGATTCTGCCTTTACGCTTCCTTTCCCAACCTTCTTTTTTTTTTGTACTGGTACCAGATAGTTTTCTTTGACCGTCAGACATTTTGGAAGAGGCAATGCACATAACTCAAACAATGTACACTAAAAAATAATATAAATAAGTAAATATTTATCCTTGCTCTTAATAAGCTAAAACCATAACTAAGATAAATATTCTCAGTCGATATAAAAAAATATTTATGCCACAACACAAAATATTTTCCATACCCTGTGAACATAAAGAAAGTCTAGTGTTACTACACAGTCAAAGCTCATTCGTGGATGATACCATCCGTAAATTTTCTGCAAATACAGAAACCGGGTATACAGAATGGCAATTTCTATAGGCTTAAACGGAATATGTTCCAAGTTCACAAACAAAAAAATCATGTTGTGGAGTGATTGTCGCGAAATGCACTTATTAAACCAACTGACAAAGTTATTCACATTCACCAAAACAGTTAATGAATTTCTTTTTGTTGTGACGATTTACAAATGCAGCAATTAGAGTATCTGTAAACCACATTCGTATATATAATAAACATCATGGATTATTATATTTTAGCAGTTAGCATTCGAAATTAAATATACTAATGGTATGTGAAGTTACTAATCGGTAATCAGCAGCTGGTAATATTATTTATTTATTAATGATTGTAAGTACTGTCCCACACCCACTAAACTACAGTATTTTCACAAGCGATCAAAGATAGCGTATGTAATTTAACCCAACCAAAACACTTACAATGCCTGTATCTAATTTGTACAACAAATCTGTGAGGCTCGGATTACGAGAAGAAATTATTATGCAAATTATTTCACTTCGATTTCCAATAATTAAGATCGATATTGATTTGGGTCATCAATTCAATAAAATAAATACTAAGCATCTCCCGCCAAGCACTATCGATTCCATGTATTAGAGCCTAGCTGCAATTGCGAAAAACACTCCTTTTCACCGCGTCTAGTAACTTGTGGGCAGTATAACGTCGGAATCAGTGCAGGTAGCCGAGGGCAGGTGTGACAGCCCCCACCTACTGGGCCTCTGTTGTGTGCTTTTGTCGTTTTGCGCCTATGTCGTATATCCAACTAAATAACAGTTTAATCATAGATGTACTTACCTTTAGAAATTATGAAATCCTGAAGTAAATTTTATGAACGATACTTATCACTAATAACGTAATAGTAAGACTAATGCTGTTGTGTAATGAAACCACTTTTGTAATTAGCAATAATAAGCAAATTGAGACAACAACGCGTTCTACTCGCGTGCTAAGGCCCTATTCACACAGAAGAGACGTGGCGCGGACTTCGGGCTGAGACATGGCACGGACGCGGCGCATTTTTGAAGTTGCTCCTATGGCGCAATTCACACAGAGGCGGCGAGGCAACGACGCGCCCCTTTGAGGTCCGCGCCCCGTCTCTTCGAAGTCTCTAGGGGCGCACCCAAATGGCTAAGAACTGTAAGTTTTTAACAAACGAAAAATCCGTATGTGGATTTTTTTTATTAATTGGGTATTTCACCCATTAATATTATTAATATTTTTCTCATATTTACAGCCGAAATGGCGCCCCTAAATTTTAGCGCCCCGGGCAAATGCCCGGTTTGCCCCCCCCCCCTAGAGCGGGCCCTGGCAGGGACCTTGATACAACTATATATACGTGACTATCTTTCCGCATTTCTGCTACTCTCTTCAGTCAGTCATCGCGAATACTTGAATTTTTTCACAGCTAAAGGTAAAAAATTTATCAATGAAAGTGAGGGTGTGACGAGATTGTTATTTGTAGACATATACTCGTGTTCATGGAAAAGGTAATAGAAAGAATTAGCATAGTTAAACCTTTAAGTCTGAGACATTTTGTTAGCTGAGTGAATAGCGAGTGTGTGTACACTGTAATCTTCGAAGATGAATTCCTTACCTAATATTGTTTTCAAAGCCAAATTGAATTAATAATTCAAATGATGGATGTAGCAGTAAATTTATTTAATTGTTTCATGAACTTAATCTCTATTGTTGCTATTTCATAGTACAGCTTTGAAAGAAGGAAAATTGAAGCATTTGAAACGTGGTGCTATTGAAGGATGCTGAAATTTAAGTGGATAGATAAAGTACGAAATGAACGTTTTTTCGAAATGTTGGATGAGGAAAGAAGCTGGTGGAAAAGAAGGGAGAGATTTGTGTGTTACATTTTAAGACATGTGGGATTGGTTAAATTGTTAGTCGAAAGAAAGAAGCGTAGAGATAGATTAGAATATATGAGGTAAGTAATTGAAGATGTATGGAGAATTGCATTCAGAAACGACAGCAAAATTAAAAAAAAAAAAAAAAACTCTTGGAAAGGCAATAGAAATAATTAGCATAATTAAACATTTAAGTTTGAGACATTTTGGGATTGGAGTTGGTAAAGTGTAATGGAATCTTCGATAAAGAATTCCTTATTTAATATTGTTGTCACGGCCAAATTGAATTAATAATGCCAATGCTGGCTGGGACAGTAAATTCATTTAATTGTCTCATGAACTTAATCTCTGTTGTTGCTATTTTATATTACAGCTTCGAAATAAGAAAAATTGAAGCATTTGAAATGTGGTGATATAGAAGGATGCTGAAATTTAAGCGAATAGACAAAGTACGAAATGAACGTCTTTTCGAAATGTTGCGTGAGGAAAGAAGCTTGTGGAAGAGTCTTCCAGCATGAAGAGACAGGCTGGTGGGTCACATTTTAAGACATGCGGGATTGGTTAAATTGTTAGTCGAAGGAAAGAAGTGTAGAGATAGACAAAGATTAGAATATATGAAGCAGGTAATAGGGATAAAACGATACCACTGAGGTATCAATACTTTTACTCGATACAGTATCGGTCGTAAAGCATAGATACTTATTCGGTATCCATTGAAAAGTATCGATACTTACTCGTATCGATTGATTTTTCGTAGTGAAATTCGGAATAATTAAAAAAAAGCAATAATAAGTATTGATAGTCTTTATTGAAGATATTTATTACATTTTCACCTTACTGATTGTTACAGGACTAATACCGACTAGGACAAAATAAAACTAATTTTATGAAAAGTCGGTTTTTGCAGTGCTCCCTAAAAATGTTTGTTTTTCTAAGTGTTTGCCTGTTAGACGATTTCTGGATGTAGTCATTGTTACGCAAGCTTTGGACAAAAGCCTTTCACAGGGTACAGAGGTACCGACAATGTCTAAATAAATTCTCACTTGTTTGTATAAGCATGGAAATACGGGTTTTAATTCTTTCCATCCCTCTAATGGGTTGGCATTTAAAGCGCAGACTGGATTAGCCGAATAAACTGAAACTTCATCGGCTTTTGAGTTAGCACGGCGCCGCTTTTGGCCAACTGCAAGTTGTTTGTGGTGTAACCAAAAATCAAAATCTTCGTGGGTTGCTTATTCTTCAGATCCCCTGGTTGACATTGTCGGATCTTCTTTAATAATATTATTTAATTTTTGTATCGCCCTCCCACATGCACTTGCATCTTGAAAATGAAGGTTTTTGAAACGTGGGTCTAAAATTGATCCCAAATCTGCAAGGGTGTTAAATTCAATGAGACCAAATCTTTTTTTACATTCAGCCAGTAGGTTTGTTTGCAACTGAGTGACACATTCTATTGGTGATGAAAATTTTATTAGCTGCGACCTACGTATGATTTTGGATAAGGTAACATAATTCTGGCCTGAAGATTCTCTTGTGACAAATTCGAATGGTTGTAGCAAGGGGACTACCTGTTTCAATATTTCAATTTCTTGCAACAAAATCTTCTCGGGTGTGCAGCCGGATGGTAGTGTAAAAACACGACGTTTCAATTTCTTGTCCAGTCACCAATTCAGGACTATCTATAGCATCTAGTAAAAGCTGCGTAGCAATTTTCGACATATCCAAAAATCTATCAATAATATAATATAGTGAATTCCAATGTGTCTTAACATCAAGAACAATTTTTTTAATAAATCCCTCAGGAACTCCACTATCGGTCTGTATTTTTCGGCAGAGTTTTTTTTTTTTTTTTTTTTTTTTTTTTTTTTTTTTTTTTTTTTTTTTTTTTTGGCCGGCCATAGACAAACAAGTTTGCCAACAATACAAACTTAGAAAAAGAATGTCTTGAAAAAAATGCAATAACGACAACCAAAAAATATTCTTTACAGTGTAGATGAGCGTTTAATGTAGCAATTAACGTGTTAAATGAAATCATGATATTCGTGACATTGGTATACACATCGATACGAGTACTTTTAACTGATACCTACTTGATACTTATTTTTAAAGTATCGATACAAAAAGTTCTTGGCATCGGAAGGAATGTATCGAGTAAGTACTTGTATTTACTCGTATCGTTTTATCCCTAGCAGGTAATTGAAAATGTATGGAGGATATATTGTCTGTGAACTGCTGATTGTAGTAGGATGTTCGTCGTGACATTTGCAAGGCAATGCTGTGGTTGTGTACGCGCTCTTCTTTGGACGCACAGTAGCGGAGGTGTGTTAGTCTCCGGGGAGACGGCAGTATTTTTGGACCACTCCAAGAAGCACCATCGATCGCGGGTGATGGTGTCCCCTCCACCTGCCACGCAGAAGGAACGACGGTCCCCCGGCGTCTCGACGCTAGGGGAGAGGCCGTCCCCTGTTTATCTTGTGACGCTTCATTTGGGGAGGGGAGAGCGGACCTCAACAGAGTCACGTACTCAAGACTGCATCGCAGCCGGCTCTTATCGCCGAATTGGTAAACACTCTCGCCATCAACGTCGTCTTAATTCGGACCGACGACAAATCAGTGAACACCACCATCCAAGCCAATCAACGGAGATGTTCGACAAAGTAGTTACCCACCTTCTTAACAGTCATCGACTGAATGCATGATTTTATAAAATACTTAGATCTATTACCAAAAGGTTCCATCAAATTGTAGCAACTTCCCTAGACCTGTTAAGGTGCGTTCCCACGATCCCTTGTAACGAAGGCGAGACGGGACGGGACGGGACGAATACTCGACCACACGCCATGAGAACAGGGCCGCCTCTGCTAGCGGAGACGAGACGCAGCTACCCACTCTGAGCCGGTAAACATCACAGACGTGTGTAGCGGTGCGCTGTTGCCATCGGTTTGCAGCAGCGGTGCGCAACCCTTCTGTTGCTGTAAAGTGCTCTGTGTCAAACGACACTAGGCAACGTGGTGTGGGGGTGGCGGCGAGGTAAACTAGGACTAACCTGCGGCCCGCGGTCGTCCCTATACTTCGGCTAATGAGGTCCCGTCCCGTCTCGCCTTCGTTACAAGGGATCGTGGGAACGCACCTTTAGAGTGAGCGGTTGTACCAGAGAAGTATGGGATATGGGTTACAAAACTTTGATCAGACCATTGTTTGAATATTGTGATGTAGTTCGTGACCCACATTTTGGGTATCAAACACAGGAATTGGAGGTGTGCAAAGAAGGGCTGCTTGATTTGTCTCTGGAAATTACCGAAGAACACAATCAGTAACTGATATGACAAAGGAGCTGTAATGGAATTCAAAGGAAGACAGGAGGAGGGTAAAGAGAGTTGTAGTATTATACAAGCTGTATACTGGCGATGAGGCGTTTACCATACAGATACTGTTGGAAGAAATAAGTGTGATACATGCATGGAAGGGAAAAGATGACCGTAATCACAAGCTGATACTAGATTTCGGGAATAAGTGTGTGGGAAGATTTTATTTAGTAGTTAAGGGGGTTAGGAATTGAACTAAATTGTGAAGAGAAATGATGAATAATTTACCAAAAACTTTGAAAGGATTTAAAGTTGAAGTTTACAGGGTGTGTAGGGAAATTGCTACCGGAGCGTGCGCTAAATCGCATTAAATTAAGATTATGTGTGGGACCATCTCGGACATATCCCACTGCAGGATATCAAGGACCAGTTACAACAGTTGTGGCCAGCTTGCCTCAGCAGAGGATACAACGGCTTTATGACAGCCTTCACAACAACCGAATCAGTGCTTACATCAAGGCAATAGGGAATACAACGTCATAGTGACAAGTGGGCTCATACTGCCAAGGCCTCTGTAAATTTTATTTGATTTTTTGATCACTGAAATATCATCACATACCCAATCAACCCCTGATGTTTCATTTCGGTTCCTCCTCCAATGCTGGATACTTCACCTTTTTCGACAGGCACAATACACCGTTATAGAGCAAGAAAGGCTATTCAGTGCATCACATATGAAGATACAGTAACACATCTACGATATGGTATCCATGCAGATGATCCTCCAACCGATAAATATGAATTATAACAGCCCATGATGATGTCTGCATGTATAGTGACTGGCTTCGTTCTATTATAGATAGAAATGCACAGATGGGAGATTAGTTTTGTTGCAAAATACTTTCTGTCTACAGGCAGGTAGGTCATAATTTGAGACGTGCTGGATTGGTTAATTTGTTAGTGGAGGGAACAGTCGAAGGTAAGAACTGTAGAGGGAGACAGAGATTAGAATATATGAAGCAGATAATTGAGAACGTTGGTTGTAAGGGATATGTAGAGATGAAGAGGTTAGCACAGGATAGGAAGGGATGGAGGATTGCGTCAAGCCAGTCGAAAGACTGATGACAGAAAAAAAAAGAAAAAAAAATCTCTCTGCCACACACAATTTACTAAACAGCAGAATATTTGTGGATTATCGTCACGATTTTAACCTTATTCGCTATTACGTAAACATAACGAGTAACAAATATCTGTGAGACATTTTTAACCCATGTTGAGAGTCTCTATATTGCTTTTATGTCAGTACAATGGTGATTTATCATCCTGATTGCTGGTGGTAGATACCAGCGGATACACACTCAAGCATTTGCACTGAACCATAGAAATAGAATCCTTTGAAATGTGCAAGCACATGATCCGAAAATACGCGTTAATTCATAAGATACGACGGAATTTCGGATATTTATTGTGGAATGGTAATTACATATAGAGTATGTACAAACGGTCACATCTATAGATGCAGAATCTTACAAACTTTCAGATGTACGTGACAGCTGCTCAATGTGTTCACCAATAGTGGCACGATAGGCATCAGTCATGTATTGAAGTTCCTACCACGCACATTCCATCTCACAGATCATACCATTTTTCTGATCCATAAATACAGGGGTTGTTGTAACTTTGGGTGGTTCTGTTTGATATATCATACCAAATTTCTCCTGCACCGTCACAACTAACGTACATTTAGCAAATTCTAAGTGGTGGAATCATTTCTGTTCACCATTGAACACCATGTTATTTTGACTGCACTCTAGCGGCAAAACCAGGCATCTTGCCCACGCAAATTTTATAAACTGAAACTTTGGGAGGTTCTGTATCTATGGAAGGGACAGTTTTTGATATATCTGTGGTAGCTACTGTACAATATGTATTCGTAATCTCGAAAATACTTATTAATCATCCTGTGTATGGTCGTCATACTCTTACAGGTGATGCGAGATGAAAACAATAAAGTTATAGTCAAAAGCATCTATTTCGTTGAGAGTGCCGAAATCGCTCCAGATCAAAGAACATATCTTACATCAACGCAGCAATTGATAATGGATGAAACGACCCAATTAAGTACTTGGTATCTCAACGGCACTTTTACATTAGTTACTCGCTTATCGTGAAGGAATTAGGCTGAAGGAGATTTGGTTCTGCGAACGAATTACTGTTTCACTTAATCAGTTCCAACCGGAAATCATGCCGCAGCTGGATGGACGAATGACGAGTTCCGGTCGAATCCAGTCGGTATCCAGAGATACTCCTTCCAGTTTCCTCCAGACCGGATCTAGAGGTCGAGTGCCGAGGTCAGTCGGTCATTGTAGGTCAAGAATCAGCGGTGGAGTCCATCAGAAACCAGTTGTCACTACATTACGTTCCGGTCTTCAATCTTCAAGACGTGCTCCCGTTAAAAGAGTCAGCAGGCGACGGGTTTTCGGAGTCTGACTCGTTCCTGATCTTGTATGACTGGTTGTGTTACCAAACACTAGACAATCGCCCGTGTGTAGGAACATCTTGGACGAAAAATGATCGTTGTAGATCAAAAGACTTCTTATTTCCTCCTCAAATGTAAGTTTGGTGGGTACTTTGACGTCGAAAAATTTAAACTGGGGCCATTTCCCACTACCCCAATGTTGTTTATTTATTTTTTTATAACTGCGTATGTTCAGTGTTTTCTGTTGTTTATGTTGTCAATGAATGAAAGTTGGAGGAAGGAAAATGGTGAAACCAGTAGGCCGCCAGGCTTAACGTCCCTATCCGTTTTTTTTTTTTTTTTTTTTTTTTTTTTAGTGATTCTGAATCGCATGATTTTTCCAGATTTTCTTTATATGGAGTTTGTTGTGGTAAGAACTTAAATAGTATGCAATTAAAAATTTGTCAGTAGTAAAATAAGAACGAGGTAAGAAGGAAATGAAATTTGTCACACACGTTCCTCAGGTCATACCTTTTGAGAAAAAAGTGTACGTGAAAGCGAAATGAAACGTACTATAGATGTGGTGCGATACGAAAATTACCAAACGATGCAACTTAAACAATCAAACTCTCCATTTCTATTAAAATTGTTCACACCATAAATAGTACCTACACACTATTTACTATAATATCGCTGTCAAATTTTTGTGATAACATGCCAGCTGGACCAGATTTAAAAAATACGTAAATTGTTACATCAAAGAAGCTAGGAACTTAGTTTTCATTGAAAAATTAAATTTTTTTTTAGGCTAAATACTGACGTGAGGTTAGGTTGTAATGCATCCTGAACCAGAATGAAAAAACGCGCCCTTTGTTACAACAGAAGATGTGAGAAATTTTTAATTTTAGATTCGTTGCTGTAGATTTCTGATACTATCTTTAGCAAGAACAATTTGACTTTAAATGGCGGTTTTTAAAATTATTTTTTACTTTTGAAATGCATAGTTTCGCAACTTTCGTGGGCACCACGTCTAAGGCATGTTTAAATTCTCTTTCATGTACACTTTTTCTCAAAAGGTATGACCAGAGGAACGCGTGTGACCAATTTCAAACTAATATCACAATTCATTCTGACATCGTTGTTGTTTCATCATTACCAAAATTTTTTATGTTATAATGTTCAAAAGTTACAACGCACTTTTGTCGATAGACAAACAGTCTAAGATTACAAATCCGAAAGTAGCTCAGTCTCTCTGAATGTTTGTTACGTTTCCACGACTAAATGGCTCAATGGATCTTGATGAATTTTTACAAGCAAATATTATGTATAATTAAGTAATACATAGCATACGTTTTCGGAATGAATAACATATTTTTTCACGAAATTTTTAAACCTAACCAAATGTTGACAGACGGACGGGTAGCGCGTGTGAGTCACTGTAATATTGGTCGCTCAGGCTTTTCTTCTCTTGCTGTCTGTTTGTATATGACCTGCCCATAAATATGATATACAGATACAACTTATTACCTCGACTACGTGATTTTTGAGAAAACTTTTAGGTTACTTGCTGCTCTCAGTATCCAATTCTAGCAACAGAATTCTATGTCCACGCTTACGAAGTCGCGGGTAACAGCTAGTGAGTAATAACTTACGATATTAAATCCGAGTTTGTTTTAAAAAATTCGGAATCCTAAACATAGATCCTTCTATATTTAATTTGCCGAAAGTTATTCGGTATTTATATGTCAAGTAGGAACTGAAGGTACGAAACACATTTACAGTTGCGTGAAGGTTCCTTTGAGGTTCGCACTTCCTGCAACTTGATAGCAAACAGCTGCGGGGTCGCGATTCGACGACTGTAGCCAAAGGCGTGATCAGGTATCACGTTTACCGTGGGAACATGGCACCGAACCAACGCGGCGAATCACGAGAAGTGAGCATTACGATGATCTATATACCTTGCTGTTATCGGTATGCATCATAATTTTAAAAACAACACCACCATGCTTGGTGGGTGAGTGGTAACGCTCTGGCCTCGCATTCGGGAGGACCCGGGTTCCAATCCCTGTCCAGCAATCCAGATTTTGGTTTTCCATTGCTGTTTGAAATCACTCCTGGCTTATCCAGGGATGGTTCCTTCAAAAGGCAATATCCAAATTCCTTCCGTTTTGTTGTTCCAAGTCGCTTCAAGCATCTAATAATATCGACATAAACAAGTAAAACAATAGGAAATGAAAGGAAAACTCGGCTACTCATACCAGGACGGTTGTTACTACCTCCATTTGGTTCTCCCTTGCTTTCTCCAATGATGTAAGTGTATAAACGTGTTATCTTTTCGATATCAGGGCCGTGATATGTGTAAGTTCAGTGTATACTGATGTTTGCGTTGCGAATGAATGAAATGCAGAGGAAGGGTGAGGATGAAATACTGTGTCACCATATTTAGCCCTATTCTTCCGAAAGACATCTAGTTGCCGCCAAGCTTAAGGTCCCTATCCAACGGATGAATCAATGTCAACAGTTTTGTATGCCCTCACTCCGTACGCATTGCGGAGATGTTTGGGGTTTAACCCCAGACTTTGACACACAATCTGGTGATTACGAACTGTGCACAACAAACTCTCATAGCCTGGAGGCCAGGTCGTGGTGATGAATATTTCTCCAATCACCAGGACTCGAAACAGCTATTACCCTGTGTCAGCGCCGGACACCATCACAGTGCCACAACCAACTGAGGCAAAGGGGCGAACTTTGTAACTATCATGTATTTGTTTATTTACTTCAATTTTGTTGTTGTTGTTGTGGTCATCGTTGTCGGCGTTGTCGTTGTCGTCGTCGTCGTCGTCGTCGTCGTCGTCGTCGTCGTCGTCATTGTCATTGTCGTCTTTGTCGTCGTTGCCGTTGTCGTCATCGTCATTGTCGTCGTCATCGTTGTTATTGTCGTCGTCGTCGTTGTTATTGTCGTCATTGTCGTCGTCGTCGTTGTTGTCACTGTCGTCGTCGTCGTTGTTGTCACTGTCGTCGTCGTTGTTGTCACTGTCGTCGTCGTTGTTGTTGTCGTCGTCGTTGTTGTCGTCGTCGTTGTTGTCGTCGTCGTTGTTGTCGTCGTCGTCGTTGTCATTGTCGTCATTGTCGTCATTTTCGTCGTCTTCGTCATTGTCGTCATTGTCGTCATTGTCGTCGTCGTCGTCATCGTCGTCGTCGTCGTTGTCGTTGTCGTCGTCGTTGTCGTTGTCGTCGTCGTTGTCGTCGTCGTCGTCATCGTTGTCGTCGTCGTTGTCATTGTCGTCATCGTTGTCGTCGTCGTTGTCACTGTCGTCGTCGTCGTTGTTGTCGTCGTTGTTGTTGTAGTTGTTTTTTGCTTTAGGGGGCGTCGACATCGACGTCATTAGCGCCCTTCTATGTTTTTAATTTGTTTAAAAATAATTCGGAGATTCAAAGTATAGCAGCGTGTTTTACTTAAAATACGCGATCAGTTAAGTTTGTGTTAGCGTAAGAATTCTATGTTGCAAATCTGCTGGAGGCGAGAGATTATTGACGGCAACAAAGTACGTAAAGAAGATTAGTAGGCATAGTTAGAAGCGTGCGAAATAATATCAATAAGACTGGATTTCATTAAACTAATAGGTAAAAATAAGGTTAGTGGGTTTTCACAGCTTTGAAACAGTATTCCCGTAGTATTAGCAGAGGTAGAGCTCCGCATTCATATTTCCTGACTGTAGGCACTACAGTGGACGTGGCTTAGTCAGCGACAAGGTCAGGTCCTTTTTTCTTTATCTTCCCGCGGTGTTTTTCCCCACGGTACTCATTTGATAGTAGGCTGACTGGGTCTGGTAGGCCCTTCCGGACACTTGTTCTTGGAGCAGCATTATACTCTGCTGTCAGATCTGCCACAGATCGCCACCTATCCTGCTTTACAGAATGGGCAAGCCCCGTCCTCCACGTTCTGTGATGAGGCGTGGATGTCTACCACCTTGGCGCCCAGTCGTGGTTCCACCGTTCTTCAACCACTCTGCATTAGATGCTCACCACAGTAGCACGCGAACAGCCGACCAGCCTCACCGTTACCGAGATGCTCGTTCCCAGAAACCGCGCCCATAAACTACCGGCCCGTAATTCCGTGATCTGTGCGTGGACGTCTGCTGCCAGACAACTCCGTATATCAAACAAGGACTTTTCGAATCCATGCCACGCCGAATCGCTGCTGTATTGCACTCCAAAGGTGGACCAACATACTAATAAGCAGGTACTGAGCAGTGTACTTTTCTTTTTTGCAATATGCCCACAGTCAGATAAGACAAAAAGGGTAATTATTGGGACACCTATCTTCTATTTTCAGAATATCTATACCAGGTTTTTGCTGTGTTGTTAATGCCAGTAACCAGTAGAAGACTATTAATTCACGACGTAACATTAATACGTATGCCGCTTCCATGAAAGAAAATAACCATAGTTAAACGAATAAATAAATAAAAATACATAAATTTTAGTTTTATACCGAGCGTGGTGGGTGAGCGGTTAACGGACTGGCCTCGCATTCGGGAGGACGCCGGTTCGAATCCCCGTCCGGGCATCCAGATTTGGGTTTTCCATGGTTTTCCCAAATAACTCCAGGCAAATGCTGGGATGCTTCCTTCAAAAGGGACATGGCTGAGCTCTTTCCCGTTCTTTGTTCCTAGTCCCATCCCGCCTCTAATGACCTTGACGTCGACGAGACGTAAAGCCAGAAATAAAAAAAAATATAGTTTTATTTGTGAATGGATCCTATCGTATCACGTAAAGACTTGATTATTGTCACTAAGGGGCATCCATAAATTACGTGAGTTGAAATTAGGGGTGGGGAAATCTCACGTGACATTTTGGAAATTTTAGTTGGACTGTAGAGCTAAAGAAAAAAAGGGTCTACAAATGACGCGAAAGTGGGGGTGTAACCGGCTTTCGAAAAAAAAGTCACAAAAAGTTGCGAGGGCGATTTCTGGGGGGGATGGCGGGTTGGACCGGATCTCATGAAGTCTCACTAGAGACGGGGGGGGGGGGGGTCCTAAAATCCGAAAAAACACCTCACGTAATTTATGGATGCCCCCTTTTACTAGAAAATAAGAATTTTGCCAACGTTTCCTCTGAGTAGGGATTGTCAGCTCCTGGAGCATTTTTTGGGGGAGGGGGAACTTAAGTGCTTCCATCTGTCTGCGATTAGTATAACTTACGTTTTCTATGATATGTGTGTTTATGCTTGTGAAATGTGTAATTTATGAAGCGGAGATTGGAGACTATACCAGAATTCACTTAGCTGACTGTGGAAAACCCCAACGATGATTCGATCCTCCCCGATTATTATTTTAAATATGGCTTTCGATTTTGGCTACCATTTAGCCAGTTACAATTTATACTGCAATGAGAATTGTATCTGCGTTTGCTCATGTGATTTTCGACTCTATAGTGAGGATAACGAAAGACCTACACAAAATTTAATTAAAACCTCCAATGCCCGAGTGATTGTGGAGATAGGTTAGTATTGACTGTGAATTACTATGATGACTTACGTCAGACCACAGCAGACGTTGTTCAGATTCACCTGAAGTTCTCAGCCCAACCAGGACAGTCGTGGGAACAGGCGTGGAAATAGGCTTAGGGGGATGTACAGGCTTAAAGTCCTCGAGGCGTATGAAAAATGAGGATGCGGGCTGCCACCCAGGTGATAGTCCTCGAGGATCAGCGCGTCAAAGGTCCGCTGCGGTTGTTTGAGCAGCGGCTTTGGAGAGGACACCAACAACAGACGGCATTCAGCGACCCCCGCTACCTGACTCGACCCAAACCGAGTTATTGGCTACCACTCACTACAACAGCCAATTCCTTACCACCAATTCATAAGAAGCGCGTGGATCTAGCGTTACAAACGATGATTGGGTTAGTGTACTCCACTAGGAAGCCTCCTGCAATAATTCCCGAAAAAAAAAAAACATTATCTTAACAAAATTTTTGATGGGCGAGGAAAGGAGTTTGTTGAAGAGTCTTACAGAAAGAAGAGGCAGTGTGGTAGGTCATATTTTGAGACATTCAGGATTGGTCAACTTGTTAATCGAAGGAATTGTGGCAGAAGACAGTGATCAGAAAATATGAAGCAGATTATTGAGGACGTGGGTTGTAAGGGATACGTTGAGATGAAGAGGTTGACGCAAGATATGAAGAGATATAGGATTCCGTCAAAGAAGAGAGGAAATACCAGCAAAAAAGTGTATATTGATGAGGAAAAGAAGATAACCATGATCAAAAACTAAATCTTGATTTCAGGCACAAGGGATTAATAAAATTTTATTTGCTAGGTTAGGCAGTTAGAGATTGAAATAAATTCGAACCCTGGTCCAACACCCGAATTTTAATTTTCCACGGTCTCTCAGAATAATTCTAGATGACTAATGGGATGTTTCCTTAAGAGCTACGGCCAAATTCCTAACTCCTTCCCACCAAGCGGGGCGGTGTAACGGTTAGCGTTCTCGCCTCGCATTCGGGAGGACGGCGGTTCGAATCCCCGTCCGGGCATCCAGATTTGCGTTTTCCATGGTTTCCCCAAATCACTCCAGGCAAATGCCGGGATGCTCTCTTCAAAAGGCCATGGCCGAATTCCTTCCCATTCCTTGCCTCCATCCTTGCCCCCCATCCCTTCCCGTCTCTAAAGACCTCGATGTTAAAAAGAGACGTAAAGCAGTTACAAAAAAAAAAAAAAACAAAAAAAAAAAAAAAAAAAAAAAACTCCTTCCCGTTCTTTGCCCCCAGTCGTATTCCACAGATATATACATATAATTCACCATTCTCGTGGTTGGAGCTACAGTTTAACATGGAATTCGTGCTAAGGAGTCGACGAGCGATGTGTGATCGGTAACGCTATGGCCTCGCATTTGGGAGGACGCGGGTTCTAATCTCCGTGCAGGCCACCCAGATTTGGGTTTATCATGATTTCTCAAATCACTCCAGGTGAATGCCAGGATGGTTCCTTCAAAAGGCCATGGCCGACTTCCTTCCCGTTTCTGCCCCCTTTTCACCTCTAATAACCTAGTTGACGAAGCGCAGAGCGAGAAAGGAAAAAAAGTCATGGAATTTTCACCACGTAGTCGAAAAGCCCAAAAGATGCTCTGTGATAGTTTAAACTACGTCAAGTGCCCAAAGATAATTCTGGTACAGACACGTATTCGATAGCATCGGTTCCTTAAGACAGGGTTGTCAGATAGCTATCCTGGTACGTGAAGCTCTAATTGTTTTCCATGGAAAAATTATAGAATTATTTCTGGAATTCACGATTTTCGAAAAATAACAGAACACTTAAAATAAAAAAGAACTGATGCTTCAAAAGATAATTCATTTAGACAAAAAACATTATATCTGTCATTAGCAGAGAATTAATAAATCTGAAAATAAACGTGTCGTGAAAACTCTAATTTGGAAAATTTTCAAAATTTTTCTGAAGTCTACAATAATTTTTTTTTTTTTTTTTTTTTTTTTTTTTTTTTTTTTTTTTTGCATGTATATAGCATCTGAAAGACAGTTTTGGAAAACGAATGGTGAACTTTATTCGTAAACTACTTGTCACTAATTTTTTCTTTCCAATGTTTCTATAATTTAGTTTAATATAAATCTCTGTACTGAACCGTCAGTGGTGAGAGTATCTCGTACCTGCCGTATTTTTGGTGGTTTCAAATTAAAGCAGGCAGTGACCACTTTCCATTTTCCTTGTGTACACAGAGGAATTAGCCGCTCGTTTGTGGCTGAGGCCCTTGGTCCTTGTTACCTGACCCTCAGCCACTGTGGGCTCGTTAGTGGAGGACTACAAAGGACCGGGATGCTCCACGACGCACGGGGAGCGAAATCTTTTTTATAACCGAACCTGACACACGGGGACAGGGAAAAAAATATCGACACACACATACAGATGCGTCCGAACAGAAGCCATCGGTTAGCTTTGAATAAATATAACACGGGGATGCCAGCCAGACACGTCCCCCCCCCCTCTCCTCGACTCCGATGTCGGCAATTTTTTTCGTATCAATAGCGCCGACTGGGACGAAAGGGTTAAAATTGCCACAGCCTCCCTGTCTAACGGTTTCTCACGCATATGCGCGTCGCCTTCCTCTTGTCTGCATTTGAATAACCCGCGCCGAAGATACGTTATCCGTAACATAGTCTATACTAACGTAGATCCTCTTTAGTGATTTCTCACAGACAATTTTTCTGCTGGAATTTGATCTAAATCGGCCACTTTTATGAGTAAGTTAAATAAATCGTAAATCAACAATCGTTTTCTTTTCGCGCAGTCAGTACGGCGGAAATGTGAAAAATTCTCCACCTAGGAGATTCTAAATTTTTTCTTATATAGTGTATTTGTTTTTTAAGCATGATCCGTGTTTTGTGCAATACACTTTGCCCAACATTGACGAATGAATGGATTCCATCCCTGAATTACAATTTTGGATAGTCTGAACAATAAATATCTATGATTGTTAACATAATATCTTTATTTGACTCAATACGTTTTCCAGCCCTAAATTTCTTTACATTTGGAATCAGTTGAAAGTAATAGGGTGCTGAATCTATTGAATGCATTGAAATTCCAAAAATTCCTACTTCAAATCCCTTAGTATTTCCATTCCTAAAGCGTCTTTTGTGGACAGATGCATTGTCCCGTTGTCATTATTGTTGTTGTTGTTGTTGTTATTGATGATGTCATTGCTGTTGCTGCTTTTGTTGTTGTTATTGTTGTTTTTAATCCCGTATTCTTTTAACGATTTTTTTAACTATTTCATCCAGAAGTCATACACAGTTTTTCCAAATATTTTTCTACCACTTTCGAGGTAATTAGCAAGTGCAACGCCGTTTTCAACACAGGAACCACTGCTCATGACATTTGTGGCAGATGAAACCTAATTTTACATATGGTTTTGATTGATGTCTCCTATCTGGTGCGCAGTGTTGGATTAACGTCTAATCGATAGTAACAAATAGGCGCACAAATTTTCTAGAATCCTTTTCAAAACGACGAAAGGATTTTGATAAATTTGTTTCCGCGTTTGTTTTCGGTCAGCATTCAACATATTCGACATCCGCCTTGCTCAAAGCTGTCTCATATTTAATTCTTCTAAAATGCATCGTGCCCATTATTCTGATATGCCTAAACCATCCAAAACGACTAATTTTATGATGGAAAGATACTCTATTTTATCAATTTCAGAGATGTTGCGATATTCCTGTGTTGACTTCATTTTAGCATCCCACAATTACATGATCGGACGGACCTGATACAAAGAAACATATAGATTAGAGCTGCGTAAATGAAAGAAGAAGCCGAAAGGCGTTTTTTTTTTTTTTTTTTTTTTTTTTTTTTTTTTTTTTTTTTTTTTTAAGTATAGCTGCTTCGGAGACTAAATGCAAAATTTGCCGATTCCTATTAGCAGTATTGATACGAACATTACAATGCACAACTGATTAATAAGAGTGCCATTTTTCTGCCAGGTTGAGTACTTTTCACTTTTATCTTTCCCACTATGATAAAACTTTGTCATGTCACACCGTTTCGCTTTGCAAGTCTGCATGGACGGTAAGTTTGTGTTACAAAAATTGGCCAAGTTCATCCTAAGCTGTTTCTATCATACTGTGAGATGCATTCCATACTCCACCATTATTAGGTGACTATGGGATTCATCGGGCCTGACATTCGGGAGGACATGGGTTCGAATCCCCAAATCGTAATTTCTGTTTCAATTTTTTCAAAATGCCGAGATGGATTTTTTCCCGTTCTTGGTCCCCAGTACTTTCTCACCTTTAATTACCTCTACGTCGATTGGGCACAAATCGATAAGGAATAAAAAATTAGACGGTAGTTCTTTCTGTCTGCTAGTTGTGTCTGGATTGTCAACTAGTGCGCTTACATCAAAAGGTCGATGTACTGGTCCTTTTTGGCGATTAATCAGTTATGGCAGAAATAAACAATCCCGTTTCCCTTTTCTCCAACTCAGCCCAAGTCCGCAAGCACTTCACACGCGCAGAAACACGCATAAGGCCCCGGAGCCAGAGACACAAAAAAGAGCCGCTTTCTCGCGTCTAACCCTTTACCTGTACCACAGCCAGGGGTCGCGAAGCCGAATAAAAAGACGGAAGCCCTCTTTCACACAAGGAGAGCGAGGCCCGCGAAACTAAAGGGTTGCCACCCCGTCGGGGGTCCACACGGCAACACACATAAAAAAAACCGCCGCTGCCAATGTATGGGAGGGTTCGACATTTGAATAGAAAGAATTGGCTGATGTTAGCGTATGCATACTGTCACAGGGTCGTTTGGGACGCACCGCTGCGCACCGAAAAAACGAGGGGTCACACGAGATGTAAAGAACGCTACCGGCGAAAAAAAAATGTGAGGGGTAGGCCGCGATAGAAAAAAAAACTGTGAGGGTAGACGCACCTAGCCCTATGCAAAGTAGCGATCATTGTCTAGCCCACCTTGACACCTCTCCATGGTTCGTCGAGCACGCATAATCACCATAATAACCACCCCGGGACCGGCAAAGGGTTGGCGAAGAAAGGGGCTGCGAGTAAAAAAGGGAAGGGTAAAAAAAATCGGACACATTATATTTATAATAAAATATGAGACAGTTCGGCGTCAGGGGATGTAAAAAGCTGCGAAAGAAGTTAGGGGTGGTTTTTGTGCGAGGGAACGGGGAGGAAAAAAATATGGCGGAGCTGTCATTTCGGCTGAATGGCGAATGCGAGTGGGCCGTCCGGACCTCCCAGAAGTCCGTAAACAGAATTTCAATATTCGGTTTGTCGCCGCATCTGTTGTGTCACGCGGGTGGCCTCGGCTCCGGCACGTAGGCGTAGTTTCAGCTGTTCCCGTATCTGCTATTCTTCAACCCCACGAGACGACAGTAATAATGGTCAAATTCACAGGTAAGCTGCAATATTACTTCATCAGTCTGTAAGGTACGTAGTTTTTTTGGTGTTTCAATATGTCAGCCTTTTTTTTTATTATTCATATATATATATATAAATCATGAAAATATACGGACATATTAGATTCACAGCCTTGAGGGGCTTGAGGTTATCTAATTATAGGTAGCACTAAAACTTGGCGCCGCAATTTGATGATGAATTCTAATGTAACTCATGGAGAAAAATCTAAAATGAAGCATAATCTTATATATATATATATATATATATATATATAGACGAGTGTTTTCCTATATTTCACTTTTCAGTCACCACTACCTAGCACAGATCACTGGTCTTTGTGTGTGGAAGTAGCATGGAGTTTCCTGTCGTGAACAACGTTGGCCGAATGTCGATAGCTGTGGTGATGTGGGAGATATGATGGTTAAAAGTGGTCGTTGCAGGGAATTTTCTTATTTCGACCAAAGACATGTGTCTCTGTATATGTCACTCTGCTGCCACAATTACAAAGCATAGACCAATGGTGTTTGTGTGGGGTAGTGGTATCGTGTCTCCTATCGTGTACTATGGTGGTTAGATGTTCGTAGCTATGGGGGTGTGCGAGATATGGTTGGTTGAAAGTGGTCGACCTGCGGCACTTTCATATTCCTACCTAAAACGCATGTGTCATTGTGTATCACTTTTCAGCCAAAACTATCTAGCGCAGATCACTGGAGTTTGTGTGTGGTAGTAGCACAGAGTCACCCGTCGATCACAACGTTGGCCGAAGGTCGGTAACTGTGGTAGTGTGGGAGATATGGTGGTTGAAATTGGTCGATCAAGGATATTTTCGTATTTCGACCAAAGACATGTGTGTCCGTATATTTTACTTTGCTGCCTGAACTACATAGCGCAGATGACTGGCATTTGTGTGTGGTAATAACATCGAGTCTCCCATCGTGCACTAAGGTGGTTAGATGTCGGTAGCTTTCAATCCAAATTCTTTACAATCACGAACGTAGTCGTGGGTACCAGCTAGTTATATATATATATATATATAAAAACTAAGGAAGGATTGGGAAATATGACCCAACACTTACCACACATGAAGGCGACTGGGACTGCCTCGGCCTGGTGTCTCACTTTTGCAAGAATAAATATTGCGCGTTTCTTGTGTTTGTTCTTTTTTGTATTCGGCGTTCCCAGCTACCTTCAACTGTGGTAAATGTTGACTCATATTTCCATATCCTTCCTTAGTTTTACTGCCTTAAAGAATTTTCTGCTTATTATTCTTATATATAACAATAATGAGCAGAAAATTTCACTTGGTTCTCGATGTACTGAATGTCAAAAATTAACTATGGGGTGGAGGGGGTGTTATTTCTTATGCTTTCGGCGACATTTTTCTTCTGTCCACGCCGCATTTCAACCTAATCACAGCTGGTAGTAAGAAAACAAAGCACCCACTGTTCATGCCCAGCTTGTTAGTTCATTGTGGCTTTAACGAAAAAATGTTTTTGGTCCAGGACGCATATGAACCTAACTACCACAATTTTGAGACAGTATATCCCGAGAACTAAGCGAGATATCGAAAAATCTTACTCTCTACTTTCGATTGTCTCGTCGATTTACATAAGGCGCTATCATCAAAATTGGCTTTGGCGAAATTTTTCTTCTGGTTCAGGCTGTATTTCAACCTAAGCAACTTTCTTTTAAAGACAGTACATCTGGGGAACTAATTGAAATATCAAAGAAAAAATTAATCCTTATTTTCTATTTGTCTCTTGGAGTTACATAAGAACCCATTTTCTCTTGCGCGCCTTGGTTAATGTAGAATGCCCTGGTTTTTTTTTTTTTAATTTTTTCTCGATTCCGGCATATGAGGCCCTACAGTCAACTCAACAGTGATTATGTGTGATCCAGGGCTTTCAGTTTCTTCCAGTATGTATTTTTCCAACCAGTTATACACACCACATGACCGACATTACATTCACAGACACAACACTTAAACACTCATGCCCGCGGCCGGATTCGAACCGGCGACCTTCGGCACGCGAGCTAGCACTCTAGCCCCTGATTATGTTCGTTTTACTCTCAAATGGACCTCTATCGAATTATAGTTAACTTCGTTACCTTGTCTGTTGTCTTTGCCTTCTCTCCAGAGAACACATTTACGTCCGTATTTAATGAAATATTGCCTCGTAGCAGTTACACTAATCTTCTGCCGATATAATTAAAATTCTCAACATGTTGTTTTCGTATTACTTTGCCATCAATCAATCATTCAATTCTGACTAAGTATGGAACGTCTTGCAGTTGACTTATTTATAATCCAGTTCTACATACCTACGAAAGCGTCACAGAATTGACGTCACAATTCTCCATAAATAGCTCATTGAAAGAACGGATGGGAATGCGGATCTGTACATCAGTTAAGAGTCAGTAGACAAACGGACTGTCAGGAACTGCTATTTCGCTTGAAGTAGAGGAGTTTTCATCGAGTATCAACATTCGGAGTGACAGTTTAAACATTCAATCTGCTGTCCAATCATTACTTTCGTACCCTAATATGTCACCTGATACTGACCATACCACCAAATTTCCGTAAAAGAAATACTAAAACAGTGATAATGACCCAACCATTGAAATTCCCTGAAGTACCAACATCACTAATTTTATTTTTATTTAATTCAGATATGGAGCAGGCTCCAAAGACAATTTTTCTACACAACCATTTTTACTATTTCTGCACCAGCCCATTTTTGCACTAGGTGAATTTTAATTTTAGATTCTTTCAGCGTGTTTGGTAAATTATTCATTTCCCTTGGTAACTTATTCCAATCTCTGTCACCCTTACTTATAAAAGAGATTCTTCCCACACCTTTGTGCCTGAAATCGAGTGCCAGCTTGTGGTCATGGTCATCTTTTCCCTTCTATGCACTACTTTTCATACCTACTCCTATATCTTTCCATGCGTCATCGCCAGTATATGCCCTGTACACTCCCATGACCCTCTTTACCCTGCTGCTGCTTTGCAATGAATCCTACTCCCGCTCTTTTATCATATCAGTTACTGGTTGTATTCTTTAGTAATTTCCAAAGACAAATTTAGCAGCCTTCCATTGCACCCCCTCCAACTCCTGTATTTGATATCCTAAATGTGGGTCCCTTACTACACTACGATATTCAAGCAATGGTCTGACGAACGTTTTGTAGTCTAATTCCTTCACTTCTCTGGTATATCCCCTCATCACTCTCTCCAAGGTTTATAAAACTTTTCCTGCCACATGCCCATTGTTCCCTGCCCAGTTGAGTCTATTATCCCGCTCCTTTCTCATTACTGATTGTGCCCTACAGTAATTTCATAATCTAGAAGCCCTTTTTTGAACCTCCGCCAACTCATGCATTTTGTACAAAATACAGGGGTTGGACAAAATAGTATGAACACCATGCGATAGAGTTCGGGTTGTTGCATGTTGGCATCACTACTTCCTTGTGAATACTGTGACTCGCATGAACGGCATAGTTGACGTGGCAGGTCTTGTAGGTTGTGTCTCAGTGTATTATACGCTTTGTTCTGTGATGGTTACAATAAGCGATCGGTGAAATGTTTGATGTCTCAGACTTCGAAAGATCGCAAATCGTTGGAGCTCGGTTAGCAGGACCGTCTGTGACGAAATCAGCTGCACTGTTTAACGTCTCACGAGCGACAGTATCCACGGTAATGACAGCATACACAAAACATGGTAAAACATCGTCGGCGAAGAGGAATAGTGAACGAAAACCAAAGTTAACCGGCAGAGACCGACGAA
This sequence comes from Vandiemenella viatica, assembly GCA_031002005.1. NCBI lineage: Eukaryota > Metazoa > Arthropoda > Insecta > Orthoptera > Morabidae > Vandiemenella > Vandiemenella viatica. The sequence goes on from CM061918.1 coordinate 111,899,139, forward strand.
CATTAAAAAGGATTGTGGGTGACAACACAAAACTACAGGTGCAAAGGTGGAAGCAGAACTCGACACACACCTGAGTAATACTGTTTTGACAAAAACAGTACGGCGGGAGCTCCACAAAGCTAACATTCATGGAAGGGCTGCAATTCCAACCCATTCCAACGCTAAGCTGCGAAACAAGTGGTGCCACGATCATAGAAACTGGACACTTGATGATTGAAAGAATGTGGTATGGTCCGATGAATCATCGTTCACATTGTTTATGTGTGGAGAACCCCAAAAGAAACCTATGATTCAGAGTTCTTACGTCCTACAGTCAAGTATGAGGGAGGTTCCGTTATGATTTTGGCGTCTATATCGTGGTATTCAGCTGGTCCTCTCATTCACATCACTGGCCGGATGACTGAGAATGAATATTTCGGCATCCTCAGTGATGAAGTTCTTACTTTGACTAGCATACCGGTGCCAAATACTGCCATCTTCAAAGATGATAAAGCGTCCCTACACACAAAATATTCTGTCCTGGTTCGAGGAGCATCAGAATATCATCAAACATCTTCCCTGTCCATCACAATCGCCAGACCTCAACATAATTGAACCGTTGTGGGGAGTTTTAGAGAAAATTTCCACTTCCAACATCATTGAAGTAATTGGTGGATGCTTTGGTACGAGAATGGGACAACATTACGTTGGAAACTATTCAGACACTCTAAAAATCTATTCAGTGAAGAATTTCAGCTGTTCTACAAGGAAAAGGTGGCCCAACACCCTATTAATAAATCAATAGTATGTAAATGTCAGGTTTTCATATTATTTTGTCCAACCCCTGTATATGGCTCCCAAACTACACCACTGTATTCAAGCAATGGTCTGAACAAATTTTGCAACCCATTCCCTCACTTATATGGTACATGCTCCCATAACTCTCTCCAATAAATGAAGGGTTAAGAAACGTTTTCCTATCACCTTCCCAACGTTTCGTGTGCAGTTTATTTACTATCCAGCTCCTTTAGCATTGATTGTGTTCTAGAGTAATTTTCAGAGACAAATAGAGCAGCCTTGCTTTACATCTTCCCAAACTCTTGTATTTGATGCCAAAAATTTGGATCCCATGCTACACGATCATATTCGGGTAATGGTCTGACTTGCTAAAATTGAACTTGATCATCTTTCTTGGCTTTGCACCCTCTCCAACTTTGACCATATTCAGGCAATGGTCTGACTTGCTAAAACTGAAGGTCATCTTTTATTGGGACTATTGTAACTGTAGGTTTCCCCGACGCACAGTGTTCTCCTGGAGGTGTTGCCTGGGTAGTGAAGGGCCAGCTGTGACTCAACCTTTCTGCCAGCGCGTTGCCCCGTGAGAAGAGCGCTCGTGGTATCTCCCGGCTGATCTGTCCTCCGCTATCTCCCGGACACATCTGGAGGGTCCCGGTGGTCTTCACACCTGGGTCTCGAGGGCTCTGGACTCACAGCTAGCGTGATGCTGTCTCTCACCTGCATACCCAACACCAATAAATCACCATTTACACATTCCTACCTACCTACCTCCCTCCCGTATTGTTTGAGTAGAATACTCTTTCTTTGTTACCTTCACATGAATCCTTACGTTCCAGAATCCGGTCAGATGTGTCTAATCCAAAAGTTAGATGACACTGTCTCCTTGACATTATCCGACGACAGGTCTGCGTTCTGATTGATTTTTTAAGGAAAGTTAAACTTCTTTGGACGCGTAGGGAAAAATTTTCTAGCGTTACGCGTAACTACTAAGGATTGCAATCCCGCAGTGTTTTCAATCCCGCGGGATCCGCGCGGGATTTGCGCCAATCCCGCGGGTTCCCGCGGAATCCTTGCGGGATTGATACAAACAGTTTTTTAACGCATATATTTAAAACATAGTTACTTAAAACATTAATAAATTAAATAATAATTAAATTAATAAATAATTTTTAATGTTAAATGATAAAAATTAACAGTTAACAATATTTTGATTGGCAAAATGGCATTAAAACTTTTTAGCGTGTCTTAAGTGTTTAAGAGACCGAGTGGGGCAGCGAGTCACGCAGACTGACACGCGTTTCCGCCGGATTTTGCGGATTGCGGATCCGCTCAATTTTGTGCGCGATCCGCCAGACTGTCTAATTATGCGGGATCCCGCGGGATCCTGCTTTGCTGGATTGCAATCCCTAGTTACTACTTACACGTTACGCATTAAGTGATACATTCATCAGTTTCTTTATTACTTTTTTTGTATATTAGTTGCTTCTTGTTTGTTCATACTCGTTCTATGTATATGGTTTCATCATATTCTCAGATCGCTGCCGTAATAAGGAAAGAGACCGAGCAGGGTGGTGTAACGGTTAGCGTTCTGGTCTCGCATTCGGGAGGACGGCGGTTCGAATCCTCGTCCGGGCATCCAGATTTGGGTTTTCCATGGTTTCCCAAATCACCCCAGGCAAATGCCGGGATGCATCCTTCAAAAAAAGCCATAGCCGAATTCCTTCCCATTCCTTGCCCCCCCCCCCCAATCCTTTCCCGTCTCTAAAGACCTCGCTGTTAGAGAGAAGTTAAGCAGATAAAAAAAATAAAGAAAGAAGTATGGAATTAAGTTTATTATGCGGTACAGTGGATGTATTAATGCGCATGGGGTTTTGTTTATTTATATTCGTTCAATGTAGAAGTTTTCGTTATATTCTCTGATTGCTCTTATTGTAAGAAAAGAAATTTGGAATCACGTTTATATTACGATACAGCGAATGTGTTAACACGCGTGTGATAAAGGCTTTCATTTTCATACAGAAATATTAACATTCGTCTTTACAGTAGAGGGAATGAGGGTATTACGCCTTTTCTTTAAAAATAAATAATAATAAAAAAATATTAAATTAAACGCCAGAAAGCTACGTTCAAACCATCTTTTTTGACTCATAACCTAGTTATTAGCGAAATATTTACATGCACCACAATTTTTATTTGCTTTTTTTTATTTTCTTATTTTTTTTTTAGTTTGAGCTATAAATTTGCGTTCAAACCGTTATTTTTGTTGGGCTTAGAAATTAATTACTAACCCAATTACTCATTAGGTTTACCGGGTTTAGTACCTCCACAGCAAAACCTAACTTTTCTTTCGAATCTTAGACTATTTCCCCTAGGTATTAATTTCATTATTGGTAAATTTAAAAAAAATTGAAGCAAGGTTTGCAGTCACCTGTTTTAATTGACATTGGTGTTTGATCCGACAGCTGTATATTTACTCTTTATACCGGAAATCTCATTCTTCTGAGAAAAAGATTAAGAAATCTACTACAGTGTTTCAGAAGGATGGCAGATAAAACAGTATGCTATATAAGTGTCTCAATGAGCGATAGTTGGCGCTTTGAGGAATATAAGCTGATATACAAATATTAACGCAATTTACATTACTTCTACTGCAAGCAATGAACGAAAAGAGTAAGGTACCAGTTCTAATCACGCCCCTTAATTTAGGTAAAACACTGATATTTAAGTAATGATACTAACTAGTAGAATTTCCACTGAGTGATATACGTTCTCCTATTAAAATAAATCTGTCCAGTGCAAATAACTCTTTCACAGTTAGGGTTACGTCCGAACAAAGAAATGTATAAAACTGAATTATTATTTTTTTAAATTTAAATTTATTTAAAAAAATTAAAAACGAATTTCATTTATTTGTTATAATTATAGTAAAGAAATTATTTTTTAATTTGTGTACGTACTTTTAATGGCAAAAAAATATCAATTAAAAAAAATATCGAAATGGATTTATAAAGTTTAAAAATTCCCAATAAAATATTTTCACTAAATATTCGTTATCTAATACGTGAGATCATTTATTGAACGATGCATCTGATTTTTTTGATCGATAAAATTATGTATAGAAGTTTCTGATGTGTTGAAATTACTCATTTAATTATTGTGCCAATACCAATATCTCCAGAAAGATTTAACTTTAATTTTGCTGTAAATATATTACTATTAATTTTGAAAGAAGTTTCGATCAACAACTTCAGAATCAAAACGAAATTGGATTATTATGTTTTTTTTCTTCTGTATTTCCCCTCCCCTTCCCCCAGAAGCTTGTCGAAACCGCAAACGAAAGGAAAAAGTCTTTGGTTGCCAGCTTTCGTTTAGTGCCCATGAAAAATTTTCACTAACACGTCGTGAACGTGGTTATTATTAGAGCTGTGAGAGAAGTGGGGTTAAGGAACGGGAAAGAATTCAGCAGTGGTCATTTCAAGAAACTATCGTGGCATTCCCCTGGAGTGATGTAGGGAAACCTTCCATAGCCAAAAACTCAATGGTCGAAAGAAGATTCGAACTTGCGTCTTACCGTTTCGCAGCCATAGAGTACAGTGTTCTTAGAGCGCGTTACCAATAACGGGATTAAAATTTCAGGATTTCTTTGTCCGGTGACTCACTCTCTGGAATGAAATAAACCACCACGTCCCTGCACACGATGTGGGATTACGGCTGGGAATCGGCACCCTCCTATTGGCTTAGCAGAGACCGAGTCCTGCATTGATTTGAATGTCTCACCCATACAGTGTGGTACGCATGGCGCTACTCAATCAAAAATTTCAAATTCTTTCCTTGTTTTACGAATTTCGGAAGAAACTTTTATTTTACTTTTTAAACATCTGCATGTAGGCCTATACATTGTACTGGGTTGTGCCTGTACGTTTAACTAAAATGATATCACTTAAGAACTATCGAATCGATTTTGATATGTTCTTCAGTGTCTGGAAGTTTATAATCTAACTTAAAACATTCGGACTCACGACTGCTCCAACGGGCAGATCAGAAAACGATAATTAGTTCTTAACCTCACACGCTACGCATCAAAGATTTTTAATCTATTCCAGGAGTTTCACTCTACATCGAAGATTAACACTCTCACATTCCCAAAATATTATGCAAGTTTTTTTTCTTTTTCTTCTTCTTTTTTTATTTTTATTTCTTTTTAAATCTGTTTCACTTCGTTTAAAGTTTAGACATTTTTGCAAAAATTCATCACTTCAAAGTCTGGTTTTTCGTAGAGACAGTCTGCATTTCAACATTGCGTTTGCTTCCACCAATATTACCTATGGCAAAATTCAAACACATACCGTGCTGGCTTCACGAGGACAAAGCTGTTTTTCTGCGAGGGTCTCTATTACTCCAAAGATGCCTTCACAATCGAGATTAGGACATTATCGTTTAAATAGTTGAAATTTACTCGACACATATTCTGAGTAGCGGGAAAGCCACTTAGCATAGGAAAACAGCGTAATGATTAACTGGCAACAAAGAAAGGTGTTGCTGTTTTTGGCGCTTTAGCGCGAGTCGACGTCTGGCTCAATAGCGTGACAAAGAAAGAAGTTTCATCAACAGTATCTTTAGGCCTCGACGTCCCAGAGATCATTAGAGGCAGAATAGGACTGAAAAGACTGAATGGATTGAAGGACATAAAGGACTGAAATGATTTATAGGACTGAAAGGACTCAAAATACTGAAAGGATTGAAAGGAATAAAATGATTGGAAGGACTGAAAAGATTTCTAAGATTAAGAAGACTTAGAGGACTGAAAGGACACAAAAGGACTAAACGGGTTGAAAATACTGAAAGGATTGAAAGGAATAGAAAATTGGAAGCACTGAAAAGATTTCTAGGATTAAGAAGACTTAGAGGACTGAAAGGACACAAAAGGACTAAACGGGTTGAAAATACTGAAAGGATTGAAAGGAACAGAAAACTGGAAGGACTGAAAAGATTTCTAGGATTAAGAAGACTTAGAGGATTGAAAGGACTCAAAAGGACTAAACGGGCTGAAAATACTGAAAAGATTGAAAAGAATAAAAAGATTGGAAGGACTGAATAGATTTATAGGATTAAGAAGACTTAGAGGACTGAAAGGACTCAAAAGGACTAAACGGGCTGAAAATACTGAAAGAATTGAAAGATCTTAAAGGACTGGGGCAAGGAATGGGAAATAATACGGCCATGGAATACTGAAGGAACTATCCCGGCATTCGACTGTAGTGATTTGGGGAAACCATGGAGAACCCAAGTCTGAACAGCCGGACCGAGATTCGAACCCCGTTCTTCGCGAATGCAAGGCCACACAGCGTTGTAGGGTGGATGGGGAACTGTAGACGCCACAGGAGAACAGCAAGGGACGTTCTACGTAAAATGGCCGACATCCATTTCGCAACCCTCCACCGTCCGTCACGTGACATGCCCCCTCTCAAACACACACGTGGGCACACACGGCCGATCCATCTTACTTCCCCCGTCCCTATCAACCTCGCATACTCTAATTCTTTTCTTTCTGCTCCGTTTTTTCTCTCTTTTCTCCTCAAACAACGGAGGGGAGTCCTTTGGCTGATGGCAGGGCAGCCCCAGGACGCCTCTAACAGAAAACTGAATTTCCGCATCATTGGAGACTCTCCGCCCGTCCTCACACACACACACACACGCTCCCTCGTCGCGCCTTATTATTTTTTTATGCCCCGGCCGGTTCGGTTGATTTTTCTCCTACCCGAGTCTCCATTCCCCACCCTCTTCGTCTCCTCCTCCGCACACTGTTTCCCTAGTTTCCTGTTTTTTTTTTTTTTTTTTTCTCGTTCGGTTGACGTCGTGGCACGTCAGGCAAGTTCCTGGCAGCCGCTGTGTCGTGGAATAACATCGGGCCCGCCGCTGCGACCGGTCGCTAGAAGAATACCAAGACGCCCACACGCACCGCTAACCGTACGTGTTTTCTGATCGAAGGAGCCGTTTCTGAAGCCTTGTTCGGTGACGGTCAATCCTTTAAGTTCTACCTAAATACGAGGTGTGTGAGAAAAAATAAGAGACTGTTTTTTTAGGGGACATCCATAAATTACGTGAGGTGAAATAGGGGGGGGGGGTCCAGCGAAATCTCACCAGATCTCACCAGGGGGGAGGAGGGTGTCTACGGAAATCTCACGTGAGATTTTGCGAAAAATTTGGGGACAAAAAAATTGGATGTGACCTAAAAAAAAGGTCTACAAAAGTTTCCAGGGCGATACAATGTAGAGGGGGGGGGGGGGGGTCTCACGGACCAGATCTCACCAGAGGGGGGGGGGGGGGTACGGCCAGATCTCACGAGATCTCACCAGGGGGCAGAGGGTCCAGAAATCCGGAAAAACACCTCACGTAATTTGTGGATGCCCCCTTACTTACCGAAAGTTTTTATTTCTTTCAAACAACAATATTATTCCTTCAGAATAGTTCCTTAGGGCAGCCACACACCGGCGGAGTCACTGTTTCCGCTCTTGATAGCAGCGCTGGAAGGCTTCAACTGGTAGGGCTGTTAACTGGTCGTTCATAGTCTTTTCAATGTTCTCCAGAGTTCCGAAATGGGTTCCTTTTAAGACGTTTCAATTGCGGGAAAATGAAAAAGTCAAAGGACTTAAATCAGGTGAATAGGGGGGTTGAAGAACAACAGAAATGCGTTTTGAGGTAAAAAAATTCACTGTTTTAAAAAGTCGTGTGACACGGGGCATTGTGATGATGAAGCATTCACTTGTCTGCAATGCCTGGTCTCACACGAATCACTCTTTTCCTGAGCCTTTGGGAGCGTCCATAAACCACGTAACTCTATTTTGGCCCCTGTGAACCCCCTCTCCCCCCGACGTAGCCCTATGGGTCTTTTCCTTCTACCCCTACCCCCCTTTCCACGTAGCACGTAGCTTTTTCCCCTTTTGATTCCAGAAGACATTTTGTACTGTTTTTCTCTTGTCAGACTATTTTAAATTACATACTGGGATAATTAACTGAGGGAAATAAATATTCACATGTTGTTGTGTATTCTGCTCCTCATTTTAACTGTGGAAAATGTTATGAAAGAAAAGCTACGTGGCCTGGCTCGAAAACCCTTCCTCCCACTACGTAGCTCAACGTAGCCTTCCAGCCAACTTCCCCCCCCCCCCCATAGACCGAGCCACGTAGTTTGTGCACGCTCCCTTTCAAGGAAACCTTTGTAAAACACTTGCTTGACAGTTTGTCCTGACGGAACAAATTCTTTATGCACGATACCCCTACAGTCAAAAAGGCAAATCAGCATTGTTTTGATCTTCGATTTGCTCATTCATCGTCAACGTATTCTCGACCTTCCAAAAATGATTTGTGCCAGCGGAAAGCTTGTGCGCTTGATAACCAATGTTCTACATAGGCCTGTTTCAACTTTTCAAAGATCACGCTCCTGGATTCTTCAAGTTTAACAAAAAACTTGATTACACAACGTTGGGCTAAATTCCGATGCTCCATTTTCGTAACACACTACAAAAACACAACTTCACTGATGGCGCTGTCAAAAATAATGTGTTGGTTGATCGGAGTTGAAACTCGGGCTGAGCATGTGGAAGGGATGAAAAACTGGTATTGCAAAGACCGGTAGATGCAGCTTTGTCAGATCGCTCCCAAAGTATGGTCGGCTGTTCGCGTGCTAATGTATTGAGCATTTGTGGAATGTATTTGAAGGGAGGTGAAACCACGAGCAGGTGACAATATCGTCGACATCCACGCCATATCACAGAATGTGGATGTCGCAGGCTTGCCCGCTCTGTGAAGCAGGTTAGTGGGTGATCCGTGGCATAATCGCGATTCTTGTGTTCTGAAACTCTTCTGAAAGCACCGGAATTGTACTCTAACATCGTATCTGCCACAGATCAATCCCTATCCTGCTTTACAGAGCGGGCAAGTCCTCAGACCTCCACGTTCTGTGATGTTGCATGGGTGTCCATCACATTGTCGCCTACTCTTCGTTTCCCCGCCCTTCAAACACTTTGCATAGATGCTCACCACAGCAGCACGCGAACATCCGACCAGCCTCTCCGTTTGAGAGATGCTCGTTCCCAGCAGACGCCCCCACAAACCGCTGGCCCGTAATTTAAGGCAATTTCTGACCTGTGAGTAGAAATCTGGTGTCATATACCTTTGAAATCTTACCAAAGATTTGTAGAATCCATGCTACGCCGAATCGCTGATGTTTTGCGCTAGGAAGAAGGACCAAATGCTAGTAAGTAGGTGGTCATAATGTTTTGGTTGATCATTGTATCTCCACTCCTGTATGCAAAAGTGATGGTAAATATCACCAGAAAATCGCAAAATACCTATCGTTTCCCCGCGAATCCATCCACCGGTATGTGAGTGCTAACACTCTGGCCTTGCATTATGAAGGACGCGACTTCAAATCCCCGTTCTGTCATCCTGGTATCAGAATTCATTCCATAACAATTCCGATATGGTTACTTCATAAGGCCATTGCCGAATTCCTTCTCGTTCCATATTCCCTACCTTCTCTCATCCATAATGACATCGACGAGGCGTATAGCCATAATAATAAAAAAAGTTCTACATTCAAATTTTTATCAATGGCTAAATCGTTTCCGCTGTACTGAAATTGAGTATCAGTTGTAGTCCGCTACTGCCTTGCCACAGGTCATTTTTTCAATGAAGATATTCTTTTGTGATACTGTTTATTTTCCTTAAGGCGAGACGGGACGGAGCCTCATTAGCCGAAGTGTAGGGATGACCGCGGGCCGCAGGTTAGTCCTAGCTTACCTTGCCGCCACCTCCGCACCACGTTGCCTAGTGTCGTTTGGCACAGAGCACTTTACAGCCACAGAAGGGGTGCGCACCGCTGCTGCAAACCGACGGCAACAGCGCACCGCTACACTCGCCTGTGATGTTTATCGACACAGAGTGGGAAGCTGCGTCTCGTCTCCGCTAGCAGAGGCGGCCCTGTTCCCATGGCGTGTGGTTGAGTATTCGTCGCGTCCCGTCCCGCCTTCGTTACAAGGGATCGTGGGAACGCGCCTTTACAGCCACTTATCTCTTACGTCGACCTCCCCTATAGACCCATGTAGAGAACTAGATGTTACCCGCCACTTCGAACGCGTGGGCGAGAATTTTATTGCTAGAATTGAGTATAGAAAGCTATAAGTTACGTAAAAGGTGTCCCAAAAAGCACGTAGACGGATAATATGACGGGAAGGCCATCGGCATACCATTCTACCACTTAACCTGTCTCATGAAGAAAAATAATTTGTTTAAAAATAGCAATAAACCAAGCAGTGAGGGTGTTTAGTTCTACGAAATTGGTTACCACACTTCATCAGATAGATTTTTGTTTCTGGTTAAAAATTGTCACTTTCAGGGGACATCTTATCTCAATACCATTTTGTAGGTAATATTTTTGGTTATGCTGTGCTTTGCAAAGCTACAATATATAGTCTTTGGGTGCTGGAAATCCGTGACCTAGTTACATATAACTACCCTAGGGAAAAACATGTCTTCTCTTGTTGTATCTTCGCTAATTTCAGTTTCTCTGTCTGGACTTTTCTGGTAGTCACCTCATGCGTCGCAGATCCACAGGAACACTAAAATCAGATTGTATCTTTGCATGAAATTTATGATCAGATCATACACAAACTATCTTTGAGGGAAACAAGCCTGAGTGACCGATTTAACATCAGAGGTCGTTAATTAATTACGTGAGCATAAAATAGGCGAGAAGAAGGGTCCGACTAAATCTCACACAATCTCATTTTAAAAGAAGAGGGATCGATAAAAAATCCTAATTTCAGATTAACACCCTTCAAATAGCAGTAGAGAGAAAAACAAAATTACGTGGTCTGTCTCACATTAGGGGGTGAGGGAGTCCCACCAGAACACACCAAAGGTGAGGGGGGTTGAAATTTAAGAAAAATCACCTCACGTAATTAAGGGACGCCCCCTTAAAGTGACTTACACACGCTATCCATCTGTTTATCACCGTTTGGCTAGTTTTCAAAATTTCATGACAAAATATATTATTCGTTTCAAAACGTTTACTATGTCATCCCTAATGGAACATAGTATTTCCTGGTAAAATTTCAAAGCCAGTTTAGCCATTTAGGCGTTAAAATGTAACAACAGACAGAGAGACAGAGTTACTTTCGCATTAATAATATTAGCACAGATTTCTCCACCGAATCAAGTTTTAGATGTAAGAAATATTTGCTGTTGTGTTGCTGTCTTGCAAGATGTCGTCAGGCGTTCTAGCCCCCCTCATTTCAACCCGATTGACAGCCAAATCCCATTCGCGATCAGCTCTGTTCCCCCACAATTGGAGAGCGCGTTAAGTTATTGCTTCCTGCTGCAGATACGGCGGAAACAGGGGATGGAACCTCGCAGCGAGATTCATTTCACGAGACTTGTTTAGTCCCGCCCAGTCATAAGTCAGAGTTCATCTCCATTAGGACTCAAAGAGTCGCATCGGAGGCGGATCACCGCCCAAATGAATCACCAACTTGAGTAGGAAGTCATTCAGGGGTGTTACTAACAGCAGCGGACCAAGAATTGATCCTTGAGGTACACTTGCGAATATTAGTGACAGAACAAGATCAAGCATATTCAGAGATGGTAATAATAAACGAGATATGACTCACTACTTATTCTGAGATGTTATGTGAGCTGTAATGTTCGTTCTTAGCATTCGGGAGGACGCGAGTTCAAATTCCCGTCCGGCCATTCTGATTTAGTTTTTTTTATGATTATCCAAGATTACTCCAAGCTAATACCGGGATGATTACTTGGCCTAATTTATTTCCTTTCCATCTCTCCAATTCTTGTAACAGTGAAACCACTACAAAAAAAGAAGAAAATAGCTGGTGTGTCTTCAGTGTGTACCCGCGCAAGGAATTAAACTTCTATGTAATTTTTATATATTTTTCCTTGAATTTTTTTTTTTTTTGCACTCGCCTGGACGATGATACTATATTGCATTTGTAGTGTAAATAGGAGTTATTCTCGTAAAAGAAAGAAAATTATTATTAAAAAGTTGATCTTCGATAGATTATATACTGTTTCATTTATTCTTAGTCCGTATTTTGTGTTTAGAGCTTTTATATCAGATAAAATTTTGGACAAAGTTATCTGATAATCCTTCTTACAGTAAATTTCTGTTAGCAACCACCTTCGAAGCACGTCAAAAAATACAGGTTTAAAGCAAATTTCTGACTCATAACTTCAATAATTTTTAAGCGCTTTAATAACTGATTCCCTCTACTGTAAGGACAAATGCTATTATTACTGCATTAAACTGAAAGCTATTATCACATTCGCATTAATACATTCGGTGTATCGCGATGTATACGTTGTCAAACATTACTTTCTTACTACAACAGCGTCCATAGAGTATATTGAAACCATCTACATCGAACGAATGTAAATAAATAAAAAGCAACTGAGATACTGGTGCATATACGAGTATCAGTGTGTAATAATGCGACTTCTTCGGATGTCTGAAGTCGTCACTTGGTTCTCAATGAGTATTAGAGCAAATTAAGCTTTAATGTTTTAAGTTCGCATGCACAGAACGTTAAGGCGTAACGCGTAAATCGTTACTCGTGACTCTAGCAAATTTCTCCCAATATTTCCCAAAAGAAATTTCCCTTCCAAAAGGGAAGGAAACACCTGTTTTACGTCATTTAGGGATATAATGGTATTTTCTAGATGTTGTTTATATCGAAGTCTGTCCCTACAATAACAATGACAAAGTAGCTCTCTAAATTATTATATAGAATTTTTTGCTCGTGATAGTCAAAGATCCTAGCCAAACAGCTGAATAATCGCAAGGAATTTGCGATTTTATTTTATTCACTTTTCTATATTTTCTATATTACTGCAAAAATTACAGAGTGTGTAAAAAAAAATAAAAGAACCTTGTTCAAAAGCAAAATTAATGTTACTGACCGGTTATTATGCACATGTAGAGAAGATCACCTTACCCCATACATTGCTTTTATCGGTATAATATCTCAGGAAATGATAACCAAGGCCTGAGATTCGTTTCCAATCCGTGAGGTGCCATTCTTTTCATACAAATGGTTTTACTAAAAAAAAAAAAAAAAAAAATACTTTTCGGCTCGTCCACATCGGAGTCATTATCCAGGATATTGATAAATACTTAGCAATAAGTACATACAAAATATGAATGAGACTTTATTAATCTGAACTTATTTAGAAATTTAAAATACCTCTTTGCGTACAATATTTGATACCAGAATGGAATAATCCTTTTTGTCATTTTAGGTAATTGGTAACAAAAAAATTACGGTTTATACAGGACTCAAATTAACTCGTCTATTTCCAACCCCTGAAGATGACCCTACCAAAGTAGTTGCTGTGCAAGGCTGGTTGCGTTTCAACTTTGCAGGCGCTGCGGCGAGGTAAACTATGTCCCAGTTACAAATGCACTCAATGTAACTTAAATTTAAAAGTAACTATGTGTTTTAACGCAAGCTGAATATCCTATCTCAGAAGCTGGTAAAAAATCCCATTGTCTTATAACTTATTTTTAGCTGAAGGGTTTTCTTAGGTGATACTAAAGGGTTGTTAAGATCAGAGGTGGTAACATCCCTATATATAAAGATGGTGCGTAGGATAATTCTATTCAGGCCGAGGTTCCCCTGTGACACTGAATCGTCGACCAGAGCATCGAAGACTAGGCTGGGAATCTCTGGTAGATAGACGACGCACGTTTCGTTTAAACTTATTGGTAAACATGTGTACTCCCACTTTCATTTACGAGTGTAGAGAAATACTTCGTCCATCAACCTATTTGAGCCGGAATGACGTGAAAGATAAGATTAGAGAAATAAGGTGCCGGACTGATTCTTATAGGGCGCTAATGATCCCGTCGTCGACGCGCCCTAAAACCCGAATAACAACAACAAACAACAACTGATTCTTATATGAATTCTTTTTCCCCTCGTACCATTAGGGATTGGAATGCACAGCAAAGAGAATAGGTTTGGTGCTGAGCACCCTCTGCCACCCACAATTTTGTGAATTGCAGAGTATATTTGTAGATGTAGATGTTGTAGATAAGACACGGGAATATACTCTTAATTTTTGCGTCAGTATTGAGTAAGGAAACTGTTGTGAAGTGCTTGTGTTTCCTCTTCCCTATCAACCCAGACGGCGCCGCCCTACCACGGTCGCCAGAAGCACTTGCCAACATCTGCGGACTCCACCCACGCTGTCTTCACTGTTCACTGAGGGGATCGCGAGATGGATGGATGGCCGCCCGGTCCATTTGCGAAGGACCGATCTCTCCGCGGGGGGAGTGTGCTCATATCTTTGAGAATTTTAAATTAGCTTGGGGCCGCCGGGTGTGCATCCCTGCCGGTGTGGGGTTTGATCTCCGCAGCTGGTTTAATAAAAAAGCGGAGACGCGGGGGCGGACATTCTGGCGGGAGAGGACATAAAAACGCGAATGTCTTCCATTAGGACGTCGTCTTGCTGGGGCCACTCTGTGTACACCCGTGCTCAAAAAATATTGGAACGAAAACGGAGCATTGGCAGCAAAAAAGTTGGAAATAATTTTAAAACATTTCTGAAATATTTTACGTGACAGTGTGCATATTTTATACCAGAATTAGTTGATTTTTATTCGTTCGTATAAATCTTATTCTGATTTCAAATTAAGTGTGTGTAAGACTTGAGTATTACTAGAATTAGCATGATTAGGCGGAAGGAGATGGTCATGGCTATAAACTACCACTTACTTTTAGGAATAAATGACACGGAAAATTCTGATTTGTATATAAGGAGTCAGAGAGTGAAAAAACATATTGAAGGATACGCAAAAAAAACTCAAACTCTGCAAAAATATAAAGCGAGAATTCGGGTAGTACAAAACGGGACTCCATTAATTACGTGAGCTGAAACAGGGGGAGGGCGATCCGGCTAAGTCTCACCAAATCTCGTTTAAAGGGAAGGGAGTTCAATAAAAATGTCACCTCAACTTTTTCTACCATATTTTCCTATTATTTCACAGAAATAATTTAATACATGGAAGTCATGAGTTTTAACCGTTAGATATTTAGAGCCATGAAACAAACTACGGGAACATCTGAAATAAATTTGCTTATTTAAGAATTACAAGACAAATCTGATGTGGGGGGGATGAAAGGAGTACTACCACACCTTACTAAATCTCACCGAGGATGGTTGGGGAGGTCCAATTTAAGAAGAAACACTTCGTCTAATTAAAAGACATCCTCAAAGTAGGCGCGTAAATATATTCCTATCGGCAGGCTACAAATTATCCGTTGCATTTAATAAATAATAATTACATTAAACACAAATACATTCCAGCCTCTACAACAACAACATCTCTGGAACAGCTGAAAATCGCTGCCATCGAGCATGGTGCGTGAGCGGAAACTCTCTGGACTCGCATTCGGAAGGACTCAGGTTCTAATCCTCATCCGGGCATCTAGATTTGGGTTTTCCCTGGTTTCCCTATATCACTCCAGGCGAATGCCTGGATGCATCTTTCAAAAGGCCATTCCTTCCCGTTCCTTGTCTCCCAGACCTTTGTCACCTCTAATGACCTCGACAGTATCGCTGGGCAAAAAAAAAAAAAAAAAAATCCACCTAGTGTGCAGGTGAACGACGAGGTGGTGTAACCAGCTATCAGCAAGGGATACGTCAACCCGAAGTGGTCCTGAAGATTACCCCACGTTGGTTGCCAAAACGTTAGCACTATCAATATCATAGATGTAGTGAAAAACGCGAAAAATTAGTGAAATTTAACAAACTTGATGGCTGATTAAACCATGAAATTTTATTTAAAAATATTAATTACTTTTGCAATTATATAGCGTAATTTCACTTATTTTCTTTTTAAAGTATCTTATATCTCGTCTACGTCGAGGTCTTTCGATGTGGGAAAAGACTTCGCATTCGGAACTGGAATAAAAAAACCTTCTGAAGGAACATATCTGCCTCATAATTCCGAAGAATCGTGGAAATAATAAATCTGGATGGACGGATGGGGACTCAAACCCGTGTACTCCCGAATGCTATTCCACAGCTATCCTGATCATCTAGAAGACTCGGTGCTTCAGGAGACGACGTAGTAGAGTCATACAGTCTTTCGTCTAGAAATAAGTTACAATCTTTCAAAATTCTACCTATGAATCGCAGTCCATTATTAGTTTTGAGTACTTAACAAGCTACGATACCATATTCACTCTGAACTGGCGGTTCAAAGTCATGATTCCTTGTACCCGCTCCGTACCTATCCACCCTCTCCCTTCCTACCACTCCGAGCTGATCGATGTGTTCATGTAGGCGCTTGGCAAATTTTCCCTTCGCCTGTAGAGATAAGGGTAGTGGTATGTGTATAGAGCAGGCTGACCTTGAAACGCCTCTGTTAACTGAACAGACTATAACTTATGGGTGACAGCAAACAAGTAGTATAAAACTTTCTGCGTAAAGAATGATAGTGCTTCTAACTCATCCGTATAGAAGTGTTTATGGCATCGTTTTGCTAGTACAGTCGTGCGCATTATTTCTGTCGTGCGTACCCCTTGCCGTGTCTTCGCACGCCACCCGCAGCACACCGTGCGTGTTTGTCCTCGACTACCTGTTCCCTCCCTCCCCCGCAGTGTCGCGCTCCTTTTTTTCGCTCCCTTACGCAGACTGGGAGCGCGAAAATGTTTGCCGACGCCGATAAACTCGCACTCTCGGAAAATACCGGCGTGTCGCGCGCCGACAGAAAGAGTTCAGCCAAGCGGCAAACCGCAAAGCGTCGCAGCGATAGCGCCCCCCCCTGCCAAGTGCCCGCTATGCGTTCGACTCCGGATCTCGGCAGTCGGCTCCTTCGTCACATACCTTTCGTACCCTACAAATTAGCAGGCGAAATTCAGAAATTACCACAATGATTTAGGTAAAGATTAATATTATTAAAAGACTAAACTTTGTCTCTGTGTCGTCGTGATCGTTTTCGGCCTGGTGGCCTACAACGGCCAAAGATGTTACCAGCAACTCTATCTTATGCGCGTTATTTAATAACATTCTTATTTAGTCAAGCATCCCAGAAGAAATGAATTGCCAAAACATAAAAAAGAAGTAAAAATCGCATTTAAATTAACACATTAACTATTAGTTAGTTTTTTGACTTATTTACATTCGTTAACTATAGATGTTTTCGACAAATTCTTTGCCCACAGAAATGTAACATAAAAGCTTTAATTTTCGAGTAGCAATGTTAGCGGAAGTTTTGACTAGATTGAAATTTAACCTGGGTCAGGATGACAGCTGAAATTTGACACTACACCAGAGGTCATGAGTAATTTAAGTTACAAAAAATGATTTTACTGAAAATGTTACTTCATGCGGATGAAAGTAATTGCGTATTTCTTGTGATCTATGCGGGCTGGAGCAGGGTTAAAACTAATAGTAAGGTGGTACAATGTAAACTGCTGAGATATATTTTGCTTTGTTTTCATTGGCGCAATATTACTGTCATTATTTCAGACGCATGTAAGTAGCTCGTACTGTATGGTGATATAAACTACAACCAAAATATGTACAATATTAAAAATGAGTGATATAAGCGTTATTACTTCCATAACAAATTGCATTTAGTGAAGCAAAAGGGCACAAAATGATTTGTCAAAACACGCCATTCAACCTGTTTTTTTACAGGCTCAAAAGCTAGCGCAAATTAACTTATAATGAATTGTTAGTCGCCCTGTGCTTCCGCTATTATCAGCTGCTCTCAGATCAAAGCTGTAATCTCTACGAAAGCTGAGTTTGTCATTAATAAAAATATTAAAGCACACTAACCCTTTAGTGTGGCTACAGTACACTGTTTGGAGGAGGTTCAACGACACCAGGTTTGCGTCCTGGTCTCCACGAACTGGCTGTCCCAATTACGGTTTTTAGGCGGTTTTTGTACAACTATCGAGGTGAATGATGGGTTGGTCTCCCGTATCAGCCGCATAAACTACACGTCTCTCAATTAAAAAGGTTAACACATTTGGAAAATAGATGACAATATAGACTCTTCTCTTCTAGATTAAGTACACTGGGTCTATGTAACCCAGCTGGAATTCGGACAGTTCTTCCTACCTTCTCATTATTCACACTGGCAACCCTATATATATCAGGGACCGGTTGCACGCTGCCATTAAGGTGCGTTCCCACGGCGCGTCCCTCGGTGCGTGGTAGTGGACGCCTGTGATCTTTGCCGCATATGCTAGCAGGGACGGCGCGCCTCGACCCACCGCCAAGCGGTAAAAGATGAAAGGCGCGTTCAGTCAAACCACGCGCCGTGGAAACGTGCCTTTAGATGGCCGGATCGAGGGGAAAAATGCAATCACACTCAATTGTAACTCGCATTTGTTTTATTCTTTGATATTATTTCAAAGTTTTCGTGAGGTTGGCTTGTGTGGGGCATGTGTGAGGATTTGTTTACTTAACAGGACGGAATATACCATCAGAGTTTTCACAGTATATCACACCAAGAGACAACTGTCAAAACATTTATTTGGGTGGAGAAGCAGTTGAATTCTCTTTTAGTTCGCCTCCAGCCATTAAGTCAGTTACTTTCCACCAATACAACTCAACAACTCATCAGTCATAGAACTTAGCAGTTCACTCGACATTCTTCGCTCTCAAGTCCACATCTGTATTCAGCTAGTAACTGCAGACGTATTTTATATTACAATAAAACATTGACTTTAAAGTAGACATACTATTTTATTTATAATATTGATAATAATTCCGAAATTAAATTAAATCTTCACAAGAGTTCAGTCGAATAGCGTCGTAAAAAGACAACGTTTTGAAAGCCGGCTCTGCTGTATTCATCAGCTCTACTGTTTCAGATATTACTACTAGTTTGTTATTTTCAGGTAGCAATATGTGAAGCAGTAGAACTGATGAAGATGGCAGAGCCAGCTGTCGAAATGTTGTATTTTTACGACGGTGTCCGGCTGATCACCTCTGAAGATTTCATTTTATCAATACGCCGGGAAAGTCTCCACTAACATACTCCATGTGGTCGTAATGACCTGGTGACAGGATTGCTATTGGCTGCGCGTTCCGCCTCCACCGTAGACACCTTAACCTATCCTGACAATCCTACCGCGTACAGTGGTCCTACAGTTTGACATGGAATTCGAATACCAAAGCGTTCTAGCGATAAAATTTTCTGAAAGTGGTAAATTACGTAAGGGAATTTAGAGAGGAGAATATTAGTACACATGCAAGATCTTTATTCTGTAAATTATTTGAAATTAAAGTAATTTCAACAAAACGATTTAAAATTTAATTTCCCAATGGTGCACGGAAACAAATTATGCTGTCCACATGAAAGCGCACTACTAGATAAAATAAATGATGTATAATTGAGCATGTTTAGCTGTATGGTAAATTTAAATTTTGGTTATATTTTGTCATTTTAGGTCATATTTACCAGTTTTTTTAGATCATATTTGCCTGCATATTTCTCTACTTTTTGGTCATAAAGATCCGAACACTAGTTATTAGTATTAAAATCCCCAGTTACTGTCAGCAAGGTAGAAGCCTCCCAGTGACAACCACGAAACTAATCCAGATTTCAAAGTCGTGATTTAAATTTCTTGAATGAAGTAAAGTTTCCTTGTTGGATGACCCTTGAGTGTTCACCAAAAGTAAAGTCTCTCGTTTTTCAATATTGGTAGTATCAGTGTTGTAACAAGTTGTCTGCAGGGAAGAAGCCCTCAGCAATCTCCATTAATCAAAGTTTGCTTATTGGATGATCCTTGCACACTCATTTTCTTGATCCAAGACCTACTAGTTTTAGTTTTCCAAGTTGGTACTGTCAGTGCAGTCTGCAAAATAGAAGACATCTAGCGTCCTCCACGAATCAAATCTAAATGTCAAAGTCGTGGTTTAATTTTCTTATTAAAGTTTGCTTATTGAATGAGCCTTGATGTTCACCATCTTCACAAGATGCGACAAGTTTTTCGTTTCCATCTGTTAATAGCATCAGCCCAACGACTATTTGTCTACAGGATTGAAGTGCCCAGAGACCACCTCAAATGAAAGTTTGCTTATTTGATGACCATTGAGCATTCATCATCTTCACCTAAGACAGACAAGTTTTTCCGTTTTCAGGTGTTGGGAGTATCAGTACTATGGCAAATAGTCTGCAGCGTAGAAGCCGCCCAGCGACCAACAGGAATCAAAGTTTCCTTTTGGATGACCCTTGAGCATTTATCATTTTCACCCAAGACGGATAAGTTTTTCGTTTTCAAGTGTTGGTAGTATCAGTGTCATGACAAGTAGTGTGCAAGCTGAAAGCCGCCTAGCGACCACCACGAATCAAAGTATACTTTTTGAATGATCCTTGAGCATTTATCATTTTCACCCAAGACGGATACGTTTTTTCGTTTTCAAGTGTTGGTAGTATCAGTTTTATAACAAGTAGTGTGCAAGGTGAAAGCCGCCTGGCACCGCCACGAATCTTTGATTTTTGGATGACCCTTGAGCATTTATCATTTTCACCCAAGACGGATAAGTTTATCGTTTTCAAGTGTTGGTAGTATCAGTTTCATAACAAGTAGTGCGCAAAGTGAAAGCCGCCTAGCACCACCACGAATCAGCGTTTGATTTTTGGATGACCCTTGAGCATTTATCATTTTCATCCAAAACGGATAAGTTTTTCGTTTTCAACTGTTGGTAGTATCAGTGTCGTAACAAGTAGTGTGAAAGGTGGAAGCCGCCCAGCGACCACCACGAATCAAAGATTACTTTTTGGATGACCCTTGCGCATTTATCATTTTCACCCAAGACGGATACCTTTTTCGTTTTCAAGTGTTGGTAGTATCAGTGTCATAACAAGTAGCGTGCAAGGTTGAAGCCCCCCAGCAACACCAGGAATCTTTGCTTTTTGGATGATCCTTGAGCATTTATCATTTTCACCCAAGACGAATAAGTTTTTAGTTTTCAAGTGTTGGTAGAATCAGTGTCATGACAAGTAGTGTGCAAGGTGGAAGCCGCCCAGCGACCACCACGAATCAATACCTGAGCCCCGGGCTGGGCGCAGCCCTGCCTTTGTATCGCAATATATATATACTACATCCACCCACACCACCAGCCTTCCCTCAGAGCTGGCACTTTGAAAAGCAGCAAGCATAACAGCACCTCGGCTGTGTGTGTGGGAGAGATCGATGTGCAGACTCGCTATTGGTCGGTGAGGACCACCGCACCCCCCACCCGTCACTACCCCCACCCCGAGGCTAATATGCTTAAGGGAGCTGATGTGTGAGCTAGATGGATGTTCGCCGCCTCTCCCACTTCGCGGAGAGCAAGGTGCAGAGAGAGAGAGGAGGAGAGGACTCGAGCCACCTGCCGCGGTGGCAAATTACTCGCGATTGGTTTGCAGCCTTCACATTCCCCGACGCGTCACTGCGATGTTACTGCTTCCCGGGGTAATCGAGAGGAAAGCTGCGAATATCGTTTAGGGTCTGGTCGCGAGGATTCCTTACAAAGAGATAAACTCACTCGCAACATTGAACTGCGCGAGTCGTCTGGATCATTGCTACCTTTCAATCGTCCATGGGAAGGACACATTGTACAGGTGGTAAAGGTTTCAAATCCTCTTACTGCTTTTATAAATATCTCCCATATAAATCACCACATCAGTGATTTTTGACAATTTTGAAGCCTCATTTTCCTTACACCTACTCACATGTTGGTAGTATCAGTGCCAAGACAAGCAGTCCTGCAAGGTGAAAGCAGCCAGACAACCACCACGAATCAATACCAACACCTAATCATCTCTGCCATCTTTTGATACCAAATTCCGAATAGAAAATAGGGGAACTAAATATGGTAAATACTGTTGGAATGAATAAAAAGTGATTTACTGGGTAGAAGAATTCTTAAAACGCAGAAAGCAAAATGTTATTGTAGTAAATGCAGTACCGAAGGAAGTAGAAATGGAAGTACCACAGGCATGCCTACTGGGACCGTTGCTATTCTTTATTCTATTGAATGACTGTGTTGATGGTTTACCATCAAAAATTAGACTGTTTCAGATGACATAATATTATAGTAAAGGATCAAAACGGTAAATGATTGGAAAGGATATCTAACTTAGTTTGGTTAGTAAACATGGGATTGTAAAGAGAGTTAGATTATTAGGTACACAGATAAAAGACTAAAAGTTGATTATAAAATTAAATTGGGGAAAGAATCGCTTGTTCAAAATTTGAACTGTAAATATTTTGCCATAACATTTAATAACAAACTCAACTGGGTAGGTAGTAAGAAAAGGTTTCTAAATTGCTTGTTGAAGACTAGAAATGTAAATATCTTGGCATTACATTTGATAACAATCTTAACTGCGCAGGACACATTGGATAGGTGGTCGGAAAAGGTTTCAAAATTGTACACTTGCTGGAGAGAGTAATGAGAGGATATATAAGAGAAGTAAAGGAATTGGGTTACAAAACTTTTATCAGACCATTGCTTGAATATGGTAGTGTAGTATTGGACCCACATTTTGTATATCACCTACAGGAGTTGATGGGTGTGCAAAGAGAGGTGCTAGATTTGTCTCTGGAAATCACAGCAGAACACAATTACAGTAGTAAATGATATAATGGGAGTAGGCGTATATTTTTGATGAGACGTGGAAAGATATAGTTGAATAATTCCTGACGGGTGCATGGAAATGAAAAAAAAAGACCACGACCATAAACTATACTCGATTTCAGACATAAGGACGTGGATTGATTTTATTCCACAGGTAAGGGGTCAGGGGTTGGTATACAGGGTGGTCCCGAACAGTGGCGTAGCTAGGTCAACAAGGGCCCCAGTGCAAAAGAATTATTTTGGGCCCTCAGGCCAGATGGGCGACCTTTTATTTGTTTTGTGTTGCTGGTAAGGGGCCCCTGAGCTGAGAATGAGGCCCCCTGAGCAGAGCCCTTTTAGTCATAGGCTTCCTGTGTCTTAGACTACTGTAGAGAAAAAAAAAAGAGTGTTCGCCAGTTTCCCATGAAGGCTTGTGGGCCTCTGAATTGCGCTGCCCCCCCCCCGAGGTATGCTTGGGGGGCCCCTGAGCACAAGTACCCCGGTGCACTGCACCGCCTAGCCCCATAGTAGCTACGCCCCTGGTCCCGAATTCATGGTACAAACTTTAATGGTAGGTACACGACATTGTAACAATGATTTATTGTATAGGAATGTATGGTCGCAAGTGACGCGGTGAGGCGCAAACAGGGGAAATAAAAGGAAAGATGGTTTGGGCGTGGTGTACCAGTACCTTGGCCACCACAATCTCCCGATTTATGGAGCATCGATTACTTTTTATGGGGACATCTAAAGCATCTTGTTTATGAGTCTCCACTTGACTCAGATGAGGATCTCGTTGCTCGCATATCCGTAGCTGCTGCAGGTGTGCGTGAAATACCAGGCATCTTTGAACGGGTACGCCAATCGCTCCACCGACGGTGCCAAGCATGTATCGCTACTGGTGTACACGATTTTGAACACTTAATGTAAACACTTGTCAACAACGCTTTCAATAAAAGCTTTCTTTTTCCTTTCGGCTGCTATTTCCCCTGTTTACGCCACACCGCGTCACTTGCGACCATACATTCCTATACAATAAATCATTGTTACAATGTCCTGCACCTACCATTAAAGTTTGTACCATGAATTTGGGACCACTCTGTAGATTACAAGAGCAATCATGAGTAGTTTACCAAAAACGGTAAAAGAATTTATAGTTGAAAGTAGTAGAAAGAAAAATTATGTCGGTACAGGAAGGGGGAAATATGGGCGCATAAGCAAAGCGCTCTACCACATTTTGATTAAATTAAATTAAATCTGCTAGTTACTAGATACGTGGGTGAGTTTGGAGGCTCAGGTTGTAGAATCTCTGGATTAGAAGATCTGGTTTCAAGTCCCCACTACCCTGTTGATGTCAATAAATAATCGTAGACTTAGACAGGGATTTTTTTTTTTATCGACACCTATTTGAGTCTTTTGCCGAGGTCGTGAAGGAGACTTTGGTGCTCTACCTCCGTGTTAACACTTCTTGGCCCTTGGTGTTGGAGACAGGGACACGTTTCACCTTCTTAATACCCGGCAGAGTGTCTCTATGTGCGAGGGCGCCGCATACTGCATCCCAGGACCGGGTGCGACCCCAGGACCCTGTGCACCGGCCGTCCTGACTTTGTTTCCCGCAATCATGAAGGTTAATGTTGGGACGGTCCCAAATATCCGCCTCATAAAACTAAAACAAACAAATCGAACAGGATAGGTGTCCTGCATGAAGCTCAGTGTACTTTGAGATAAGGTGGAAGCCATTTAATTTACTGAGTAAGTAAGAAAGATATAAATTAATGTTGACTTACCTTGAAAAGTTTTGAGTTTTTCAAAAGCAAGTTTTCCAATAAAACAATTTTCGCCAACGTACGTGTGTCACAGACCAAGTTAATTTGCTCACTACTCTTCTCCTACCCCTTGATGTTCCTTTTGGATGTCATTCTTGTGCTTGAGCACAACCCCCTTCCCTCACTTTCAGCAAGTAGCCCGTATTTAGACCCTAGCCCGCCTTTGGATCTTCTCCTCTACTCATTTCACAAACAAGAAGTACACGTCTCACACACAGAACATAGCTTCAAGCTTCAGAAAGATATGGTAAAACCTCACTTTCTCCGCTAGTGTAGCGCTCAAACCAAAGGCGGCAGACGCTGACACTTCAAACTGTGCCATTAGGCGACGGAACTATCCCAACTTGGATCTCCAGGTCAAAAGAAGCCATACGATAGGGAAAAAACCACCTTAATGAGATCTTCAACTACTGAGTTCAGCATTGAGGTAAGTACGAGATTCCTACAAGGTACACACTAGGGTAGATACAGTGCTATAGCGACGAATTGCTTTATCTCTGTGTCTGGGTGTTTTGTTTGTATGTTGTTGACAGTGATGACTTTAGTTAGATTTAGCGTGTTATTTGAACCGGAGACCTCCCGAATGCGAGGCCAGAGCGTTAACCGCTCACCCACCGCGCTCGGTAGGATGTTAAAAGACCTTTCACCTCTGGCGGATAAGATTCGAGAAATAAGATGCCGTACTGATACATTTATGTATTCTTTCTTTCCTCGTTCTGTTCGGGATGTGAATGCACTGAATTAGGATTAGTGCTTAGCACCCTCTGCCCTCCACTGTAATTGTGAATTGCGGAGTATAGATGTAGATGTAGACATGGCTTGCTGTGTAATATGAAGTACGCCAGAACGGATTCCACGTTAAACTGTAGGTCTCCTATTCCGGCACGATTATAGCCCGTTCAGTTAACAGAGGCGATTCAAGGTCAATCCGCTGTCTCCCCACTCTGCTACCCTTATCACTCCATATGGATGGGAAATTTGCCGTCCATCTATATGATCGCAGTGGTCAGCTCAGGATGTAGGAAGGGAGGGGGCGGTGAGGTAAGGAGCGGGGCAATGGTAATATGACCTTGAACCGCCAGTTGGGAGTGAACAGGGTATAGTTAGCTACGACAAGAGGTTCGGGGTGCTGCGAATCAAAAACTTCTTCACTTGGTGGCCGGATAATCCTTCGGAGTCCCCCGAACAGTAACGTCATACGATAACTCAAATTTCTTAGTTGGCAAACTGTCAGTAAATCAATATTATATCTCAAATTGCTTCATAACTGTTCCAAACCCCTAATAATGGTAGGACCCTATCGTTGGAGGCGTATCAGAAACGTGTTTACACGATCTAAGAGGGTCAGTTTATTTTGCTCTTTACCTAAATGATATTTAATGTGTGTAGATGACTGTGGTTCAGCGCAATATTTGGTTTGTGTTGTGTAGCGGTTGGCACAGGTGGTTTCGATGATTTCAAACCATCAGAATGTGTGCATCACTTAAATCCCTAATCTCTCATCAGTGCGTATGGAGTAGAAAGAGAGGGTGTTCTCTTATAGCATTATTGGCTGGCAGGACCAGAACTGTAGTTCGGTCGCCAATTTAACAGAATTTTACTTTGCCGCGCATGCGCCTCTGTCTTGGCTACCCTTGACCTAACCCCGTTATCCCACCGGGTAAAGAAGATCTAAAGCTTATGGTCAAATCCGGGGATTCTAAGCTAACTGGGGCGCCACAATTTGATGGTAGATTCTTATGTAACTCGACGAGTCAAATTGAAAGTGAGGAATACATTTTTTTTTAATATCTCACTTATTTCTCGACATATACTGTCTCAAAAGTGAGATGGTTTGGTCGAAATGCGGCATGGACCAGAAGAAAAATATTGCCAAAGCCAAATTCGATGATCGATTCTTCTGTAACTAGACGAGACAAATCGAAAGTAAAAAATAAAATTTATTGATATCTCGCTTAGTTCTCGAGATATCGTATCTCAAAATTAAGGTAGTCATGTTGAGATGTGGCCTGGACCATAAAAGTTCGGCAAATCTACAAAGAACTGGACATGCAAGTAGATTTTTTTTCCAATGGTTGTAATTAGGATGAAATACGGTCTGGACCAAAAGAAAAACGTCACTAAAAGAACATGGAACTATACCTATAGGGCTTAACCGATTTTTAACATTCGATATCTCGAGAACTAAACGAGATTTCAAAGGAAAAAAAATTTTTTCCTTTCCATTTGTTTCATGGAGTTACATAAGAATTCATCATCAAATTGCGGCGGTTATGATAGTACTGCCTCAAATTAGAATGTGTGGTGTATGGTATAGGGTCTTAGTACAATTATCGTAAATGAAAATTTTTTGCCTGTGATGGTACGTGCAACCCGGGTGCAGGATTCTCCAAATTTTCGTTAAGTCGTGCCCGCAAATTATACTTCATAAACACATTAATTTTAGAAAGTCACTGAACAGATTTTAAGTCTAATCCTAAATTTCAACGGAAGTTTTCATTTTTGATGATGTGTAAAATCTCTGGCCGGGATTTTGTTAGTAATCTTTGGTGCATGTCTATTCCGGTGACAAACAGCTTACAACTTCTTTCTCCGTCTCCCGATCTTATAAGATGTGCTACAGATTTAAAACTCTTAAAATCCCATCGATATACGTTTTGTAGTTTTTCCGTAATGCCATAACAAAAGCAGCCTTCTAAAGATTTCTATTTGTACAATTTTTTTTTTATTTATTATTTTATTTTACATATTGAGTGTGTAGTTGAATGGGAAACAACAAAAAAGTATAAATTGAGCTGCATACTAAAACTAAACTAAAATCACAAACACCGTGAACGATATGTAAGCCAAATAAATGAAAATAATGAAAAATGTAGTTAGCAGATAGTTTATATCATAATTTAAATGTACACATGTACACACATCTGAATAAAAAAAATTCACTGAGGATGCTTTAAAAAAAGAAGTGAAACGAGTCCAGTACTTAAAAGAGGAATCGAAATTATCTAAACTGATCGTTATCAGTTGTTATATGTTTCTTAAT
Organism: Vandiemenella viatica; assembly: GCA_031002005.1. Classification (NCBI taxonomy): domain Eukaryota; kingdom Metazoa; phylum Arthropoda; class Insecta; order Orthoptera; family Morabidae; genus Vandiemenella; species Vandiemenella viatica. The sequence continues at coordinate 111,926,430 of CM061918.1, forward strand.
TACACTTTTTAAATGTATTATTTTATTCTTTTGTAGAGCACTCATATATTATTGCTTTAAGTGCTGAAGGAAACACAGGATAAACACAACACTTCTTTAAAACCAGTATTGAAGTAAACGCAGGACAAACGCAACACTTCTTTAAAACCATCGCTACCAGAGGCGGGTATCGAACAAGCGATTCCCCACACACCCGAGGCAGCACACCTCTATTTTATTTTATTGCTCGTTTGATTAACTGTAAATTGATAGTCTCGTTTTTATAGTATTGCCAAATAAAGTAAATTGTTAAATAATCCTCAAAGCCTTGATTTCTTAATGATGTAATATTGTATATGTTTATTTAATATATTATTTACATCTATGGGCAGTTAATATAAAGAAAACCACTACAATGAATATACAGTATGTATAAAAATTTATCCTAAATCCTTAGCTTGCTATTGTAGCAACATCCGTGAATAGAGACCGAAAATTTATCTGGCCGCTGGTAGTCTGCCAACGAAGGCCGAGGGCGTGACGTCAGCATGACGAATAAATTACCCTTTTATTAGCATTAATGATAATTTTGCAACTATTCTCAAACTTCTACCGTGTTGTTTTAATCACATAAAATCTGTTTACTTTTTCATGTGTTACTCTGAAGCTTGTAATTCAAAGGAATGCTTAATTGTAATGGAGTTTATGGCACGGTGACAGTTTCTACACACACCGACTTTTGAAAAAGAAACTGAAAATTTCTCTGGCCGCTGTTAGTCTGCCGACGAAGGGCGGGGGTATGACTTCAGCATAACAGCCTTGATGACCAAAGTAACTTTTATGTAGCATTGATGATGATATTACAGCTACTCTCATACTATAATTTTTATCGTGTGGAATTCTCTTAATTCTTGTTTTTATCGTTTAATTATCTTAATTGTAATCGAGTTCATGGCCCTGTGACAGTTTCTACACACATAGAAACTGAAATTTCTCTGGCCGCTGTTAATCTGCCAACGAACGTCGGGGGTATGACGTCATCGTGACAGGCTCGATGACCAAAGTACCGTTTTATTAGCATTGATGTTAATATTACAGCTACTCTCATAGTTCTACCGTGTTGTTTTATTAACTTTTGTTGTATTAATCAAATAAAATTTCTTTTAATTTTTTATGAAGTAGAGTATACGAATTCTCTTTTGCATTATTTAATTAACTCAATTGTAATGGAGTTTATGGCACAGTGACACACACCGACTTTTAACTAAAAACTGAAAATTTCTCTGGCCTCTATTAGTCTGCCAACCGAGGCCGAGACCGTGAAGTCAGCGTGACAGGCACGATGACCAAACTACCCTTTTATTACCATTGATATTACAGCTACTCTCATATTTCTACTGTGTTGTTTTATTAACTTTTTTATTATGTGGAATACTCTGAAGGTTGTAATTAATACGAATTCTTGTTTTTATCGTTTAATTAGCTTAATTGTAATGGATTTTATGGCCCAGTGACATTTCCTACACACACTGACTTTTGAATAGATACTGAAAATTTCTCTGGCCGCTGTTAGTCTGGCGACGAAGGCCAGGGGATTGACGTCAGCATGACAGGGTCGATGACCAAGGTGCCCTTTTATTAGCATTGATGATAATATTCCAGCTACTCTCATACTTCTACCGTGTTGTTTTAATCAAATAAAATTTCCTTTTAATTTTTTATCGAGTATTCGAATTCTTGTTTCCATCGTTTAATTAACTTAATTGTAACGGAGTTTATGGACAATGACAGTTTCTACACACACCGACTTTTGACTAAAAACTGAAAATTTCTCTAGCCGCTGTTAGTCTACCGCCGAAGGCCGGGGGAGTGACATCAGCGTGACAGGCTCGATGACCAAAGTATCCTTTTATTAACATTGATATTAAGCTACTCTGATATATCTACTGTGTTGTTTTATTAATTTTTTTATCACGTGGAATACTCTGAAGGTTGTAATTCATACGAATTCTTGTTCTGGCCTCGCATTCGGAAGGACGCGGGTTCGAATCCCCTTCCGGGCATCCAGATTTGGGTTTTCCATGGTTTCCCCAAATCACTCCAGGCTTAAGCCGGGATGCTTCCTTCAACAAGGCCATGGCCGAATTCCTTCCCGTTCCTTGTCCCCAGTCCCATCCCGCCTCTAATGACCGTAGCCGTCGACGAGGCGTAAAGCAATAAGAAAAAAAAAATCTTGTTTACAACGTTTATGAGACGGTGTCAGTTTCTACATTCACCGACTTTTACATTTTCTCTTTTTCATGGTTTTCACGTAGTCAAGTGGTTGGAAATGGTTCCTCTAATATGATTACGGGACTGGAGTGTGCGGCTGTGACGTGTTTGAACGGTGTAATGCCTGCAGGTAGACAGTAAACCGCTCCGCCTTGCAGACCCGGGGGAGATTTCTTAATTGGCCCAAGTTCGGTAATGGTGCGGCCGCATATGCGCCCCGGTAAACCACCCCCGAGCCGGGCTAAGTGGAAACAGAAGTTGGCGGGGGCGGCAGCCATTACGGCAAGATGGCCGCCCTCACTGTGTCCAGCTTCCTCTGCGCCCTGCTGTTTCCCTGTCCGTCCGTTCCTCTCCCCCGGCTTTCTCTGTGATCAGGGGAGACGGCAAGTGGGAGCGGTCCACCACCACCCTGTCTGTGGCGAGGGGGTGAAGCTCAGACACACCCCGGCCGCTGTGTCACTCCAGTGTGTACGCATGCACTGCGACACGAACCAAAGATACTGATGCCAGTTAAGACACCCCACTACCGAACTAAAACAGTAACTTATATACAGCTGAGGAAGAGATGACCATTACCACACCTTTTTTCTTGAGTAAGACACCGAGTGTGGAGGGTGAATGGGTAACGTTCTGGTCTCGCATTCCGGAGGACGCGGGTTCGAATCCCTGTCCGGGCATCCAGATTTGGGTTTTACGTGGTTTCCCCAAATTAGTCCAGGTGAATGCCGGGATACTTCCTTCAAAAAGGTCATGGCCGAAAAAAAAAATTGTATAAGACAGTGGGTAAAAATTGCTTTTGTATGTGAAGGCATCAGGGATTCATATAGTTTACCGTGAGCGGAGTTGAACAATCGTATATATTATTTCCAAAACTTTCTCCCTTCATTTTTTTTTTTCTTTACTGCTTTACGTCTCCCAACAGCGAGGTCTTTAGAGACGGGTCTCCCTTCATATTTAAGCAATATCGATAAATGAGGTATCATTTTAAAGATGTTCTCCGCTTCGGTAAAATTGTTAGTTAAGAAAAGAATTTTTTGAAATTCTACCTGTATATCGCAGAATTTTAAGTAACTAAGGTAAAGCTGTAACGGAGTTTAGTTAATAAGAAAAAAGACAAATAAATATTTGTAATAACGGTATTAATCTGAGTTAATTGGCAGCAAAGAGAAGCGAACTGCATGTAAGGGGCCGAATGGTTTGACTGCTGATTGGTTATGTTTGTGCGCGTTTAGTTGACTGACCTTGTAGTAGGGGCCTTGATGGATAAATACGTTATAGTTATCATTCATACATTTACGATTAACTCATTAATAAATAGGATTTTAATTTTGTTTTATGAAGGAGTGAAAATATGGATTCTTGCAAGAATCTCGACGTTATTTGGATTACAAGAAAACTGTCACAATATGACATTTATTCTGTTATCACTGGCGATTACAAGTCTGGGCGAATTTACCGTTAACATTAACACAAATTGGCAATATCATAAAAGCAACGCTCAGAGGTACAATTAGCCGTCAAGAGCAAGCAAATAATCGTGTATTTACTTTTAAATCTATCTCAGAATTAATATGCAAGAAATAATTATATTTGGAAACAATGTACAATACAAGTTATTATGACCTCAGGCATGGCTATCATAATACTGTGACTTTACATTTCAATAAATCCGGGCGCCACGAATGAACAATATGCCATTCGACAATAACTAGTTCTGGCAAATTACGCCGCTAGCTCGGGGATTTTTTCAGTTACGAAGTTAGAACATGGATCTATCCTCTCAAAGTCGCTTAAAGGTTCAGTTTCACGGAATGCACAATCAGATGGCTTGGTCGTAATAATTTACCATTGTAGTTCTGCGTCTGATGTATGCAGTGTTCGGAGATGACCCACGGTATGTGAGACTGTCTCACAAGACGGCTACAGGCACGTCCGATCTGGTAATGCGCATCATCGCATTATTGGATGTGTCGCCATGCGAAAACTGCTCCAGCAAGCCGGCAGCCTCTGTTTTCCGACACCAAGAGTCGGACTGCAGCAGTTAGCGAGAAAAGCCAACTTTCGTAGTCCGCCACAGACCAGAATAGAATAGAATCTCGTCGCTCTACGATCTGCGAGGAAACCTCTGGCTTCGCCGCTTGCAGTCTCGAATATCACATTTAACAGAAAATTCCCAGGATTTTAAGTTATGTGCACATTTGGACTGGATCTTCACGTTGGCACCTAATGTCACGTGATATCCCCGATATCTTATTCGCTCCACGTATATATCACAGAGGTCGGAAATATTCGGCTAAGTTCGCGGGGTGAGAGCGTATTCGGGTGGCGGGTTTTTCGCACCGGGGCAGTGGCGTGTTGTTGACTGCCCACCCCAAGGTGAAAACCAGTGTTGTACGGCAAACCCTTTAACTCCGACTTCTTTTCGCCGTGGCTCGGGAAGGCCACGATTAGCTTCAAGCCTACACAGCTCAATAATTGTTTAATATTCTTTGCAACAAGATACACTGTATGTTCACCATTGCATTACAGTCCTCACTTGGAATCTTGAGTACTTTAGGAAATTACTAACAAAAAAATATCTAGGTTGTCACCCAAGATTTATGAAAATTACTCTAACATTATGATTTACATAATAAAAAATGCACATTAGAATGTGGCGACAGCGTTACATTATAACACTGAATTTGAAATTAAAATTGGCAAAGGAAAATAGTAGCAGGATGCTGATATTTCATTCAAAGAATCTGATTAAAAAACTAGGTGCCCCGTGCAAAACTTTTGTGAAAGATGTGTAATGAATAGGAAGGAAGCAGTACGTTGCAATGTTGCGATTTGCCATGTCAATTTAGAGCCCCAAAGGCATAGAGTAGGTATTTGCCTACATGAGCTAATTTTTCAGCTCGGAACTAGTAAACCAGTAATAAGACATAGAGAAATTCCTGCGTGATTCATGTGAGCAGCTCAACAACTAAACACCACCTCCACGTCCGCGAAGGAAAAAGCCGTGTGGTTCGTAGTTAGCTAGAGAGAATGGCTGGAAAGCCCACTAGTATTTTCCAACTAGTGGAAGAAAAATTGTTTCTGCAGGTCTGGAATTTAAGTAAACCTCCAATTTAAGCACATCACAGCATGGAGCCGAAGAGAAAAAATTTAAGTACGATTTGTCTCTGCACAAAAATATTTGTGCGTTATGATGATGAGAACCCCTTTTTAGCACTTCTGATTCAGGACATCACACCCTATGGTAGAGGAAGGCTGCCCTTACCCGAAAACCACCAGCGCATTTCAATTTGCCCGCCAACGGCAGCTGTCTAGAATATTCTAGCTCAAAATTTTCTGCAAAGGTCCCATTGATGCTTTTTACTTTTTGATTTAACTTATATGTTTGTTATATTTAAATATCTATTGTAACTATAGGCAAGTATTATGTGGATTTAGAATCGAAATCCTGGCCAGCAGGGTAATTTAGTGTCCAAAATGTGGCCCATCTCAAAAATCGGTTCGGCAGCCTTGTGGTAGACTTTCTCCATCCACGTTTGCACTCTGTAAAGATCTACTACATACGTACAAATGAATCCAATCCTAATGCAACAGTTCGCAGAGATATATTCCTCGTCGCGCTTGGATGTACGCATTACTGGGCTAGTCTTGGACACAGGGTAGCAACTTGACGGCACACGTATTTCCCGCAGGCCCGGCGGCGAGCCTTGCCGGATATTGAAGGCCCTTTAATTAACAGATGTCTGCCCCCGCGTGATAATGGAGTTTGCGAGGCGGCTGGGCCCCAGGGCAGCTCCTGCGGAGTTTGCTAACCTGAGTCCTCCAACTCCGCATACACCTCACAGCGGTGCTCCGATATCTCCAAATCCACAGACCACCTATACAAAGCCCCACTCAGTAGTTTCACACACATACACAATGCATTGTTCTACGAATTTATAAACACTATATGGAAAGGGTAGTAAAACAAATAGTAAGTGAAGATCAGTTTGCGTTTAGGAAAAATCGTGTTCCCAGGGAAGCAATTCTGGCTTTAAGATTAATGCTTGAAGGGCGAATTAAGAAAAGCAAATATACTTTTATGCATTTGATGATTTAGAAAAGCCTTTGATAACGTTAGGAGGGACAAGATCTTCAAAATTTTAAAGAAGTCAGGTATAAAGTATCGGGATAGAAGAGTACTTTATAAACTATATAAGTATCAAGTGGCTGTAATAAAAGTAGAGAATCACGAGAGACATGCGTCAGTTAAAAAGGGTGTGAGACAAGGCTGTAGTCTATCCCCGTTAATATTCAACTTGTATGTAGAACAAGCAATAAACAAAGTAAAAGAAAAATTTCCATGTGGCATAAGTGTTCAGGGAGAAAAAAATCAGTATGCTACAGTTTACTTATGACATTGTCTTGTTAACAGAAAGGGATGAAGATATTGAGAAATTACTGAATGGTATGAACAAAATACTGAAGGAAGATTTTGGACTGAATATAAATCAAAGCAAGACTAAACTGATGAAATGTAGCAGAAATGATACCAATACTAGTATATTAAATATAAAAATAGGATCGAATGCAATTGGAGAAGTGAGTGAATTCAGTTATTTGGGAAGAAAAATTACAACCGATGGCAGGAGCAGGAATGATGTAAAAGCAGAATAGCACTAGCAAAAAGAGCCTTCATGAATAAGAGAAATCTTTTAGTTTCAATTATTGATCTAGGAACTAGAAAAAAAAACTTTTTAAAACTCAATGTGTGGAGCACAGCACTTTACGGTAGCAAAACATTAGGAATATCGGAAAGAAGGAAAATTGAAGTATTTGAAATGTGGTGCTACAGAAGAATGCTGAAAATTAAGTGGACAGACAAAGTAAGAAATGAAGGGTGAGGAAAGAAGTTTGTGGAAGAAGATTACAGAAAGAAGAGACATGCTGGTAAGTCATATTTTGAGACATGCTGGATTGGTTAATTTTCTGGTGGAGGGAACGGTCGAAGGGAAGAACTGTATAAGAAGACAGAGATTAGAATATATGAAGCAGATAACTGAGGACGTGGATTGTAAGGGATATGTAGAGATGAAGAGGTTAGCACAAGGTAGGAAAGGATGGACGATTGCATCAAACCAGTCGAAAGACTGATAACAGAAAAATATATCTGAAAAGCTCCTTAGTGTAGGAAACACTGCGATATGTGGTGAAGCTATGTAGCTATACGATCAATTATTAAAGACGTTAGCGAAGCCTAGTGGCTGGACTCTGAACTATCTCGTGACAGTGATTATGATAGTTTACACTTTTGCCCTTTAAGGACCGAATTTAGGATTAACAATTCTATTATAATATGGCCTCAAGCTTATATCTTTTGAATTGCAACTGTCGACGCTCCAGACTTCAATGGTGCTAAATATTTCTTTTGCTCCATTATTTTTTATTATTATTATTCATCGTCTGCTTATTAGCAGCAGATAAACTCTTTTTGTAGTTTTCGAAACAATTTCGAATAAATGGCTTCTTTCTTAGGATGATGATGGCATTCATTGTTGTCAACATACAACAAAGTTAAAAATTGTAATAAATTCTTCTATAACTTTATTAATCTTACGATTTGACATTGCGTACGTCTGTAATTTGCAGCAAAACAAAGAAGAAATCTGTTACGGCACTACACACAACCCGATCTCTCTTCCTCAAAGCTATAACTGAGACTGAAACCTGTACAGGTCTACCGCAATTTCCCCATTGGTCTGTAATCTGGCGCATGTAGAAAGAATTGATACTTCATTTTTCTCCGATTATTACCCGTACAGGGCAGTTTTGTGCCGTACACGCTCCGGTTTACCTGCACAGTTTGCCTGCACAGGTAAACCTCTCAGGTGTACCGTAGCGTTTATGGCAGTCTCAACTGCCCTAAACTCCGAAAGTAAGTACAATTTTACAAGCATAACATTAGAATGTCATGAGATTATTGCGCCCATCCCTGAAATGTTGTAACGTTGTCGTGAGATACAGCTATAGTGAATTATTGCGCCGTTCCCAGACGTCATAGAAAGTAGGTTCTCCATCCCCCATGCTGATTTCCCCTCTCGTCTTGACGAGCAGATGATCAACGGTGCCGTACCGCTGACACAGGTGGCATTGCAGCAAGCAACCGTTGAGGAGCAATCCCAAGAGAAGAAACCAGGGCAAAAAAAAGAGGTGGAAGGCAGTGTGCGCGAGGTCCTTATCGATTGGCTGTGGGACGCTCCGAATGAGATTGGCTTCAATCAGCGCAGACAGACCATGGAGGACCTGCCACGGAGAACTCGTCTGGGGGAGCGAACGTGGCTTTGTGGCAAAGTACTACAACCTACAGACTGCATTCCAGTACCTGTACACTAGTTTCAGCTTAATTTACTACCTCATAAGGTAACACCGACTCAAGAGAGATAACGCACCCTACCGGCCTGGCATTCGGAAGGCCGCGGGTTCAAATCCCCAGTTAGCCATCCAGATTTCGATTTTCGATGGTTTCCCGAAATCACGCCGGGTGAATGTCGGGACGGTTCCTCCATAAAGCTCATAGCCTAATCCCTTCCCGTTCGTTGCTCGCAGTGTTTTTACACCTCTAATGATCTCGAAGTCACTTTGTGTATGAGGGTGGTTTGAAAAGTTCTCGGAATCACCACTAGATGTCAGTGCTAGAGCAACGAGGTTCCCGCGCAATAATCACACATCCTTTGTGAGTGAACACGTGGCACGTCAGTGCTCTAGCTGCAGGAATGTGGTGTTGTTGTTCCCGTGTAGTGATTTGAGACAATAGAAAAAACTGAGATTTGAGTAGTGATTAAATACTTTGTAAAGAAAGGTATGAAAGCAAAGGAAATTCATGCCGACTTTCAGAACACACTAGGGGACTCTGCTCCTTCATTTTCAACTGTTGCCAAGTGGACCAGCGAGATTAAATACGGTCGAGAGAGCTTGGATGATAATCCACGTAGTGGACGGCCAAAAAATGCTACGACCCCAGAATTTATCGCAAAAGTGCATAAAATGGTCATGGAGGATCGTCGACTGAAAGTGCGGGAGATTGCTGAAGCTGTAGGGATGTCTTCTGAATGGGTATATTATATTTTAACTGAAGAATTGAACACTTTCATCTATTCCCCAAGCTGAAAAATGTCCTCGGTGGACAGAGATTTTCTACCAGGGAAGAACTGACAGCCGAATTGGAGAGGTATTTTGCAGGCCTGGAGGAATCTCATTTTCAAGATGGGATCAAGGCATTGGAACATCTCTGGACCAAATGCATTAGTCTACACAGAGACTATGTTGAAAAATAAAAGCAGTTCCACCGAGGTAAGGTACTTAATTCTAATTCATTCCGAGAACTTTTCAAACCACCCTTGTATAGACCTAGGCCAAAAAAAAAAAGAATAAAGAAGTGTATATCAGAAACTGCAAAGAATTCAGCTGTAACCTTTTGAAGAAACCTTCCCGTCATGTGCCAGGAGTTTTTCGGGTAAATGTGGAAAACCGAAATCTGGATGGTCTGAGAGGGATTTGAATCCACGTCCTCTCCAATTCCAGGACCGGGAAATTAGAGGAAACAATTCAAACACCTAACAATTACATAGAAATCTCTTAATAAATAATTGAATTGATTTTAGAATTTGTTGCTAATTTCTTCTTTTCTTCGATATCGGCCATCTAAGGACCACGAAAAGTAATCCCGTGCATTAATTTCGATGCTTCTTTTCTTGACTTTCAATAGTTCTTCATCCTCTCACTTTGCTGTTTTCTCCTTTGTTCTGCCCATATTTTACTACATTTCCTCTTCACCTTCTCCTGGAAACCCTTGAAATTTTGGATCTCCTAAAAGTTGCTCTATCTTGTATTAAATCTTCTGTTATTCCGATATCTTTCTTTACTCCTTGGATCCACTGGTTGCCCGTCTTACTCTTGTAAACATGGTTGAAAATTCTTTTGTAAGTCTGTTGCTATCCATTCTCACTATGTGACCTAAATAACTGATTCTCCTCTTTATGATCGTGTCTGACATCCTTTCAATTTCTTCTTCTTTGTTGCTAATATTTTTTTTGTAAATCCCAGTACATTTTTATACTCGTAATTATGTGGCCAGGGCGAATCTTTCACGAATGATATAAGATGGTTGTTTGTAGTAAGATAATAGAAGAACAGGCTCATTTGTAGCAAATATATCCGAAAAGCTCCTTACTCTAGAAAACACAGTTCGTTAATATCTCTGTGATATGTTGTGTTGCTATCTAGTGGTATGTGATGACTCCTTATTGACTCCAGGAAAGCCTAGCAGCTTGAATATGAACTATCGCATATCCTTGACAATTATTGTTCATAATCTTGCAATTTATCGCTTGAATTTCGAAAAAAATTCTTAATTAATGATGTTACCAAATCGGAGAAATTAATCTTTAAAATGGCAACTCATTTGTCGATTTCAAGATGGCTCGTCAAAAATAAAACACCTTTTAGAAATAACATATATGGTTTACTAGATAATTTATCAAAAGAGAATATTTAATTGGCTACCAATTCCGTGAAACTCCCTTGATGGATACTACATGCAATGTGTAATGCAGTTTATGTCTCGATATTAATTTGTAATTAACTCTGCTCTCTGTTCACACTTAATTCTGCAATTTGCGAATTTCTACTTTAAATTCTTTCGGAGTAGCAGTGTAGGACTTTGAATTTTATTGCTAGAATTTGATAAAATCGACTTCTATACAATATTATAAGTTGGGTCATTGCATAAAATTTATGAACAGATCATACACAAACTGACTGCAAAAGAAACGAAGCCTGAGCTACCAATATAACAATGCACACGCTATCCATCTGTCTATCACCGGTCGGTTAATTTTATTAGAAATTATGTTACTTATTCCGAAAAAAGTACCCTATGGATTTCATAATAATACGTAGTATTTCCTTGTCGAATTTCATCAAGATAGTCGAAATAATGTAACAAACAGACAAAGGGACGGAGTTACTTCCGCATTTAGTGTAGATATATATTTAATCCTCACCCAGCACTCTCTTTACCCTCCTCTTATTTTCTAGTGACTCCCAACTCAGTTAACCACTATTTACACCCCCTCTATCTCCTGTATTTGATTTCCATAACGTGGATACGATACTGCCCCACCATACTGCAGCTAGAGGCCCTACCAAGTTGTTGAACCTCAGTTTCTTGCTACATCTACTTACTTGCTTTGTGGATAGTAATGCACCGCAACAAAGTTGTTTTAATGACTGGAATGCTGTTAAGTAATAGCCAAGCTCTTAACTTTGTATTTTATCAATTTTTACATTATTTTTCTTCGCAAAACATCATTAATGGTTCTTTTGAATGCCATGACTACCTCAGCGTCGTTCATTACGTTACTAATCATAGTATTAAGAGCGGAGACTTTTATCAGTGGATTCTACCTGCAGGAATTGATGTTCACAGACTCCCCACGGGGTAGCTACAAGATTTATGGGTGGCGCTCAGAGGTAGAGTAATTAACTAATTAATTCTGCCCTCCCGGAAGCGCAGGATAGTGGTAGTATCAAGCTCCAAATAAACGGTTGGCTTCACCAGCAGTGATTCTGTGTTGTGGACGGAAACGTTACCTGGGGAAAGGTGTACATTTTTTGCTTCTCGCTTTATGCGTCGTCTACGTCGAGATCTTTAGAGGCTGGAATGTGCTGGGTGCAAGGAACTAGAAGGAATTAAATCATGGCTTATTGAAGAATCTACCCACCTAGAGTGATTTGTGAAACATGGAAAACCGAAATCTGGATGGTAGGCAATGAGGGGCCAAAACATTATCTTTCAGCCACCGCGCTTGGTATGAATGTTGTGTTCGTACGTCGTGCAACACTAGATACAACAATACCAGATTATCCACCAAATAAGCCCTTGCTTTTAAAAAAGTAAATTAAAAAAAAAGTAAGTAAAAAAAATTTCAACAAGACAGTGCAACTCCCCATACAGACGAAAACTCTATGCGTGCTTTAAAACGTGTTTACAATGAGAATCAAATTATCAGTCGTGAAGTGTGGCCTCCGCGTTCTCCAGACATCTTGTGATTTCTTTTTGTGGGGTTACCTAAAAGAGCGTGTTTATGATTCAAATCCCCGTACGGAAGAGGAACTTAGGGAAAACATAAGAACTAAAACTAATAAACACTGAGAGAGTTAGCTAAAACATCCTTTGAAGATGTTAAGTGTGTATTGAAGCCGATGTCCAGCATTTCCAGCACGTGCTATAAGGTAAGAAATCAGCACACGCATGATGTGTTCCCGAGCACGGGCAATGCGCCGTGACTTCCCGGCAAGCGAGGTGGCGCTGCCCCGGGCGATTTTTTCCCGTGCGCGCGGACGCGTCATAAATGAAACGCCCTGTAAATAAAAATAATAAAAACCCTCTTCGTATACAATATTTTTGCATCTGGCTACAGGCGAAATAACAAGTGTTTAGTACCTGTTGACTTCTTTTAATGTACGCTAAATGCAATATACAGCTTCAGTAATTAAATCATCACAGGTTCTATCCATGTTTTTTCACTCCTAGCACGATTTTGATCTCCTCCCTTACATCTCTTCACATAACTGGTATTTTATATCCGCAGGGTACCGTATATCCCCCAACAACGGTATTTCACCACTTTGGCAGCATGCAAATCTTAACTTTCTACCCATTTGACAAACATTATACCTCCCAAATTGACACTCCGTTCTCCCAAATTTTCGACTAGTGTATCGTCGAATCCGAGCAGGCCAGCGACCGTCAACACCGCCCTAGTGTCCTGTCACCCATCTCCATCCAACTCTTAATTTACTATCCAGACTGACCAACATTATCCCACTGGAATAGACACTCCGTTCTCGCCAATATTCTGCCAGTGTCTCCTCGTAACCAATCAGATCAGTGGCAGTTGACTCCACCCTACCGGTCATTTCACGTGTTTCCTTCCAACTCGTAAATTACTATCCACACTGACTAACAATATCCCACTTGAATTGCCACTGCCTTCTCGCCAATGATCCGCCAGTGAATCCTCGTAGGCGAACAGGTCATCGGCCTAAGACTCCACAATAGCTACCACCGCCTTAGCAATATAGCTTAAACCCTGGTTCATCGCAAGTAACTTCGATTCACTCAACCGGTGTCCGTCATGTTACTGTTCTAAGCCCAAGTAATGGCATAATATCTGATCCCACAGATAATAATCTATATATTGAGTTAGGATAACTTGCAATATTCATGGAACATATTGGAAATATTACACAGCATCAATGCCAACTATGGAAAAGATATTTTAAAAAAATTCGATAAGAAGAGAACTCGAAAAAGGAAGAGATGGTGCTAACTGTCAAAAACGGAATTGAACGGTGGTTGGAAAAAGACGCAGAAACATTTAGACAATGTATAATCTATATTATTTCCAACGGCGTATCCAGGATCAGAACTAGGGGGGGAAGCAAGATCTGAACTGGGGGGGGGGGACATCTCGTATTTTTTCGAGGAAGTGGGGTTGGAGGACTGAAACATAACGATTTATTACAAAATGAAACTCAAACCTATTGAGGAAACTATTTTCATTATTGATTAACATAATAATCCAACCACTTAATCCAAGGACTACTTTTTTTTTTTTTTTTTTTTTTTTTGCTGTCGTCAGCCTTTCGACTGGTTTGATACAATCCTCCATCCTTTCCTATCTTGTGCTAATCTCTTCATTTCTACATACCCAATACAGCCCACGTCCTCAATTATCTGCTTCATATATTCTAATCTCTGTCTTCCTCTACAGTTCTTACCTTCGACTGTTCCCTCCACTAACAAATTAACCAATCCTGCATGTCTACTATGTAGTTAATTAAGATCATAACTCAATTATAGTTTTTTATGTAATCATTAATCGTCTCGGATTCTCAGAAAATGTTTCAATAACTTTATTTGTGAATATCTCACAGTGTACTTTCACGAAATTTCGATTCACACTCATCAGGCATAATCCAGTCACTCTTTCCTCTCCCATAGTGTTCCTGAGCCAATTCTTCACTCGTAGAAGCGTACTGAAGGCAACTTGATTTTTCTTCATGGGGAGGGCAGCAACCCCCCCCCCCCCCTACCCCTCGCTGAATATGGCCATGGTTATTTACAGTGCTTTTCTTTAACCACACAAGTTTCAGTATTCATGCTTAGCCAAAATCGATAAGTTATCCAATTTGATAACATCATTATTAAAGAAAGGAATTTTTCGGGATTCAACACGTAGTGGCAAAATTATGAACAAGGTACGTTACGGGTATGTCATAGTTCAGAGTGAAGATGCTGGACTTCGCTCGAGCTGATAAAAAGTGATAGTATCACCACTATATCACTATATTGCAGCACGATATATCACAGCCACAGAGATAAGGATAAAATGCGTCTGTTTTCTTGAGTTAGGGAAACATTTTGAATGAAGCATCCTAAGATTCGCCTGGAGCGATTTAGAGAAACCCCGGAAAACCCAAAACTGGATGTCCGGACGGGGATTCGAACCCGCGTCTTCCCGAATGCGATGCTAGGAAATTGCAACTCACCCATCCCGCTCAACCTCTAAATGTTTTGTAAGACGCTGTAAATGTTTTGCTTAGTACCTGTTTCAGCTGACAAGTAAACAATTGCTAGAAAAGAAGTTAGTTCAGAGCCATGGTACTAAGCTCTGCATTGAACTGTTTAGGTTTTTTGCAGTTCAGAGGTCCCGTGAGGTCAGTGATAGTCCGCAAGAAATTTTCCTACAGGTCAAATTAGTTTCGCTGAATTTTTTGAGCTGGTCACTTGGTTCAGGAACGGAGATAAGTTTTTGAACACTTGCTGGGCAGTTCTGGTTGACCACGGGAAGATACGAAATAGTCTACGGATAAGCCAAGAGCGCAGGTTTTGAAGATAGAGGCGTAAGACAGACAGGGAACTGGGAGGAGGAAGAGGTGAGAGGAGGCAAGAGGGAACTAATTACAAAGTTTAGCTGTGGCGGGAACTGTAGAGAAGAGCTGCTCCAATCAATGCCGCCACTGTCTGCAATAAACATTTCTTCCTGACCGAAAGAACAGGGGGTGAGATCCTTTCAAGACCACCAACTGTTAAAATGTTAGGTACATCTTTAGAAACCGATTGGCACAGAACCTTTAAGACATAGCAAATAAACAGGTGATGAAGTGCAAATAAATTAGAATGAAATGCTGGGGGAAAAAAAAAAAACACAAAACTTTATGAAATATTTCCCTGGAAATCTACCCACTTTTAAATTGTTACGTATATCTTTGAAAAGAGAAGGAACAGAATATTGAAGACACAGCAAATAAACGGGTGTTTCACGCAAATAAATTAGAATTAAATTAAAAAAACGAAACAGGATAGCTTGTGGGATTTTATCCTGGAAGTGTATCCACTTTTAAAATGCTAGCGCATCTTTAAACACCGAGGACACAGAACTTTGAAAACACAGCAAGTAAACAGGTGTTTCAGTGTAAATAAATTAGAACAAAATGCAGAAGAAGGGGGAAAAAACAGAATAGTTTGTGGGATATCCCTGGGAGTCTACCTACTTACCTACTTTTGAAATGTTAGTACATCTTTAAACGCCGATTGTACAGAACTTCGAAGATGCGACAAATAAACAGGTGTTTCAGTGTAAATAAATTAGAATCTAATACAGAAAAAGCAAGGATGATACAATTTTAATCAAAACTCAGCTAACTATAATTTTGATGCAAAAATTTAGTTAAAGCACTTTATTAAATTCCCAAGTGTGTACATAGGTGATTAATACCTAAAATAGATTATATGCAAGCAATTAAGCTTGGCCATTTCCCGTATTTAATTTCCGTATTCGCTAATGGCATCTCTCCTGGGAAATTTGTTCGAAAAGCGATAGATATTTAAAATAGTTCTCTAAGAATTGATTGAAATATAAGTCCATATAAATCGTGGCGAAACCCATTTATAAATCTTAGTAAACACTCAAAGGAAGAACAGTAAACTTATTCCTTATTGTCTTCTGCAGAAGGAAATCTTGCGTGATTCCGTTTGAATGTTAGAATACGTTAAAATAATATAAGAATTTAATTTGTTTATTTATTTATTACTTTTGCTTCATACATCTCTCCTGTGGAATAACTTCTGAGTTTTTGAACATCTCATGGATGATATATATATATATACGAGGAATAATAATCATAGTGAAAAAGTCTTATTTGTTACAAACAAATAAACATTAAAATTTACAACTGAATTTTGGAAACGTCATATGAGATACAGCTGATTCTCTCTTATCTTCTACAAAATCTTGGATGGAGTAGAAGGAGTTGGCAATATTAAGACACTTCTCTCAGTTTTTCTTTAAATACCCCTTTATTATCAACAAATTGTTCTATACTTTTAGGTGTTCACTAAACAGCAGTATTTCAAAATAATTTACTGACCTTTGCAATAATGAGAGTTACGAAAATAATTAAGAAATAACAACATTCACGCATATTACAGAGCATTTCGAGAGATAGATAATATTTCCTCGTCAAATATCACAGAGGTTGGTTTAGTGGAATTACAAAATTAAGAAGTACTTTTTTGGGTACCCAGTTTTCGTGCTGTTGTCACATGTAATAAAACACGCGTCCATTAGTTTTGTGAGCTGTTTTAAAGGAATTCTGAAATCCCCCTACCCCCTCACCTGCGGTGAAATCTGGGGGGATCCCCCTCCACCCCCCCCCCCCCAATAGTGAGGAGATACTTTGAGGGGACCCCTTCCCCCATGCTGATGACCTCATTTTTTTTGTTTTTTTGTTTCTTTTTCGTTCTCCTTTTTCCAAAGGCGTTTATACCTCCCACCCACCTATTGTTTTTAGTTCTACTGTTTTTTAAGGAATTAAAAAGATGACGTGAGATTTCTGACCACCCCCTCTCCTCTTGGTGAGATTTCGGCGGATCTTCCCCCCCCCTTACCCAAAATCCATATTTCACTCACGTAATTAATGGACGCCCCTAAAGTTTGATTTAGTTTGCACCTATATATATGTTTTAGTACCCTTGTTTCATGTAGAAGCAGTGCATGTCCCATCTATTATCATAAGAAACGGACACAGAAGCAGGGAAATGACCATATCGTTTTATCCCTCAATACTTCAGATGCTTTAACCGAGCGGGGCGATGTAACGGTTAGCGTTCTCGCCTCGCATTCGGGAGGACGGCGGTTCTTATCCCCGTCCGGGCATCCAGATTTGGGTTTTCCATGGTTTCCCAAAATCACTCCAGGCAAATGCCGGGATGCTTCCTTCAAAAGGCCATGGCCGAATTCCTTCCCATTCCTTGCCCCCCATCCTTTCCCGTCTCTAAAGACCTCGATGTTAAAAAGAGACGTAAAGCAGTTACAAAAAAAAAAAAAAAAAAAAAAAAAAAAAATCAGATGCTTTATTTATATACATTACTAATAACGTCCAAGAAAGGGACTTACACGTAATGCTGCTTGTGGAATCAGTCCACCTGGAATTCCGTGCGCCTGCAGAATAAGCCTGAACAGACAGGAGCGCGGGATCGATACCGCAAAGTCGACTTTAATTACCCGTAATCCGCGACCAAACTCCAGGATTCCCTTCCGCTACGCGCGGATCCAGAGGCGGCTTTAAAACCCCGGCTTCCCGCTGTAATCGGCAACCACAGGGAAGCTTTTACCATTGAAATCAGCATGTGAAACTAGTAACCGTCCAGTTTGTTGAAGGATTTCTCTTCACCACGGCAAATGCGAAAATGGTATTTATTACATTTTTCTGTTGAAGTGGTTAAGTTTGCGAAGTAGAGGTATGTATAAGATTTATTTATAATTTTGTATTTTGTTTATTTGACGCAAGAATAGATATTGTCAGTGCTAGAGCCACTCAGCTGTGTGGGGTGGTAACAGTGAGTTATGGGCAACTGGGTCGGTGGTCTGTCCCCGCTCGACAGCGAGAAGGAATTCTCAACTCCGTAGTATTTTGTTTACTTGATTAAGAATAAATATTGTCAGTGCTACAACCACTCAGCTGTGTGGCGAGGCAACAGGAAGTCACGTATACGTGTGATTAGCTGGATCGGTGGCCTTCCTCCGCTCGACAGCGAGAAGGGATTCTCTATTAAGAAGCAGTCGGTAGCAAATGGTCAAACATTGAAGCGGAACACGCACTCGTGTGTTGTGGTCGAGACAGACTGTTTAGAGTGCCTCTTCTGAACGATTTCTCAGCTACTGTATGGAAGAGTTTATTTCTGCCCATTGTATTAGTGTTCAATAAACCTGGTATAAAGTACATACTCTAATGATTGGGAATTGCCTTCAGCAAAATTCCCTTTAAATCAAATTGAAGCGGGTAGTATCAGAAGGAAAGGTCGGAATTTATGTACGGCTGAATTGCTGAACTGATCTGGCCCACAACGGGCAGAATAAACCAAAGCGTACGATAGTTTAAAAATAAATAAATAAAATCATGAATTTCCGGAAGACGAACAAAATATGGCAATTCCCAGGTTGTAGAACTTTACAATTTGAATTTTTTTAACTGCTTACTTCTCCTATAACAACTAGGTCTTTAGAGATGGGAAAGGATGGGGGGGGGGGGGCAAGGAATGGGAAGGAATTCGGCCATGGCCTTATGAAGGAAGCATGCCGGCATTCGCCTGGAGTGATTTGGGAAATCATGGAAAACCCAAATCTGGATGCCCGGATGGGGATTCGCACCGCCGTCCTCCCGAATGAGAGGCCAGAACGCTGGCCGTTACACCACCACGCTCGGTATTATTTTATTCATATATTTGGCATTGCAATTGCATCCATCTCGATATAGTTACAAAGAAGTATTTATAACAGACAATATACAGTGAACTACCAAAAGTTGTGGGATAGGATGGTGCAAATATACTGTTGTATCGCGACGGAAGAAATGTATAAATGTGCCTTGATGTGTCCTGGTTTTCATTTGTACTCTCGTAAGTCGTGTGAAAGGTTTTCTGACCCAATTATGGCCACACGACATTAATTAATAGACTTTGGTCTAGACGCATGGCGACATCTATTTGGAGTATTGCAGTTTTATAGCACTTGTGCGTCATTAGCAAGTTGGATAACGATGTTAAACTCACTCGGTGGCTATTATGGCACCATTTATATAGTTGGAAGACAGGTTAATTGAAAGTTATAAACAAGAATCGATAGAATGTGTTAGAGTGAATAGTCGATTAAAAGGAATGGCTGGCGGAATACCAAAACAATCCATCTAGTGCCCTGGCGAACGACGACCCAGTGTAACCAGCCGTCTGTAGGGAATACATCAGCTCGAAATGGCCCTGAGAACAGCACCAGACTGGTTGCCGAAACGTTGGAAGTAATAACATCATTAACCCAGCGCTAAACGATATTACAGGGATAAAACGGAATAAAACGTTTCAACTAACAACCAAAAAGAATTTTCGTTCAAAAAGCTTGAGTTCAGTTTTTAGGTGGTTCCTACTATAGTATGTTGTCCATCAACTGCAGTGCTGCCAACTCTGAGAAATTTTTTGTTCCAAATCTACGTTTCTAAAATGCCAAAAATACGGTTACCTCTTCGGAAAATGCTGAAAAGAAATACCAACATTAATAGAGGGCACATTAACATTCCTACCAGAAAATTTTTCTGCCTAAAACAAACTCTACCATTAAAACAGGTCTGCCATGAAAATGGTCTACCAATCAAAACTTCTACCAAAATGAATCTCTACTAATGAACAATCCTTCAAAATGTTATTTCGACGTAGTAACACCTCTACTATTTACGAACCCTACAGCATGCAAACTCTACCTGTAAACATTTCTACTACGGGAATCTCTACCAAACGGAATATCTGCCATAAATATGTCTACCACTATTACTCTGTACCAATTACAAGTCTGCCTTAAACATATCAACCAAATCGTAAACCTGTACAAATAGAATTTTATTAGAATATTCTGTACCCCCAAACATCTTTAATACCAAAAAATTAGCTTAAGGTTACTAAACCATTTTTACACTACCGAAAAAGAACTCTTCCAGAATTTAACGCTACCAGAAAATCCAAACTGGTCTATGTATCATGTAATGAAAAAATATTAATTAGCTTGAAAACATGCTAAATTTAGCGATAAAAATGCTAAATTAACAGCACTGTTCAACTGGCGGCTCACTGCGCTCCCCCCCCCCCCAATCCCTTTGTTACCCCTCGGAGAAGACCTCTGTGTCCATGCATCGGGGTGTCAAAAATCCCCCGTGGCACTCTTTACCCTTCGTATGAAGGGATAAGTCAAGTGCAGTGGAGATAGATCTGACAGGTAGATATACTCACTTATTGTCTGGTTATGTCCTTCAGGCCGACCTCCTACCGTCATTTTTTTCTTTATACGTTTGTGGTATTACGTTTAGTGTTTTAGGTCTATCTGCAGACGCCACTGGTAGCAACCCTTCCGTGCCACCCCCGCAGACTCTGTCCGCCAACTTTGTAATTAGTGCGGGCTGTGCAGGGCGCCTAACCTGCCCCCCAGCTGCCACAGTAGTTAGTGTTTGTGTTAGAGTTCTGCTCGAAGGAAGCTGTGCGGTTCCACAGACGAAACTCCGCCTTACGTCTAGGGACGTTCCACAAAACGCACTCTCTCTGTCAGAGAACGAAGATAGAGTTGCTCAGTATGGTCTAATTCAACCAGTCAGTCAATATTTACACCCATCTCCGAACTGACAAGGGACACCTTTCACCTCGGAATCGCACGAAAACATTTTTATAATAACAAGCAAACATAAACAAAACAGTGGTGTGTGTCATTTCCAAGTAGAACTCCGCACTTGTCTGCTAGCGCCATTAAACCGAGTGTGGTGGTGTAACGGTTAGCATTCTGGCCTCGCATTCGGGAGGATGGCGGTTCGAATCCCCGTCCGGGAATCCAGATTTGAGTTTTCCATGGTTTCCCCAAATCACTCCAAAACAAATTCCGGGATGCTTCCTTCAAAAGGCCATGGCCGAATTCCTTCCCATTCCTTTCCCCCTCCCCTCTTTTCCCGTCTCTAAAGACCTCGCTGTTAAGAGACGTAAAGCAGTTAAAAAAAATAGCGCCATTAAAGTGCCATTAATAAAGCCTATTGTTGTGTGATTCCTGGTCAGGTCATATAGATCGTACCATTCTAGATGCAACTATTCCAAACAAAGATGTTATGCTGAAAATATTGTCACAGAAAACAACAAATTATTGCCAACCCCTTGATGTTTGCTTCTTTCAACAATACAAGGTCTATATCAGAAAGATTACTGATTTTGTAAGACTTCAATGTGCCAAACCACTACTGAAGATTAAAGGAGCTGGAATGGGATTCATTGCAAGACAGGAGGAGAATGAGGAGGGTCATGGGAGTGTACAGGGCGTATACTGCCGATGAGGCATGGAAAGATATTACAATAGGTATGAAAAGTAGTGCTTGGAAGGGAAAAGATGACCATGACCACAAGCTGGCACACGATTTCAGGCACAAGGGTGTGGGAGGATTCTCTTTTTTAGGTAAGGGTGTCAGGGATTGGAATGAGTTACCGACAGAAATGATGAATAATTTACCGAAAACTTTGAAAGAATTTAAAGATAAAATTTGTAGAGGGCAAATGTAGGTGGTTGCAGGATAGGGGGAAGATGGGTGTGTAGGGAAATTGCCACCGGAGCCTGTGCTCCATTGCAATTAAATTAAATTATCGTTATTTCGTCATGAAACTTCACTCTGTGATTTACAATTAATTTGCAGCAACTACCTATAAGCATATGTTGCAATATGCTTGGCGAAAGACAGGTTATGACATTGACATACCAACATCATCATTTGAAACTGTAATTAGTGTGGCTTCTGATATTAGAATGCGTGAATGCGAAAGTGATTTGGGATGTGATAAC
>CM061918.1:111949637-111976955 GCA_031002005.1 Vandiemenella viatica
GTCGAATAGATATGAAGTGAAGAATAAGAAAAAACCTAAGATGGCCTGAGAATACAAAAGCAATTAGTTTGTATGTAAACGAAAAAAAAACCAATTGAACTGTAAATAGTTCATCACGGCGCCTCTCGAATAAGTAACGCAGACATGCGAGTTGTTATTAGTTAACTATGAAAAGTTGTGAAATAAGAGTTGAGTTTGGTTCAACTTGCAAAATTGTTCACGAAAACTAAATATACGAGTATTTTGAAGTAAAAAAGTAGAAAACAGGACAAGATAGTATAAACATTTTCTTTCTTCATTTTTTTTTATTTGCTTAACGTCTCTTACCAGCGAGGTCTTTAGAGACGGGAAGGGATGGGGGGCAAGGAATGGGAAGGAATTGGGCCATGGCCATTTGATGGAAGCATCCCGGCATTTGCCTGGAGTGATTTGGGAAACCATGGAAAACCCAAATCTGGATGCTCGGACGGGGATTCGAACCGCCGTCCTCCCGAATGCGAGGCCAGAACGCTATCCGTTACACCACCACGCTCGGTATTTTCTTTCAAATATTACAAGAAGAACAAACGACGGGTTGCTTAGAAATTTTTACACCAGAGTTAACTGCGTAAGTCAACTAAACTTAAAATAAAACTTAAGATGTTCTCGTCCTGGCCAGAAACGACCAAGAATACATACTAAGTTGAAGTAAATTAATAATAAGTCACGGAAATTGAGATAAAATGTTTGATAGTTGCATGTAAAACTAAGTTAGAGGAATCTTAATTTTTTTGGAAAAAAACCTTTACTGAGTTTTATATCGTGCTGAGATCAGGACAGTAACCTACAGTGTCCAATGTTGGCTGAAGTAAACTGAAAAACTGACTGCAAAAGTAATGCAGATGTTAAATAGCAGAATTTTAATGAGGTTAGTCTGTACAAGAAACAAAAAGCAGTTTTTAATTGGATAGGATATTCACAGTGAAACACTGGAAAATTTAATACATGGTTGCGACAGTGATAAAACTAAGTTTTTTAATTTTTAAGCCGTACCGGGACCATGTTGTACCAACTGGCAAATCATTAAAATCCCAT
The DNA here is from genome assembly GCA_031002005.1 of Vandiemenella viatica. Taxonomy (NCBI): domain Eukaryota; kingdom Metazoa; phylum Arthropoda; class Insecta; order Orthoptera; family Morabidae; genus Vandiemenella; species Vandiemenella viatica. The sequence continues at coordinate 111,950,712 of CM061918.1, forward strand.
TCATCTCATCCATCCATTGATATAAATCAGTTAAATTTTTAATTTTCTTGTTTCCTGATTTGCTATTTAGCTGAAAATGGTATCTGGTTTGGGAGCTCTTTCGTATTGCAAGATTTAATTAAACACTAATGATTAGTGGTTAAACTCATAATACTAACCACTCTTTCTGATAAAATTACAACTCGTGCCCTAGTGTGAATGCTTGAACTACATTCAGTATTGCCACATAAAATCGTCCCAGGTTCCACAAGTGAATATAACTTTTAGGTAGCATCATATATATATATAGGAATCTTAAGAGATGAAAAAAAAAAAAAAGAAACGAAAAAAAACTTCAACTTTTAAAACCCGTATTTTTCTGACTATCGTTCCTCTATAAATTCTTCTGTGCATTTTTAGTTGTTTCTGATATTTCTTTCGACCCCTAGTGGACGAACATTAGGCCATTGCGTTTGTACAATACATTGGAACGTTGTAACGGTTAGCGTTCTGGCCTCGCATTCGGGAGGACAGCGGTTCGAATCTCCGTCCGGGCATCCAGATTTGGGTTTTCCATGGTTTCCCAAATCACTCCAGGCAAATGCCGGGATGCTTCCTTCAAAAGGCCATGATCGAATTCCTTCCCATTCCTTGCCCCCCATCCTTTCCCATCTCTAAATACCTCGCTGTTAAGAGACGTTAAGCAGTAAAAAAAAAAAAAAAAAAAAAATAGGAACTTTGATTAAATTATTATTTTAAAACAAACGAAAATTATTAAAAAAATATTAAGCACACTTAGCTAGATTATAGAGTATAGCATTGAGCCTTATTCTGCATTTTGTGTCTAGAACTTTTCTATTGGGGAACAGTTTGCACATAGTTATCTGATAATCGTTATTACGATCAATTTTCGTCAACAACAAGTTTCTAAACTTGTCAAAAATGACACGTCAAACTCAGATTTCTGGCTCATAAATTTAAGAATTTTTAAAGTCATAAATACATCATTACCTTCGCTGTAAAGACGAATGCTAATATTTCTGTATGAAAATGGAAGATTTTGTCACACGCGCATTAATAAATTCACTGTATCGCGATATAAACGTGACTCTATAGTTCTTCACAACAGTGATCAAAAAATATATTGAAACCATCTACATTGAACGGATATAAATAAACAATACCGCACGCACATTAAAAAAATCACCGTAGCGCGATATGAACGTGATCCCATATTTTTCTTGTGACGGTAACAACTGTCACAGAATATAATGAAACCATATACATCGAGGAAGTATAAATAAACAATACCACACGCAAATTAAATAATCAATGTACCGCAATATGAACGTGATTTCAAGTTTCTTTTGTGACAATAACAGCGGCCAGAGAATATGATTAAACCATCTACATCGAATGAATGGAAATAAACAATAAAGCACGCAAATTAAATAATCATTGTAGCGCGATATGAAAGTTAATCCATATTTCTTTTGTGACTGTAATAGTGGTCAGAGAATATAATGAAATCATCTGCACCGCACAAATATAATTAAACAATAGCGAACGCGCATTAATGAGTTCACTGTATTGCGATGTAGAACTGATTCCTTATATATTATCTTACTATAATAGAGCTATATAATGAAATCATCTACAACGAACCAATATACATAAACTAAAAATACTGGGGAATGTCAATTCCTAAGGATGTAAATATACCCTCTGGATACGCGATTTTCATTGAGAATTAAAGCAACTTAAGCTTTAAAAATTTATGTGCGCATGCGCAGCACGTTAAGTGCACCTGCTCAGAGCGTTGCGGTGCATGCAAACTTAAGATCTAACTCGTAAGGCGGGATCACAGCAAATTTCTCCCTACCCAACTTCGAAATGGTGTTATCAATGATCGTTAAATCTAACAGAATTAATGGAGGGTGTCCAGAAGGGAAAGTTTGTACACATTTTTCAATGTTAAATAATCGACCGATGCAATGAGAAGAGTAGTTTGAAAGGAAGTCAGTTAATTCTTGAAAGGGACCTGTCAAGTAATTGATTAGCGGGAGGGGAGGTGTGTGAAGAGTCGGACGGTCCCATCAGCTTGAAACCGGAGCCCCGCCGTCTGGTATGAACAGCTGACTGCCAGATCGAAGACACTGTCTGTCTCGCAGCTTTCTCTTTTTTCTCACTCGCTCTTTTTTTTTTTCTGTCGCACTTTTCTACGCTGCGGATAGTAGCGGTAGGTCGGGAACTCAACCCTTTCTTTCTCGACACCGCTCTCTGTCTCTCTTCCCCTACTTGCCGCTCTTCAAATTGCTGTTTAAAATTCTGGCTCCACTCCCAGGGAGTTGTACTTTCTCTCCCTCCCCCCCCCCCCCCTGCGCCCCGGGAGAAGAAAGTTTGTTTTACTGCTTCTAAATGAGACATCATAAAACTCTCTCTCCTACCCCCAGCTCCACAACTCTTTGGCGCGTGCCTCTCTGCCTTCTCCCCTCCTCTCTTTCTCTCTCTCTCTCTTCGTCTCTCCTTCTAATGGGCCCCTCTGCAGACAAGACGCGGATCTCTTTTAATTTGCTCCTCTCGTTCGGAGCACAGACCTCTGACTAAATCTTCTCGCCAGCCACTTCATTAAACCCACACTAAAAATTACAACCACCGCCGTTTTGAGGAAAGAAATTGTCATGTGGTACTACCTGATAGCCTGCCAGGTGAAAATTAACTGTTATTCAGCATAATTCCCTGTTACCCTCTGACCACCCTTTTCTCAGAGGTATTTTACCTAATCGCGAAAATACCATGTGGTAGGACACCGAGCGTGTCAATGATCCACTAATAAAAGGCCAGTTTGGTCATCGTGTCTGTAACGCTGTGACGTCACATGCTCGGCCTTCGTCGGCAGACAAACAGCGGCCAGAGATGAATTCACTCTGTGTCCACAGATGTTGCTGTTATAGTAAGCTAAGAAATTTTTAGATTTTTCTTTATGTTACTGTAATGGGTTAGTATGATTTCAGTTGCAAATCAACTATAACGAAAAGTTGACTATTTCGTTTTAACCCACATATTTATTATTATACCCTGTTCACTTTCAACTGGCGTTTCAAGGTCATGTTTCCTATGCCCCGCTCCTCTCCTCACTGACATATCCCGTTGCTAACTCTCCAAGTAGATCGCCTTGTCAAGGTTGGCATGTAAATTTTTTTTATCAGCTTTGCTTTTTCTCATGCACATACATGGGTAAGTGCAGAGCAGACTGATTGTTAAGCCATCCATTATAACTGAACGAAATATAGTAGTAACTATTGAACTAATACTAATAAAAGGCCAGTTTGGTCATCTTGTCTGTAGTGGTGTGATGTCACGCACCCGGCCTTCGTTTGCGGACTAACAACAGCCAAATATGTTTTCACTCTCTGACTGTGGTAGTCGTTACAATACCAAGATAAGAAATTAGATTATTTTTTGTTACTGTAATGCTTTAAAATGATTAAAGTTGTAAAACAACTGTAAAAATAGTATATATTTCATTGAAATCTACATACTAACTATTAGTTGATTTTTGTTTATTGATATTCGGTCTGGGTATATGTTTTTGTTATGTTCTCTGTCTGCAGATGTGACTATTGAACCAAGTTAGAAATTTAGTTTCCCTATTTAAGTTTTTGTAGTGGTAAAGAATCTTTTACCTTTAAATCAAAATTTGAAACCGACTGTAAAGAAAGGTACGTATTTCGTTCAAATCTACAGTTCAATAATGAAGATTGTATAAAACCTTCTCGGGCTTCCCACTGGGTAAGCACGTCAGTTTGAAGCGACGTTACGAAGCCCGTCTCTCGCTCCATCTTCGGGTGAAGTGTTGGGTTCCCGGAAAGTCCTTCCTTCTGTAGCCTGCAACCGTTTTCCGGTGCAGGCTATATAAGGAAACAATTTTATACAATAGGTACACTGGGATAGCCTCCATTGATTCATCAATAATGAAGATCATTCAGCATTGAGACGAGGTAGCGAAAGCAAAATTTAAAACTCGGTTTTTTTAGTATTTGATTTGTATAAAACATTTGAAAGACAATTTCGTAAAACGTATGATGGATGATTCGTGAAGATATCTTGTTATTGACTTTTTAAAAAGTTTTAACATTTTTCTCCCCAGTGAATTTAATTATACCCTGTTCACTCAGAACTGCCGGCTCAAGGTCACGTCCCCCTGACTCCTCTCCTCAACTCACCGCCCCCTCCGTACCAGCCTATCAGAACTGACCACTGTGTCCAGGTGGGAGAGTGCTTTATTACCCCTTCGCATGCAGTGGCAAGGGTAGCGGAGTGGGGATAGCGCAGACTGACCTTGATCCGCCTCTCTTAACTGAACGGACTATGGTTTTCTTTGTCTCTCAGAATGGTTTGATCCAATATTCCTATCACGTGCTAACATCTTCATCACAAAGTAAGCGATACAGCCCACGTCCTCAATTATCTGCCTCATTTTCACTCTCTACAGTTCTTTCCTTCGACTGTTCCTTCTACTAACAAATTAACCAATCCCAAGTAAGCTAAAATGTGAATCACCATACTTTATATTCTTTCTGTGAGACTGTTTCACAAATCTCTATACTTCAAACCTAAAGCCCAAACCACAGCACAACCCCACTTCCGCGCAAGCACAACAACTAGTTTGGCAAAATTAACAGTATCCTCACCAATCTACCGATTGAGGCCAACACCAGATAGATCAACCCTCTACAGATTATTTGTCAAAGAAATACAGCGATTTAGACTAATCAGTAGAAAATAATGGATATACAGAACCGCCGATTACTAAGTCTAGTTGATGTATCGTCTAGCAACGCTTTTTAGATTATGGTACTTAAGAAGGCACTTGAAATTTGAATATTGTAAATAGCATATACATCCCACAAGATTGTAATAAGTTTTACCTAATATAGATAAGGAAATGTGTAAATAGATAAGTTACGCAAATGGATGTAAGAAGCTTTGTAAAAATTTAGATTGGCTGTATGGTCTCTAACCAAATGCCATTAAAATAAAAAATAAAAAAAAATCTGCATCTGTCAGCAATAATTTCTGAAATATGTTTGTTTCTTATTTGATACGTCCACGTAAAATATTGCAGATGCAATGGACAAGGGAGGCCAAGTTGATAGTGTAGCACTGAATCTCTCCAAAGCATTTGAAAGGTTGAGCTATAAAATAGTGATAAGCACTACTGTAAACCCTTTTGGAGTGGATAGAAAAGTGACTTGCTAAGTGGAGGCAGTCTTTAAAGGTTGATAGGAAAGAGTTAACATGGAAAATGCAGTATTAAAAAAAGTAAAATTTAATATAGGAGTGCCTCAGGGTAGTGTATTGGGACCATTGCTGTTCATTGTTCTAATGAATGACTGTGTTGACGGGTTAAAGCCAGAAATTAGGTTGTAGCTGATGACATATTTTTTTTTTTTAACTGCTTAACGTCTCTCAACAGCGAGGACTTTAGAGACGGGAAATGATGCGGGGCAAGGAATTGGAAGGAATTCGGCCATGTCCTTTTGAAGGAAGCTTCCCGGCATTTGCCTGGAGTGATTTGGGGAAACCATGGAAAGCCCAAATATGGATGCCCGGACGGGGATTCGAACCGCCGTCCTCCCGAATGCGAGGCCAGAACGATAACAGTGACATAATGTTACGGAATAGGAACAAAACTGGAGAGGACTGGGAACAGTTGCAGGGTGACTTGGGCAGTATATCTAAATGGGTTGATCAGCATGAAATGAAAATCAATACCAAGAAGAGTCAGCTTATTAGGTACACAGATAAAAAATACTAAAGGTTGTTTATGGTTATAGGGTGGAGTCAGAATTGTTTGTTGAAGGCTAGAAGTGTAAACAGCTTAGCATAACGTTTGATAAGAAACTCAACTGGGAAGATGGTAGGAGACGGTTACAAAGTCCTCCATTTACTGGAGAGGGTGATGAGAGGATGTACCAGAGAAGTTAGGGTATTGATTTACAAAACTTTAGTCAGACCATTGGTTGAATATAGCGGTGTCGTTTCGGACCCACATTTTGGGTTTCAAATACAAGAGTTGGATGGTGTGCAAATAAGAGCAACTAGATTTGTTTGTGGAAATTATAGCTGAACCCAGTCAGCATCTGATATGATAAAGGAGCTGGATTTGGAGTTATTGGAGGGCAGGAGGAAGGTGAAGAGATTGCTGGAAATGTACAAGGCACATGCTTATATAGGGTTTGGAGGGATATTGTTCAAAGAATTAAGAATGGTCCATGGAAGGGGAAAGGCGACCATGACGATAAGCTGGCACACGATTTCTTGAGTAAGGGAGTGATAAAATTTTCCTTTGTAGATGAGGGTGTCAGGGATTGGAACAAATTACCAAGCGAATTGTTGAATTATTTGCCAAGAACATTGACGGAATTTAAGATTAAAATTTGTAAATCGCAAAAGTAGATGCGGGAGGAATTTAACACTCAAATTATATAAGATGATTTAAGAAATAAAATAAAAAGGGACGATTAGATGATCAAGGGAATTGTCGCCGGAGCGTTTGCTCCATCGCAATGAAATTAATAATATTTTTAATAACATTCCAACGATGGTTTCTCTGTAAATCCGTTTCATCCAAACAGGCTATCGGTCAACAAAACGTAACTGATTTCTCGCAGGCGTAATAATTACTTTCTACAATATAAAAGAAATCTAATATAATCTTTTTCAATAGGTGGTAAGATTTTCATAAATTCTTCGTAGATGTTTCTCTTCAAAGTTAGGATACCATCTTTTAAGTACTCTGAATTTGGTTTGATTTGATTAACTGCTTTTCCAATTTGCTAGGAGGTTTACACTTTTTCTCCAGGTATGTTACCAAACTTTTTTAACGTCTCAATGACAGGTAACTTCTCGAATAACAACACCGTCGATAAACTTTTTACTGTACTGTACTCTTCAGCAAGACATAAATAAGATTTACATCAGACTTATTTCCGAAGATTTAAAGCACTTTACAATAGGGCCGTTGATATTTTTTGAAACATCGGATTTTCGATATATCGATATTTTAAAAAGTATCAATATCGGCTGTCGATATATCGAAAAAAAGTATCGATATATCGACAGTTTCATAAATGCATTATCATAAAATCAAATCTAGTAAAAATAAAGCTGTCCACTGATAAATAGATGTTATATTGTTCTTAATTAAGTTTTCAATTATAGAAACGTAGTAAGATTTACTTAAGCTTGCTGATCTCTATGCGTAACAGAAATTTTGAGGGTCATAGTGTCATTCAGAGCAAACGAAAAATGATAACTTATTTTAAAAAATATCGACGCCGATATCCAGATTTCAGTATCAAAATATCACTAATAAATATCGATATTTTCAAAAAATAATATCGATATATCGATATATGAGCAACAGTCCTATTTTACAATTACCAATGACGTATCATTCCGTTTTAGAATGATTCCCATCTTGCTCGGCTATGTTAGTTGGGAGCTTAAATATTTATCGTAGAAATTTAAGAAATATGAGAATCAAATGGCAGTATTAAAAGTAGAGAACAATCAGAGACGTTTATCAGCTACAAAGGGTGTGTGAGAAGTTTGTAGTCTATCCCCATTAATATAAAACTTGTATGTATAGGAAAGCTAGAAAGGAAGTAAAAGAAAAATTTGAATGTGGCAAGTGTTCAAGGAGAAAATATCATATGGTACGCCTTGCCGATGACATTGTCCTGTTAGCAGAGCAGAGTGAGGATATTGAGAAGTTGTAACTTAGTAGAGGACTGTGAACAGCTGCAGGGTGATCTGGACAGGATATCTAGATGGGTTGGTAAACATGGTGTAACAGCCCTCATACCTGAATTTTGAATAGTATTGTACTGTATGAAGTATTTGTAGTCAGCTAAAGTTTGCTTGAATATGATCTGGTATGTTTGTTTTGTAAATCAGTGTATATAGACTTTGTTTTATGAAAGAAAATTATTTAAAGTCCATTTAATATGTTTAAGAACTGAATTGTGCAGGAGAATTTCTTAATGTTTGTAATTCCAAGTATTAATGCAAGTTACGATGTCTACAGAACATGTTTGTACAGTTTAAAATGATATCTTTAAATAATTTTGTATTTAAGTATCTCTAATTTCCATTTCTGATCATTTTGTAATGATGTTAAGTGATTATGTATTAATTCCAATTGTTTTTTTATATGTTGAATTGTTTGAGTAATTGTTAATGTTCGAGAAATATCGGGCGGAAGCTTTTTAAGAATTCTCGCAATTTCGATAGAGCCTATATAAAGGAATCGGCAGAAGGACAGAGTTAGTTTTACAGAGAGTTTATAGTTAGTTTTCAAGTTGAGTTCACAGAAGTTTTATAAAGATTATCTTTGCGACTGCTCAGAAGTGCATCTCTGTATTGTATCTATGCATGTGATTATCGCTGACTTCGTTTTGAAAAAATAAATAAATCTTCAACATAACCTTTTAGTGGACTTTTTAATTAATCAGTATATTAATTAAACCACCGAAGTCCCTAACAATGGGATGAAGATAAGTGCCAGCAAGAGTCAGCTTACTAAGTACACAGATAAAAAATTAAAGTCTGATTATAATTTATATGAATTGCTTGCTGAATATCTTAACTGTAAATATCTTCGCATAACATTTGGTGGTAGACTAATTTGGGCAACGCGCACTGGTCAAATGATAGGAAAAGGTTTCACTTAATCAGGAGGGTGATGCGGAAATGTGTCAGGGAAGTGAGGAAATTGGATAAGAAAACTTTGTTCAGACCAATGCTTTGAACATGGTGTAGTATATGACCCACATTTAGAGTATCAAATCCAGCGAGTTGGAGGGGGTGCAAAGCAGAGCAGCTAGATTTGTTTGTGGTAATTATCGCATACTGCAATCAATAACTGATAGAATAAGATGGCGGGATTGGAACTCAATGGAAAATAGAAGACTCTGACATGTGTATCTAAATTACCGAGAAATTTAATGAACTATTTATCTAAACCATTTAAATAATTTAAAATAAAAAATAATCGTCAAATAGCTCAGTAAATATACAGGCAATTTGGCAGTGAGGAATGCCATGAATTTCAATTACAATTAATTGGAAATCATTTAATAATTAAAGACGTATTACATGAAAAACAAAGACAAAAAGTGATTCGGAAGGACGCGGGTTCGAATCCCCGTCCGGGCATCCAGATTTGGGTTTTCCATGGTTTCCCCAGATCACTCCAGACGAATGCCGGGATGCTTCCTTCATGGCCGATATCCTTCCCGTTCCTTGTCCCCAGTCCCATTCCCCCTCTAATGACCTTAGTCGCCGACGAGGCGTAAAAAAAAAGTGATATATGGTGTCAAATACCTCTTAAACGCATTCTCCTTTCTATTTCATTCAACGATTCAAAGAAAAGTTATACATAAATAAAAGATAAAGAGTAATGGAAAATACTTAACTAGCCAGCAGGCTGGATTTCTCCAGGAATCTCCGCAACTAGTCAGGGTCAGTACCGGATTAACCACGTAGCAGGAGGTAGCAAATGCTACGGGCCTCGCGCCTTATGGGGGGCCTCGCACCTCCTTGGGAGCCCCACACCTAGGGCTAGATGGGCGACCTTGTTTTTTAGGTCTACAATTTTGCCCCGACGGCAAAAATCAAGGCCCTCTTCTTCACATTTGCTACGGGCCCCGCACTGTCTTAATCCGGCCCTGGTCAGGGTCGCATTTAGGCATAGGCCACCTAGGCTGTACCCTAGGGGCCCCCACCACAAATGGACCCACACCACATACAAATATAAAAAAAATTATTTATAGCTGCCATTCTGTCGACATGCGTTGTGAATAATCAGTATTGTACTTTTTATCTTTCTCTGTTGCGTGCTGTGGTGATGTTAATCATCTTTCATCGTTTGTTTTATTTTAAGCTGTAGGCCTACTGTTTCATATTGTCACTAAAACTTTTCAGTTAGTAATTTTGTGGAATTTTATTGAGGGTGTTTGGTTGCAAGAATAGTAATAAAACAGACAGCACCTTATCTATCGACCATCAGTCAACAAATTGAAAGTTCAGGCATCACTTTCTAATACCATTCACTTCAGTCTGGGAAACGATGAAGAAAACACGTTACGAAATTTCGATTCTTCAGCAAGTTATTCTCGTATACAGGGTGTCCTAGAATTATCTTTACAACTTTGAAGAAATTATGTTTGGAACGAGATATCACAATGCAGTTTTTTGCATTTTGAAGAGTATCTCTCAAAGTTTTGTTTCTGTCTCTAGAACACTTCTTTGGAGCATCCCTTGATCAATTGTCGTATTAGCTGCAGAAATCCTCTGTCTGAGATCTGCCAAATTTCTAACCGGGGTTTGATACACGATGACTTTTACATATCCCCAAAGAAAGAAATCCAAGGGAGTTATGTCAGGTGAACGAGGCGGCCAGTCAATTGGACCCCAACCAGGAAATTGTTTATCTATAAAATTACGGACATCATGAGCCCAATGCGGAGGTGTTGGAAGATGAGTGTTGGTTGAAGGACTTCCATTTGGGGAACAACAAATTTTGTTAGCTTATCCAAGTAAACTGGGCTTTTGATTGTCTTCTCAGCAAAGAAGAAGGGGCCAATGATTTGGTTGTGCATAACACCGCACAACACATTAACCATTGGGCTGTCGCTCTCTCTCTCTAAATGCATGCGGAGGTTCAGAACCCCAAATTTTAATGTCGTACCTGTTAGGTAACCCTTGTCTCTATAAACCAGAAAACACACTGAGCTTTTTCCTGTGGGGTGTACATTTTCAATAAATGTGATGTAACTACCTACTTGTCACCAAACTGCACCTGAAATGAAACAGAAAAAAACTTTGAGAGATACTCTGTAACATGCAAAAAACTGCATTGTGATATCTCGTTCCAAACATAATTTATTCAATGTTAAAGTTGTAAAGATAATTCTGGGACACCCTGTATTTTTACTATCATTACATTATCCAATATTTTGCATTTAATGGATTATTAATTTAATAATAAGTAATCGATATTGCTTTATATATAAAAGGACCCGCGCCACAATTGTAGTCTAGGGGCCTAAAGATCCTAAATGGCCCTCGTCATAAGTGTTGCGTAGGGGCCAATATATCCTAAATACGGCCCTGCTCCTAGTGGTCACTCCAGATCACCCCCTCCCTCCGTCTACCAAATGACCGCTCGCTACGGACCAATAGCGCTGACCCCGCGGCAGATCGATTGAGAGCCAGTGCTGTGACGTCACAGTGCTGATCAGCCAATGGGCGTGCGGCCAGTAGGCGGACACTGGCCACTCCGGGCGCCGGACCCTCCACGGCCCCGTCTGATTGGCCGGGTTCTCTGACGTGGTCCAGTTCACAGCTTAGGCTCCTGAAGTAAACATACCTTTTGCCTCCTTGTGAACTAAAGACGTCATGTAAAAATACTTTCACGTGACGTTGCTTCAATAACTGAAATATTGTATTAGCAAAAGCAACATCTATGGTCATACTTAATGTTTAAAAAGTCATAGTTATTTTGCATGTTTTCGTAATTGCGTTTCGATAACATTTGGCAGTATTATAAAACCACCAGTTTCCTGAAGACACTTCTCGCAACATACTTGTCTTTTTTTTTCTATAAATACTGACTCTTTAAATCGGAAACATTGCATAGAAGTCAACAATATTGTTAAATGTCTTCTACCGTGCACGTGTATTTCTGATTCATAAATTTCATGTACAAATTTGTCAGGACTATTGTGTAGATGGTGGAAAATATGAACAAGAGTGGATATTAAAATGGTAATGAACTATAAGAGAATATAAAAAACAAAATGAAAATCACAGGTCAAGTATTTAGCACATAAGGCAGAGAAAGGTAATATAGACCCTAATGATCTCCAACTAACCAAGTATCCGAATGCAACATGAGCACAATACGTAGGGGGAGAAAAGAATATTTTAAGAATGTGCAATTTTTGGGTTTTACGACCTGTAGACTTCAAGATAATTTATTTATTCACTATATTCCGTTCTGGTATGTAGAAGAAGCAATGAAGAAAGTCAAAGAAAAATTTCCATGTAGCATAAATTTTCAGGGAGAAAAAATCAGTATGCTACGATTTGCTGATGACATTGTCTTGTTAGCAGAGAGGGCTGAGGATATTGAGCAGTTACTCAATGGCATGAACAAAATACTGAAGGAAGATTTTGGACTGAATATAAATCAAAGCAAGACAAAAGTGATGAAATGTAGCAGAAATGATACCAATACTAGTAGATTAAATATAAAAAAGGATCGGATGCAATAGGAGAAGTAAGAGAATTCTGTTACTTGGGAAGTAAAATTACAACCGATGGCCGAATCAGGAGTGATGTTAAAAGCAGAATAGCAAAAAGAGCCTTCATGAAAAAGAGAAACCTTCTAGTTTCAAATATTGATCTAGGAATTAGAAAGAACTTTTTAAAACTCTTTGTTTGGAGCACAGCACTTTATGGTAGCGAAACATGGACTTTAGGAATACCGGAAAGAAAGAAAATTGAAGCATTTGAAATGTAGTACTACAGAAGAATGTTGAAAATTAGGTGGACAGACAAAGTAAGAAATGAACGAGTTTTGGAAATGATGGGTGAAAAAAGAAGTTTGTGGAAGAAGCTTACAGAAAAAAGAAGAGACAGGCTTGTAGGTCATATTTTGAGACATGCAGGATTGGTTAATTTGTTAGTGGAGGGAACAGTCGGAGGTAAGAACTTTAGAGGTAGACAGAGATTAGAATATATGAAGCAGATAATTGAGGACGTGGGCTGTAAGGGGTATGTAGAAATGAATAGGTTAGCTTAAACGAAATGAGTATGCATTTCAAGTTTTAAGAGACTACAACGTCATAATGGGGTGCGGAATGACACACGAAAAAATCTGGCTACTTCAATTACTAATATCAATATATGTATAAATCATTGCCCACGCAAGAGGTAGTAATAACAGAACCAATTTCCATAGTGTTTTCATAGTTTGACAGTTTTTGGTCGTGCTTAAGATCTGCGGTACGATGTCTTATGATTCTACGTGGACGGTGGACGAAGCATTAATGGTAATCTGTTGGTAAAGTGAAGAGATAGGCGCCAAAGAACGCACTACACGAAAGACCAGCATTTCTTACGTAACATGAACCGACAGACGCCGAAGATAAAGACCACAGGCTTTTGATTCTGTTAATGTTGTTGTTGACTATTTACCGTTGTTTATTTACTAACATGGTACTCTTGAAGATAGCTTAAATTTTTTTTTTTTAACTAAATTTAGTTGCGGATAATAGCAATGACATCAGTAACATGGAAATCGTCAAGGTATTTTAAATTATTGAAAACTAAATTCGTCATGTCTTGTACTGGTAACAGTTCAAGAAATTTGGTTTTTCTTTTGCGAAATGTAACGTCCATATGTTGATTAATATCCCAGGGAAATGGTAGTTTGCTAACAAAAATGTTTTATCTGTAAAGGTTGACGACAATCGGGTGCAATTCAGTTGTTAGTTTTCTTATTGTTAGGACTTCACGGCACTTGTCACTATCGTCCCTAAAGCTGGCAAAGGAGTAAAGGAAAGCAACGCGAAGAAATCGTAGCGGTTACTTCAGCACAGCATGAAAACCCGAAAAATGGATGGTTATATCGGAAATCGAACCCCTGTCCCCTCAAATGAAATGCTGAGTCTTCAAGCTTCGCCCACCAGTTTCTGTACTAGTTTTTTTTCACATGACAACTTCACTGAGTCGAGTTGATAGTGTGATGAGAAAATGGTTGCTGACCTACCTAAATCACACCTCATCTGTCATAAAGATAAACACTCTCTCTTTCCTGCCATCTGTGTAGAAACAGGCCAAAAAAAAAAAAAAAAAAAAAAAAAAAAAAAAAAAAAAAAAAAAAAAAAAATTGAACCATTAGGGTGAATAGAAAATAGTTGTTGATCTAAATAAATCAGACCTCATCTACCGACAGTATACCTGTCACCAACAAGAAAGTCCCTCTTCCCTCCCATTTTTGTGGAAAGGCGTAAAAATAGTGAGCGTACAGTGTTAAACAAGAATTACGTAGTTCCTCTGTCCCTTGGCCAAACTTTTAGGTGCCAACAGATTTGGGACGGTTGACTGGCTGTCCCGAAGGCCATTGAGCGACTTGTCACCGCCTGCCCGCGGGGGTTCCCAGCTGCCGCGGCGCTCCGTCCAGTCGTAAGTAACTCGGTTACGGGCCGAATAGAGAGCCCGGCGGGGCGTCCGGCCGCAGAGACTGTGCCAGCTCGACCGGAAGACGGGGTCGGCGGGGGGTACTGAACCCGGTACCTCACCGGTACCACAACACCACAGGAAAGACGTTAACACAAAACATTAAATTAAAAACCTCGATACAACTAATAAACAGTTGAAATATGTATAAAAATCACTCTTCACTTGGTGTTAATTTCAGATTGGAATTAAATACAGGGTGTCCCAGAATTATCTTTACAACTTTAACATTGAATAAATTATATTTGGAACGAGATATAACAGTTTTTTGCATGTTACAGAGTGTCTCTCAAAGTTTTTTTCTGTTTCATTTCAGGTGCGGTTTGCTGACAAGTAGGTAGTTACATCACATTTATTGAAAATGTACACCCCGCAGGAAAAAGCTCAGTGTGTTTCCGACAGTCATCTTTCAGCAGGATGGTGCACCTCCGCATTGGGCACATGATGTCCGTGATTTTCTAGATAAACAATTTCCTGGTTGGGGTCCAATTGACTGTCCGCCTCGTTCACCTGACTTAACCCCCTTGGATTTCTTTCTTTGGGTATACGTAAAAGACATCGTGTATCAAACCCCGGTTAGAAATTTGGCTAATCTCAGGCAGAGGATTTCTGCAGAAATTACGACAGTTGATCAAGGGTGCTCCAAAGAACTTGGCAAGAAATTGAATATCGCTATGATATTGTAATGGCAACAAATGGTGCACTCGTTGAAATGTTCTAGAGACAGAAACAAAACTTTGAGACATACTCTTCAAAGTGCAAAAACCTGCATTGTGATATCTCGTTCCAAACATAATTTATTCAATGTCAAAGTTGTAAAGATAATTCTGGGACACCCTGTACTCTGTACTGTCGCAAAGGCTATATGAAACCACTCGGAAAATAGTTCTTAAGATTGCTGTTAATTACTAGTTTACATAGATTTACAGATTAGCTTACTAGGTACAGAGATAAAAAAAAAACAAAAAAAACTAAAAGTGGTGTATGAGTATAAGGTTGGGAACAATTGTTTGTTCAAGACTTGAAATGTAAATATCTTGGCACTACGTCTGATGATAATCTCAGCTGGGCAGAACACTTTGGTCAGGTGGTAGGAAAAGGTTTCAATATCCTGCTGGAGAGAGTGATGAGGAGATGTACCAGAGAAGTGAGGAAAATGGGTAGGGAGTATGGAAAGGGAAACGAATTATCAAGGGAAGTGATGAACAATTTACTGAAAATCCTAAAAGAATATAAAGTTAAAATTCGTAAAGAGAAAAAAAAGGCGGGTACAAAAACGGGGGAAAATTGCTACGTAGCGTGAGCTCCCCTGCAGTTAAATAGGTAAGTGAAGGACTTGAGGTACAAGACACTGATCAGACCATTGGTTGAATATGGTTGTGAAGTGTCAGACCCTTATTATGGGTACCGAATACAGGAGTTGCAGAATGTGCAAAGGAGAGAAGCCGAAATTTTTTGTGGAAACCATCCAACATGTTAAGGGATTTTGGTTGAGAGTCACTGGAAGATAGGTGATGGTGGGTTTAGTGAGTTTTGTAACTGCATAAGGGGCCATCTATAAATTACGTGAGGTGGTTTTCCGGATTTCCAGACCCCCCCCCCTTTTCTGGTGAGTTTTGGTCCGTCAGACCCCCCTAGAAATCGCCCTCGCAACTTTTTTAGACCTTTTCTTTATGTTCCACCCTTCCAAAGACAAGTTACACCCCTACCTTTCGACGAAATACCCCTCTAAAATCCTACTTTCGCGTAATTTATAGACAATTTTTTTTTTCAACAAAAATTTTGAATACCTCACGAGAGATTCCCGTTGACCCCCCCCTCCCCCTTGGTGAGATTTCGCCGGAGCCCCCCCCCCCCCCCATTTCACCTCACGTAATTTATGGACGCCCCCTAAGGAATATAGTGGTGATGAGGCCTGAAAGGATACTGGAAGAAAAATTAGGTGTAGCACGCAGCATAGCAGAAATGAACATGAGCAGAATTTAGCACATGATCTTAATGGTAATTGTGTGTGAATGTTTTGTTTTGGGGGTGAACAAGTCAATAAAATGGAAACATTTAAAATTAAAACAGGTATAAGTGAAAATAAGTGGTCAGAGAAATTGTATTTAAATGAAGATTTTTTTTTTTATTCTTTTTCTTTTTAAATCACCTGAAATACAAAAAGAGATGAGAGGGAAAAAACCATCGGAGAATATTCTCCACTGTAATTAAATTAAATTATTCTAAAAACTTGCTTAAATATGTTTACTTACATATTTTGTATTGCTGAGTTCAATATCTTTTGACTTACGACTCATAGACGTCGAGGTCATTATAGTCAGGACGGGATGTAGGGCTCGAAAGGGATAGAACACGGCCCTGGCCTTTTGAAGGAACCGTCGCGGCTTTTGGCTGGAGAATTTTTTAAATAGTAAGCAAAATCTAAATCTGCATTCTGAATGGCCGTATGAAGATTTGAACCCACGTCTACCCAAATCATAGTTTCAAGCCTTACTGCACACCCACAGGAGTAATCTTTTTTTGGGTTTGGTAGAGATTGCGTTTTTGGATTCTAGAGATGGCGTCAAAAATTGGTTTTATAAAAATTAATCAGTAATGAAATGCGCCTTAGAACAATTCAGTGATTTGTAAAAATTACTTAAATCAATATATATATATATATATATGTGTGTGTGTGTCATTATATTTCACTGCAGCCACAACCACCTAACGCATACCACTGGTGTTTGTGTGTGGTAGTAACCCCGAGCCTCCCATGGTGCTCTATGGTGATTGCATGTTGGTAGCCATCGGGGTGTGGGAAATATGGTGGTTTAAATTGGTCGACTTAAGGCATTTCGACCAGAGTGTCCTAAAAACTCTCTGGATTCTTGTAGAATGAACTAGATTCTTCTTGAATGAACAAAAATGTTCTAGAATTTTCTTGAATAATATTCTAGAATACGACACATTTTTCAGCTATTAACAAATGTAAATAATTTATGTGCAACACATTTAGTGTGTGAACCGATTTTGATGGAACTTTCACTGCCGACTTGTTTTCCAGGGAGTAACATAAGCTACTTTTAACCTGTAAATATTTGAGGTTCAATACAAAACCATAAAAACATTCAAAATTCTAGACAAACACGAGCGAAGTAGGTGCGCAGACGTCCACGGTCGTTGTCCATATTGTCTTCGTTGTCCGGGTTGAACCGCGTCAATTTATGAAAGCCTGACGTTTCGGCCATCATTTGGTGGTCTTCTTCAGAGCACTGTCAAGTCTCCATCGGACCGATCACGCTGGCGGCGTTAGCTTTAGTGACGTCCCCCAAACGGTTAGCGAGCTCTTCGGGAGCTATATAAAGGCTACAGCGACTGCAGCCTTGACAATCCTCTGAAGAGGCCCATCAGATGATGGCCGAAACGTCAGGTTTTCATAAATTGACGCGGTTCAACCCGGACAACCAAGAACACACGAACGAAGTAGTCGGCACCAGCTAGTATTAAATCTAAACAGCCATTTCGGGATTTGAGTACTGAAAGTCTGTTGCCACCGTTAAAGTCTCCAAGAAATGTCAACGGATAAACGCCGTTTAGTACAGCCTAATTGTGGGAACACAACAGTAGAAGACAATTAGCACGAGTTGAAAGAGAATGAACGTGCGCTGAGTGAGGTGATAGATCGTGACGGCTGAGTCCAAACGTCAACTCCCTCTCCGGGAGTCCTTTGTCCTTTGTGCCGACTCCTGTATTGTCTCCCAGCCGCTCCTTTATTTCTCGCCCGCGCCGCCATTGCTCTGTTTTGTTTTTATCGCCCCGGCTCGGTTCCGGAGCTGCACTTCCGGCAGAGTTCCGGCTTCCGGTTTGCGCCCCCGGGAGATGAATATCCAGGAGCGGTGTCTGTTTACTGCTGCGAAGCGCCACCCCGCGCCGGGAATAGGAACTGAGCTGCCGGCTACACCGGGTCATTAATACTAATTCCACTTGTCGCAGTCTGCTCTCCAAGGTAGGCTAGTGTCGACAGTTGTCAGGACTCGTCATAGCAACAGAAACGTCTGAGGTTAGGGAGCGTCCATAAACTACGTGGCTTGGTCTATGAAGGAGGGAGGGGTTGACTCGAAAGTTACGGTGGGGAGTATTGGAGCCAAGCCACGTGGCCTTCCAATCATATTATTTGTCACAGTTAAAACGAGGTACAGAACACTCAGCAGCAAGTATATATTTATTTCCGTCCTTTAATTATTTCCGTATGTAACTTACGATAATGAACTAACAAATTATTTTGATAAAAATGAGCTAATTTACAATAAAAGTAAAACAAATTTAATAAATTTGAGCTTAGAAATCATAATATAGATAACTAGCTCGTACCCGCGACTTCGTACGCGTGGATTAAGAATTTTTTTGCCAGAATTAAGTATAGAAAGTTGTAGGTAACGAAGGATTGGTCCCAAACAATATCGAGTCGGAATAATATGACAGGAAAGCTAACACTATATCATTGTACCATCGAACCTGTCTCTTGAAGAGAATCAATTTCCAACATATTTCTGTCACCATTCGATAAGGTCTCATATTTTCGTGATTATAACTGTTAATCATACTGGAAAAAATATCCTGTGCCCTTCATACAGATTTCCTTATAAAATTGCATCACAACGATATAGCCATTTAGTCGTCAAAACGTAACAAAAAGACAGAGACTTACTTCCGTATTTATAATAATATTACTGTGGTTCACACTCACACACTGACTGCGAACAACACCTGTGGGATCATTATAACGTAAAAAAGTGTACACCTACAACATTGCAAGACTACCTACGATTTGCCTCGCATTGCACTACTAACTTTCTAATATCTACAGTTTAACATTCAATCCGAATAACCTACGGTCCAGGCCTGACTCTTACGATGAAAAACAATTTTAAAAAATATGACACTCGAATCAAAACTAATTTACATATCAAAAGATATAACTCCAAGGCAGCAGATAAAAGTGCATTTGAAATGGTAGCAAGACAATATATAAAGGTACCAACACATTTAAAGTCATTGACTGGAAATGAATTTAAAACTGAACTGAAACACTATCTATGTAAGAAGGCTTTAAAAAATTTTAATGAGTTGTGAACTATATGTAATAGCATTTTTGTATTGAATTATTTAACTTAATGTTAATTTACTTTCTCGAAGTTACTGGCCTTGCTATGGAATTCGTTATACTATAAGGTATTCTTGTTGTGTGAGATGTATCATTGATATTGGAATTCATTATACTATAAGGTATTCTTGTTGTGTAAGATGTTTTGGTCCTTGCTAGCAACTTGTGTACACAAGTATATTGGCAATAAACAAGGGAAAACAATACAACATGTTGCTCTGGAATTAATAAGGAAAAACCCTACCGGGCATACGGGAGGGGGGAGGGGGGAGGGTGGGGGGAGAGAGCAAAAGCCACGTCGAGCTACTTGGGGGATGGGAGGACGTTCACATGAAGCCAAAATGGATCTACGTTGTTTATGGACGCTCCCTTAGAATCCTGATCTTCCGTTACTTCCAACATGCTGACGTCACTGAGGTGCATTTACTTGGGTTGAAGATCATTACGGTTGCACATGGTGTGGCAGTATTACTCCCCACCAATCATCTTTATTTATTTTATATTGTTTCTTATTTAATTAATTTTATAGGTTTATAAAAAATTGTACTGATGTATAAAAAACGCTTAAAATAATAAGCGATCATAAACAAAATAGTGGTGTGTGTCATTTCCAGGCAAAACGTTGCAACCTCAACTAACATTTTAATAGAGATAAATCAATACAATATGAAGGGAAGTATACGTAATCAAATGAAATCAGTGTATCATTAAATTTTCAATCAACAGTGCCAAAACCTCACTGCTAAAAATACTTAAATAGCGCAAAACACGCATATACATTACCACGCACCTGATAGTGCTTATTTTAATCCTCAAAGTGCAGATGCGGGATTTCGATGAAGTGGTTAAAACAAAGTGGGGCAGAACAATGTGCGCACCTCACTAAACCCACCTTATCACATTCGAGATCACTTTGGCATTCATGCAGTTCAGTATCAAAAGCCGCACTAATTACATTTTCAAATTATGATGTTGGTATGTCAATGTCATAACCTGTCTTTCGCCAAGCATATTGGAACATATGCTTATAAGTAGGTGCAGCAAATTGATTGTAAACACAGACTGAAGTTTCATGACTAAATAACGATCATGTACCTTCACTTGTTTGGCAAATTCTAGTCTTACAGATTCAGTAATCCTACTGATAAAAAACTTAAATTAGTCCACAACCCGAAGGTTGGTTGGATCCTTACGAAGGAGTCATACTAAGCCATTGTGTCAGAGGTATGACGGCCAGTTCCTTTGGGGGCATCCATAAATTACGTGAGGTGTTTTCCGGATTTCTGGACCCACCCTCCCCCCTGGGGAGATTTCGTGAGATCTGGCCGGACCCCCCCCCCCCCCTCTGGTGAGATCTGGTCCGTGAGAACCCCCCCTAGAAATCGCCCTGGAAACTTTTTTCCTTTTGGTCACACCCTAACTTTTTTGACGAAATACCCTCCTAAAATCGACTTTGCCGCAAATTTGAGACTTTTTTTTTTGCTCTATTGTCCCCAATTTTTTTTGCAAAATCTCACGTGAGATTTCTATTGACCCCCCCCCCTCCCCCTTGGTGAGATCTGCTGAGATTTCGCCGGACCCTCCCCCTCCCCTATTTCACCTCACGTAATTTATGGATGCCCCCTTTCCTCTGGGACCTACAGTTTAACGTGGAATCCGAACCATGGAATCCTACTGATATACAGCTTTTATTTCCGAAAGAAGTAAACGTCAAGAAGTTTGCAATACTTTGTTGTTATCGATGGTAATATCTTCAGCATAACATGTTTGTTTGGAAAAATTGCATCTAGAAGGGTACCATCGGTATGACTTGACCAGGAATTACAACAATAGGCTCTTTTCATGGTTCTTTAACGGCGCTAGCAGACAAGTGCGGAGTTCTGCATGGAAATGACACGCACCACTATTTTGTGTATAATTTCTTGTTGTTCTAAAAATGTTTTCGTGCGATTCTGAGCATTTGAGGTGAAAGGTGTCCCTTGTCAGTTCGGAGATGGGTATAAATATTCACTGACTGGTTGAATTAGACCATACTGAGCAACTCTATCTTCGTTCTCTGACAGAGAGAGTGCGTTTTGTGGAGCGTCTCTAGACGTAAGGCGGAGTTTCGTCTGTGGAGCCGCACAGCTTCCTCCGAGCAGAACTCTAACACAAACACTAACTACTGTGGCAGCTGGGGGGCAGGTTAGGCGCCCTGCACAACCCACACTAATTACAAAGTTGGCAGACAGAGTCTGCGGGGGTGGCACGGAAGGGTTGCTACCAGCGGCGTCTGCAGATAGACCTACAACACTAAACGTAATACCACCAACGTATAAAGAAAAAAATACGTTACCAGATAGGCCTGCAATAATATCGGAAGCACATCGCCGTGCATATAGAGGATTTAGTTAATAGCTAGTGGTCATGCTGCTATATCCCTACTACACTGGACGTATCCTTTCATACGAAGGGTAAAAAGTGTTATGGAAGAAACGAGCCACTCGGATACGTGGACACAGTGGTCTTCTCTGAGGGGATGGTGAGGTGGGGAGCGGAGTTAGGAGTACATGACCTTCAGCCGCCATTTGATCGCGAACAGACTATAGTAGGAACTGCCTATAAACGGAACTCAAGTTTTTTAATTCCTTTTGGTTGTTAGTTGAAACGTTAAGACTAATTTCATTCCGTTTTATCGCTGTAATTGTAATATCGTTTGCCGCTGCGTTAATGATGCTATTACTTCCAACGTTTCGGCACTCAGTCTGGGGTTGTCCTCGGGACCGTTTTGAGCTGATGTATTCTCTACAGATGGCTGGTTACCCTGGATCGTCGTTCGCCTGCACACTAGATGGATTGTTTTGTTACTACGCAAGCCATTCTGTTTTATCGGTTATTGAATCTACACTAACATCATCTATCGATTCTTATTTATAACTTTCTGATAAATTGTCTTCAAAGTATATAAGTGTTGTTATAATAGCCACCGATTGAGTTAAGATTGAGTCAGAACAAATGGCCACATGTGTCTAGACCGAAGTCAGGGCCAGCGCTACGATTCTCGGGCCCCGGGTAAGCGATCTTAGGTCCGCTTCACCCCCCCCCCCACCCACCCCCAAAATATTTTTACTTTACACTTTGGTTTTTTGGATAACTCATAAAATTTCAATACAAAAATGTTTAAAATTATTGGTGCAGAATTTAAAATTTGTGTTTGATTTATATTTATTTAGGCACCCAGGCCAGCGTGCCTCCCTCTGGTGGCCCGGGCCCCGGGTACTTTTGCCCCGCTTAACCCCCCTAACGCCGGCCCTGAGTCCGAAGTCTATTAATTAATGTCGAGTGGCCATCATTGCGTCAGAAAACCTTTCACACGACTCACTAGAGTACAAATGAAAACCAGGGCATTTCAAGGCACATTTATACGTCTCTTCCATCGCGATATCATAATCTGTATATTTGCACCTTCCTATCCCACAACTTTTTGCACTTCAGTGTATATTGTTTGCTGTAAATACTTCTTTGTAACTGTATCGAGATAAAACTACGTACAGTTAAATACATAGGCAATACAATAGTAAGTTAAGTCATCGAAACATTTGGATTCTGGATTAAATTACAAAATATTGGAATAAAATAAAATTCAAATTGTAAAGTTGAAGGTTTTTTTTTTTTTTAACTACCTTTCGCTTAGGTTTACTCTGCACGTTGTGAATAAAATCAATTCCACTGTACATAAATTCCGACATTTCCTTATGATACTACCAGCTGAATTTGATTTAAAGGATATTTTGCTAAAGGCACTGATTAGAGTAAGTACTTCATACCAGATTTATTGAGCACTAATACACTGGGCAGCAATAAACCCTTCCGTACAGTAGCTCAGAAATCATTCATATCAGGCGCTCTAAACAGTTTGTCTTGACCACATCACACGAGTGCGTTTTCCGATACAACGTTTGACTATTTGCTAGTGATTGCTTCATACTAGAGAATCCCTTCTTGCTGTCGAGCAGAGGAAGGCCACCGACACAGCTGACCATAACTCACTGTTGCTTCCCCACACAGCTGAGTGGCTCTTGCACAGACATTTTCTATTCTTGCGTCAACTAAACAAAATACAAAATTATACATAAATCTTATACGTACATACATCTACGTCGCAAACTTCACCATTTCACCAGAAAAATGTAATAAATACCATTTTCGCTTTTGCCGTGGTGCAGAGAAATCCTTCAACAAACTGGACTGTTACTAGTTTCACACGCTGATTTCAATGGTAAAAGCTTCCCTGTAGTTTCCGATTACAGCCGGAAGGCGGGGTTTTAAAGCCGCCTCTGGATCCGCTCGTAGCGGAAGGGAATCCTGGAGTTTGGTCGCGGATTACGGGTAATTAAAGTCGACTTTGCGGTATCGATCCCGCGCTCCTGTTTGTTGAGGCTTATTCTGCAGGCGCACGGAATTCCAGGTGGACTGATTCCACAAGCAACATTACGTGTAAGTCCATTTCTTGGACGTCGTTAGTAATCTATATTCATAAAGCATCTGAAGTATTGAGGGATAAAACGATATGGTCGTTTCCCTGCTTCTGTGTCCGTTTCTTATGATAATAGATGGGACATACACTGCTTCTACATGAAACAAGGGTACTAAAACATATATATAGGTGCAAACTAAATGAAACTTTAGGGGCGTCTATTAATTACGTGAATGAAAATTGGATATTTTTTTTTGGGGGGGGGGGGGATTCGGCAAAAACTCACCAAGCGGGGGGGGGGGCGATTTTACAGAAATCTCACGTCATCTTTTTAATTCCTTAGAAAACAGTGGGAGGTATAGACTAACCGCCTTTGGAAACAGGAGAACTAAAAAGAAACCAAACGAAAAAAATGAGGTCATCAGCATGGGGGAGGTGTCCTTCAAAGTCTCACCTCACTATTGGGGTGTGGGGGGGGGGGGGTGTGGAGGGGGACCCCCCCAGATTTCACCGCAGGTGAGGGGGTAGGGGGATTTCAGAATTCCTTTAAAACAGCTCACAAAACTTATGGATGCGTGCTGATTTATTACATTTGACAACAGCACGAAAACTGGGTACTAAAAAAAGTACTTCTTAATTTTGTAATTCCACTAAACCAACCTCTGTGAGATTTGACAAGGAAATATTACCTGTCCCTCGCAATGCTCTGTAATATGCGTGAATGTTGTTATTTCTTAATTATTTCGTAACTCTCATTATTGCAAAGGTCAGTAAACTATATTGAAATACGGCTGTTTAGTGAACACCTCAAAGTATAGAACAATTTGTTGATAATAAGGAGTTATTTAAAAAAAACTGAGAAAGGTGTCTTAATATCGCCAACTCCTTCTACGCCATCCAAGAAGACAAGAGAGAATCAGCTGTATCTTACATGACGTTTGCAAAATTCAGTTGTAATTTTTTTTGGTAACAAATAAGACATTTTCACAATGATTATTATTCCTCGTGTATATATATATATATATATATATATATATATATATATATATATATATATATCATCTATGAGATGTTCAAAATCTCAGAAGTTATTCCACAGCACAGATCTATGAAGCAAAAGTAATAAATAAACAAATTAAATTCATATATTATTTTAACGTAATTCAACATTCAAACTGAATCGCGCAAGATTTCCTTCTGCACAAGATACTAACGAATAAGTTTACTGTTGTTCCTTTGCGTTTTTACTAAGATTTATAAATGGGTTTCGCCACGATTTATGTGGACTTATATTTCAATCAATTCTTAGAAAACTATTTTAAATGTCTATGGCTTTTTAAGCAAATTTCCCAGGAGAGATGCCACTAGCGAATAGGGAAATTAAATAGGGGAAATGTCCTACCTTAATTGCTTGCATGTGATCTATTTTAGCTATTATTCACCTATGTACACACTTGGGAATTTAATAAAGACTTAAATTTTTTAATCAAAATTACAGTCAGCTGAGTTTTGTTTAAAATTGTATCAGTCGTGCTTTTTTCTGTATTAAATTCTAATTTATTTATAGTGAAACACCTGTTTATTTGCCGTGCCTTCGAAGTTTTGTACAATCAGTGTTTAAAGATGTACGAACATTTCAAAAGTAGGTAGACTCCCAGAGAAATCCCACAAACTATTCTGTTTTTTTCCCCTGGTGGTGTAACGGATAGCGTTCTGGCCTCGCATTCGGGAGGACGGCGGTTCGAATCCCCGTCCGGGCATCCAGATTTGGGTTTTCCATGGTTTCCCAAATCACTCCAGGTGAATGCCGGGATGCTTCCTTCAAAAGGCCATGGCCGAATTCCTTCCCATTCCTTGCCCCCATCCTTTCCCGTCTCTAAAGACCACGTTGTTAAAAAGGGGACGTTAAACTGTTACAAAAAAAAAAAATCCCCCTTCTTCTGCATTTAATTCTGATTTATTTATCATGAAACACATGTTTACTTACTGTGTTTTCTATGTTCTGTACCGTCGGTGTTTAAAGATACGCTAGCGTTTTAAAAGTGGATACACTTCCAGGGAAAAATCCCACAACCGATCCTGTTTCGTTTTTTCCATTTAATTCTAATTTATTTGCGTGAAACACCCGTTTATTTGCTGTGTCTTCAATATTCTGTTCCATCTCTTTTCAAAGATATACGTAACAATTTAAAAGTGGGTATACTTCCAGGGAAATATTTCATAAAGTTTTGTGTTTCCCCCCCCCCCTGCATTTCATTCTAATTTATTTGCACTTCATCACCTGTTTATTTGCTGTGTCTTAAAGGTTCTGTGCCAATCGGTTTCTAAAGATGTACCTAACATT
>CM061918.1:111977955-112111385 GCA_031002005.1 Vandiemenella viatica
GTAACTTCGAGTAAGTAAATTAACATTAAGTTAAATAATTCAATACAAAAATGCTATTACATACAGTTCACAACTGATTAAGACTATAAATAGCCTTATTACATAGATAATCTTTTAGTTCAGTTTTAAATTCATTTCCAGTCAATGACTTTAAATGTGTTGGTAGCTTATTATATTGTCTTGCTCCCATTTCAAATGCACTTTTAACTGCTGCCTTGGAGTTATATCTTTTGATATGTAAATTAGTCTTGATTCGAGTGTCACATTTATGACTTTCACTATTAGTATTATTAAATTTTGGATTGGATCTAATCAGTAACAAAACCCTATATATTTATATATAGTGAAAATATAGTAAGAATATTTTCGTGTCAAAATATTTCTTTACAGGGTGTATTTATATCCAACTTGTATATTATCCTGATACATCTTTTCTGGAGCACTAACAATCTATTCATGTAGAAATGGTAACAAGATCTCCATACTTCAATTCCATACAGGATATGTGGGTAGATTATTCCATAGTATGCAATTTTTAAAACACTTCTATCCACAAGCTTAGACAACTGATTCATTAGAAAGATTCCCTTGCTTACTTTTTTACAAACAAAATCAACATGAGTTTTCCAATTTAGAAACTTATCCACGTATATTCCAAGGAACTTATGCTCATTTATTTCATAAATCTTCCTTCATCTGTAATCAGATTAAACATATCTTTATATATAAAGATGAATGTATGTTTGTTTGTTTGTTTTTTCTTCTTCATACAAATCCACAGTTTTCATCCGATCTCGATGAAACTTTGCACACTTATCCGTTGAAACAAGGAGAAAAATACTGTCTACATTTGGTTGAAAAATTATCTGTATAAATAAAACATGTTGTCTCATAACTTCGAAATACGGCGATAGACAGACACGTTGGATATGGACGTCTGCGTACCGTGTTTCCGTGTAGTGGACTGGCAGCTCAGTTGTTAAAGCGCTTCCTCTCGAACGTCGTGGTCTCCGGTTCAAATCTCCGTGGAGGCTAAGATTTTTGTTACGTTTTGACGACTAAATGGCTATATCGTTGTGATGGAATTTTATAAGGAAATCTGTATGAAGGGCACAGGATATTTTTTCCAGTATGATTAACAGTTGTAGTCACGAAATTTTGAGACCTTATTGAATGGTGACAGAAATTTGTTGGAACTTGATTCTCTTTAAGAGACAGGTTCGACGGTACAATGATATAGTGTTAGTTTTCCTGTCATATTATTCCGACTCGATATTGTTTGGGACCAATCCTTCGTTACCAACAACTTTCTATACTTAATTCTGGCAAAAAAAATTTAATCCACGCGTACGAAGTCGCGGGTACGAGCTAGTTATCTATATTATGATTTCTAAGCTCAAATTTTATTAAATTTGTTTTACTTTTATTGCAAATTAGCTCATTTTCATCAAAATAATTTGTTAGTTCATTATCGTAAATTACATACGTAAATAATTAAATGGCGGAAATAAATATACACATACTGCTGAGTGTTCTGTACCTCGTTTTAACTGTGACAAACAATATGATTGGAAAGCCACGTGGTTTGGCTACAATACTCCCCAGCGTAACTTTCGAGTCAACCCCTCCCTCCTTCATAGACCGAGCCACGTACTTTATCTACGCTCCCTAACGTCAGACGTGTCTGTTGCTATGACGAGTCCTGACAACTGTCGACACTAGCCTACCTTGGAGAGCAGACTGCGACAAGTGGAATTAGTATTAATGACCCGGTGTAGCCGGCAGCTCAGTTCCTATTCCCGGCGCGGGGTGGCGCTTCGCAGCAGTAAACAGACACCGCTCCTGGATATTCATCTCCCGGGGGCGCAAACCGGAAGCCGGAACTCTGCCGGAAGTGCAGCTCCGGAACCGAGCCGGGGCGATAAAAACAAAACAGAGCAATGGCGGCGCGGGCGAGAAATAAAGGAGCGGCTGGGAGACAATACAGGAGTCGGCACAAAGGACAAAGGACTCCCGGAGAGGGAGTTGACGTTTGGACTCAGCCGTCACCATCTATCACCTCACTCAGCGTCGGTTCATTCTCTTTCAACTCGTGCTAATTGCCTTCTACTGTTGTGTTCCCACAATTAGGCTGTACTAAACGGCGTTTATCCGTTGACATTCTCTTGGAGACTTTAACGGCGGCTACAGACTTTCAGTACTCAAATCCCGAAATGGCTGTTTAGATTTAATACTAGCTGGTGCCGACTACTTCGTTCGTGTTGTCTTGGTTGTTCAGGTTGAACCGAGTCAGTTTATGAAAACCTGACGTTTCGACCATCATTTGCTGGCCTTCTTCAGAGGATTGTCAAGGCTGCAGTCCCTGTCGCCTTTATATAGCTACCGAAGAGCTCGCTAACCGTTTGGAGTGACGTCCTACCACCGGTCCGATGGGGGCTTGCGACAGCAACTACAGCCTTGATATTCCTCTGAAGAAGGCCACCAAATGATGGCCGAAACGTCAGGTTTTCATAAATTGACGCGGTTCAACCCGGACAACGAAGACAATATGGACAACGATCGTGGAAGTCTGCGCACCTACTTCGTTTGGGTTTGTCTAGAATTTTGAAATGTTTTTATGGTTTTGTATTGAACCTCAAATATTTATAGGTTAAAAAGTAGCCTATGTTACTCCCTAGCAAACAACCCGGCAGTGAAAGTTCCATCAAAATCGGTTGACACACTAAATATGTTGCACATAAATTATTTACATTTGTTAATAGCTGAAAAATGTGTCGTATTCTAGAACGTTATTCAAGAAAATTCTAGAACATTTTTGTACATTCAAGAAGAATCTAGTTCATTCTACAAGAATCCAGAGAGTTTTTAGGACACTCTGGCCGAAATGCCTTAAGTCGACCAATTTAAACCACCATATCTCCCACACCCCGACGGCTACCAACATGCAATCACCATAGAGCACCATGGGAGGCTCGGAGTTACTACCACACACAAACACCAGTGGTATGCGCTAGGTGGTTGTGGCTGCAGTGAAATATAATGACACACACACATACACACACACACACACACACACACACACATATATATATATATATATATATATATATATATATATATATATATATATTTTGATTTAAGTAATTTTTACAAATCACTGAATTGCTCTAAGGCGCATTTCATTACTGATTAATTTTTTTAAACCAATTTTTGACGCCATTTCTAGAATCCAAAACGCAGTCTCTACCAAACCCAAAAAAAGACTGCTCCTGTGGGTGTGCAGTAAGGCGCGGAACTATGATTTGGGTACACGTGGGCTCAAATCTTCATACGGCCATTCAGAATGCAGGTTTCGATTTTGCTTACTATTCAAAAAATACTCCAGACAAAAGCTGCGACGGTTCCTTCAAAAGGCCAGGGCCGTGTTCTATCCCTTTCAAGCCCTACATCCCGTCCTGACTATAATGATATTGACGTCGATGAGTCGTAAGTCAAAAGATATGGAACTCAGCAATAGAAAATATGTAAGTAAACATATTTAAGCAAGTTTTTAGAATAATTTAATTTAATTACAGTGGAGAATATTCTCCGATGGTTTTTTCCCTCTCATCTCTTTTTGGATTTCAGGTGATTTAAAAAGAAAAAGAATAAAAATAGAAATCTTCATTTAAATACAATTTCTCTGACCACTTATTTTCACTTATACCTGTTTTAATTTTAAATGTTTCATTTTTATTGACTTTTTCACCCCCAAAACAAAACATTCACACACAATTACCATTAAGATCATGTGCTAAATTCTGCTCATGTTCATTTCTGCTATTTCGCGTGCTACACCTTATTTTTCTCCCAGTATCATTTCAGGCCTCATCACCACTATAATCCTTAGGGGGCGTCCGTAAATTACGTGAGGTGAAATAAGGGGGGGGGGGGGGGGTCCGGCGAAATCTCACCAAGGGGGAGGGGGGTCAACGGGAATCTCTCGTGAGGTATACAAAATTTTGTTGAAAAAAAAAATTTTCTACAAATTACGCGAAAGTAGGATTTTAGAGGGGTATTTCGTCGAAAAGTAGGGGTGTAACTTGGCTTTGGAAGGGTGAGACAAAAAAAAAAGGTCTCAAAAATTTGCGAGGGCGATTTCTAGGGGGGTCTGACGGACCAAATCTCACCAGAAAAGGGGGGGGGTCAGAAAATCCGGAAAAACACCTCACGTAATTTATGGGTGGCCCTTATGCAGTTACAAAACTCAATAAACCCTCCTCCAC
Organism: Vandiemenella viatica; assembly: GCA_031002005.1. Classification (NCBI taxonomy): domain Eukaryota; kingdom Metazoa; phylum Arthropoda; class Insecta; order Orthoptera; family Morabidae; genus Vandiemenella; species Vandiemenella viatica. The sequence continues at coordinate 111,982,221 of CM061918.1, forward strand.
CTATCTTCCAGTGACTCTCAATGAAAATGCCTTAACATGTTGTATGGTTTCCACAAAAAACCTCGGCTTCTCTCCTTTGCACATTCTGCAACTCCTGTATTCGATACCCATAATAAGGGTCTGACACTACACAACCATATTCAACCAATGGTCTGATCTGTGTTTTGTACCTCAAGTCCTTCACTTACCTATTTAACTGCAAGGGAGCTCACGCTACGTAGCAATTTTCCCCCTTTTTTGTACCCGCCTATTTTTTCTCTTTACGAATTTTAACTTTAAATTCTTTTAGGATTTTCAGTAAATTCTTCATCACTTGCTTTGATATTTTATTTCCATTTCCTGACTCCCCACCCATTTCCCTCACTTCTCTGGTACATTTCCTCATCAATCGCTCCAGCAGTATTTTGAGACCTTTTAATATCACCTGACCAAAGTGTTCTGCCCAGCTGAGATTATCTTCAGACGTAATGACAAGATATTTACATTTCAAGTCATGAACAAACAATCGTTCCCAACCTTATAATCATACACCACTTTTAGTTTTTTTTTATCTGTGTACCTAGTAAGCTAACCTGTAAATCTATGTAAACTAGTAATTAACAGCAATCTTCTTCAAGAACTATTTTCCGAGTGGTTTCATATAGCCTTTGCGACAGTACAGAGTACAGGGTGTCCCAGAATTATCTTTACAACTTTGACATTGAATAAATTATGTTTGGAACGAGATATCACAATGCAGGTTTTTGCACTTTGAAGAGTATCTCTCAAAGTTCTGTCTCTAGAACATTTCAACGTGTGCACCATTTGTTGCCCGTACAATATCATAGCTATATTCAATTTCTTGCCAAGTTCTTTGGAGCATCCCTTGATCAACTGTCGTAATTGCTGCAGAAATCCTCTGCCTGAGATTAGCCAAATTTCTAACCGGGGTTTGATACACGATGTCTTTTACGTATCCCCAAAGAAAGAAATCCAAGTGGCTTATGTCAGGTGAACGAGGCGGCCAGTCAATTGGACCCCCTCTTCCTATCCACCGACCAGGAAATTGTTTATCTAGAAAATCACGGACATCATGAGCCCAATGCGGAGGTGCACCATCCTGCTGAAAGATGTCTGTCGGAAACACACTGAGCTTTTTCCTGCGGGGTGTACATTTTCAATAAATGTGATGTAACTACCTTCTTGTCAGCAAACCGCACCTGAAATGAAACAGAAAAAAACTCTGAGAGATACTCTGTAACATGCAAAAAAAACTGCTTTGTGATATCTCGTTCCAAATATAATTTATTCAATGTTAAAGTTGTAAAGATAATTCTGGGACACCCTGTATTTAATTGCAATTTGAAATTAACACCAAGTGATGAGTGATTTTTATACATATTTCAACTGTTTATTAGTTGTATCGAGATTTTAATTTAATGTTTTGTGTTAACGTCTTTCCTGTGGTGTTGTGGTACCGGTGAGGTACCGGGTTCAGTACCCCCCGCGGACCCCGTCTTCCGGTCGAGCTGCCACAGTCTCTGCGGCCGGACGCCCCGCCGGGCTCTCTATTCGGCCCGTAACCGAGTTACTTACGACTGGACGGAGCGCCGCGGCAGCTGGGAACCCCCGCGGGCAGGCGGTGACAAGTCGCTCAATGGCCTTCGGGACAGCCAGTCAACCGTCCCCAATCTGTTGGCACCTGAAAGTTTGGCCAAGGGACAGAGGAACTACGTAATTCTTGTTTAACACTGTACGCTCACTATTTTTACGCCTTTCCACAAAAATGGGAGGGAAGAAGGACTTTCTTCCTGGTGACAGGTATACTGTCGGTAGATGAGGTCTCATTTAGGTAGAGCAACAACTATTTTCTATTCACCCTAATGGTTCATTTTTTTTGACTGTTTTTACACAGGATTAGACTAAAAGTAGCTAGGACAAAACTTGTATTAGGGTCTTTCTATCGTCCACCAGATGCAGATGTATCTATTGCTGAGGCCTTAAGAACTAATGTAAGTAATATAGCTCGTCAATTTCCAGATCATGCAATAATACTAGGAGGTGACTTCAACTTTCCGGATATTGAACAGTTCGTGTGAAACGCAACTGGCTCTAATTTTGCATGACGTAATGAAGGTTATCGATGCAGGATCACAAGTTGATGCTATTTTCTTGGATTTCCAGAAAGCTTTTGACTCTGTACCACATAAGCGCCTTTTGGCGAAGATTCGAGCGTACGGTATATCTGATCAGATCTGCGAATGGATACGCGATTTTCTAACTGGTCGGTCGCAGTATGTCGTTGTTGACGGGGAAGCCTCTTCAAAGCTAGATGTTACTTCGGGCGTTCCTCAAGGAAGTGCAATAGGACCACTTCTTTTCTTAATTTTTATAAACGATCTCGGTGACATCGTTAATTGCAGGATGCAATTTTTGGCTGATGATGCACTTATTTATAGGGAAGTGGGGTGCTCTGACGATTGCTTAGAAATACAGCGCGATCTGGATGTTATTTCGGAATGGTGCCGTAAATGGCAGCTTACACTTAACTGTAAAAAGTGCAAGGCAATGCAAATAAGTAATAAAAAGACCCCGTTTGCTCACGAGTACAGAGTTAACCATTCAGTTGTTGACACGGTCGATTCCCTGAAGTATCTAGGCGTAACAGTACAAAGCAACATGAAATGGGACTTGCACATAACTTCCGTCGTAGGCAAAGCTAATTCTAAACTACGTTTTATGGGTCGTATTCTGAGAAGCTGCAATGCTCATACAAAGGAAATAGCGTACAAAACACTAGTGTGTCCGCATTTGGAATACTGTTGTGCAATTTGGGATCTGTATCGCAAGGTATTGATTGACACGTTAGAGAAAGTACAGAGGAGAGCCGCTCGATTCGTGACCGCTAGTTACAGTCCTTATGTAAGTGTCACAGAGCTGATACGTGGGTTAGACTGGGATTGTTTGGCGGACAGATGACGTCGTTTTCGTTTAAATTTGTTGGAGAATATGCGAAAATCTCTAATTTACGAGTGCAACGAAATACTTCTTCCGCCAACCTATTTAGGTCGCAATGACAGGAGGGATAAGATTCGAGAGATAAGGTGCTGTACTGATACATTTATGTATTCTTTCTTTCCTCGTTCTGTTCGGGATTGAATACTCTAAAATAGGATTGGTGCTTAGCACCCTCTGCCACCCACAGTAATTGTGAATTGCAGAGTGTAGATGTAGATGGCTGGAAAGGGGGAATGTTTTTCTTCATGACAGATGAGGTGTGATTTAGGTAGGTCAGCAACCATTTTCTCATCACACTACCAACTCGACTCAGTGAAGTTGTCATGTGAAAAACAACTAGTACAGAAACTGGTGGGCGAAGCTTGAAGACTCAGCATTTCATTTGAGGGGACAGGGGTTCGATTTCCGATATCACCATCCATTTTTCGGGTTTTCATGCTGTGCTGAAGTAACCGCTACGATTTCTTCGCGTTCCTTTCCTTTACTCCTTTGCCAGCTTTAGGCACGATAGTGACAAGAGCCGTGAAGTCCTAACAATAAGAAAACTAACAACTGAATTGCACCCGATTGTCGTCAACCTTTACAGATAAAACATTTTTGTTATCAAACTACTATTAATCAACATATGGACGTTACATTTCGCAAAAGAAAAACCAAATTTCCTGAACTGTTACCCGTACAAGACATGACGAATTTAGTTTTCAATAATTTAAAATACCTTCACGATTTCCATGTTACTGATGTCATTGCTATTATCCGCAACTGAATTTAGTTTTTTTTTTTTTTTATTAATTTAAGCTATCTTCAAGAGTACCATGTTAGTAAATAAACAACGTTAAATAGTCAACAACAATATTAACAGAATCAAAAGTCTGTGGTCTTTATCTTTGATGTAGTGTCATCTTCGGCGTCCATCGGTTCATGTTACGTAAGAAATGTTGGTCTTTCATGTAGTGCGTTCTTTGGCGCCTATCTCTTCACTTTACCAACAGATTACCATTAAATCCTTCGTCCACTGTCCACGTAGAATCATAAGACATCCTACCGCAGATCTTAAGCAAGACCAAAAACTGTCAAACTATGAGAACTCTATGGAAATTAGTTATATTATTATTACCTCTTGCGTGGGCTATGATTTATACATATATTGATATTAGGAAATGAAGTAACCAGATTTTTTCGTGTGTCATACCGCACCCCACTATGACGTTTTAATATCTTAAAACTTGAAATGCATACTCATTTCGGTTTTTTAAAAAAAATAATTGTGTTCTATAAATTAGTACGCTCCGAATGCTGTAAAGGAATATAGTGAATAAATAAATTATCTTGAAGTCTACAAGTCGTAAAAACCAAAAATCGCACATTCTTAAAATTTTATTTTCTCCCCCTACGTATTGTGCTCATGTTGCATTCGGATCATGGTAAGTTGAAGATCTGTAGGGTCTAATTACCTTTCTGTGCCTTTTGTGCTAAATACTTGACCTGTGGTTTTCATTTTGTTTTTGATATTCTCTTATAGTTCACAACCATTTTAATGTCCACTATTGTTCATATTTTCCACCGTCTACACAATAGTCCTGACAAATTTGTGCATGAAATTTATGAATCAGAAATACACGTGCGCGCTAGAAGACATTTAACAAAATTGTTAATTTCCATGCAATTTTTCCGATTTAGAGAGTCAGTATTTATAGAAAAGAAAAGACAAGGAAGTTGCGAGAAGTGTTTTCAGGAAATTGATGGTTTTATAATACTGCCAAATGTTATCGAAACGCAATTACGAAAACATTCAAAATAACTATGACTTCTTAAACATTAAGTATGACTCTGGTTGTTGCTTTTGCTACTACAATATTTCAGTTATTGAAGCAACGTCACGTGAAAGTATTTTTACATGACGTCTTTAGTTCACAAGTAGGCAAAAGGTATGTTTACTTCAGGAGACAAAGCTGTGATCTGGACCACGTCAGAGAACCCGGCCAATCAGATGGGGCCGTGGAGGGTCCGGCGCCCCGAGTGGCCAGTGTCCGCCTACTGGCCGCACGCCCATTGGCCGATCAGCAATGTGACGTCACGGCGCTGGCTCTCAATCGATCTGCCGCGGGGTCAGCGCTATTGGTCCGCAGCGAGCGGTCATTTGGAAGTCGGCGGGAGGGGGTGATCTGGAGTGACCACTAGGAGCAGGGCAGTATTTAGGATGTATTGGCCCCTACGCAACACTTGTGACGAGGGCCCTTTAGGATCTTTAGGCTCCTAGGCGCGGGTCCTTTTATATATAAAGCAATATCGATTACTTATTATTAAATTAATAATCCATTTAATGCAAAATATTGGATAATGTAATGATAGTAAAAATACAGGGTGTCCCAGAATTATCTTTTCAACTTTAACATTGAATAAATTATGTTTGGAACGAGATATCACAATGCAGTTTTTTGCATGTTACAGAGTATCTCTCAAAGTTTTTTTCTGTTTCATTTCAGGTGCAGTTTGGTGACAAGTAGGTAGTTACATCACATTTATTGAAAATGTACACCCCACAGGAAAAAGCACAGTGTGTTTTCTGGTTTATAGAGACAAGGGTTACCTAACAGGTACGACATTAAAATTTGGGGTTCTGAACCTCCGCATGCATTTAGAGAGAGAGAGCGACAGCCCAATGGTTAATGTGTTGTGCGGTGTTATGCACAACCAAATCATTGGCCCCTTCTTCTTTGCTGAGAAGACAATCAAAAGCCCAGTTTACTTGGATAAGCTAACAAAATTTGTTGTTCCCCAAATGGAAGTCCTTCAACCAACACTCATCTTCCAACACCTCCGCATTGGGCTCATGATGTCCGTAATTTTCTAGGTAAACAATTTCCTGGTCAGGGTCCAATTGACTGGCCACCTCGTTCACCTGACATAACCCCCTCGGATTTCTTTCTTTTGGGATATGTAAAAGTCATCGTGTATCAAACCCCGGTTAGAAATTTGGCAGATCTCAGGCAGAGGATTTCTGCAGCTATTACGACAATTGATCAAGGGATGCTCCAAAGAAGTGTTCTAGAGACAGAAACAAAACTTTGAGAGATACTCTTCAAAATGCAAAAAACTGCTTTGTGATATTTCGTTCCAAACATAATTTATTCAATGTCAAAGTTGTAAAGATAATTCATGGACATCCTGTATACGAGAATAACTTGCTGAAGAATCGAAATTTCGTAACGTGTTTTCTTCATCGTTTCCCAGACTGAAGTGAACGATATTAGAAAGTGATGCCTGAACTTTCAATTTGTTGACTGATGGTCGATAGATAAGGTGATGTCTGTCTTATTACTATTCTTGCAACCAAAAAACCCTCAATAAAATCCCACAAAAATACTAACTGAAAAGTTTTATTGACAATATGAAGCAGTAGGCCTACATATTAAAATAAAACAAACGATGAATTTTTTTTTTTTTTTTTTTTAACAGTTTAACGTCCCTTTTTAACAACTTGGTCTTTAGAGACGGGAAAGGATGGGGGCAAGGAATGGGAAGGAATTCGGCCATGGCCTTTTGAAGGAAGCATCCCGGCATTCACCTGGAGTGATTTGGGGAAACCATGGAAAACCCAAATCTGGATGCCCGGACGGGGATTCGAACCGCCGTCCTCCCGAATGCGAGGCCAGAACGCTATCCGTTACACCACCACGCTCGGTCCAAAACGATGAAACATGTTTAACATCACAAAAGCACGCAATAGAGAAAGATGAAATATACAATACTGATTATTCACTACGCATATCAACAGGTCGGCAGCCATCAATATATTTTTATTTTTGCATGTGGTGTGGGTCCCTTTATGGTGCGGGTCCCTTTATGGTGCGGGTCCCTTTATGGTGCGGGTTCCTTTATGGTGCGGGTCCCTTTATGGTGCGGGACCCTTTATGGTGCGGGTCCCTTTATGGTACGGGCCCCTAGGCTATAGCCTAGATGGCCTATGCCTAAATGCGGCCCGGACTAGTGGCGGAGGTTCCTTGAGAAATCCAGCCTGCTGGCTAGTTAAGTATTTTCCATTACTCTTTTTCTTTTATTTATGTTAAACTTTTCTTTGAATCGTTGAATGAAATATAAAGGAGAATGCGTCTAAGAGGTATTTGACACCAAATATCACTTTTTTTTCACTTATTGCTTCACGCCTCGTCGACGGCTAAGGTCATTAGAGACGGAATGGTACTGGGGACAAGGATTTTTTTTATTTTTATTTTTTTATTTATAACTGCTTCACGTCTCTTTTTAACATCGAGGTCTTTAGAGACGGGAAAGGTTGGGGAGCAAGGATGGGGGCAAGGAATGGGAAGGAATTCGGCCATGGCCTTTTGAAGGAAGCATCCCGGCATTCACCTGGAGTGATTTGGGGAAACCATGGAAAACCCAAATCTGGATGCCCGGACGGGGATTCGAACCAGCGTCCTTCCGAATCACTTTTTGTCTTTATGTTTAATGTAATACGCCTTTAATTATTAAATGATTTTTAATTAATTGTAATTCAAATTCATGGCATCCCTCACTGTCAAATTGCCTGTATAACTACTGAGCTATTTGACGATTATTTTTTATTTTAAATTATTTAAATGTTTTAGGTAAATAGTTGATTAAATTTCTCGGTAACTTAGATACACAAGTCCGGGTCTTCTATCTTCCATTGACTTCCAATCGCGCCATCTTATTCTATCAGTTATTGATTGCAGTATGCGATAATTACCACAAAAAAATCTAGCTGCTCTTCTTGGCACCCCCTCCAACTCCTGGATTTGATACTCTAAATGTGGGTCACATACTACACCATATTCGGCCAAATTGATAGTGTAGCACTAGATCTTTCAAAGGCGTTTGACAGAGTAAGCCACAAAATGGTAGTAAATAAGGTAAAAACTACTGGAGTGGATGAGAAAGTGATTTGCTGGGAAGAAGAATTTTTAAAAGGTAGAAAACAGAAAGTTAGGGTGGGAAATGCGGTATCAAAGGAAGTGGAAGTAAAAATGGGAGTGCCGCAGGGTAGCGTATTGGGACCATTTCTATTCATTATTCTAATGAATAATTGTGTTGATTGATTACTATCTGAAATTAGATTGTTTGTAGATGACATAATGCTGTATAAAAGGATCAAGACGATAGAGGACTGTAAACAGTTGCAGGGTGATCTGGACAGGATATCTAATTGGGTTGGTAAACATGGGATAAAGATAAATGCAAAGAAGAGTAATCTAATTAGATACACAAATAAAAAACAAAAGGTTAATTATGAATTTAAGGTGGGGAAAGAAATGCTTGTTGAAGACTTGAAATGTAAATATCTTGGAATTATTTTTGATAACAAACTTAACTGGGCAGGACACATTGGATAGGTGGTAGGAAGAGGTTTCAAAGTTCTGCACTTGTTGGAGAGAGTGATGAGGGGATGTACGAGAGAAGTCAAGGAACTGGGTTACAAAATTTTGGTCAGACAATTGCTCGAATATGGTAGTGTCGTATGGGACCCTCGTTTTACGTATCAAATACAGGAGTTGGAGAGGGTGCAAAAAAGGGCTGCTAGATTTGTTTCTGGAAATTATCGCAGAATGCAATCAGTGACGGATATGATAAAGGAGCTGGAATGGGATTCATTGCAAGACAGGAGGAGGATGAGGAGGGTCATGGGAGTGTACAGGGCATATACTGGCAAGGAAAGATATTACAGTAGGTATGAAAAGTAGTTCATGGAAGGGAAAAGATGAACATGACCACAAGCTGGCACTCGATTTCAGGCACAAGGGTGTGGGAAGATTTTCTTTTTTAGGTAAGAGTGTCAGGGATTGGAATGAGTTACCAAGGGGAATGATGATTAACCTACCGAAAACGTTAAAAGAATTTAAAGTTAAAATTTGTAGAGGGCAAATGTAGGTTAGTGTAGGATAGGGGGAAGTTGGGTGTGTAGGGAAATTGCCACCGGAGCGTGTGCTCCATTGCAATTAAATTAAATTAAATTAAAGAATATTCAAAGCATTGGTCTGAACAAAGTTTTGTAACTCAATTTTCTCACTTCCCTGACACATTTCCACATCACCATCCTGATTAAGTGAAACCTTTTCCTGTCACTTGACCAGTGCGCGTTGCCCAATTTAGTTTACCACCAAATGTTATGCGAAGATATTTACAGTTAAGATATTCAGCAAGCAATTCTTATAAATTATAATCATAATCATCCTTTAATTTTTTATGTGTGTACTTAGTAAGCTGACTCTTCTTTGCATTTATCTTCATCCCATGTTTACCAACCCATCTAGATATCCTGTCCAGATCACCCTGCAACTGTTCACAGTCCTCTACTAAGTTACAACTTCCCAATATCCTCACTCTGCTCTGCTAACGAGACAATGTTATAAGCAACTCGTACCATATGATATTTTCTCCTTGAACACTTCCCACATTCAAATTTTTCTTTTACTTCCTTTCTAGCTTTCCTACACATACAAGTTGAATATTAATGGGGATAGACTACAACCTTCTCTCACACCCTTTGTAGCTGATGCACGTCTCTGATAGTTCTCTACTTTTAATACTGCCATTTGATTCTCATATTTCTTAAATTTGTACGATAAATATTTAAGCTCCAAACTAACATAGCCGAGCAAGATGGGAATCATTCTAAGACGGAATGATACGTCACTGGTAATTGTCAAGTAGGACTGTTGAACATATATCGATATATCGAAATATCTATCTTATTTTTTGAAAATATCGATATTTATGAGTGATATTTTTAGGACGATTTATCGATATTTTGATACTAAAGTAGAACTGTTGATCATATATCGAAATATCGATATTATTTTTTGAAAATATCGAAATTTATGAGTGATATTTTTAGGACGATATATCGATATTTTGATACTGAAATCTGGATATCGGCATCGATATTTAAAAAAATAAGTTATCATTTTTCGTTTGCTCTGAATGTCTCTCAAATTTCTGTTACGCATAGAGATCAGCAAGCTTAAGTAAATCTTACTACGTTTCTATAATTAATTTGCTGGTTTTATGAACCAAATCTACTCAGATGATAACAGTGTAGTCAAGGCATCGCTCACCTAGCATGAATCGGACGAGAGCCCATTGTTTGAAATGAGCGTGCGCATTGTCGAAGGAACTACAACTTGATATTAGTATGTTAGCACCGATAGTGGTGGTGTAACGGCTAGCGTTCTGGCCTCGCATTCGGTAGGACGCAGGTTCGAATCCCCGTCCGGGCATCCAGATTTGGGTTTTCCATGGTTTCCCCAAATCACTCCAGGCTAATACCGGGATGCTTCCTTCAAAAGGCCATGGCCGAATTCCTTCCAATTCCTTGCCCCCCATCCTTTCCCGTCTCTAAAGACCTCGCTGTTAAGAGACTTTAAGCAGTTAAAAAAAAAGTATGTTAGCAGGAATAGTGGGAAGTGTAAATAACAAATAGTTGCTAATTAGTGAGCAAGAAAATTAAGACAACTAAGAATAAGCTATCAATATACAAAACTAAATGAAATACCACAAAAAATCTTGTGAAAAAAGTTATGTAACTTGGCCATTATGCATACTTTTATAGCTAAACTTCTACCTAAATAAATGCCTCATCTGTATTGCTTATCAGTCTTAAAAATACACAAAATAAGATTTTTCCTCGAACCTTTTTCGAGTTTTATAAATAAATAAATAAAGGGCGGATCAAGAAAAACAAAGATACTTTTATGGCATTTGTTGATTTAGAAAAAGCTTTTGATAATGTTAGGTGGGACAAGATGTTCAAAATTTTAAAGAATTCAGGCCTAAAGTATCGAGATAGAAGAATACTCTATAAACTATATAAGAATCAAGTGGCTGTAATAAAAGTAGAGAATCACGAGAGACATGCATCAGTTAAAAAAGGTGTGAGACAAGGTTGTAGTATATCCCCGTTAATATTCAACTTGTATGTAGAAGAAGCAATGAAGAAAGTCAAAGAAAAATTTCCATGTGGCATAAGTTTTCAGGGAGAAAAAATCAGTATGCTACGATTTGCTGACGACATTGTCTTATTAGCAGAGAGGGCTGAGGATATTGAGAAGTTATTGAATGGCATGAACAAAATACTGAAGGAAGACTTTGGACTGAATATAAATCAAAGTAAAACAAAAGTGATGAAATGTAGCAGAAATGATACCAATACTAGCAGATTAAATATAAAAATAGGATCTGATGCAATAGGAGAAGTGAGTGAGTTCTGTTACTTGGGAAGCAAAATTACAACCGATGGCCGAAGCAGGAATGATGTTAAAAGCAGAATAGCTCTAGCAAAAAGAGTCTTCATGAAAAAGAGAAACCTTTTAGTTACAAATATTGATCTAGGAATTAGAAAGAACTTCTTAAAACTCTATGCGTGGAGCACAGCACTTTACGGTAGCGAAACATGGACTTTAGGAATACCGGAAAGAAAGAAACTTGAAGCATTTGAAATGTGGTGCTACAGAAGAATGCTGAAAATTAGGTGGACAGACAAAGTAAGAAATGAAAGAGTTTTGGAAATGATGGGTGAGAAAAGAAGTTTATGGAAGAAGCTTACAGGAAGAAGAGACAGGCTGGTAGGTCATATTTTGAGACATGCTGGATTGGTTAATCTGTTAATGGAGGGAACAGGGAACAGTTGAAGGTAAGAACTGTGGAGGTAGACAGAAATTAGAATATATGAAGCAGATAATTGAGGACGTGGGTTGTAACGGGTATGTAGAAATGAACAGGTTAGCACAGGATAGGAAGGAAAAAAAAAAGAATATTATTAATTTTTATGAAAATTATCGCACGCATAATGTTCAATTTTTAAAAAAAAAATCAACAATCATCATCACCAAGAGAAACCATTCGAAAGTGAAAACTTAATTAAGAACAATATAACATCTATTTATCAGTGGGCAGCCTTATTTTTACTAGATTTTATTTTATGAAATACCATTTGTGAAAGTATCGATATATCGATACTTTTTTCCGATATATCGACAGCCGATATTGATACTTTTTAAAATATCGACATATCGAAAATCCGATATTTAAAAAAATATCAACGGCTCTATTATAAAGTGCTTTAACTCTTCGGAAAGAAGTGTGATGCAAATCTTATGTATGTTTTGCTGAAGAGTACAGTACAGTAAAAAGTTTATCGACGGTGTTATTCGGGAAGTTACCTGTCATTGAGACGTTGAAGAAGTTTGGTAACATACCTGGTAAAAAGGTGTAAATCTCTTAGCAAATAGGAAAAGCAGTTAATCAAATCAAACCAAATTCAGAGTACTTAAAAGATTGTATCCTAACTTTGAAGAGAAACATCTGCGTAGAATTCACCAATCCACACCTATTATTGAAACAGATTATATTAGTCGAGACAATTTTTTTTTTTTTTTTTACATTTCATTCCTCCCAACAGAAAGCTGGGAGGCGGGCTGCTGGAGAGTCATAGGGAACTCTTTTCAGCCAATCTACTACTACGGGGAGGGAAGGGGGATGGAAGGTCGGCCGTGGCCTTGTAGGGAACCATCCCAGCATTCGCCTAAGTGTCTGAGGGAAACCACGGAAAACCTCAGACAGGATGGCCAAACCGAGTTTAACCCCGGTCCTCCCGAATGATAGGTAGGAGGCCAATATTGGCCTCCTCCCATCTCGGTGAGTCGAGACATTAATTAGTTTTCTTTTATATTGTAACAAGTAATTATTACGCCTGCGAGAAATTAGTTACGTTTTGTTGACCGTTAGCCTGTTTGGATGAAACGGATTTACAGAGAAGCCATCGTTCGGATGTTGTTATAAATATTATTACTTTTATTGCGATGGAGCAAACGCCCCGGCGACAATTCCCTTGATCATCTAATCGTCCCTTTTTATTTTATTTCTTAAATCATCTTATATAATTTGAGTGTTAAATTCCTCCCGCATCTACTTTTGCGATTTACAAATTTTAATCTTAAATTCCGTCAATGTTCTTTGCAAATAATTCAACAATTCACTTGGCAATTTGTTCCAATCACTTACATCCTCACCTACAAAGGAAAATTTTATCACCCCCTTACTCAAGAAATCGTGTGCCAGCTTATGGTCATGGTCGCCTTTCCCCTTCCATGCACCATTCTTAATTCTTTGACCAATATCCCTCCAAACCCTATCATAGACATGTGCCTTTTACATTTCCAGCAATATTTTCACCTTCCTCCTGTCCTCCAATTACTCCAAATCCAGCTCCTTTATCATATCAGATGCTGGGTTCAGCTATAATTTCCACAAACAAATCTAACTGCTATTATTTGCACGCCCTCCTACTTCTGTATTTGATACCCAAAATTTAGATCCGAAACGACACCACCATATCCAACCAATGGTGTGACTTAAGTTTTGTAAATCAATACCCTAACTTCTCTGCTACATCATCTCATCACCCTCTCCAGTAAATGGAGGACTTTGAAACCGTTTCCTACCATCTTCCCAGTTGAGTTTCTTATCAAACGTTATGCTAAGCTGTTTACACTTCAAGCCTTCAACAAACAATTCTGACCGTACCCTTTAACCATAAACAACCTTTAATATTTTTTATCTGTGTACCTAATTAGCTGACTCTTCTTGGTATTTATTTTCATTCCATGCTGACCAACCCATTTAGATATCCTTCCCAAGTCACCCTGCAACTGTTTCCAGTCCTCTCCAGTTTTGTTCCTATTCCGTAACATTATTTCACGGTTATAGTTCTGGCCTCGCATTCGGGAGGACGGCGGTTCGAATCCCCGTCCGGGCATCCATATTTGGGTTTTCGATGGTTTCCCCAAATCACTCCAGGCAAATGCCGGGATGCTTCCTTCAAAAGGCCATGTCCGAATTCCTTCCCATTCCTTGCCCCGCATCATTTCTCGTCTCTAAAGTCCTCGCTGTTAAGAGACGTTAAGCAGTTAAAAAAAAAAAAACATTATGTCATCAGCTACAACCTAATTTCTGCCTTTAACCCGTCAACACAATCATTCATGAGAACAATGAACAGCAATGGTCCCAATACACTACCCTGAGGCACTCCTATATTAAATTTTACCTTTTTCAATACTGCATTTTCTATGTTAACTCTTTCCTATCAACCTTTTAAGAGTTCCTCCACTTAGCAAGTCACTTTTCCATCCACTCCAAAAGGGTTTACAATAGTGCTTATCACTATTTTATAGCTCAACCTGTCAAATGCTTAGGAGAGATTCAGTGCTACACTATCAACTTGACCTCCCTTGTCCATTGCATCTGCAATATTATACATGGACGTATCAAATAGGAAACAAACTTATTTCAGAAATTATTGCTGACAGATGCAGATTTGTGAAACAGTCTCACAGAAAGAATATAAAGTATGGTGATTCACATTTTAGCTTACTTGGGATTGGTTAATTGTTAGTAGAAGGAACAGTCGAAGGAAAGAACTGTAGAGAGTGAAAATGAGGCAGATAATTGAGGACGTGGGCTGTATCGCTTACTTTGTGATGAAGATGTTAGCACATTATAGGAATATTGGATCAAACCATTCTGAGAGACAAAGAAAACCATAGTCCGTTCAGTTAAGAGAGGCGGCTCGAAGTCAGTCTGCGCTATCCCCACTCCGCTACCCTTGCCCCTGCATGCGAAGGGATAATAAAGCACTCTCCCACCTGGACACAGCTGTCAATTCTGATTGGCTGGTACGGAGGGGGTGGTAAGGTGAGGATAGGAGTCAGGGGGACGTGACCTTGAGCCGGCAGTTCTGAGTGAACAGGGTATAATTAAATTCACTGGGGAGAAAAATGTTTAATCATTTTAAAGCGTTACAGTAACAAAAAATAAGCTAATTTCTTATCTTGGTATTGTAACGACTACCACAGTCAGAGAGTGAAAACATATTTGGCTGTTGTTAGTCCGCAAACGAAGGCCGGGTGCGTGACATCACACCACTACAGACAAGATGAACAAACTGGCCTTTTATTAGTATTAGTTCGATAGTTACTACTATATTTCGTTCAGTTATTATGGGTGGCTTAAAAATCAGTCTGCTCTGCACTTACCCACATATGTGCATGAGAAAAAAGCAAAGCTGATAAAAAAATTACACGCCAACCTGGAGAGTTAGCAACGGGATATGTCAGTGAGGAGAGGAGCGGGGCATTGGAAGCATGACCTTGAAACGCCAGTTGAAAGTGAACAGGATATAATAATAAATATGTGGGTTAAAAAGAAATAGTCAACTTTTCGTTATAGTTTATTTGTAACTGAAATTATACTAACCCATTACAGTAACATAAAAAACAACCTAAAAAATTCTTAGCTTACTATAACAGCAACATCTGTGGACACAGATTGAATTCATCTCTGGCCGCTGTTTGTCTGCCGACGAAGGCCGAGCATGTGACGTCACAGCGTTACAGACACGATGACCAAACTGGCCTTTTATTAGTGGATCATTGACACGCTCGGTGTCCTACCACATGGTATTTTCGCGGTTAGGTAAAATACCTCTGAGAAAAGGGTGGTCAGAGGGTAACAGGGAATTATGCTGAGTAACAGTTAATTTTCACCTGGCATGCAATCAGGTAGTCCACACATGACAATTTCTTTCCTCAAAACGGCGGTGTTTGTAATTTTTAGTGTCGGTTTAATGAAGTGGCTGGTGAGAAGATTTAGTCAGAGGTCTGTGCTCCGAACGAGAGGAGCAAATTAAAAGAGATCCGCGTCTTGTCTGCAGAGGGGCCCATTAGAAGGAGAGACGAAGAGAGAGAGAGAGAGAAAGAGAGGAGGGGAGAAAGCAGAGAGGCACGCGCCAAAGAGTTGTGGAGCTGGGGGTAGGAGAGAGAGTTTTATGATGTCTCATTTAGAAGCAGTAAAACAAACTTTCTTCTCCCGGGGCGCAGGGGGGGGGGGGAGGGAGAGAAAGTACAACTCCCTGGGAGTGGAGCCAGAATTTTAAACAGCAATTTGAAGAGCGGCAAGTAGGAAGAGAGACAGAGAGCGGTGTCGAGAAAGAAAGGGTTGAGTTCCCGACCTACCGCTACTATCCGCAGCGTAGAAAAGTGCGACAGAAAAAAAAAAAGAGCGAGTGAGAAAAAAGAGAAAGCTGCGAGACAGACAGTGTCTTCGATCTGGCAGTCAGCTGTTCATACCAGACGGCGGGGCTCCGGTTTCAAGCTGATGGGACCGTCTGACTCTTCATACACCTCCCCTCCCGCTAATCAATTACTTGACATATCCCCTTCAAGAATTAACTGACTTTCTTTCAAACTACTCTTCTCATTGCATCGGTCGATTATTTAACATTGAAAAATGTGTGCAAACTTTCCCTTCTGGACTCCCTGCATTATTCCTGTTAGATTTAACGATCATTAATAACACCGTTTCGAAGTTGGATAGGGAGAAATTTGCTGTCGTCCCGCTTTATGAGTTAACGTTCTGCGCATGTGCAATTAACGTGCTGCACATGCGCACATAAACTATTAAAGCTTAAGTATATTTAATTCTCAATGAAAATCCGGATACCAGAGGGTATATTTACATCCGGAGGGGGTGCCATGCCCCAGTATTTTTAGTTGCCCTTTTTGTTTATTTATATTCGTTCGTTGTAGATGATTTCATTATATACGGCTGTTATAGTAAGAAAATATATAAGGAATCACTTTACGTAGCACTACAGTGAATTTATTAATGCGCGTTCGATATTGTTTATTTACATTCGTGCGATGTTGATGATTTCATTATACAGGGTGTTACAAAAAGGTACGGCCAAACTTTCAGGAAACATTCCTCACATACAAACAAAGAAAATATGTTATGTGGACATGTGTCCGGAAACGCTTACTTTCCATGTTAGAGCTCACTTTATTACTTCTCTTCAAATCACATTAAACATGGAATGGAAACACACAGCAACAGAACGTACCAGCGTGACTTCAAACAGTTTGTTACAGGAAATGTTCAAAATGTCCTCCGTTAGCGAGGATACATGCATCCACCCTCCGTCCCATGGAATCCCCGATGCGCTGATGCAGCCCTGGAGAATGGCGTATTGTATCACAGCCGTCCACAATATGAGCTCTAACATGGAAAGTAAGCGTTTCCGGACACATCTCCACATAACATATTTTCTTTGTTTGTGTGTGAGGAATGTTTCCTAAATCTTTGGCCGTACCTTTTTGTAACACCCTGTATACTCTGACCGCTGTTACAGTCACAAAAAAAATATGGAAACACGTTCTTATCGCAATACACTGATTATTTAATGTTCGTGCGGTATTGTTTATTTATATCCGTTCAATGTAGATGGATTCATTAAATTCTGTGACAGCTGTTACAGTTACAACAAAAATATGGAATCACGTTCATATCCCCCTATACTCATTTTTTTTAATGTGCGGGGCGTATTGTTTATTTATACTTGATAGATATAGATGGTTTAATTATATTCTGTGACCACTGTAACAGTCACAAAGTAATATGGAATCACGTTCATATCCCGCTACAGCGATTATTTAATGTGCGTGCGGTATTGTTGATTTATACTTGATCGATATAGACGTTCATTATATTCTCTGATCACTGTTACAGCTGTGGAACCAGGAACGAATTTAGGTGGCGATACTGAATGTAGTTCAAGCAATCGCACTAGGGCACGAGTTGTAATTTTGTCAGAGAGAGTGGTTGGTATTGCGGATCTAACCATTCAAAAACTATTTTATGTCAGTTCCCCACAGTGAATTCATATCCATTAATGATAAGTGTTGAGTTAAATCTCGCAATACGAAAGAGCTCTCAAACCACATACCATTTTCGGATAAATAGGGAAATCAGGAAACAAGAAAATTAAAAATTAACTGACTTATATCAATGAATGGATAAGATGAAAGGGGTTTTAATGATTTTCCAGTTGATATGTCACGGACCCGGTACGGCTTAAAATATTCTGCAATGAAATTACTCCATCTGAAGATTCTTCCGAGCTATGATATGCTGAGTTGCGACATGAATATGTCGGATGTGTTTAATGTCCGCAAGTAGTGGTTACATCAACCCCAAATACACTAACACGTTGTAACGCAAAAGGACAAGCGTAATAATCACGTCGATACTAGCAATAATTCTGATTGTAACTGTACTGCATTAGTGCTGTTAGCATGGAAGAGCAAGTCGTGACAGGCTGTAACGCGTGGCCCTCAGAGATTTCGCGAGCAGGTTTTAAAGGCTTGCAATGATTTAAGTGACTCAGCGGAACGCGTCCGCGAATTTTAAACAGCAGTTTGAAGAGAACGGCGAGAGAAAGAAGCAGGAAGAGTGAGCGAGACGCTACGACATGACCTACCTCAACACCAGCAGGCAAGAGTTGAGTGTACTACTGTGGACAAAAAAAGTGGAACGAAGTTGAGGAATAACAGGGGGCGTCCATTAATTAAGTGAGGTGTTTTTTTATTAAACTTGGACCGCCCTCCCCCTTGGCGAGATTTGCAAGATGTGATGGAACCTTCCCCACTCCCCTTTCCCATTCACGTGAAATTTACCATATAATCTTTAAAAATTAAACTTATTTTATATGTTCATATATATTTTGCTCCATTTCACTAAATACCTATGCGTTAATACTGATTCTATGCTCTACATTTTGTAAAACAAAACTATATGTGTTATAATAATGTATATTCTCTGAATTAAAAAGTTGGCATGAGATTTTTATTGACCCTCTCTCTCTTTAAATGAGATTTGGTAAGATTTTGAAGTACCCTTCCCTCCCACTCCCTCTACTATAAGCTCACGTACTATATTGATAGCAAAAATGACCAAGACCTATTCCATAAAAAAATATATCTGTCACAAGTAATAAGTCGAGTTGATTATTCGTTTCGCGATATTTTATGTGTGACGTTACGCTCAAGGATCAAAAACGGTCATTGAGCAAAAAAAAAAAAACTTACCGCAACACGTTCTTATGTCTTTAAAACTGCCATGATAACGTTATTCACGTTTTCGCACTTACAAAAAAAAAAAAAAAAAAAAAAAAAAAAAAAAAAAAAAAAAAAAAAAAAAACGCCAGGCAAAGAGGTAGCTACTGATACGCCATAACGTGTTGTGGCCGTATTCAAAAAACCACAACGCTTTGTGGTCGTTATTTTCGCTCACTAAGCATTTTCGGTCTTTGAGCGTAACATATATACACCAAGGGATATAACGATCACTCACCAAATAGAAAGGTAGGAGGGCAGTGGGTTCCGGAGCTGGTGTCGGCATATTTCCCTTGCGAAAGGGCTAAGGGCTCTCTCTCTTCCTTAATATGAATAAGATTTTAAGCCAAAATGTTGTAAAGCTGACTTCCTCTTTGTTTTTTACCTTTTCCATTGCTCTCCTGCTTTCATCTTTGGTGAATGTTTGTTATACTTTTCCTATCCTTCGTAATTTTCATTGCCTAATAGCTTTTTCCTTTTCATTAACATCGTTCATCTATACACTGAAGTGGGATTCGGCCATAGCCTTATTGAAGGAAGCATCCCGGTATTCGCCTGGAGTGATTTGGGGAAACCACGGTAAACCCAAATTTGAATGTCCGGACGGGGATTCGAACCGGTGACCTCCCAAATACGCGAGGCCAGAGCGTTTCCGCTCGCCAACCACGCTCGGTACCAAGGAAGAAACGTATAATCGTGCCGTACATTGTGTGGGCTTTCATTTGTACTCTCGTGTGTCGTGTGAAAGGCTTTCTGACAAATGGCATGCCTCAACACACTTTGAATCCGGAATGATAGTTGGCACTAGATGCATGAGGCATTGTGTTCCGGAAATTGTTCGTGAATTCAGTATTCTACAGTGTCAAGAGTGTGCCACGATTATGTAATTTCCGGTATTACTTCCGCCATCTAGGATGACCAAGACCAGCAATGTCTGCGTCGTGGTATCAGACACGTAACACTGCATCAAAGAACAGCGACACTCAATGTGGGTCGTCCGTTTGGAGAATTTATACAAAATTAGTTTGACAACGTATTTATTCTACAAATCATAAAATTATCTATTTAATGTTATAAATAATTTTTTACAAATGAAATTATCTTTCGCAGTATGAGTTTTGTTAAAATTAGTGATTATTTTGAGAAAACCATAAATTCCCCAATAAGGTTCTTTAAGTTTCCCGGTAAGCTTCAGGAGGCCACAAATGTTTCCTTGAGGAGACCATGACCGAATTCCTCCCCATTCATCGTCCCAAACTCTTTTCCCCTCCAAATGACCTCATAGTCGATGAGGTGTAAAGCACAAAAACTCATGTGTTCGTTACAGCACGCAGCCACTGAACGTACAATTGTAATAGTAGGTAACATCTGCCATGGAAGGTTTTACCGTAGCCAGGGCTGCCAACTCTACGGATTTTTATTCGAATTTAGGATTTTCGGATTTTGTTAAAATATCTACGGATTTTTTGCTATTTTTTACTATTTGTTGATTTTTCCCTGTATTGGTGTTTTGTTATACTTTGAGCGTATAGTGTTAATACAATACATAATTGCAATAATTTGAATCGTTTCCTTGCAACCGCTCGTATGAACCAACGACTGAAATAAATCTCATATTTTGATTATAGATTTTATAGATATAGAACTATCGGCGCACTCTTTATGTACGGTGACACGCTCCAATGCACGGCTTACAAATCATTTTGTAACATTTCAAAAAAAAAAAAAAAAAAAAAAGGAGTAGGCACAGTATCAGCAGCGATGAAAGTGACGATGCATAAAATATGTTTAGAAATATTTTTTATTTTCAATGTAGAGTATTATTTTGTATTTCGAATTTTAAAGACCTGGAAATAAAAAGTAATCTTAATTTTTATATTTTCAATAATTACTGTTTAAGTCTTTCAGTTTGAAAGTTTCCGGATTTTTTAACCAAATCTACGGATATTTTAGCGGCCTTCTACGGATATTCAAAACCAAATGACCGAGCGGGGCGGTGTAACGGTTAGCGTTTTCGCCTAGCATTCGGGAGGACGGCGGTTCGAATCCCCGTCCGGGAATCCAGATTTGGGTTTTCCATGGTTTCCCCAAATCACTCCACGCAAATTCCGGGATGCTTCCTCCAAAAGGCCATGGCCAAATTCCTTCCCATTCCTTGCCCCCCATCGTTTCCCGTCTCTAAAGACCTCGATGTTAAAAAGAGAAGTAAAGCAGTTACAAAAAAAAAAAAAAAAAAAAAAAAAGGCTGGCAGCACTGACCGAGGCCATAATAATCGGTTCCAGATTGCAAAGTCAGCGAGGAAGCTAAAACAGACAGCAGAACTATATCAGTGTGTTTAGCGTATAATAAAGAGAAAAAAAGTATTTTATGTGAAAAAATTGTAACGATTGGCTTTAGTGGCCCTTGTACAGAAAACGTTTTCTAATTTTATGTGATTATTGCAGGCCATTTCTTCCACCGTTGCTTGTTAAACTAATTATTATTTAGTAAATACGCCAATACAACTGTAGTTGGATATTCTTTATTTTTCGGACGCGTTCTATATGATATTTCATAACTGGTATGTAAATATGAGTTATATTATGCATCCTATAGATAGAATAATTTCGTTATATGTAAACAAAACAAAAAACAAAAACTATTTTTTCAAATTATAACTAATCCCATATTACAGAAAACATTGTACGCTGAAGATACCTCGACGAGAGACGAAACGCGTCCGAAAAATAAAGAATATCCAACAACAGTTGTATTGGCGTATTTACTAAATAATAATTAGTTTTCTAAATTTATTTTGCTGTTTGTATGGCTGACCTCTTTCCAGTGGACCATATTACAGACGGTAACTACTTTGAGCCATGTTGAGCAACCAGTTGTTATTAAGGCGCTAATGATGCACCCTAAAGCAAGAGTAACATAAACATAAACAAAACGAGTATGGTGGGTGAGCTGTCAACGCTCCGGCCTCGCATTCGGGAGGACGCCGGTTCGAATCCCAGTCCGGGCAGCCAGATTTGGGTTTTCCGTGGTTCCCCCAAATCACTCCAGGCGAATGCCGGGATGTTTCGTTCAAAAGGCCATGGCCGAATCCCTTTCCGTTCCTCGTCCCCAGCCACTTCTCGCCTCTAATGACCTCGACGCTGACGCGGCTTAAAGCCATAAGTTAAAAAAAAAAAAAAAAAAAAAAAACGCAATAATCGAGTACCTACTACATAGATGCAAGTGTGCCAACTTTAAAATACCCGCGTAAAGAAATACAGGTAATATATTCAGGAACTGAAGCGGTAATAAAATTTGTGTAGGAGAAACTAATAATCAGGACTAAATGAAATAGTAAAAAAAAATAAGAACAAATTATTTTCGAAATTTTATTTATGTACCACAAACAAATGAGAAAAAAGTGTTAATGAATCATGTGGATGACTGGCGCCGCACACAGGGGTATTTGACACAAAACGTCGATCAAAATTATTTATACGTAATTTGTGTTTTTATTTCGTTTCTTTTGTGTACTAGAACTTATAACTATGAAGTAGGAGTAATAATAAGGAACATATACTTTGAAAACACACTTTATTATACAATAAGCGATTATTTACAAAATACCTAAACAATAATCATACACTAAAATAATATCATTCTGACGAACCGTCCCATCCATCTTCGTCGGAAGCTTCATCTGGTATCTGTGCCTCGGGTCCCATTAAAGTAACATGTTAATAGCTTCTGGTTTCAATAATTTACAGTTTTGGGGGGCTTTGGGCATGATGAAGTTCAAATACAGATCCAAGTCAGTAAAAGCCTATTAATGACGTGTTGCACTCTTCCCAGATAAATTTTCTAGAGTATCTCTCCCTAAATTGTCGATAATATTTGTATCTAGCTTCTGCTGCTGCTTCGGACAGAGTGCCTATAGGTAAAAGTGCATGCTCTATTATAATCGTAGTACTTGCATAGGTGACATTGGATGCCACAAGTACATTTAAGTGTAAACCTTGGCCATTTTGTGGCAGCGGAGAGCAAATTTTTTTTTTTTTTTTTTAATCTACCGTGTGCCCACTAGATACCATTCACATAATAGTATAAAATCTGTCAATCAATGTTTTTTCAATATCCTTAATCTCTGCGAAAATCGTTTTCTACAATCAGTCAAATCATCGATAGATTTTCTAGACGGCCCCACATTGGACGGATTGGATTTTATACGGATTTCGAAACATCCTTGAAAACGAATCATGGTATTTCTTCAAAAATACACTCTCAGTGCTCTTAGAAGCCTGACATTTTGGTTTTAATTTACAATTTAAGCCTTGAAAACGTTTGTTCGAACTGTTTCGTTTGTCCGGCCGTGAATGTCGGTTGATTTCACATATTTTTTCCCATTAATTCCAACTTTGCACGAAATTATTTCCTTTCTCATGTTTACTCATGTCATACATAACTTTTCGGGCCATGAGCTTGATAACAGCAGAGCCCACAACAAAGAAAATCTTAGATGAATTATTATGACGGAAAAAAAACGAAACTTGCTTTATTTGAAAGAATCTAGATTTTTTTTTCTAATAAATAGACGTTTGGCACTTTTTGGCACCTAAATTTAAATGAAACTCCAAGATAGTACACTAAACTAAAACCATACAAGAAATCAGACTCGGGAAAGGTCGGGAAATATAAAAAAATCACTCTTTAAGACATTTCGTAATAAAAAAATGCGTAAAAATTTAATCAGCTTGGAAAAATGTACAGAAATAAAGTTGTGTGATACTTTTGGATGTATGTTACTATTATTTCAGTTCTAGGTACCTGGCTGTACATTATCCATGATTAAAATCACCACTATTCACTTAACACTACTAACAAATTAAAATAGTACAACTTATAGTTTTCTTGTATTTGATTGGTAACTGTACGTGCGTCTTGCAATGTGTTCAGCAGACAACTGTCCACGGGCTGGGGAATGGAGCTTATCTCAAAAACATAGCGGGCTCTTGATCTATAGATATTTACCTCGACTCGGGTTCTTGGAATTGGCATGGAAATTTTAATAACTTTTCTTCGAGTTTGTGTCAAATAGGCCTGTGTGCCACCAAAACTCTAAACATTGTACGCCATAAAATGGTTTTAGAAATAATTATATACCTAAATATTAATATTTTGACTACGAGAGAGTTTTGTCGTGGTGTCGCAGACTTGAGAATTGAGGTTAAAAGCATCTGCCAATCAGTATCATTTCAAAGGCGAGTTTCTCTCTGATGGAAATAATACCGATACACACTGAAGTACCAACAGTCATAGAGTACGTCCTAGTATCGTATGAGAACCTCTTTTTTTTCCAGCGAAGTGAAGCAACCCGATGTGGTACTGACTCAATAATTCAATGGTAGTCCCCTGAAGAAATATTCACCCATGCTTCCCCTAGAGTAGTGTTGCATGAGGTTGCTTCTAGCGGTACCAGAGATCCCAACTTAGGAGTTTACCCCCTAAATTTAGGGGTTGTAAAGGCCGCATGGGGATTTTTAGGGGCCTTATAATTTTATCGGAAATTTTAGGGATTTTTTATTTCCTGTATTTATTTGTTGAATATTTATATAGCAACATTAAAAAAATAACCTTGTAACTAAGAATTCAGACTTCTGTATATATATACAGGGGGCGTAGCTACTATGGGGCTAGGCGGTGCAGTGCACCGGGGCCCCTACGCTCAGGGGGCCCACAAGCATACCTCTGGAGGCCCCCAAGCGCAGTTCAGAGGCCCACGAGCCATCATAGAAAACTGGCGACCTTTTTTTTAGCTCTACAGCCGTCTAAGCACAACTCAAGGGCTTCATCCTCAGCTCAGGGGGCCCTTACTAGTGACACAAAGCAAAAAAATGGTCGCCAATCTGGCCTGAGGGCCCAAAATAATTTTTTTGCACCGGGGCCCTTGTTGACCTAGCTACGCCACTATATATATATATATGTGTGTGTGTGTGTGTGTTTGTGATCCATATTTTTTTAAGAACATCACCATATACGTATTGTTTACCATTAGACACATAATTTTTTGGTTACCTATGGAAAGTATGTTGGGTGTTGCGGTATAACGAACGTTCAAAATATTGCTGTTGTAGTTTACTTCTTTTTTTTTGGTCGAATTGATTGTGCTGTTGTGTGTCGACAAGCAATTTGTTGATTATGCTTATGAATAAGGATAAAGTGAAGTTAAAGTAAAAACAGTCAAAATTACATAATGAATTGGGAAAAGTATCCAGATTTAAACAGCATAGTGGTTTCATTACATTGTTATAATTTCTTGTCATCATCGATCAGATGACGTCATACAATAATATATTCAAATTTGCCTTTCCTTTCGGCCTTACCACAGGTTTATTGACGCCATTAAATTACAACTGTAGCTGTTCTTCAAAGAAATTAATAAGAGGGTATTTTATTTTACGTACCTCACCCACGAACAAAAATTTTAGGGCATTTTATGGGTTTTTGACTTAAACTTTAGGGGTAAATGTATTTTAGAGTTGGCAACCCTGAGGGGTACGCGCGGTAATTTCTTGGCTAAGATAATTAAAAAAAAACAACTACTCAAATATTACTATCGTCGAAATATGTTTTAAGTCAGTCAAACTGAAATATTGCAGTAAAATTAGAAAACTGTAAAACACCACTGCAATGTTGGACTCTCGCTTATCCCACATGCTACTACAACGGAAGCGTGCATATAAACTCCAATGTGCATTGGTAACAGGAACATTAGCGAAACAAACATAATCGAGTTAAACGTTAAAGCAACGAAAGAATACGATTCTAAGTAGTAGCCAGAGGGAAGGGTTCAAGGGCAGCTCCTGGAAATGTTAATTGTAGGAGGTACAGAGTATAAATACAATAAGCGACATTTGTTATTATTTACAATGTTAAAGTGTTTGAAATAGCAGTTGTAACTGTTATAATAGTAAGCCAGTTCAAATTTAATATTATAGAATTAATTAGTCTAGTGTAATGGAACTATATGTAAAATTCCTTGCATACAAATGTTACGTGAAAAGCTGTTGACACAATTTAATAACAATGAAAACAATTAATATGTAGGGCCTAATTTATTCGCTGTATAAATGCAGGGTAAATAAAAAAAAGTCAATTTGTGTGTGTGTGTGTGTGTGTGTGTGAATTACATTATTGTAGTGCTATGACTGTGTGAAGTTCTCTGCTGGGATGAACGGAGTGGCACAGGCCCGTAGCACAAACTCGAGAATGTTTGCCGACATTTACAAAGAGCTTGGTAGTGAACACCTGATTTTACGTACTGAAGCACGCTGGCTGTTCAGGGGAAGAGTTGTTTGGAGAATATTTCAGTTGAGACGTGAAACTGACTTCTTGGTCGAGCAAGGGCATCGTGAGTACAAGAAAATGCTGGTTGACCCTTTATGGCTGGCTATTGTCAGATATTTCCACCAGATGGAAGGAGCAACGAGGATACAACTGTATTTACTTTGCAGCAGAAAGTTGAATCAATTAAAAAAACAATGTCTCTCTTTGGTTCAAAGATGTAAATACGACCAATTTTCGAATCTGAAACTTTTTCGACCTCTTCGAATTTGAATGAAGATACAAAATCTGTTGACATAGTTGCGAAGCTATTTTCCAGAAATATCGCCACAATGGAAGTGGATAAAGAACCCTTTCGCAAACCATTCCACGGACTATCTACCCATCTGTGACCTAGACGAACTAATAGACATTTCGTGCTGCGGCAGACCCAACAGTCGTTTTGCAGAGCAATCAGCGGTAAATTTTTGGGCTGAAATAAAAGAATTTGTCGAACATTTGTACAACCGTTATGCACTACGTGGATTTGCGAGAGTGGATTTTCTGCCAAGACTAATATGAAAACCAAACATCGCCATTGACTTGAAGATGATTTAAGATTGAAGATCGGTAAACATCGACCAAATATCTTAGATTTGCGGAAAGTGAAACGTGGTCATTTTTCCCATTAAACTTAAATAAATGTTTATGATTTTAATTATTACCAAAATTGTTATAACAATTTTGTACATTTCTTGATTGATTTTTTTTGTAATGATTGATTATAATTTAACAAATCTCAAAAAACTTGTTTCAATTTTTATTTATCATTTCAGCTATAAGGAGTACGCGGGGTTGAGCTCATTCTTAATGTGGTACTCGGGAAAAATTATTGGGAATCACTGGTCTAGAGACGTCCATTATTACAGGACGTTGAACGCGAAACCTTTTTATCATATCGCAGATATGTTCGACTGGAATCACGTCGGCCAATCTAGATGGCCAGATCATTCGCTTCAACTGCCCAGAACGTTCCCAAATCCTGAACAATTTTGGTCCTGTGACATGGGGCATTGCCATCTTAGAAAAGCCCATCGTTGTTGGGGTAAAAATGAATGTAAATGGTCTCAAAGTAGTTGAATATAACAATTTCCAGTTAATAGTCGGTTCAGTTTGACCAAAGGTCTCAGTGCATGCCACGTACACACAGCCCATACCAGGACAGAACCATCACCAGCTTCCACAGTGTCTTCCTTAGTATACTACGACAAGCGCGTCGAAAATAATAAAATAAATAAAAATGTAATCAGTTAAATGACAATAACGCTAATTCTGATAATAATGAGTGATGCGTCAAACTAGTTATATTTTCTTTATTTTTTCAAAATTTATCTATGTGTATTTGTATCCCTAATTTTCGTTTTCGTCTCTACATTCCGTATCTTTTTGGTATATTACTATTTCTCTCACCTTCTGCGATATACATATTTATACAGGGTGTTACAAAAAGGTACGGCCAAACTTTCAGGAAACATTCCTCACACACAAACAAAGAAAATATGTTATGTGGACATGTGTCCGGAAACGCTTACTTTCCATGTTAGAGCTCATTTTATTACTTCACTTCAAATCACATTAAACATGGAATGGAAACACACAGCAACAGAACGTACCAGGGTGACTTCAAACACTTTGTTACAGGAAATGTTCAAAATGTCCTCCGTTAGCGAGGATACATGCATCCACCCTCCGTCGCATGGAATCCCTGATGCGCTGATGCAGCCCTAGAGAATGGCGTATTGTATCACAGCCGTCCACAATACGAGCACGAAGACTAACGAAACTAAAATGAGCTCTAACATGGAAAGTAAGCGTTTCCGGACACATGTCCACATAACATATTTTCTTTGTTTGTGTGTGAGGAATGTTTCCTGAAAGTTTGGCCGTACCTTTTTGTAACACCCTGTATATAACATCTCAGCCCCACCGCCATATCGATAATCCACTCAGTCATGTAACAAACTTCGGTGTGTGCACCTCTCCCGAGTCACATGACTCATTCTCTTTATCATGAATAAGGTTTAAGACCGAAATATTGCGTATTCTTGTGTTCGTGATATATGTTCTTCTCCCGTCGCTGCCTTCAACTTTGGTGAGTGATGAGTCATTCTCCCTTTCCTTGTAATTTATAAAACGTTATGTATATTTTATTGAAGTTGTTTCTACGAAAATAAAAGTGAATTTAATAGTTTTTCGATGGTGTTGTTATTTGAGCATTTAGCTGTAACTGAAAAATCATCTATAAGGAATTCACCTACATACTTTGATGAAAGTCTAAATCTTCATAAGCCTTTAAAAAGCACTAACTTGCATGCAGTTTAACGTACTCTTACTGACTTTTGTAACAGAAATTCTAAACTACTCAGTATCAATGCATCCATACATTACGACATTCTCAAATACTACAAGTCATTGTTAATTATACCTAAACTGATAATATTCTGTGCAGCTACTTCATTCAATTTCGAGCCACAGTAAACAAAATGTTATTTATAAATCGTAACAGCTTTAAATCTAAAATGAAAGAGATTTTTCTTCAGAACCCGTTTAACTCTGTGGAACAATTTTCTTCTCAGAAATGCTAAATTGAAAAGAATTGAGAAAATAAAAACACTTGCTGCAAAAAAAAGGGTAACGTGAAAAAGTTACTTACAAATACTGAAACGGCGAACAACATTTTTTTTTTTTTTTTTTTTTTGTGGATTATTTTCAGTACCAATTACCAATTAATTAGTCTCTACAGGCTCTCGGAATTGCATTCAGACACAATAAGTATCATGGGCCATTATATATATTTAGTTTACACGATATTAACTGTACCAGTGGGGTTTTAATCAGAATTTTGTAATATTATTTGACAGTTATATGTATTGTTGATATTGTTGCCATCCCCGATACTGTTCTTATACAGGGTGAGTTTTTTATCTTGAGACAACTAAATATCTCGAAAACTACAAATCCGATCAAAAAAAGTGGGTAATAAAAATTGTTCGTCTCGACGGGGGACATCCGATGATACCAAATTTGACTCCCCACCCCCACCCCCTAGGGGTGGGGGAAGGGGGAGAAAAAAAACTTAAATAGGAACCCCCATTTTTTATTGCAGATTCTGATTCCCCGGAAAAAACTACCCCTATTTCACCCCCAATTCGAGTCATTTTGGTCGATAGATGGCGCTGCAATCGACAAAAATCAAAATAAGCAAAAATTCATTTAAAATGAGGATATCTCGTGAAATACACATCAGATCAGCAAAATACAAGTTAATGTGATTGATATTTTTCAAAAACTATTCAATAACACCACCCACCTCCAAACTTGAGGGATGGGAATGGACATTATTTCAAAATGCACTGATGCAAATTCTTTAGCAGATAGCGAAAGTCAAACATTACTTTTTGCGTTACCCAGGAACAACGACGTGGACGTAGTAATTTTCTGTTCCCTTTGGGGTGCTAGATTTAGGTGAGTCCCCTCGCCTCTCACCATCGGGGTGCTTGTTTTTGGTGAGTCCCCTCGCCTCTCACCATCGGGGTGCTTGTTTTTGGTGAGTCCCCTCGCCTCTCACCATCGGGGTGCTTGTTTTTGGTGAGTCCCCTCGCCTCTCACCATCGGGGTGCTTGTTTTTGGTGAGTCCCCTCGCTCTCACCATCGGGGTGCTTGTTTTTGGTGAGTCCCCTCGCCTCTCACCATCGGGGTGCTTGTTTTTGGTGAGTCCCCTCGCCTCTCACGTGTTTGTTTCTAACAACAATTCTAAAGCAAGTGCTCGAAAATATCACCACCGACATCGATGCATTTATTTACCCGCTCTTGGAATGATTCGACGCAACTAAGAAGCATATCCGGCGTGATTTTTTTGACAAGCGTTGGTAATTCGTTCAATCATGTTTTCAGGCGTTGTTGGCACTTCACTGTAAACTTCATTCTTCAAGTATCCCCATAAAAAAAAATCAGGCGAAGTGAGATCTGGTGATATTTTGAAATAATGTCCATTCCCATCCCTCAAGTTTGGAGGTGGGTGGTGTTATTGAATAGTTTTTTGAAAAATATCAATCACATTAACTTGTATTTTGCTGATCTGATGTGTATTTCACGAGATATCCTCATTTTTAAATGAATTTTTGCTTATTTTGATTTTTGTCGATTGCAGCGCCATCTATCGACCAAAATGACTCGAATTGGGGGTGAAATAGGGGTAGTTTTTTCCGGGGAATCAGAATCTGCAATAAAAAATGGGGGTTCCTATTTAAGTTTTTTTTCTCCCCCTTCCCCCACCCCTAGGGGGTGGGGGTGGGGAGTCAAATTTGGTATCATCGGATGTCCCCCGTCGAGACGAACAATTTTTATTACCCACTTTTTTTGATCGGATTTGTAGTTTTCGAGATATTTAGTTGTCTCAAGATAAAAAACTCACCCTGTATAGTGCCGAGATGAAAATATCTAATCTATACTAATGTTATACACGTGAAAGTAACTCTGTCTGTTTGTTTGCTATAAATTGACTACTTAACAAGAAAACCGATCATGATGCAATTTGACACGGAAAACCTCTGTGTCATTAGGAAGGACATGAATACATTTTACGGGATAACATATTTTGCCATAAATTTTTTAAAACTAACCGAATGTTGAAAGACAGACGGATAGCGTGTGTGAGTCTCTGTAATGTTACATTGGTCACTCAAGCTTTGCTTCTATCGCAGTCAGTTTGTGTATAATATGTTCATAAATTTCATATGCAGACACAACTTACTGTATAGTATAGATGTGGATTTGCGCTGCATGTGTTGACTATCTCTAAAGTCCAGGAACAGACACTGAAAGTAACAGGGATACGCTTATAAAAAGACGTGTTTTTTGCCATGGGCAGTAACATATAGCTTGATCACTTTTTTCTAATCCCCAAAGGCTATACAGGGTGTTACAAAAAGGTACGGCCAAACATTCAGGAAACATTCCTCACACACAAACAAAGAAACTATGTTATGTGGACATGTGTTCGGAAACGCTTACTTTCCATGTTAGAGCTCATATTGTGGACGGCTGTGATACAATACGCCATTCTCCAGGGCTGCATCAGCGCATCAGGGATTCCATGCGACGGAGGGTGGATGCATGTGTCCTCGCTAACGGAGGACATTTTGAACATTTCCTGTAACAAAGTGTTTGAAGTCACGCTGGTACGTTCTGTTGCTGTGTGTTTCCATTCCATGTATAGTGTGATTTGAAGAGAAGTAATAAAATGAGCTCTAAAATGGAAAGTAAGCGTTTCCGGACACATGTCCACATAACATATTTTCTTTGTTTGTGTGTGAGGAATGTTTCCTGAAAGTTTGGCCGTACCTTTTTGTAACACCCTGTATACGTAGGCAAACGATAGCAAACCCAAAAACGTTTACAAACGGTATTGACGTAAGATATCCCCAGAAGCTGGGATAACTTTAAACCACAAACAGATAGTCTCGCATAGTTCACCTCTCCCTCCCCCCCCCCCCCATCTTTAGCTTGTTGGTGCTTTTAAACATGTTGCAAACTGGTTCTCTTTATGAAACAGTTTCAGTGGTGGTGGCATGCTGGTGTTGGCTTTCCTCTCATAATATTCCGACTCCGAGCTTTTTGTGACCGTCTTTACGCAACTTACTGTTTTCTATAGTCAATTCTAGCGACAAAATTCTAATTTCACGCTTACGAAGTCGCGGGTAGCAGCTAGTTTAACTTAAAACATATTTTTCATAGCCGCGTTCTCTTTTTTTTAAGCATATGCTGAGAAGAATCCATTTTTTTTTTCCTGTCCCTGATCGACTACGTCAGCTGAAGCTGTCAGTATAATCGCTGAGTCCGAAACGAGGTATCGATATTTTCTTCTGCGAGGCGCGCTCCGACTTTGACTCAGTTAGAAGTAATCTTCACTCCCCGGCTATACACACCCCTGCAGCCACGCTCATTCATAAAAAGCCTCGCCGCGGAAGTGGGAAGCTAGGAAGAAGAGGAAGGAGAAGAGAGAGAGAGGGAGAGAGGAAGGTGAAGAAGTGAGGGGCGGGCAGGTTCGGCGTCGGAATCGACCAATGCCCCTCGCGCCGCCCACTGGGCATGCGTTGGTCGAGGAATCGATAGTGGTACCTCCGGCGCGCACCAGATGCCGCCACGGGGCGGGGAGTTTCGTTTTGCGATGCTGATGGTGGCAGCCCTGGCGGACTGCGTGACAGATTAAGGGGAGGCTACGTGACGGGTGGGAAGAAGGAAAAAACAGCGGTGTTCTGCGAGAGGGAGAGAGATGAAGTGCGAGAAGGTGCCGAGAAAAGACAGAACAAAGCAAGCACTCTGCGATCCGCTCCCTCAAAGCGAGCCCTGTTAGGAGTCGTACCGGTGCAACACACGATTCATACACAAAGACCCTGCCTCGTGCACTAATACCACGAAAACTATTCAAAAATTTGCGTGACATCTTCCGTATGCTAACTGACGGTTGGTTGGGATCTTCTGTATCAGTTTGTAGTCCTGTGGTGACTGCGTCTACATAGTTATAGGCACAACGTTTCTGCAGGTTTCCTCTCTGTCTTCTTCAGGTGAAGTAGTAAACAGTGGCAGTAGCTATCTGGGAAAGCATTTGTCCCAGAGTAGGGGAAGTTCTTGCGCGGGTTGCGCATCACTTTCCACTTTCACCTGTTTTTGTCATTAGTTGGATTGTCATTTTAAGGCCTGCCGTGTCTATATGATGATTATCTTTATGTTTTGCCAAGCTGTAGCGCTATCCTTTGTTTGGTTATTATTTGTTTCAGAAATCGTCAGTGTCTCTGCAGAAAGGCTCTTATGACTGGGCGATGATAGTTGTGGTAAGTTTTGTCAGCAGTTCTCTAATTGTAGTAAACTGTACTCCTATACCCTGTTCATTCCCAACAGGCGGTTCAAGGTCATGTTCTCCTCACCCCGCTCCTCACCTCACCGCCCGCTCCCTTCCTACATCCTGAGCTGACCACTGCGTGCATATAGATGAATGGCAATTTTCCCCTCCGTATGGAGGGATAAGGATAGCGGAGTGGGGATACAGCTTGAGCCGCCTCTGTTAACTGAACAGGCTATAGTGTACTTGGGAGGATCTGCTGGTAGCAGTAGCAGCCATGAGTTGGACTCTTGCTGATGCACCATCTGCTATAGCGTGGTGCTCCCTGATCGTAGGGCCCTTATGTTTGCTGGCTTGGATGCGATGTTGTGGTTGGTAAACAGTATGACGGTGATGGTGATCTTGTGAACTGGGCGTAGGTGGTCGACGATTGGTTGTTATTTGTTGCTGAGGTGGAGCAGCTTCATTGTACTCTGCGTGCTTGTGTTTGGGTGTCATGCCGCACCAAAGCAGTGATCATCTGGGAAAGCATTTTTCCCAGAGTGTTGGGAAGTTATTGCGCGGGTTGCTCATTTCCTTCCATTTCACATGTGGTCACCAGATCTTCATTAGTTCTTGGAGGTATTGTTACAGCCCCAAACTACAGATATTACAGTATTCCGAGTATTATTAACCAGTATGAAATTCCGTATTCAGAAAATGGCGATACTTCGAATCCTGTTGTTCGGATGCCAGATATGGGGTATTCTATACAGGGTGATTCAGAATAACGTGGACAAAATGTCATGGTAGATATGTCATACAATAAGGATCAAAAATCGTATAGAAACAGAGGGCCGCAAACGCCTGTAAAGGGCGCTAGAGCCACGAGAGGGCGTTGCGATACAAACACGAGCCACCACGACCACCAGACCTGTCTCCCTTGGATTTTTTCTTATGGAAATTTTAAAAAGGAAACATCTGTTGAAACGCCGGAAGACTTGGTAGGAAGAATCGTTGCGGCAGCCGGATGTGTTCGAGATACACCTGGTATCTTTGAGAAGGTGCGCCGTTCCATGCAACGGAGATGCCGGGCTTGTCTCGATGCATCTGGCAAAAACTTTGAGCATCTGCTGTAGGCTCAACATTTGGCTTGCGTTAGTCGCATGTGAGTGAGTAATTATCAATAAAATGATCTGCAATGGTTTTGTTTCTTCTCTTTGTGTCAGTATTATTTTAGACGCCCTGTAGCGGCTCCGGATCGCAGTTGCGACCCTCTGTTCCTATGCGATTTTTGATTGTTATTGTATGACTGATCTACCATCTCATTTTGTCCACGTTATTTTGAATCACCCTGTATATATATCCAATCTATGACACATACGGGCACAACGTCTCCAGGACGCATTTCTGAGGCAAGGGATGTTCACCGTGGAACTTCTACACAACACACAGTGAAGAAATCAGAAAGCAGATGACCAACATGTACGAAAAACTATGAATATAGAGCCTATGTTAGCCATGCTGCTGTATAAAGTGCCAGCATCAACGATACAAAGCCAATATAGTTCAGGGGGGAAAACATCAATCATCTACAATATTGAGGTTACATTTAGGCCTCTGCTATAGATGCCAGAGTTTTCTTTTAGAATGACTGACTCAGTGGGCTGAGGCGCCGCACATCAGATCGGGGAGGTACAACGGGACAGGACACGAGACCAGGCACCAGCGTACCGGCCGTCCTGTTTATTGACGGTTTCCAGCAATCAGCTAGGGAAATTCTGGGACGGACCCCAATCTCCACCATAGAAACTACACATGTCACACAAAAACAGACTTATCACACACAGAACATACTTACAGGCTTTGCAGGTAGATGACAACACTTCACTTCCTCCACTAGCATAGCGCTTAAGGCACAGACGGAATCATCGCCTCGGGGATTTCCCGGGCAAAATAAGCAATACGAATAATAAAAAAACTGTGTATCCAAAAATACCTTGAGGTAAAGTGCCCGAAATCCTTTCCTTTTCCAAAATTCGACACCTACCCTCCCCCCCCCCCCTCCTTTTACTTTCCATGGTAAGTACGGACATCGAGCGTAGGAAACTCTTCATTACAGTGCAGCTGAGTGCTGGCAATGACGCAGTTGCTTTGTTGTGGTCATTTACACTGGAATGTATCAAAAATAGGTTTTGTGAAAACTTGCTACAGTGTGCAATCAACTTCATATAGTTATATAAACATACTAAAGTAGATTTTCCATTATTTCGTGATTGGTAATTACAAACTGCTATTTTAATATTGCGTTCCAAGTTTTAAGATGTGTAGCTGTAGTCGTATGCTTAGGACAAGTCACCATCTTTAATATAACCCTCTTTAAAATTTTCAAATCCGTCCCGGAAACGCGTTCAGGACTACGTAATTAATAAAATGTACATATTAAATTCGAAGTTTTACGAAAAAAATAACAATTTTGAGAATGATATAAGGCTGCTGTAACTATAGGCAGTAAAAGGTAAAAGACATAACGTAGTTAAGAAATGTTTCTTAAGTGGTCTGAATATTTCATTTCCATTGCCACTCCTTCAAAAGAGAAGCCAGTAATGCTCATTCTTCAGAAAAGACAAGGATAGTTCAAGAGATGAGGATGCTTCATATCCAATTTGTGGAAAGCGTTTTCCCCAAGACAAATGAGCAGCGAGATGGATCACATGTTCAAAATACTTCCAGTGGTGCCAAGAGTTGTCCTCTTTTTCAAGTAAGAATCTTAGTTTAAGATTTTCATCTGTA
Organism: Vandiemenella viatica; assembly: GCA_031002005.1. Classification (NCBI taxonomy): domain Eukaryota; kingdom Metazoa; phylum Arthropoda; class Insecta; order Orthoptera; family Morabidae; genus Vandiemenella; species Vandiemenella viatica. The sequence continues at coordinate 112,018,177 of CM061918.1, forward strand.
TGGGGAAATACTTATTTATTAGAATACATAAACAGTAAATGAATTTATCATAAGAGATCTAAACACTGTTTAATTCAAAACAAATGATAATAACTGGAACGGAGGGACGGAATTATGACACCATTTTTCAAAAATCAGAATTTTAGTTCTTTTTATTACTTAATCTTATACCTTTAAATGAGCAATTCTTATATATATATATATATTGGATCTCAGAAACAGCTCTAACGATTTCGATGAAATTTCATATTTAGATCATTTTTAGTTTCTTAAGTTTATATAAAAACCCAATTTTACAAAGTACGAAAAATTTTTGCTCTTAGTATCTCGAAAACAGCTCTAACGCCATCTTGTAGACTATTCAGGTGCCAGGAAGCCTACTAATATTTCTCTTTGGTTTCATGGAACTCATATATTAAAACCAACAATTCGTGCACACTAACTGACCCATGCGAATATTCACACAATATCATGATCAATCACCGAATGGTATTATTATAATGAGGAAATAATTAAATACAAATATTTATTCATGAAAGGTATTTTATTTTGAAGAGTGCTAATAAATATCAATTTCACCATAAAAAGTCGTTAATATTAAATACCACATAAAATGCCGATATTAAATACTACACATTTAATTGTTAAATATTTCAGAAGTAAATATTTTTTTTTAAATATTGTCTTTGTCAGAAGTCATTTTTTCGATCTTCTTTACTTTACTTAACTTCTCTGAAAACAATATTAGCAGTTGTAATTTGATCATCGCTGATTTTATGATCGTATGTATATCGAACACAAAAATAAATATTAATGAATCTACAAACTCGAGAAAAAGCCACACACGTGTATCTATACGAAAAAACAGGTTCTGATAAATATAATGCTGCGTTTTGAAGCATCTGACCGTATTCTTTTTTTAATGTTCAAATTGTTTTCTTATCATTTAGAAAGGCAGGGTTGGTGGTGTGAGGTTAATGCGAGGTAAGAGCATAGTTTTATCGGAGTGAATTAATTTAACACTGATGATGTACTCGTCTAAGAGAATTACCAATAATCCTGCACTATTAATTAATCCCTGATTAGAATTAATTTTTCTATTTAAAATAATAATAGCATTTTTGTTTAAAAGCAATTTATGAAGTGATAAACCAGACGATCTCGGCAATTGCTCTAGTGATTTGGATGAAATTTCATATGTAGATTACGATTTGCTTTTCAAGTTTGTAATACGATTTTTCAAAAAAAAAAAAAAAAAAAAAAAAAAACAACTTTTCGGATTTGGTATCCCTGAAACGGCTCTAGCCTCATCTCGCAGGATTCAGGTACCATTAAGCCTACTGATGTTAGCTAAGCTTCTCTTTGCAGGGAATTCTGTACTTAAAAATGCCTATGAAACCTTAAAAAAAAACCTTTAACTTTAATCAAACTTTACTCAAAATCTTGCATATTGAACATAAATCGAAAGATGCCGAGTGAAGATCGGTCACCCAGGTATTATTTTTTTTTAAGTAACATGAATTTAGAAAAACACAATAACATCACTACGTAAGAATGAAGTTTATCTCGGTGTTGAGAATTTATGAAATGCTCTCGGGTAACTAGCCAAGTTAAGGAAGTGTTATCACACGATATTTCGGCGAACACAATCACTGTCGCCATCTTCTGGTGAACTGACAGCACTATTAGTTATTGAGCTCCTTAAATCAGTTTCTTTCTTGCCGACCACGGTAGCGCGGGGCTAGCGAGCTGGCTTCACGTTGCAGGGGTCGCCGGTTCGAGTCCGCGCTGGGCATGGGTGGTTTTAATTAAGTGTTGTGTTCGTCCTGTGTTGTCCTGTCACTTGTGATAATCAATAATATGAGAAGATACTATGAACACAGTTGAGAATGATAGAAACACAGTTGCTGGCTGAATGGCTACTAGGCCGAATGCCATTAAAAAAAAATCAGTTTCTTAATAATTTATAACTAAAATCGTTTTTAAAATTGACGATTTTGCTTACCTTAGAGGGCCGGTATGTGGGCCGTTTCCCTTACCATTTAACACAGTGAAGAGCGGCCGAAGTAACTTTTTTTGTTTATGGCTTTACACCTCGTCGACGTCGAGGTCATTAGAGGCGAGATGGGACTGGGGGCATGAAACGGGGAGGAATTCGGCCATGACCTTTAGAAGGAAGTACCTGGAGTGATTTGGGGAAACCATGTGAAACCCAAATCTGGATGCCCGTAAGGGTTTCGATCCTGCGTGCTCCCGAATGCGAGGCCAGACCATTAACTGTTCACCCACCACGCTCGTTCCGAAGTAACTAATTATATCCCTAGAAGTAAAGGAGAATAGATGTATGAGGAGTTTGTACAGCACTCCTTCTCAATTTCCCACCCAATAATGCAAAAAGCATTTATTTATAAGTGATCAGTTAATGGTACGTATAATTCAATATCTGTCACGTTATATGGCTAAACTTGTTATAGTTTCATACTCGGCCTCGGCGTTAAAACATAGTGTCTCAGTTTGAGAGAGAATTCTCGATTAGTTTCGGCTCTTTACCCTCATCGGAAAGCCGCTCGTTCGGTTCGCAAATGAATCGATATCTAAGGAAATGAAACTTGTTAGGAGCGGCGACATTAAATCCCACTCGTTGATCTAGCTCTCAAGAAACGGAAGTCAGATACTGGGATATTAAAGAGTGTTACACGGCACGGAAATCGAAACGAGAATCGAGTTGGAATATTAGCGTACTTGGCGATATGTTGTGACTCGTTCTGTACTAAACGGAAAGCGTCACAGAACTGATTAGTAGACTAGGCTGGGAGTCTCTGGTAGATAGACGACACACGTTTCATTTAAACTTATTGGTAAACATGTGTACTCCCACTTTCACTTACGAGTGTAGTGAAATACTTCGTCCACCAACCTATTTGAGTCGGAATGACAGGAAAGATAAGATTAGAGAAATAAGGTGCCGCAATGATTCTTATATGAATTCCTTTTTCCCTCGTACCATTAAGGATTGGAATGCTCAACAAAGAGATTAGCTTTGGTGCTGAGCACCCTCTGCCACCCACAATTTTTTGAATTGCAGAGTATATATGTAGATGTAGATGAAATTAAAAATTAATAAATATACCTGCCTTAGCTCTAAAATCATTGTCAATGAACTAAGGTGACTGCAAATGATTTTAGCACAAGTCATGACTTTCACACATATATATGTCAAATCAATTATTGAAAGATCAGGAGTTGGGCGGGTTGAATGGAGTTCCCGGTTCGAGGTAGATGGCTCAATAGCGAAGGTAGGCTGTGGATATCCCTCGGACAGTGCAGAGTAACTACGAGAACACAGCTGATACAAGGATCCGGTTTATTAGGCTCAGTCTCACAAAACACAATGACAGATATCGGAGTGATGTTGCCTCGAAGCTCCGTGTGCTGTGCGCTGCTCTTAAGTAGACCCCTCGTAGGTCACCGCAGTCGCTGTGGCGCTGGCATCCTGCTCACTGCGTCTGTGGCGCCATCTAGTAGAGTAGCCCCGTACTGCGAATCCGACATATATATATATATAGATATTCTTAACTAATATTATGAATGCGAAAACAGCTAAATCGATCGTGATGCATTAACAACGACACCGGATATATTTTTTTTCTGGATAAATAACATATTTTGTCATAATTTTTTTTAAACTAACCATATTGCTACAGACAAACGGAAAGCGTGTGCAAGTCTCTGTAATGTCATATCTGTCGCTCAGGCTTTGATCCTCTTGCAGTCAGTTAGTGTATGATCTGTTGATAAATTTCATAAACAGACACAACTTATTATGTAGTATAAATGTGTATTTGTGCTAAATACAATGAGTATCTTTATTTATGTTGACTTGTCCCTAGCCCATGAACAGACAATGAAAGTAGGAGGGTTACATTCAGAAAAGATCTGTTTTTCCTATTTACATTTGACTCACGGTTTTCCAACTCCCAAAGACTATATATCTTAGCAATGGACAGCTAAACCAAAAACGTTACGTAAAAGTTCATGAATGGGGTCCTTAAAAAGAGATAGAACAAAGAAGTCTACAGAAAAATAGAGAACATCCTGAAACACTACGGAATAGAAGGCCACAATTCGATGGTCACCTCAAACGAATGGTGGAAAACAGTCTGACTAAAAAAAATCTTTAATTTATTTTACTCAAAACCAATAATTGTAATGTCAGTATGTAAGTATCAAGGGAGAACTTCTTTTGTTGGGATTAAAACCTGAAGATGCATTTCATAAAGATCTTTTTCAGAAGACGCTAATGACACATCGGACAAACCGAGATAAACAACCCAAAAGAAGACATGGTACCCCTTGGATAGACAAGCGGAAACAGTCCCACTCAAAACGAATGAAGGACTTATAGGCACAAAAGAAAATGAAACTCACTGCCTGTTACAAGAAGGCTTAACGTGGTCCTAACTGGCCCCAAGGAGTTCATATATATCGTATATAATTATTTTCACGCATCAAATTTGGTCATCAAGATACAGGACGAAATGATTAGCATCATCGATAAATGTTCACAGGAAACATATTACGAGCTGGGATGTACTACTTGTTGGATGGACCACCATGGAACCTCTGGCTCCAGAACGCAGGGTGGTATCGGTTGGGAGGAGGTAAGCTAGTAAAGAATCCGCCTTGTTTCCATCAGCTTTTTCCCAGTCTCTTTCTCTCTCTTTCCCTGTTTTTATCCCGCCAAACTTTACACTCATCACGGCATTTCCGCCATCCATTACAGGGCGTTAATTAAGTTGGACAATGCGAGCACCTGTTGAGCTCGTCGGCGGTCGAGTCCTTCTCGTCTGCAGAATAAAAGGCGCGCTCCGGAGTCTCGTGATAATTAAAGTGCCTGCTGCTCCGCGGGCGTTGTTTTTCTCGTTTAAGCGTCGCCGCTTCTTAAAGAAGAACCGCTCTCCCGGCTGACTTCTTCTCTCACCCCGACACAAGACGAGCACCTCGAGATTTTACAACAAGCCATGATGTTCAGAAACTAAACACACACTAATTTTATTAAAAAAATTATTATTATAAATTATTGGCGCTTACTCTCCGTGGATATTGGAGTCTAATCCTGCGATGCTTCATTTGTTTTTTCGTTTTTTGTTTTTTGCTTTTTGGTTTTTTTTTATTGTCTACTCTGTATTTTAAACAAAAATAACGTTTTAACTGTATAATTTACATGAAAAGATTTTTTTATTGACTGTCGATTCATATCATAGACACGTTGAAATTGTTATAAGAGCAGTAGGAAATATGTAGTTTATTAAATACCAGCAGTATTCAAAAAATAAACAAACATTATCTTTTATTGAAACAAATTATTATTATGGATTATTGGCGCTTACTACCCGTGGATATTGGAGACTAATCCTGCAATGCTTCATTTTTTTGGTTATGTTTTTTTGTTTTTGTTTTGTTTATTTGTTTTTGTTTTGTTTTTGTTTTTTGGCTGTGTTTTTTAAATTGTCTACTCCGTATTTAAAAAAAAAAAAAAAAAAAAAAAAAAAAAAAAAAAAAAAAACGTTTCAACTGTGTAATTAACGTGAAAAGAATTTTTTTTCTGACTGTCAATTCATATTATAGACACTTTGAAATTGTTATAAGAGCAGTAGGAAATAGGATTAAATACCAGCAGTTTTCAAAAAATAAACAAACATTACTTTTACTAAACAAATTATTAATTTAGATAATTGGCTCTAACTCTTCTAGGATATTGCAGATTGGTTCCCCATGCTAAATTTTTTCTCGTTCTTCTTCTTTTTTTTATTAATGATCTCATCCGTATTAAAAAATAACGTCACAACTGTATAACGTACATGTAAAGACATTTTTTAAATGACTGTCGATTCGCAACGTAGACACTTCGAAATTGTTTTTAGTGTAATAGAAGTGGGAAACAGTATTTCGTAATGACAGTATAAAAATCCAATCGATTTTTCACCTCCATTCGAACATGATTGAATATGCTTGAAAATTATTTCAAAATATTAAATGTTAGTAACGCCTGTTTCCAGATAATTTGATTCTGCTTCAAATCTTTTCATCGTAAATATTGCCGGCAGATGGCGTTGTGGATGGTAAAAAAAGTATTAGGTATTTGCTTTTTTTTTTTTTGCTGTCATCAGTTTTTCGAGTGGCTTGATGGAATCCTCCATCCCTTCCTATCTTGTGCTAACCTCTTCATCTCTACATATCCCTCACAACCCACGTCCTCAATTATCTGCTTCATATATTCTAATCTCTTTCATATTGTACTTATTGTGCTGAATGAAAATGTAACTTTCAGTTTTTTCCCCTTAAAAACAAACCCGTATTAAAATAAACTGCATAGTTTTTTTTTTTTTTTTTTTTTTTTTTTTTTTTTTGATGGAAATATACCAGCAATATTTTTTTTTCTCCTCAATTTGCATCTCACACCAGGACTATGAAAGCAATTTATAAAATTGGCAAAAGAGCAAAAAAAAGAATTATCGAAAGTGTAAGGTACCCAACCCCAGTACCCTGCATGGAAAACCACAATATTACCACCGTGCCACACCACTTTGATAAAATCGGTGCTTTAAACAGTAATTTATAGTAAGTCGTAACCAAACTGAAGTTCTTAATTTTCTCTGGAATGGAGCCGCGTTAGAACAAATAACTTTATATATAAAGAATCCCTAATACAGTCATAAAATATTTCATCTCAGTTGGAGTTCTGATCCTCACAAAAACCATCCTTGTCAGAGGAACAATAATGGATAAGATATATAAAACAGTAAGGTCCATAAGATAAACTGTGGAAAAAAGCAGTAGTATCAACAAAAAAAACAACTCAATGGGTACAACCCCCTTCCTCTATTCACTCTTGTCACATTGGTATTTGCAGTTCTGATAACCTTCAACATCACCTTTTTTTAATATTCCTTAATACCTGTGACGAATTTGCATTAATGCTGTCAAAAATGTCAAAACAGCATCCCTAAATTTAATTTTGGGAATAAGAAACAAATTACAGGGAATTAAGTCTATGGGGTACGGAGGATGGTTTTACTGCTGGATTACGAATTATCAAGTTGATTAGATACAGATGTGGATTGCTGCCAATACTTCTTTTTGTTTTGGACATAAAGACTCGTCGCGTCCTTTATGGCCAGGATAAGATGAAGGCACGGAGATTGGTGGGACAAGGAATGAGAAGGAATTCGGCAATGACTTTATCAAGGTACCATCCTGGCAATCGCCTGGAGTGATTTGGAGAAACCATGGAAAACTGAAATCTGGTTGGCTGTACTAAGATTCCAACTCGCGTCCTCTCGAATCCGTTACTGCTCGCGCACCACGCTCGGTTCAGGTACTGTAAGACGATATCAGGTTATATGCTGCATAATTAGACCGCAGTTTGGGTATCTGACCTGAACCTAAAGGCGTCCGTATCAAACACTTGCAACACCAAGACGTGTGCCTCTTCTTCTCAATACCATGTGTTCAATATTTCCGACATGAATATTTTTTTTTCATTGTTTATCTCTGTACCTTCCTCTCTTCCTCAGTTTGGTGACGTAAGTCGCCTGTAACTTCTATGCAGAATTATACAGAATTTTGAAAATTAGTCGCAAGATTTTCTAGCGTGTGACCCGAAAACGAGTACCGAAGTCGTAGAAACTAATACCCAATACGTAGTATAAAAAATAATTGGACATAATACAAACGGTATCAGGTGAGACATAATATACGTACATAAGAAGAACGAATTGATATAAATAATTGTTAAAAATATAAATAAATTAAAAATCGTTACGGCCGAGGTTATCCCCTTATATAAAACGCTAACGTGTGGTCTGCGTGCGTCGTCTATAGCTGCTTCTCCTATTGGCTAACGAACGGCCAATCATCAACCACCATATTACGTTCGTACCACCGTCTTGCTTTTCGTTTATTTACAGCTAGACGCTGAAATTCATATAAGGAGAAGGAGATTCAATATTTGCACTATTTTATCCGTATCAGTTAGACACAGAAATTGAGAAGGGGATTCAATATTTACGCTACTTTATCTGCATCAGTTATGAGCATAACCTAAGAATTTTTTTGGCAGAAGGTGAGAAGCAATGAAGTTTATTAAAAACTAGGAGAAATGTACATAATGCGAAATGTCACATAAATAACAGTTACCCGTTTACGAAATTATAGTCTCCGTATTCTAAAGTGAAATGCATTTTTTTATTTTAAAATCCTAACAAAATACTCTGATAATCTAACGAGAATAACGTATTCGTATAACTAAAGATATCATTAAGGATGACTTATTCGTTTCTCCTAATAAGCTTTTCCATAATAAATTCCTACTACCATTATATATGATACCCTTAGTTTTTGATACATGTGTTAGCTATTAAATGAGATTTAAGATTTTTTTTTATCAGATTTAAATCATCAAGGATATGACACTCGCAATTCAACAACGATATTATTGCCGCAAAATAGCAGTGAGCAGTGATATAATAAATACTGAGAGTAGGGGAAAAAAATTAATACCAGGCAATTATATGTCACAAAGTTACAATTATTACGTTCGATTAAATTTACATATTGCTTTTTATGGTAATGTTGCTCTTTGGCGTTCGCTAACTTTCATATAGCAATGACTGTACACTCAACGTAAACAACCAGAGACCGAGCGTGGTGGTGTAACGGATAGCGTTCTGGCCTCGCATTCGGGAGGACGGCGGTTCGAATCCCCGTCCGGGCATCCAGATTTGGGTTTTCCATGGTTTCCCCAAATCACTCCAGGCGAATGCCGGGATGCTTCCTTCAAAAAGGCCATGGCCGAATTCCTTCCCATTCCTTGCCCCCATCCTTTCCCGTCTCTAAAGACCACGTTGTTAAAAAGGGACGTTAAACTGTTTTTTAAAAAAAAAAAAAAAAAAAAAAAAAAAAAAAAACAACCAGAGACATTGTATACATGGTTAAGTATCAAGCAGGCCGTGATTTATTCAATTATCAAGTAGGCCGTGATTTATGGTTAAGTATCAAGCAGGCCGTGATTTATTCAATTATCAAGTAGGCCGTGATTTTTTACGTAACGTAATCCATTATTCTACAGTCATGTTTGATATAATGAGGCCTGGACCATCTCACTGTACACGTACGTCTTCCCGAAACTGCTTTCAACAGGCTAATATCTCGCCGTTATTATGGTCCAGGCTTCATTTCGCCGTAAATCGGAAAAAAATAATTGTAAGCGATATTAGATGACCGGCATCTGAGCATTTACGCAAAGACACATATTTTTTAATGTGGCGTATGGCGTAAATATAAATTACTCTTATAAACGTCAAGTTCCAAACGTCTCTGGTTCTTTGCATCAGTCTCTGGTTGTTTACGTTGAGTGTACAGTCATTGCTATATGAAAGTTAGCGAACGCCAAAGCGCAACATTACCGCTTTTTATTTATCTACGACAACCAGATGCAGAAATTAATGTAAGGAGAAGGGTTTTCATTATTTACGCTATTTTACCTGCCTCAGTTGTAAGCACCAGTTTAAACCGTAAACTAAGAATTTTTTGGCACACGATAAGAAACAATGAGGTTTATTAAAAACTCAGAGAATCGTACATACGTAATCGCGACATGTATTAGTCAAATAAATAACAGTTATTTGTTTTCGAAATTGTAATCTCCGTCATCTAACGTAAAATGCATTTATTTATGTCAGATCCTAACCAAGTGCTCTGATAATCTAACCAGAGTAACGTATTCATATAACGAAAGATATAATTAAAAAATATTATTTTTCTTACAAGGTTTTTCAGAATGAATTCCTACTACCACCATAGGTGATACCCATCATTATTCATTTGAGAGTAATAGAGGCTATGATTTTCGAACGCAATATTACTGGAGGTTGTGGTTAAGTTTACCAGAATCGCAGCTGACACATTTTGTTACAGCATAATTTAATTGGTTCTTTACTTCCGGCGTCATTAATTCAGTAGAAGTTACTACTGTATGGCTATGTGAACGGCAAATGAAATATGTATAACTTTGCAAAATCAAGGTCATTAGTATTATGTAATATCAGTTCCGTTTAATTAACCAACTAAAAAAAATGAGCTGCCAGAATATTGCGTTCAAACCGGCATTTTTGACGGGCTCGAAGCTAGTAGTTTATACGAATTAATATTAAGCTTGTATTCGGAGGAAATAATCAAGGAGGAAAAAACAGAAAAATTTGAATCTAAAGTAAGGATTCAAAGCAAAATAGTTAATCTTCTGTTACTTGCTAATCGTATCAGATGAGAGTTAGGATACTGGGAAATCGGAGAAGAATTTGAAATAAATTTAAATCAAAGCATGACTACTGCGATAATGTTACGAAGTAATGGGAAAATAAGATAACTCTGCTGTTTAAGCAGAATAACCAGAAAGTTAAGTACGTAAAAAAAAAAACACGATTTAAAAATTGTGACTGAAGATGAAAGTTGTAAAAGAATTTTGCGTATGGCAGAAGTAGCTTTATGGCCGACATATCAAGACATGAAGGATTGGTTTATTTAGTATTACAATACTAGAGAGCTGTAGAAAAAGAAAAACATGAATTGTAAGCAGACGAATAAATTAGCTCAGCACGTGTAATACTGAACTTTGAATGTCAGTAGTAACTTGTTCCAGTACTGTTTAACGCCAGATAAGTATAACGTTGCAGGACAGTGAAGTTGTTACAGGGGATACTGAAATCCTCTTCTCCGTAATGTATAAAGCAGATGGTGTTAGCGCGGAGTACTGGGAGGACGAGAAGACGTCGTTACGAGCTGCCCAGACAGCTGTCAGCGCCACACCTCCTCCTCCGGAAACTTCTGCCTGCGACGCCACTTAGGCCCCAGGCACTCGCCGAGTTCCTGCGACTTACCACCACCCACGCCCCGGGCGTCCGGCACCTGCCGGCGACACTCCGCCCTCAAGTATCAGCTCTGGGACCGCCACTACCACACAAATACGAAAAACCTGCCTTCCACAAAGGTTTTCTGGTTTCTGTGGCGCTACCACTCGTTGTTAAAGCCTACAGAGGATTGTGCGTAAAAACTGGAAGCAAACCTTCCATTAAATAAACTTTTCTCGGGCTTCCAAACGCGTAAAAATGTCACACTTGCGGGATCTTTCGAAGGCTTCTATCTCAGCCCTCATTTTCAACCATACATATCCCTGAATGTCATGTTTATGTTGGCATCTGTGGTGGAAAATGTGGGCTGAGACAGATGCCTTCAAAACATTCCATAAGTGTTACTTTTTTACGAGACCAGAAGCTCGAGAAGAGATTATTTATTTACAACGCCGTGGAACACCTCGATCTTACAAACCTTCCATAGCTTTGTTAGGTAATAATCGATGATATTTATAATTGGTCGTTTCAAATTTTAATCTTAAATTCTTTCAGTGTTTTTGGTAAATTATTCATCACTTCCCTTCCAAATTTTTTCCATTCACTGGCACGTCTACAAACGAAAGAAAATTTTCCCACACCGTTATGCCTGAAATCGAGTCCCTGCTTGTGGTCATGGTCACGTTATTGAAATTACATACTCAGCGAAATGTACATAAATTAATAGAGAGTTATTAACCTCTTTCCGATTTATAAGTAACAACACCTCTTTGTACGCAATATTTCGTGTTAGAATGCAATTATGTTAAATCTTTCGTCTGTCATTTTCGGTAACTGATGCAAAAATATTGTTTATATATGAGAAAACAACCTCGGCTGCTGCCAACCCCTGAAGCTGTCGCTACCCAAACGCCTGTTGTGCTCAGCGGGTTGCGTCTCGCCCATGCAGGCACTCTGGTGATGTGAACTGTGTCCCTGTGACCCAGTTTCGACTGCAATTTTAAACAAGCTACGTGTTAATTTAATATGCTCTGACAGAAGTCGGTAAAGAGAATCCTATCCTCTGATACCTTATCCAACATTGTAGGCTTTGCAATAGTTGAGAAAAAATGGATTTTGACAGCAGAAAAAACAGATGGGATAATTCACCACCCTCAAACTGATGTCAAGATGGAATCAGTGCTTATGATATCAAAATGAACCAAACACCGAGTTTACAAGATGACGCTCAGATATCTATTATGTCATAGCACTCTTTACATTCGTAAGGGAATAACGGATTCTGAGTACTATAAAGTTTATGGTCATGTAATTTGTTGAAACGGACACTATGAAAGAAGCAGCACAATACTATTTACGGATACCTTTACTTGTATAGTATCAAGTTGGAAGTTGAATTATTAGTCGTATTACAACGATTAAAATCGTGATGCACTTCACAGTAGAGTGATACCGTACGAGACAACTTTTGTAACATTTGAATGTGAAAACCGCGTGATGTTTAAGACAGAAAGTATTATTTACGCCAAGTGCTGTGGGATTTCCTAGAATTCTACAAGATCTCGACTGCCAGCACACGTTGTAAGGTCGACAGTATATTTTTGATTTATGGATGTCTTTTTTACTGCTGTCCATATGTATTCGTTAAATTATTTAGTGGTATGAATTGCCCAACATTAGTTCTGCAAGCGAAGCCGGCTACAGTAAATAGCGATCATCATTACGTTCATCAAATCAAGAAAGCTGATAGAGTATAGCATTGCATATTTATATAATACTGTCAGTAGCACCACAAATATATTAGCAATGAGGAATCTTGAATTGAAGTTATTTATACCTCCTTCTAACATCAGCATTCTTGATACTAGCAACAATATTCATCTGCCTTACCTTACAGAGAGACCATATCGTAAACATTACAGATTATAGTTACATCGCAGGAATGGAATGGAATGGGCTGAGAAACCTCTGGAAAACAGAGCAAATTTACCGCAGTATTAACCCATTATTTATCACTATAATATTCAATTACGACTAATAATTTTGTAACCCTACATCTCGTCAACAAATGAAGGTACGAGGAACACATATTCAACAGAAGAGGATGAGGATGAGGATGAGGACTGTCATAATACTTAGTTTCAAAATTGTGACTTCTTCCTATCTTGTTGTACGGATATCGGTTGTTGGAAACTGCATCTAATTCTAATGAATACCACATACAACGTCTCAGGGATAGATTTCTGAGGCAAATACTAACCCCACCTCCCCCCGGTACACGACTGTTAAAGACCTTTACAATAAATTATTAACACCATATCTGAAGAAGCAAGAAATCAGACGACAAAAAAGTTATAAACACTCCTATATACAGAGCAAAAGTTATAGCTATACAGCTAATGTGCCGTAAATTTAAAGAACGAATTTATGACAGAGGAAAAAAATCATATTAAAAAAATTAAGTGGGAAGCATTATCAACACTAATAAATGGCTGATTTGGTCGCGATGTCTGCTACGTTGTGAGGGGAATCCATTAATAACATGAGATGAAATGGGAGGGAGGGGGGGGGATCCGGCGAAATCTCATGAAATCTCACCAAGGGGGAGGGAGGGGTGAACGGAAATCTCACGTCAGGTCTACAAATGACGCGAAAGGCGATTTTAGGGAGGTATTTCGTCGAAAAGGGGGGGAGACCTAAAAAAAGTCTTAAAAAGTTGCGAAGGCGAATTCTAAGGGGGGCGTTCTCACGTACCCAGAATCATCAGAAAAAGGGGGGAGGTCTTACCAGATCTCACTAGAAAAAGGGGGGGGGGGTCCGGAAAGTCAGAAAAACACCTCACGTAATTAATGGACGCCCCCTGACGTAACGCTCTCGGACTTCGTTGACGAATTACAACGGACGGAAATGTTTATACAAATGGAAGTTATGAGTGACGTTTAAAAACAAATCCATTCATTTCCAAGAAACTGCAAAGAATTACCAGAACACTGAAAGTAAAGAATGCATTTAGTTTAAATCAAATTAATTATTAGTGATTTTGTTTATATATACAGGGTGGGGCATTTAATATGTTTCCTGGAAATATTTCGGAAAGAAAGCATTTTAAAAAACAATAACCTATATAAAAAATAATCGTACAGTAGGGGGCTACAATTATGTGATATTGGTTTTTTCACAGGTGGCGCTGTTTTCGTTACAACAAGGTCAACTTAATTCTTTTAAATGGGAACCCCCATTTTTTTTTGAGGATTCCGATTCCTCATGAAAAAATAAAAATAGTTTGCTTAACTCACTTTTCTGTTAGCCTCACAGATGGCGCTGTAATCGCGAAAAATGAATATTCGCGTTTTTTGTGTATAATTTTAATTATTGTTTAAATAATTACATGTAATTTTCATTCTGTAAACATGGAAGGTAATTTTAAAGGATAATGACGAAATTGATTTTTTACATGCTTTTTCTTACTTATTTGCAGCCATGTCTACAGCAGGTGCTCAAAAAGGTGGCCATTTACTTCCAGACATTTTATGACCCTTTGCAGAAATGATGCCTGAACAGCTCGAAGTGTGTCAGAAAATGTCTGGAAAAACGCGAATATTCATTTTTCGCGATTACAGCGCCATGTGTGAGGCTAACAGAAAAGTGAGTTGAGCAACCTATTTTTATTTTTTCATGAGGAATCGGAATCCTCAAAAAAAAAATGGGGGTTCCCATTTAAAAGAATTAAGTTGACCTTGTTGTAACGACAACAGCGCCACCTGTGAAAAAACCAATATCACATAATTGTAGCCCCCTACTGTACGATTATTTTTTATATAGGTTATTGTTTGTTAAAATGCTTTCTTTCCGAAATATTTCCAGAAAACATATTAAATGCCCCACCCTGTATTTAATTCGATGTAGATGTTTTTGTTATATTCTCTGCCTCTAAATACGTATGAAAAAATATATTTCATTTACAAACAGCGATATCTAGTCTACAAAGTACGTCTCATAGAAGTAGAGGTCATTAGTGGCGGGATGGGACTAGGGACGAGGAACGGGAAGAAATTCTGCCATGGGCTTTTGAAGGAAGCTTCGTGGTACTCGCCTGGAGTGATCTAGGGAAACCATGGAAAACCTAAATCTAGATGGGTGGACGGGGATTCGAACCCACGTGCTCCCGAATGCGAGGCGAAAGCATTAACCAGTCACCCACCACACTCGACAGTACAGATTAAAATTTAGACTGTGCCAGAATGACAACTGACATTCATTCTTATAACAAAAGGAATAAGTAATTTTGTTTTCTTAAAAAAAAAAAGGTCATTTCATTCATGAGCTGCATGTTATTAAAATCACTTCATGCGGATGAAAGTAGTCCCACTTCTGTCGTAATATGCAGTCTGGAGCGGGATTAAAACTGGTATTTCACGGAATGACTAATTATTAAGATTTAATTTTAAGATTAAAGATGGACTACGGTAGTGCTGGAAAAACCTGAAAAGAGCTAGAGGAATACCCCTGGATCGCTGGGATAAGGAAATACGTCGAGTTACAGGCATTAACTAGAGGAGGGTGGCTCAAAATCGATCGGCCTGGAAAGAACTACAGCAACACTATGTAGAATTAAATTTTAATATATAGCTCATTAAACTTAAAGAGGCTACATCCTGAAAAAAGGATCGATATAGCTTCAATAATAAAAATAATTTTAATTTGGTTTGCTTCAAACGACGGTATTTTACTGAGGTCATCATTTCGGTCGCATGTAAATAACAGCAATTGCATAGGCCGTTCAAGCTTTGTTTTATGGATCCGATTCCGTAGGTAATGGAAAAAAAAGTAAGAATCATTGAAGATTTTAATTTCTTTTGCTTTCACTGAGAGTATATTACAGAATGTCATTATTTCAGTTGCATATAAGTAGATTCAACTGTATTTCAATGTAAACAACAACAGTAGTATGTACAACATCGAGCGTTATTTTATAACAATTCTGTTTAGAAATAATTTACCAAAACATTCAGTTCGACCCGTCATTTTCGACTGGCTTAGAATGTAACCTGTTGGGGTTACATTAAGTTTTCCCTGAAAATGAGTTTACCTCAGCAGTAAATATGACGTGGAGCGGGCGAAGGCGGCGGTAACCAAATAAATCCGCAGGGCAGAGGAAATAAAAAGAGCTCTGCCACTTATCCAAGTCGATTGGGTTTGAGTTCTATTTCTGCTCTTTTTCCGTGTGAAGCGACGATCTCAAATCGGAAAGAATTAGGCGTAAAATAATAACAATTATAAGGACTCTGCATAGGTTAAGGCACCACCATACTGTACCAGGTTCGTGTTCCGGTTTCGACGTACCGGCCTCCAAATTTCGTTTTATGGGATATTTCCCGCCGTTTCGTAAGGGGTTGATTGACAGTATAGATAAATTACAGAGAAGAGCCGCTCGATTCATGACCTCTTGTTACAGTCCTTATGTAAGCGTCACAGAACTGATTAGTAGACTAGGCTGGGAGTCTCTGGTAGATAGACGACGCACGTTTCGTCTAAACGTATTGGTAAACATGTGTACTCCCACTTTCACTTACGAGTGTAGTGAAATACTTCGTCCACCAACCTATTTGAGTCGGAATGACAGGAAAGATAAGATTAGAGAAATAAGGTGACGCACTGATTCTTATAGGAATTCTTCTTTTCCTCGTAACATTCGGGATTGGAATGCACAACAAAGAGATTAGCTTTGGTGCTGAGCACCCTCTGGCACCCACAAATTTGTGAATTGCAGAGTATATATGTAGCTATAGAACTAGGAGAATTCTGGGATGCTCCACAATCTTGGCCTCATAAACTAAACAAAAATATACACTTCTCATTAGGAATACGAGACACATGTTTCATAGATGGATGACAACAGAAACATTCTACTATCAGACTAAATGCTGCGGATCTAAGAAATCTGGTTCTAAAACACGGGTAGGGCACATGCACTCCCAACCTCATGATTACACACTGGACGCCTGTGTAACAGGTGGCCGAATCTCATGGTTTACTGCAGCCGATCTGAGGAGAAAAGGAATCGAATTCAAATTTACCAAATTCGCTAAAAAGTGGAATATATCCTAAGCAAAGGGAACTGATGTTAATTCATAATACAGTTACATCATAGTACAGATACAGAAACTTTCAGTAAAAATCTTTTCAAATTACTTAATGGATCTGAGTTGCAACAACTTAATACAGGGCTACATCTACTTTAAACATTTCCCTATAACCAGGTATGCATCAACACGATAAGACTTGTGTTTAAGTTTTTTTAGATTGCGTACATTTTAGTAACACTTTTCGAATCTGCTACCGGCCACAGCGGATGATAAGTTACTCTCGACCCTGGCATTCGGAAGGATGCGGATTCAAATCCCCAACCGAACATCAAGATTTCGTTTTTCCATGCCTACACCCAATCACTGTAGACGAAGGGTGGGGTGGTTCCTTTAAAATGCCATGGCCGAAATCCTTCCCGTTCCTTACCCGCCATACTCTACCGGCTCTAATTACCTCGACGCTGAAAAAGATTTTTTATGAAACAAAAGGTTATGCTGCAGCTTTATGGCTGTTCTAATTGCCACGACTTCCACATTGTAAAATCAGGTTATTGGCTAATAAAGGAATTTTTTTCGATATTTGGAAGGCGGGTTACTTTAGCCGAAGTTTCTGCAGAGCGGTATTTATTTTCTGCTCCTGGTGCAAATACTATCAAATCTATGAGCGTAAGACACAAATACCAAAATATTAAATCTCAAGACAAATGAAACAATGGAAACAAATGAAGCCCAGCCGGAGTACGGCAGGTATTATTAGAGACGTCAGCGAACATTTATTAGTTTCTTTCTGTCGGCAAACATTTTCAGTAACTGTTTGCCGCTGAGTGAGTGAGCAGAATGACCACACGGCAGATTTTTATTTTTTTGATAAAACTGCGTAACATACAAGTATCTTGTTCCTTCTTTCTCACTTCTCTTACTGAAGATGGTATTCTTCTTCTGTGTCTCGTTTTCTGCTCTTCCGTAAGAGCTACTCGCTGTTTTGCCTTTTATGGTGAGAGCTCGTAGAAGTAAAGATGTTTATAGTGGATTATAGATAAGCAACAGGAAAGAATTCGACTAAGGTCTATTTGTGACGCAACAGTCCAGATATTCGCCTAGATTGCTGAGGAACCACTGAAAACCACTGGTTGAATCTGGAATAAAACCATCGTTCAACAGAATGCCCGGCATTAACATAAGCAATTTTTTAAAATTATTTAATATAATTTAATTGCAGTGGCGCACAGGCTCCGGTGGCAATTTCCCTACACCCCCATCTTTCCCCTAACCTGCAGCCACTTACATTTGCCCTCTACAAATTTTATCTTTAAATTCTTTCAACGTTTTCGGTAAATTATTCATCATTTCTCTTGGTAACTCATTCCAATCCCTGTCACCCTTACCTAAAAAAGAGAATCGTCCCACACCCTTGTGCCTGAATTGTTCATCAGGCTTGGTCTGATTTGTTGGTTTGTCACGTTACCCCGAGTCTTAAACACTTACTGAAAATACTGGATTCATAAAGCAGAAACTGCTTGACACCTTTAAGCAACTGCTTCAACAGGCTTCAGTTTATTACGAACTACTACAATTACTTTTTTTGACATCTCAATGACAGAAATTTTAATTTGGTTAGTATAACACAGAATTTTTTCAGCTTAAGATACGATAATTCTTAGCTCAGACAGATTTTAACGACCAAGATCACGTACGGATCACATGTCTCCCTCTTTTTTTTATACTTATTGCTTTATGCCTCGTCGACGCCGATTTCATTAGAGTTGGAATGGGACTGGAGACAAGGAACGTGAAGGAATTTGGCCATAGCCTTTTTCAAGGAAGCACCCTGGTATTCGCCTGGAGTGATTTGGGGAAACCATGGAAAACCCAAATCTGGGAGCCCGGACGGGGATTCAAACCCGCGTCCTCCTGAATGCGAGGCCAGAGCGTTAACCGTTCACCCACCACGTTCGGTACATGTCTCCCATTACAGAAGTTGGTTGTAACAGCTGTCTCCCACAATTAACACCAATTTTTAGTGAGTCGTTTCTAACCATTACTTTGTTTACAGGCGGTGGTAATCTGTGTGAGAAACTTTATAATCACATTATTATAAGAACCAGATTTAAAGGTTTCTCAAAAGTATTAATGTCATAAGCGTTAATGCCCATTACGGTTAGCTAAACCTCTAATGGGAGACGTAATTCGTAAACATCCACGACTACAGTACACCCACGTTGAGCCTGGTGGGTGAGTAGTAACGCTCTGGCCTCGCGTTCGGGTGGACACGGGTTCGATCGAATCCACATCAATGTATCAAAAATTGGGTTTTCCATGATTTCTCCAAATCACTTCAGACCAATGCCGGGATGCTTCCTTTAAAAGTCCATGGCTGGATTCCTTCCCGTTCCTTTCTCCCATTTTTCCCTTGATTCTAATGACCTCGACGTCACCGTAAGGAAAAAAAAAACTAGCCACCCACGGTTACACTCCGCGGACTTGCGAAATAGTACAAAGCGGGAGCATTTGAAAAGCGCTGGAAGACTGGCTCTGACCACACCACTTTCATCCCAGTCTTTATGCCAACGAACGAGGTTTGAATCTTTGACTCTTTGAGTAATGAAGTGGGAGTGAAGTGGGGTGGGCAGTGAGTCCGAGGTCCAGTGGCTGCGGCAGCGACTGTACCTGCACGGCGGCGCCCCGCCCCCACCACCAGGACGTCGGGACGCCGACGCTTGTTTCAGCCTTATTGCCGGGCCAGACCTCGCCGGGCTGCCCCGAGGGAGCTGGGAAACTGGGGGCGCAGAGAGAACGGCCAGGCCAAAGAGGAGACGCGGAGAGAGCCAGAGAGAGAGAGAGAGGGAAAGAGACCTTTGACGAGGGCCCAGGAGGGCCGCGGGCGACTCGACTCGGATGTTTGCTCGATAGACGATGTATGGGCGCCGCCATGTTTCTCCGCCGCCCCCACCGCCCCCGGTGGCTCCTGCATGAATTATGAGCGCGCCCGGGGGCCTCTGTGCCTCGGCCACTACTGTGCTCTCCGAGGGGAAGTCCCCGGCCTGCGATATTACACGTCGCAGGTGCTGCGACCGCAAGAAACAGTCGTCTGCGTCACTATTTCAATCAGCGAGTCACACCAGATGTGGGGTGAAACTGCTTTGAATATGTTATAAAATATTCTCTGGCCGCGTAATTCACATAAATTCCCGATATATTTCCCTGGAGACGTCCACAAGATCCTTTCTTAATATCTTCTAGAAGCATCTGCTGTCGAGATTATTTGCTGCAGAAATATATCCAGTGGCAACAAATTTAATTTTGTAGTTAATAATGCCTATTGTCAGTTTTGGAATAAGGAATCAGATGCGGCGTTTGGAAAATTGGTGTCAGGTGTGGGATATATCTAAGCATGCAGTAGTTAGTAATGTCTATTGTCAGTTCTGGAATAAGGAATCAGATGCGGCGTTTGGAAAATTGGTGTCAGGTGTGGGATGTATCTAAGCATGAGACACGACATGCCTACCTCGTAATAATTATTCTTTTCCAGATTCGCAGTAAAAGCGGACATACTAAAATACGAGCTTCGTCCCTGTTTGCCTGTTCTAACATCTTCTGGAAGGAATCTACGCCAACTTTCCAGAACATTTCCTGCTGAAGAATATCCAAACGGCAACAAACCTAATCTTGTCGCCAATAATATCTACTGCCGATCCCAGAAATATGTATCAATTACAGCGATTGGCAAATTACTGTCAGTTGTGGGATATCTCTAAGCATTCAGCCATTCTAGTATGAGACGCAACATATTATCACGACACCACTACCTATTCTTTGTCGTTAGAATTCTTCTGTTCCAAGCACACGGTGAAAGCAAAGATACTCAAATATAAGTCAAGTCACTGTGTTTGTGTCTGTCGAATATCGGCGATAACACAATATTTCCAAGGTCACGATGTATAATTTTTTCCTATTAATGATTCAAGTTATTTTCTCTTAGTGCGTCTTATTTTTCAGAGGTTCTGGAGTGTTGAACATTTATATGGCATTTTGAATACCCGTTACGAATTATGTGTTTTTATGCCGTGCTTCCGCACTGATTCCACCAATACCTTATACTAATGGTACTACATGGAGATAAATGAAAAGAATCATCTCGTTTCAGTTTTTCAAGATTCCAATCCGAGAAGTGAAGTATTTTGTTTTGATTATCAAATCTATCCATCAGGACTGCAGTCAAACATTTCGAATATCTCCATTTGGACTGCAACCGACTCTGCAAGATACAAAACAAAGGTGAAAAGGCTCGATATACCATGAACTTTCCCTTATTGACATTTTTCTCTCTATTTATTTACTGGAATCCTGCATTTTTTCGGATCAATTAACCACATCAACACTGCCCTTGCAAATTACGCTCCTTCTAACCTCTTGATTTACTATAAAGGGGCGTCCATTAGTTACGTGAGGTGATTTTTCTTGAATTTTACACCTCTCCCCCTTGGTGAGATTTGGTAAGGTATGGTGATATCCTTCACTCCCCCATCTTAGATTTACTTTATAAATTTAATTTTTTAAATAATTAGATTTATTTGATGTGTTCTTGTGTTTTGCTTTATGCCACTAAATCCCTATGCGTTATTACGTTTTTTCTGTGAAAAAAGAGGATTAAAATGATGTAAAAAGTTGCCATGAGATTTTTATTGAGCCCCTCCATTTAAATTGGCGAGATTTTTCCCGACCTCCCATCCCCGCATTTTATCTCACGTAATTAATGGACGTGAAACTCTAAACTTATAGTTTTTAGTTTCACTTGTTCGCTTTGCGTGGTTACTGGGTTACTTTCTCCCTTTTCTTTTCCTTTTGTGTGTTTGTAGAAGTTTTTACGCCAATCTTGTGTTTATTTTGTGTTGGTGAGACGCGGGTTGAGAAATGATGAAAAACCACAAAACATATGTGTAAGGAGTTGAGTTTGAAAGTGATACCGAGGATTGTTTGCATTTGTGGATTACTATCGGTCGAGAAGTACCAAGGAGTATATTTAAAAAAAAAAAATACAAAATGTGCTTGAGAAGTTATTGAAACTGAGATTGTGGCAGTGAAAGAGACCTGAGACGTTAAGTCCTATTACAACTTCCTTTCAATTCCTTCTTCATTTTGGGGTGTATATATATATATATATATATATATATAAAGGTTCAAAAACTTTTTTGTTTTAACTCGCGCTTTACGCCTTGTCGACGTCGTGATGATTAAAGGCAGGAGAAGATTGAGGGCAAAGATCGGGAAGGAATTCGGTGATGACCTATTAAAGGAACCACTCTGGCATCGGCCTGGAGTGATTTAGGGAAATTACTGAAAACCTAAATGTGGTCGGGGATTGAGCAACGAGGGCACCAGCGCGATGTAGTTAGCACTCCAAACCAAACATTGTGTGAAGGAAATGACAAATAGTATTTCTTTTAGTTATCGTCAAGAGAACCACTTAATTCAAAGCCAAAAATCGCCGATTGACTTTGACCATTCGTACAATATTGCAAAGTCGTGCAAGTTTTCAATATAAACAACTGTCTCTACTTCTGATAAGTTTATTTGACAGACTTGATTTTTTTTTATTTTTCGGTAGCCGTATGACGAACATAGAAACATGTATGATACTAAATCGTCACGTTTTTTACTTGTACTACTTTGTTTTTAAGATAGTGTTTACTTCCACCTACACTACAACATACTAAGGACTCCTTAAATGATTCTTCTTCTAATACAGATCTTCTGTCATGAAAATTAAAGTAATCAACATCTGCAACTTTCGGTAATGGTATACTTCAGTTCCTAGAAGCACGGCTGAAAAACATGTAATAATTACAATGACTTCTAATTTATTTACCGTACTGTTATATATCCCTAACAAAGAAAATTATCAGGTGATACATATGTCCATAGAATTTTGTAAGAAACAAATGTTCGTTGGAGTGTATGAAAAAGTAATATCCAAGAATTCTTAAAAGATGGAAAGAAATAAGTCAGGGTAGGAAATGCACTATCATAAGAAGTGAAAATGGGAATACCACAGCGTATCCCTATTTATTTTACCGAACGCCTATCCAGAATCCACAAGAGCTATGTTACTATTTAAGTTCAATTCTGTTCTCCAGTAACTGCTTGAGGCAAAATATATTATCCATACAGGATTCTCCTTTGATAAATCCACATTGTTCTTCTAATAAAAGAGCATCTGTTTTAATCTTAAGCCTGTTATGTATTGTTTTTGAATATATATTCTAAAAACAGTATTTAACGTATTTAACTTACGTAGTCAACAACAATATTAAAAGAATCCAAATTGTCGTTTTTATCTTTGGAATAGCGTGATGTTTGGCACATACCATTTCAAGATACAAAGGAATGGTTGACTTTGACGTAGTGTTATCTTTGACCGCTGTCTCTTCTGATTATGAACAGATTATCATTGCTTCGTCCGCTGTTCACGTGGAGATATAAAACATACCGTAGCCTT
This sequence comes from Vandiemenella viatica, assembly GCA_031002005.1. Classification (NCBI taxonomy): domain Eukaryota; kingdom Metazoa; phylum Arthropoda; class Insecta; order Orthoptera; family Morabidae; genus Vandiemenella; species Vandiemenella viatica. The sequence continues at coordinate 112,041,666 of CM061918.1, forward strand.
AAGTTAGATTCAAAGCTTTGAAATTGTGAAAACACCATCCTAATCTGATCCGTAATTTATGAGTGTTTGATGTACAAATACAGCTCACGCAAACAACTGCTTTCAGGTTTATATACACTGTTTGTGAAAATTACAGTTGCCAATTAGATAAACCATCATTTTTTTAAAAAATACGTATTTACTATCTGCAGTCTGTTTTATACTTTTACGAAGTTAGTTAAACAGACGTGTCACAGAATAATTAACCCCTCTTTATACTAATGACATTGATGTTTGTGTTTTGTACAACTAACTTTTGCTTCACCTATTGAATTTGTGTATCTGTGAATTTGATGTAAACAAGATAAATGTTGTATGACAAAGCACACAGGGGAATATGTAAAGTCAGAAGCCATTGTAATTACATTTAGTATTCTGCAAGATGTTGTTTTTTCATAGACAGCATCCCAAAAGCTCTTGTTGGTGCTACGAAACCTTTCTTCTATTTCGTGAAGAGATTCCCCCAAAAATTATACTAAATGATATGAGTGAATCAAAATAACAGTAGTACACCTGTTTAGTTAATTCTAGATCTGCTGTTAGAGAAAGTCTGCTTTTGTTTTTGGTTTTACGCCTCGTCGACATAGAGGTCACTTCAGGCGCGAAAGATCTGGGAGCAAGAAACGGTAAAGAATTTGGCCATAGCTTTTTGAACGAACCATCCCGGCATTTACCTGCAGTGATTTGGGGAAACCGTAGAAAACCCAAATCTGGACGGCCGGACGGGGATTCGAACCAACGTCCATCCGAATGCGAGACCAGAACGTTTTTGTTTACCCAAAGTGTTCTTATTGCAAAGGTGGCACTACTTTTCCAGTAGTAATGTGAAGTGTTCTAGACAACTGATTCTCACTTAGTAGAATACCAAAGGTTCCCAAGGTTGCTTTTTTTTGTGTTGCTTACATGTAAATAATGCTACGCATATTTTTTTTAATCTTTATATATAAAGATGAATGTTTGTTTGTTTGTTTGTTTGTTGGTTGGTTTGTTTGTTTGTTCTTCATTCAATTCCACAGTTTTCATCCGATCTCGATGAAACTTTGCACACTTATCCTTTGAAACAAGGAGAAAAATACTGTCTACATTAGGTTGAAAAATTATCTGTATAAATAACACATGTTGTCTCATAACTTCGAAATACGGCGATAGACAGACACGTTGGATATGCTCGCCTCCGTACCGTGTGTCCGTATAGTGGACTGGCAGCTTAGTGGTTAACGCGCTTTCTTACGAAAGTCGTGATCTCCTGTTCAAATCTTCGTGGAGGCTAAGATTATTAAAAATTGTTTTTTATCGTAAGAGTCAGGCCTGGGCCGTAGGTTATTCGGATTGAATGTTGAACTGTAGATATTAGAAAGTTAGGGGTGCAATGCGAGGCAAATCGTAGGTAGTCTTGCAATGTTGTAGGTATACACTTTTTTACGTTATAATGATACCTCTGGTGTTGTTCGCAGTTAGTGTGTGAGTGTGAACCACAGTAATATTATTATAAATACGGAAGTAAGGCTCTGTATTTTTGTTACGTTTTTACGACTAAATGGCTATATCGTTGTGATGGAATTTCATAGGGAAATCTATATGAAGGGCACAGGATATTTTTCCAGTATGATTAACAGTTGTAGTCACGAAATTTTGAGACCTTATCGAATGGTGACAGAAATATGTTGGAAATTGATTCTCTTCGAGAGACAGTTTCGACGGTACAGTGATATAGTGATAGCTTTCCTGTCATATTATTCCTACTCGTTATTGTTTGGGACCAATCCTTCGTTAGCAACTTTCTATATTTAATTCTGGCAAAATAAATTCCACGCGTACGAAGTCGCGGGTACGGGCCAGTACCATATATAATGTACTGCGTTATATATGTTACGCTCTAAGACCGAAAATGCTCATTGAGCGAAAAGACACTACAACGCGTTTTGGTTTCTTGAAAACGGCCAAGACACGTTTTGGCTTACTTGTATCTAACTCGTCATGTTCACGATGAATCGGTCCAGGGAGCATTATATATATATATATATATATATATATATATATATATATATATATACATATGATACTTCTTACCCGACGCGTTACAAGTATCAAAAAAAATTTGAATCGTTATGTGTGTAGAATGAAACCGGGACCAGTCGTGAATTTCGCGTTTTGGCCCTTTTTGATTTAGACACAACGTTCGGTGAACGTTTTCGGTGTTTCATCGTAATATGTAAATGATGGATTTTTCTTCCGTTTTTCTGTATCGTTTGCTCTGGCATCAGCACAATGCCACCAGCAGGGGCTGCGTATGTAACACTGCGTGGCGCGCGATCTCGCTCCAGTTTTTTTGTCCACCGTAGTACACGGTCTGCTCGGTAACAGCAGAGCCCCATCTGGTGGCGTGTCCCCGAACGATCCGCCGTAAACTGGAGGAGCAGCACCGCCGCGGCCTCGTAAAGAGCTCGCTGCCTGTGATACACGTTTACGGCCAGCCTCACAGATAGCTTTATCGCCGGTCCGACACCGAGCGAATCGCCCGCAGACGCGCAGCGGGGCAACTGCGCCCGCAAAACCCGTCTTCAAGGACACTTCTCCGCTATCGAGTTCACTAAGAGGGCTACCCATATTCATGTTAGTGAAAATCAAATAAAAAACTATAGATTGCGCTAACACTCCTGGCCCCCTCCCCGAATCCTGAAGCAGTTAAATTACGAATACAGTGATCAGCAAGTGTAATGGTTAAGGCGTTGGTTTTGAAAAAGTACGCTACTGGGTTAGATGCTCGGGCGGTAAGGAAGTTTTGTGTATAAATGAACGAATCTTTTCTGTGGGTAGTATACTGATAAATTCTTCACGGGAAAGCAACCAAGTTAAAAGGTTGTTTAAACATAGCATTGCGACGACTCTGTTGTCCATCTTCTTCTTCTTCTGGTCCCTATGCGCTCCGGATGTCGGCAACCATCTTGGCTGTCTCGTCTCTGCTGGTTGATGCTCGGATTAACTCCGTAGTTTTCTTGGAGGTCCATGTTCTCACATTTCTTAACCAAGAAGTTCTTCTTCTACCAGCACTTGTCTTTCCTGGCATTTTCCCCTGGAGAACAGATTGCAGAAGTTCATAACGGCTATTGTTTCTCATGATGTGGCCAAGGTACTGAAGCTTCCGTGTTTTTATGGTGGTCAGTATTTCCATATTTTTTTTCATTTTGCGGAGCACTTCAGCATTAGTGGTGGGGTCTGTCCACGGTATTCTCAACATTCTTCGATATAGCCACATTTCAAAAGCTTCTAACCCTTTACTGATAGTTTCAGTTAATGTCCACGTTTTAACGCCATACAGGAGGACAGAGAACACATTGAAGCGCAGGAGTCTCATCTTCGTGGTAATAGATAAATTAAGGTTATTCATTTTATTGAAAGTAGCCCTGGCTTTACCAATACGTGACTTTGTTTCATCAGATGGATCCCATTGGCTGTTTACTGTGGTGCCAAGATACGTATACATTGATACACATTCAATGATCCTCTGGTTAATCATAATATGGCATTGGGAGTTGTTGTTTTTGCCAGTGACCATTACTCTTGTCTTATTTATATTAATGTCAAGTCCATATTCGTGGCTGCTTTGTGATACTCTATCTATAAGATATTGTAAGCTTTCCTGACTGCAAAAATGACTGTGTCATCTGCGTAGCGAATGTTGTTTATCCAGTTTCCATTCAACAGCACTCCCATTCCTACATCACTCAACGCCTCCCTAAAGATATACTCTGAGTAGATGTTAAATAATAAGGAGGACAGGATACAACCTTCTCTTACTCCACGAAGAATTTTTACTTCATCAGTACTTTCTCCCTTCAGTCTCATATGAGCAGACTGGTTCCAATACAGGTTAACAATAATTCTGAGGTTTATGTCAACCAAACCAATAATTTTTAAAATTTCTATCAGTTTCTGATGCTTTACTCTGTCAAAGGCCTTCTGATAATCTATAAAACAAGCATAGACATTAAAATTTAAATCTCTGCAGCGAAGTCCATAGTCGTCTTCAATTGTAGACTGAACAAGTCTGAAGATCTGAAGTTTAAAGCTTGTCAAGGGCGCGTTGTTGATAGACTGACATGGTAACGGTAGCCGTTGCTACATTGTGTAGCAGCAGTATCAGATATCAGTATAACCCGCGGTGCACAAAATACCGGACGTTGATGACGAGCAAACACAGCGTCATTCAGTTAGAAACCACAACCCCGGCTTACTAGATCAGACGAGAGGCGAGTTTCCCTAGTTCAAAACTATGTTCCGCCACCGCAAATCTGTTCTTGTGTTTAAACAACAACTTGAATCGGTTAGTTTCCCGTTGATCCATCCATCCTAATTGGTGCAGAAAACAGTCTGCAGCGGTATCCTTAGCACCAGGATTTAATCCTATGGCTAATATCGGGGTGTAGGTTCTGAAACTAGCTTCCTGACTTTATCTTAATTTGTATTTTGTTTTGAATAGCCTGCCCATGCACACACACATTGTGTGCGAGTAAGCTTGCTGAAGTTTTGCGCGCGGATATTCTCGCGACGAGCCTGTACTTGTGGGAGCCCATACACAGGAACATCAGTTCCACACATTTGTCGTTCAGCTGGCTCGCCGCGCTCAAATTGTTGTGTTTATGGTACTGGTCTACGGATTTATCCGTCATGGTTTCCCGGCTCACTGGGAATTCCAAAACATCGCGAGCCAAGTGTAGTGAGGTTATGTTACAAGCGACGTGACAATATTGAAATGAAACAGGTTTTTAAGTTCTACACACAAAATAATGTATTTATTCGTGCAGCAGCTTATATTAGAGTTGTAAAAAAAGAAAAGGACAGTATAACAAAAAAAAGTGGTTGCAGGAAGATTATAAACACGATCATATAATGTTACTTGCACTATTTGAAAAGCATTTTCTTCGATTTCTTCAGTATTACATAAATGCACAAATACATTTTCCTAAGCATTTCCTCAATATCCTTCATCTTCCCCTTCATAACTTGGGCTTCCTATATTACTGATACTGTCCATTGGTTCGTGTTGATGTCTCAAAAACAGTAGTAAGTCGTAGTAATAGCGTAAATTAGTTTTGTAGATTTCCTCTTCTCCTATTCAACTTTTTGTTGAGTTTTCATTTATATACATATATATTCCTTGCGAAAAGCTATCCACAAAGAGTGGATTTTCTTTTCTATTAATCCACTATCACTATTATATATATTTGCCATAAACCACTATCAATGCACTATATCCTAATTTTTTTAAATTTCTGTTCGAATACTCTTTTAGTTTCACCGTTCACAATGCTGTATGTTGCTGATATGTCACAATTAAATGAGCTACGAATTCTCTGCTCATTTTACTTAACTTGTTAGACACTCAGCAAGTCTTATCTGTCACTAGTAAATTGTATTTGTATGTATGGTTACCGTCGCGCATTCTCGCCGCGTTCGAATCTGTAACGATTGTTATTTGGCTTGTGATGCGGCTCGTCGTTAGACAATTAACACACACTTTTTACCGTCTGTATGGATCGCCATGGAATTGTTGGCGCACAAATGTGTGTGTGTGTATACCTAGCTACTGATGAATTTACTGATTGAGGATTTTTTTTAATGTTGGTTGGACTGGCTTGGTATGCAGAAGAGGAAACTTTCATGGATGTATATTTCTACGCACCTATGGATAATTTATCAATTTTTATCTGGTTGACTTTGTTCATGTGAGTGTGAGCGAACGCTTACTGATTTGTATTCCACATTAAAACTGTACGGCGACGCACGACACACGCAGAAATGAGAGGCAAATGGAAACTATGACACCCGGTCGAAAGACGTCGTGAATTTACTTACCTTTAACAACAGATCAGAGAGTTGAAAATTAGCTGCAAGAAGAGTTTAAATATTTATGCCTTCTTCTTCTTTTCACTACATTTTCCCAACATTCCGATTACAATCTATTAGCAGTAAACTCGTATCATTCAACAACCGAGATCTTAGTCATTACAGATAATCTTTCTTCAGAAACATTCCTTAATATCTCTTGTTCAAAATTAAACCGTCGGAAACTTAATAAAATCTTCAAAACTGTCGAATAGTATAGTTGTGATTACAGTTCTTTCGATACTCCATTGAGTCTGACCGAACATGGGGTGGGTGAGAGGTAATATTCTGGCTTCGATTTTGGGAGCATGCTGGTTCGAACCCCCGTCATGGCATCCAGATTTCGGTTTTGCAGAAATCACTCCTAGCCGGATAGCTTCTTCAAAAGGCCATGACCGAATTCCTTCCCATTCCTTGCCACTAGTTATTGCTTGCCTCTGATGAACTAGACGTGGCGTGTGGTCACAAGAAAAAAAAAGAAGAAGAATATTGAGTAGATATGAAAAAAGCATATATGTATTATAAATGAATGCAATTTTTCTCGGCGTTGTTTATTTATCAACGTTTCTCGGGAAACAAACCGAATTTCCAAACAACGCGCTCAAGGCAGACTTCAAGGCTTACAACTGCACATGAAGATGGCGGCGGAGTTTTAGGTCACCAAAATATTGAGCATCGATAATAATATTACTGGGTTTGGTTCCCCAGAAACATTGACATATATGTATTGTTTCTAAGAGGTGTCATTTTGATTTTTTTTTTTAATCTGCTTTACGTCTCTTCAACAGCGAGGTCTTTAGAGACGGGAAAGGATGGGGGCAAGGAATGGGAAGGAATTCGGCCATGGCCTTTTGAAGGACGCATCGCGTCATTTGCCTGGAGTGATTCGGGAAACCATGGAAAACCCAAATCTGGATGCCCGGACGGGGATTCAAACCGCCGTCCTCCCGAATGCGAGGCCAGAACGCTATCCGTTACACCACCACGCTCGGTCATTATGAGATGGGTCATCTGTCTCCCTTCATATACGTAATCAAAATCAATAAATGAGGTATCTTTTTAAAGATTAAGTTATCCTGTTTGGTAATATCATTTTTTAAGAAATTAATTTTTCTAAATTCAACTCGTAAATGGCAATATTAACAACAATCAAGGTCACGGGTATGCGATAGTTCAGAGACAAGCTGCTAGGTTGCGCTGACGTCGGTAAGGCGTGATCTTATGCCCGCTAAATAGTAGCACAACAGAGATATTGATAAACTGTGTGTATTTCCTAGAGTAAGCAGTAAGGAGTTTTTCTGATATTTTCGTTTCTGTTCGCAACAATTTCACCATTACTAATTGCTTCACAAGACGTTGTTTACATTGTTCTAGAAACCCGTTTCAGTTGACAAAGAAACAATTAGAACAAGTAAGCCGGTTCTTCTTTTATCCTACTATAAACCATTGGTCTCGTTAATCATCGTAATTTTCGCACTGATCACCTAGTGTCACTATAAATTCAGACTTCACTCTTTCTGCAATTTAGATTGTATAAATTCTGCCATGTAGACATTACTATAATAGTTTTTAATTTCGGCGTTTTCTGTCCACAGATGGCGGCACTGAAAACCTGGCGCAAAGAACTGTGATTGCGGAGGCTGCAGAAGATAACAGTGGTGGAACAGACGGTGATCCCTACGGCTTCCCAACCTGGAGCACTGGGTTCGAGTTACCTAAAGTGCTGCACTCTATGTTCGCAGATTTAATATCTAACCTGTGCAACTCACCGCAATTAATTTTTACTTACCTCAAAATATTATTTATTCCACCGTGAATAAAGTAACTAAACATTTAAATCAGTTGAAGTTATCTAGAATAGTCTTTATTCTACGCATCCACACTATGTAACAAATTAACTATATCATACTGTATTTAGTTTTCCTAACATCGTTAAAGAAATAAATAATAAAATTTCTCAACATGTTGCTTTTTCCAAGCTGACTTTTTAACTAAAGGTTTACTTGAGTCTCCTTTCGTCTACTGCTACTAAAATAAACTTTGTTTTATCATACGTGTGTGGCAATTTATTCAGTAGTCTTTGGTGTACTAAAATAATTTCCAGTATAAGTTTGAATAAGCTTCTAGATTCTTGCTTTATCTCAACAATAACGAGTGTAGTAATGTACTAGGAGATAACTTTTTATTTCTGTAGATCCATTATCCTCTTATCTTAGTCAACTTATTATCTAGCCACGAACGTAAAATTTAAGGCACTCATAGCTGCAGTTTCAAAGTTAGGGTCATGATTAAGAACAATGGTATGTCCTGTGAATCTACGTAAACTGAACTGATAGGTGCCAGTGTACGTAATACATAAAAGATGAACACTCCTTGGAATCTGTTAATATAGTTCATAACTTTGGTTATTTAGTAACATGATAGCCATGAAGGCAGTTTGTTTTTCCAAAAAATAATCTCGTCGTGCTTTAATTCGGGCACCACTTCACGGAATTCCAACGAGCGTGGTGGGTGAGCGGTTAACGTTCTGGCCTCGCATTCGGGAGGACGGCGGTTCGAATCTCCGTCCCGACATCCAAATTTGGGTTTTCCATGATTACCCCAAATCACTCGAGGCGAACGCTTCCTTTAAAAGTCTAAGATCGAATTCCTTCCCGTTCCTTGGCCCCAACCCCATCCCGCCTCTTTTTTTTTTTTTTTTTTTTTTTTTGTAACTGCTTTACGTCTCTTTTTAACATCGAGGTCTTTAGAGACGGGAAAGGATGGGGGGCAAGGATGGGGGCAATGAATGGGAAGGAATTCGGCCATGGCCTTTTGAAGGAAGCATCCCGGCATTTGCCTGGAGTGATTTGGGGATACCATGGAAAACCCAAATCTGGATGCCCGGACGGAGATTCGAACCGCCGTCCTCCCGAATGCGAGGCGAGGTCCCGCCTCTAATTACCTCGATGTCAACGAGGCGTAATGCCATAAACAAAACAGTAGTGTTGCTTTCAAGTAGACAGCATAATTTTCTTCCGTACACTCACTGCATCATATGGAAATGAAAAGACGGGCGCAATATTAAATAAAGTACGGATAGTGATAATAATAATTTATAACTTTAGTTTTTGGCTGGTGAGTTCTGACCAGTTCAGTGACAGTTAATTTTGTTTTCCATCCAATGTATAATACGGGTACATTTCAATTATATTAATTTATTCTCAACTTCTAGTGAATTCGCGGTACTATTAAAAAATTACCAGATTTTTCCTCAAAATATGACCATATGACTATAAATACTATCGTAATATGACCAAAACTAGGAAAATAGCATAAATGCTACTTGTAACCAACCCACTAACGTCAGTTCTTAGACGTCAGACGCTGGACTTGACATACTGGTTACTGGGGTTCGGATCTCTAGGACAAGTCATATTTTTTTCCTGCCTTCTTTTTGAGCTAAAATACTGAATTAAACACTCATTCAACGTTTCTGATTGTATTTGAATGAATTTAATATAGCATATAAATGCATATTCAAACCATTTTCCTAGTTTTGGTCATATTTCCTAGTTTTGGTCATATTTCGATAATATTTGTGGTCATATGGTCATATTTTCAGGAAATATCTGGTAGTCTTTTAATAGTACCGGGAATTCACTAGATATAGATGAGTAGAAGTTAAGATAATTATTGACAGAACTGTACTTCTGCTATACAGGAGGGGAAAAAATAATAATTTTCAAAGTGGTCAGAATTCACCAGTCAAGAATTAAAGTTATACATTACTGGCACTCTCTAAACATAATGTTCCGCCCGCCTTTGGGACCGTGCACAAACTACGTGCCCCGGTCCAGGGGGGGGGGGAGGGTTGGCTGGAAGGCTACGCTGTGCTACGTGGGGGGAGGGGGGTTTCCGAGCCAGGCCACGTAGCTTTCCTTTCATAACATTTTTCACAGTTAAAATGAGGAATAGAACTCACAACAGCATGTGAATATTTATTTTCCTCAGTTAATTATCTTCGTATGTAATTTACAATAGTCTGACAAGAGAAAACAGTACAAAATGTCTTCTGGAATCAAAATGGATAAAAACTACGTGCTACGTGGGGGGGGGTTAGAGGCAAAAGCCACGTAGGGCTACGTGGGGGGGGGGGGGGGGAGGGGGGGGTTCACAGGAGGCCAAAAGGGAACTACGCGATTTATGCATGCTCCCTTTTAATCTCGACAATGCAGCAGAAGCATGCCTGTGTCGTTCAGCGTCAGTCAATATCTCAATGAAATATCCTCAGTCATTGTAAAATCTGAAGTGGATCAGTGAGTACACCAACCGCCACGCCGAAGACAAAATTTTCTGAAAGTGCGCAGTTACGTAAGTGAATTTAGAGGAGTATTTTAGTACAGATTTCTATTCCGTAAATTATCTGATATTAAAGTGACTTGCACAAAACGATTTAGAATTTAATTTCTTCAATGTTGCAGCGAGTGCACAGAAATAAATTATGCTGTCTACATGTAAGCGACACTATTAGATAAAATAAATGATGTATAATTGAGCATGGCTTGGTTTATAGTAAATTTAAATGTTTGGTCATATTTTGTCATTTTTCGGTCATATTTACCCATTTTTAAGGTCATATTTGCCTGCATATTTCTTTTTTCTTTCTTTTTCTTTTGTCATAAAGATCTGAACTCTACTGATTACAATACGAACTGTTTCTACAAGTAAATAGGCTGTCAGTATATCACCGATTCCCACCAACGAAACAATTACCTGACCAACACCCGTTTCCGTTAGGCGAACGCAGCTGAGCATTTCAAATCATACCGTAAGTGGGACTCAATTAAACACAATGAAATACCTTCTAGACTTAAATTTACCGGTAAGTTTGGAAAAAACTGTTCACCGGGCGAAGGAGACAGTGTGCACACGGGCGGCGAAAATACCTTGCCCTCCCGCGCCCCCTTACCCCACCTCCCGACATGTCTTCGTGGTAACAGTGAGTTCGATTAATGACAACAGCTGTTACATCGGTAAAAGGCAACAGAAACAACTTATTGAAGGAGGTTATTAATGTACAAGTGCCACACAGATTTCTAAGAACTTGTAGAAATATACTTGTGTTGAGTCACATTTTCGGATTACTGATAAAGTAAAACGTAACACAGAACCACGTTAAACTAAGTGATGGTGTTCCAAACTTTTTACGATAATTAAAAATTCGATGCATAGTGCTGAATCCCATACAAATTTCAATATTGTTGCTTTACAGGTATAATTAATTTAATAAATCCATTTAATTTAAATATACAGTATTATATTTATTATTCATACCGACTGATACAGGGTGTGCAAGTCACTTTAGCTCATACGTAGCATCCTGAGGAGACAAAAAGCAGCACATAAATAAGTACATTGAGTATATTAAAAAGTATTCCAAATGGATTATATTTTATATACCATACACCAACATCTGTGTTAGCCTAAGCTTTGTCGCAGTTTCCCAAGAATCCATCTGCCACACAACCACCTGAAAAATTTGTTAGTATTCAAGCTAAACGAATACAGAAATACAAGTAAAAAAATACATTAATCGGAAAGCATTCATTTATACCCTAGAGAAATTATTTTTTATGAAGGAGAATTGAATTGAGAAGAAAATAAAAATTACAGTTTACTATTAATATTAGTATTATCATCTGACAGCATTACAGAAACAAAATAATTCGAAACGTAAAAACGACAAAAAACAAAACGGTTACAGAATGAAGAGTGACAGGTTTGATAGTCAAAACTAGATCGTATATGGTTTAAGAGAAACCCCAAAATATTGATAATTTGCCCAGACTTATAATTACCTCTTTCTTCCTAATTTTTAATTACTATATTATATATTTTGGGTGTTAAGATACTCAGTCAATCTACTTTTGTCATTCACGAATTTAATTTTGAATTCCTTCAGTGCTTTTGGTAAACAGTTTATCACTTCCCTTGGTAATTTATTCAAAAACCTCACACCATTACCCACAAAAGAAAATTTTCCCACTCCCTTCTTCATAAAATCGTGTGATTAGTTATGTCCGTGGTCATCTTTTACTTTCTATGCACTACTCCTATTTTTCCGACCAATATCCCTCCAAGCCCCATCACCAACATAAGGAGAAGTACAGAACCTACATATTATGAAAGGGAGGCAAGGAGGTTTAAAGCGGTTGGTGAGAAAAGAACTTATCAGAGTTCAAGGCAAGGAAATAGTAAATACTTCAACACAAGAAATTAATGATAGCAAAGAATGTGGCTAAAGAAGGGTTTATGAAGAATATTATTGGTGCAAGGGGACCACTATTCAAAATTTCTATGACTATATTAGAAAAATGAATGGAACGGAGAATGTTGAGACAATTTTAGATAAGTATGGAAAAGAAGTTATTAAGGATTTTAATAAGTAAGAGATGTTAAATAAATGGTTTAAGGGATTGTGATTAAAAATGGGAGAGAGTAAATCAGTAAGGATTTGAATATGTATGAGATGTTAAATAAATGGTTTAAGGGATTGTGACTCAAAAATGGGAGAGAGTAAATCAGAGAACAAACTTACCCACGCAATTAGAAATTATCATTTCATGAGTATAGCACGATGGAACTAAGAAAGCTAATAATAAAGCAGATAATATTGCTGCAGATGTCTTAGAGATAGCGGGATGTGACTTTGTACCTTATCTTGAAACGTCATTTACATTGAATCTGGATACATGCTGCTTACCAGGTGAACAGAAAAGTTCTAGAATAGTACCGGTTCATAAAGGCGTGACAACAAACAAGGTCGAAAATTACAGACCAATCAGTTTGATATCAGTGGTAGGCAAATTCATGGAGAGATTTATAAGCAACCACATCAGAGGTATCTGTGAGGAACGTCAAGGATATTCGCGGAATCTAATTTAGTAGGAAATATGCAAGATATTGCGTGGTGAAACGGACAAGGGAAGCCAAACTTATAATGTAGCACTATACCTTTCTAAGGCTTTTGACAAAGTGAGCCATAAAATGGTGGTAAAAAGGTTAAAACAATTGGAGTGGATGGAAAAGTGGTTTGTTGGGTAGAAGAAATCTTAAAATGTATAAATCGAAAAATAAGAGTAGGAAATGAAGTAACAAAGAGGTGGAGGTAAAAATGGGAATACCACAGGGTAGCATATTTGGACCACTGCTATTCATCATTCTAATAACGACTGTGTTAATTGTTTACTATTAGAAGTTAGGTTGTTTGCAGATACATAATGCTATCTATATAATAGGATCAAAATGATAGAAGACCATTGGGTCAACATGGGATGAAGATAAATGCAAAGAAGGGTCAGCCTATCAGATACACTGATAAAAAAAAAATAAAGGTTGATTATTATTATAAAGTGGGTAATTAATTACTTGTTGAAGACTTTAAATGTAATTACCTTGGCATGACATACTGTAAGAAACAAACTCAAATGAGTCGGACACCTTGAACAGGAAAAGGTCCCTTCACTTGTTAGAGAGAGTGATGGCCGGATGCACCAGAGAAGTGAGGGAAATGGGTACCAAATCTTTGGTCAGAACATTCCTTGAATATGATATAGTATAGGATCCAAATTTTGCGTATCAAATATAGGAGTTGGAGGTGTGCACAGAAGGGCTGATTTGTCTCCGGAAATTACCACTGAACACAATCAGCAAATAAGATGATGAAGGAGCTGGGATGGGATACGGTGGAACATAGGAGGAAGCTAAAGGGAGACATCGGAGTGTACGAGGTGAATTGGGACCGAGCATGGTCGGTGAGCGGTTAACGGTTGGCCTCTCATTCGGGTGGACGGTGGTTCGAATCCCCGTCCGGGCATTCAGATTTGGGTTTTTCATGGTTTATCCATATCACTCCAGGCGAGTGCCTGGATGCTTCCTTCAAAAGGCCATGGCCGAATTCCTTCCCGTTACTTGTCTCCAGTCCTTTCCTGACTCTAATGACCTCGACGTCGATGAGGCGTAAAAAAAGGAGTATTGGTGGAAGAATTAAGAAAGTGCAGGGAAGGAAAAAGATGACCATAGCAGCAAGCTGGCACTCGATTTCAGGCATAAGGGTGCGGGAGGTAAGGGAGTCAGAGAATGGAATAAATTAACAAGAGGAATGATACATAATTTATCAAAAGTGTTGTAAAAATTTAAAGTAAAAATTAGTAGGGAGCATTAGTAGGTGGAAAAAATAAAGGGGGAATGTGGATGTATAGGAAAACTGCCATCGCAATTAGATTAAATTAACTGCTAATAAGCCTCGTACTCACCCAGCACTCTAATCACCCTTCTAGTGTTTACAGCTAGCTCCTAATCAGCCTCCTTTATCGTATCAGTTACCGGCTGTGTCTTGCCGGTAATTTCCTCAAGCAAATCTACCTGTTCTCCTTTGTACGATCTCCAATTCCTGTATTTGATACCCAAAATGTTGGACCCAAACTACACCAGTATATTCAAGCAGTGGTCTGACCAATGTTTGGTAACCCTATTCCACCACCTCTGTAGTAGATCATTTCATCACCCTTTCCATAAACCTATTGAAAATACACTGATGAACCAAAACATTACGACCAGTGCCCCCTGCAAGACTGATTGGTGTCCGGTGTCGTTGTGGATATGTTATGCGGTGAGGAAAGTTTATAAGCGGATCCGAGACACAAGTGGAGTCATTTAAGCGACGAAATGTGTGGTAAATGGGAAAATCCACTGACACAAGTGACTCTGACAGAAGGCAGAGTGTTATCGTCCGCCGCCTGGGAATGTGGAAACGGCGAGGCTGGTCGACTGTTCGCGTGCTAGAGCGAGTCTGTTGGAAGTGTTTGAAGGACATGGCGTAGGCGACAAAGTAATGGACCTCTGCGTCTTATCGCAGAACGTGCATGTCGCAGCTTTGGCCGCTCTGTACAGCATGACGGTGGACGATAAATGGCAGATGTGGCGTCAGAGTACAAATCCGGTGCAGGAACAAGTGTTTCGGAATCCACCGTTCAGCGCACATTGTTAGACATGGGATTTTTTTTTTTTTCATGTTGTTAAAATGAACTTTATTTAAAAAATGACACTCGTATAAACATTAGTGTTTTTTACAGCACAAGCCAGCAATAGGATTACTGGGTTTCTGCAGCTCTGACACTGGCCAAATACTCGCAAAGGCCATAAATGCAGAAAAGTCCCGTATTCTCCCAACAACATTGAAAATTTTAATATTTTCATTGTTACTCAGGACCAGGGCTGACCAACCGGTGGCTCACATTGAACATTTGTGTGGCCTGCGAGATTAATCACACTTTTACAAAACATATTCATTTTATAATAGCCAAAGTAGTAAAAACCAATCTATTAAAGAAAATATATTATATATTCATATATTCAAAAATTAACTGTCGAAATTATGAGAAAAAATTAACTTTTATTTTAAATTAATATTCTTGCGAATATATGACAGATATTGTTATTATATTATCTATGTTTACATGTAAGAATAATAGAAAAGACAATAGTAATTTTCAAAAATTAACTGTCGAAATTATGAGAAAAAATTAACTTTTATTTTAAAATAATATTCTTGCGAATATATGACAGATATTGTTATTATATTATCTATGTTTACATGTAAGAATAATAGAAAAGACAATAGTAATTACTCATTATGTTTCAATTTTTGACTTCAAAACAATATCTATAGTGGGACTAAATCTAATATGCATTTCCTCAGTGGCCCGCAAGTTCATTTGGGTTGGCCACCCCTGCTCTGGACCTTCTTCTAGGCGAACGGCTGCTCAAAACACGTATCCATATGTGCGTGGGGGTTTTGAGAGACATTAACCTGGGATTTCATGGGATCTATGCTAGTGATCGAAGGTACTACGAAAGCAGTGATCTACGTAAAAACTATTGCCAACAACCTGCCTTCTTTTGCTTCATGTCTTTCACGAGACCGAGTGTAGTGAGTGAGCGGTGACGCTCTGGCCTCGCATTCGGGAGGACGGCGGTTCGAATCCCCGTCCGGCCATCCAGATTTGGGTTTTCCATGGTTTCCCCAAATCACTCCAGGGAAACTGGATTTATGAGCATAACGGTGAACTAACGTTGATGTATCATTCACATTAGATACACTAGATCGGAAAGTTTAAGAACGTTTCTAGATGGTTGAAACTAAATTTCAAAAAAATTGTAGGAAGAGAAAATGTTAAAGCTCATTAAAAGATTGTGGAAGTAGAACCAGCAGAAATTAGGTTGATTTGAATCAAACACCCTTATAAATGAAGAGTGGTTTCACCTCTGCCGACTGACCAAGAAAGATTAAACAAATATTTACATAAAAAGCGTCTCACCAACAATTTATGCACGCGAAACCCCATAAAAGTCGTGTTCTGTACAGGGATTAACTGATTCATATGAGTTTTCATAGATACCAACGGATTTCTGGAGAAAATTTCTTTCCTGTACTCAAATGTTAATGTATTTACAATTATCTGTTTTACTGTCACAGTCGAAAATTGCGGTGAGTTTTATTTATTTTCAAATTTAATGCCTTACAGTTTCAACGTAGCCATTTGACCTTAGTGCCCCATGCATGAAAACTATATCTATTGACGATAATTATAAGCTCAGACCACAATTAATGTTGTAATTAGCACAGATCATGTCATACTGGTTAAATTTCCAGATACGACTAAACCAACTCAAATGACGGCGCATCAACTAGTGAAGTAACAAAGTAACCATATTCTTTAATCCTTAGTGAGCGGTAAAATCGTATTTTTAATCCAAATTGTGCGTTGGGAGCAGAGAAACTGTTACACCTGATGCTATGCTAATATTACACTGTCAGTATATACACCAATACCCAAAAAGCAGAAAACGATTTATAGATCAAAGAAGCATCCTGAAACTTCGGTAAAGCTGTTTATCGCGATTATTTGGCTACCATGTATAGGACAATAGTGTAAAATAAAATATACTTGGGTTAAGTGACGGACATATTTCAGTGGCCTATTCCTAAATGTAGATTTTATATCAACACTAGCGGAATTCCCGGCGTTGCCCGGTATAGTTGGCGTAGATTTCCCCATACCCTATTTTTATTCCGACAATGACAGACATTTGTACAAAGATTCATAAAATTCGCGGCAACTTTTTTCGGAATTAAAGCAAACCTAGATTCACCCGCCTCCTACCAAGAAACTGGTGGGTTGAAGATTATTTGCACTTACACTACTTTCATTCTTCCGAAAAGATTCATGTTTGTATCAAGCTTAATTAATTTGGTTAAGAAATTGCACTACTACATTACTAAACAACGATACATTATGTTAGAAACTCACATTTGATTCAGATTTGAAATGAATGGATATACTTTTTGCTAGAAACGCCAAATACATTAACTCCGCAAATTCAGCCTTTTATACAAATATGAAAAGTGAATCCAGAATAATAAATTATTTTATTCAAACAGAAAATGCTGATGGCCAGAGACAATGTAGTTGTAGGCCTGCTGCCAGAGATCGTGGTTAAAGAAAATCTCTGTTGTTTATACGGCTATCTATGTCGTTTAATAATTAAATATCTGGAATTAAAGGAAAGAATACTTTAAGTTACGGCTATCTATGGTGTTTAAAAATTGAATACCCCGAATTAAAGGAAAGGATACTTCAAGTTTTGCTTAATGTGTAAAATACTTATTATTGTAAAGGCTATGGTCAGAGACATTGTAATTGTGTGTTTTGTGGGTAGCATGCTGCATCTAGTGGTTCCATCTGTGGTATTCCTCACCATACGTTCAGGATTTCATGTTCCGGCGATATGTAACGTAAAAGCATAAGACATACCAAACAACTGAGTTGAGATTCTAAGTTTTAAAACGGTGAAAACCCCATCGAAATCTTTCTGGTACCAATATACCCGGTTTTCGTTTTATAGATGTAAATAGATTCAGCAGTTCCATAAGTAGTAAGTAGTAGTAACAAGTAAACTATTAGTGTACTAAATACTACAGGGATTTTTGTAAGTTGATGATTAAGTTCTTTCCAGTACGAAATGTCTAGAAATATTTTATGGGTATCACAAACCAGCGTCGTTATACACTGAAGTTTAGATTGTTTTGTGTTGTACCCAGTGCTTCCTTATTACCTGTGAGTTAAACATGAGCCCGATGAGATAAGCATCTGTTCAAACAATCCTTCTCCGTATCGAACCTGAAACAAAAAGATTGGTACATTGATGGTGCTTGCCTTATACATTTAATTTACAACTCACACAATATTTGTTTTCGTTAACGTATCAAAAGCAATAGAACAAATTGAATGGAATGAAGGAAATATGCGAAACGTGGAGAGGAAGTATTCATATTAAATTTAATTTTATAAGGAAGACTAGCTGATACCCGCGACTTCGTACGCGTAGATTAAGAATTATTTTGCCAGAATTTAATATAGAAAGTTGTTGGTAACGAAGGATTGGTCCCAAACAACACCGAGTTGGCATAATATGACAGGAAAGCTATCACTGTATCATTCTACCGTCGAACCTGTATCTTGAAGAGAATCAATTTCCAACATATTTCTGTCACCATTCGATAAGGTCTCAAAATTTCGTGACTACAACTGTTAATCATATAGGAAAAATGTCCTGTTTCCTTCATATAGATATTCTTGTCAAATTCCATCAGTATCGATATAGCCATTTAGTCGTAAAAACGTAACAAAAAGACAGAGACCTACTTCCGTATTTATATTAGTATTACTGCGGTTCACACACACACACACACACACTGACTGCGAACAACACCTGAGGGATCAGTATAACGTAAAAAAGTGTACACCTACAGCATTGCAAGACTACCTATGATTTTCCTCGCATTGCACTCCTAACTTTGTGATATCTACAGTTTAACATTCAATCCGAATAACCGACGGCCCAGACGTGACTCTTACGATCAAAAACACTTTTTAAAAATCTTAGCCTCCACGGAGATTTGAACCGGAGACCACGAGCCAAACACTAATAACCCAGCGATTTAGCCACTGAGCTACATGGCCACTACACGGAAAAAGCAGTATACAGACGTCCATATACAACGCGTCTGTCTATCGCCGTTCAGTAGTATTTCAAAATTATGATACAACATGTATTATTTATACAGATAATTTTTCAATCAAATGTAGACAGTATTTTTGTCCTTGTTTGGAAGGATAAGTATGCAAAGTTTCATCGAGACCGGATGAAAACTGTGGATTTGTATGAAGAACAAACAAACATACATTCATCTTTATATATATAGATTAAAACATGATATTCAAGACACTGTATCTGTAAAAGGTCGGTTCGGTTACTATAAATTCAATAGGTCATTTGTAACAGAACGGTGGACATAAAAAAAAAGGTGTTATGTGGAAGCAAAATTCCTGGAATTGTTTAACCTTTTGTCAGCGGTACTTTGTGGAATCTCGAGGGAATGATACATACGGCACTAAATTCAATCCGTAACCACGTATTTACCTGTTGTCGTTGCCCATGCAGCCTCCATATATAAAGATTTCGCATTGTCGGCTGGCAGAGTTGAAAAAGAATTTTGGAAAATACCCATCACATTGACCAGCGTCTGGAGGAAGCAAACAGTGCGCCTTTGGATTCGAGGTACACTGTCCAGAAACTGCCGCTGAAAACAATACAACACACATATTAAAACGTTCTATATCATTTTGTTTAAGCTTTTTTTTTTAAAAAAAAAAAAAAAAAAAAAAAACCTTTTTATAATCCAAATCGATTAACTAAAATTGCTGAAGTAATGAAATGCATCAATTCCCAGCCCTACATCGTACAGGCAAATACGAGAAGTACAGCTAGGAATGTATTCGTTCACAGTGCTTTAATATAAAAACAGTTGTTATTTTTATTATTATTACTGGCGAATTCTCCCAATGGAAGATGTTTAACAAACGACCCAATCAAGTTTTCTTTGAGTTATTCTTGTTGTTGTTCCAATAGGCTTTCATTCTTTCCCAGAAAGCTTGTTTACGTTCGTCCGACCACTTTGCTCTGTATTGTTTTTGTTTTTGTTGCTCAGTTACAATTTCCCATTCGTCTACTTTTTTTTTTGAAGGTGTTTCGTTCTAAAATGTCTGTTGCTCCTATGTTTGCACTTTTAAGATCCTTCCGAATTTCATTCAGCCAAGGTGTTGGATTTTTAAGTGAAGTTACATAATCTATTATCTTTTTTGTCAATCGATTTTCTGAAACCTCTTAAGGTGACCAAAATACTTCATTCGCCTTTTCTTGATGTCAATTTCGATGTTTGAAAACTTTTCTGTTGTTTTGATTGATTGTAGTATGTAATCATGTTTAGTGAGTCTTGCTCCTAGAATTTTTCTAATGATTTTTCTCTCCACTTTTTATTTCTTCGAGGTCATGTTTACT
This sequence comes from Vandiemenella viatica, assembly GCA_031002005.1. Classification (NCBI taxonomy): domain Eukaryota; kingdom Metazoa; phylum Arthropoda; class Insecta; order Orthoptera; family Morabidae; genus Vandiemenella; species Vandiemenella viatica. Next base: position 112,062,036 of record CM061918.1, read on the forward strand.
GTTAAGTGTTAACGTATCACTTGCATAGAGGACTGTTGGTTTTATGACTGCGTTGTAGTGCGGAATTTTGGTCTGTCTTGACACGGATTTTTTTGTTGTAGATATTTTGGACTAACCCTAACGCTTTTTTTTTACTTTTTGGAGGCGATTTTGCTGCGAGATTTTCTCGATGCCTGTCGGTTCGATGAATTCTCCGAGGTATTTAAAGTATGGGACCCTGTAGATTTTACCGTATTTTGTTCTCAGACTTGCTATTTCTGTCTTTGAACATTATTATTATTATTATGTTAAGAAAACATTGACTCAACGAACCCCATAACTGGGCGCAAATGATTTCTCATCCATTCGTCGTGAGTTAGGTAGCGGGCGATAGTTTTACATTTTCGATCTTTGGAGGTAGTTAAACCGTAAAAGTATTTCTTTAAGTTGTCTTTTTGAATTGAGTTACTTCAGGCGGAAATTGTGGAACAACTAAGCAATCTCCTAAGTAGTTACTGAAAATCACCTCAATCGATACAGTATTCGTTCATTCATGTTAAGCTGACAATTACAGAATGTAAATTCTTACTTAGAATGAACTGCATCCCAACGAAAACTATTTCATTTTGGATTTAATGATGGCAAGTGTTTGAATATAACATTTCATTTCTTATTAGTACAATTAATTCGTTGAATGAGTAATAGTACTAGTTACTGGATTTAGGCAATGGTGCGGTAATCAATTTTTGGAAGTAAAGAATAGCGTGTCATTGCTATAATATTTTTGCTTGCTCCAATTTTTTCTACGGAATGAATTTCATTCTTTTCTCAACAGCATGTCGAACAGTTTCTGTCTTTAATTTGTATACAAGTCATTACCTACCAGTTTAGATAAATTCTGGCTGCTAGTTTTTGTGTGATGCACTAACAGACAGAAGAAAATTTTAGAAATTTTGCTGTTTAGTCAACTCTCATTTTCACTATTGTACATTGCAACAAGTGATTTTGAAATAAAAATTTCAAGTACAGACAAAGTTTTTCCAATTCATTATACAGTTTAGATATTAGCTATTCTACCTGTACATTTAAGTACTAGGACAAGAGTTCCGGTCGAGCGTGGTGGGTGAACGGTTTACGTTCTGGCCTCGCATTCGGGAGGACGCGGCTTCGAATTCCCGTTCGGTCATCCAGATTTGGGTTTTCCATGGTTTTCCCAAATCAGTCCAGGCGAATGCCAGGATGCGTCCTTCAAAAAGGTCAAGGCCGAATTCCTTCCTGTTCCTTGCCCCAATCCCAACCAGGCTCCAATGACCGCGCCGTCAACGAAGCGTAAAGGCCAAGCAGAAAAAAATAGTTCTTAGGAGTTTTATCTAGATAAAAAAAGAGGGGCATATGTAACGCTCTCGGATGTCGTGTCAAATTACATTTTAAAAAAATTAAATAAAAAAACTGATCTTATGTCACAAACAATTTTTCAACGCCCTTTTTTTGTGATTCCGGAGGAAAATGTACATGGTAGAAGTGAGGTTGAACTTGGTATCCCTTGATTAATACTGGGATAAAATTCCTAAATCTGAATGCAGGTTGGTGTCTTTGAATTTCAGATACCTCCAGGCTGCAGGAATTTTGAATACGTACCAGTGGCAGCTGTGTCGATTCTATTGAAGGCGGCTGCCACGACAGCAGTAACAAGTAGTAGTTGTCTGGTCGCCATTGTCTCTTCGACTGAGGTCCCGCTTACTAAGCAACCAGCGTCAGTTCATGTCAAAGACGTGATGTGGCAGCCATAACACCGTGATACTTCTTCGTGATAAGAGCTGCACGGTCGTGTTCCGCTCCCAGGCATTATTACTAGGCTTGCAACGAATATTCGGCAACCATTCGGTCTATTCGGCCAGTTTTATCGTATTCGGCCAAATAATATCTATTCACTCAAAACATCATAATTAAAATTTAGGAGTGGAAGATTGTGATGCAGAAATACTCATTTTTCTGCATTGTCAAACCAAAGTTTACTCCATTTCTTCTCGTTGAGATACTCAGCTTCAGAGGAAAGCCACGATTCATGGCGCGGACATGTACATTAATCAGCCAGAACATCATCACTGCCTATCTACTATCGATATAAACCCGTCCAGTCGATAGCAGCGTCACCTGACGAGCAATGACTGCTAGTCAGACACACGCACGGTGCATGTAGTATCGGTGAGCGTGCTATCCGTGTTTACAATGGGGAAGGCGCGCGATCTATCTGAGTTTGACCGAGAGCAGATTTTGATGGCCCGGAGGCTCGGCACGAGCATTTCGCAAACTGCACGACTTGTCGGGTGTTCGATGAGTGCTGTGGTGAGTGTCTTCAACAAGTGGCGAAACAAAGGTAAAACCACATCCAAATGTCACGGGATTGGATGGCCACCCTTCATTACAGATGTCGGATGTCATCTGCTAAACAGGACAGGCGGCGAACTGTGGCGGAACTAACATCAGACTTTAGTGCTGGACAGAGTACAATTGTGTCTGAACACACAGTGCACCGAACACTCCTAACGATGGGCCTCCGTAGCCGACGACCCATGTATGTGCCAATGTTAACACCACGACATCGGCAACTACGACTGAAATGGGCACGTGACCATCGTCACTGGACATTGGCGCAGTGGCAGAGCGTTGCACGGTCTGATGAATCCCAATACCTTCTTCATCATGACGATGGGAGGGTGCGAATCCGTCGTTTTCCTGGAGACCATCTTGACACCCGTACTGCGGGATGGAGACAAGCTGGCAGCGTCTCAATTATGCTCTGGGGAACATTCACGTGGGCATCCATGTGTTCAGTGGAGCTTGGGCAAGGCACAATGACGGCCATTAAGTATCGTACACTGGTTACAGACCACTTACACCCCTTTATGACGACTATGTTTTCCAACGGCAATGTTGTTTTTGTACTAGATAATGCGCCATGGCACAAGGCCATGAGTGTGATGTGATTGAACGTGGCGTCAGAGCTCATCACCTCCCTCCCGAGAATTTATGGGAATCTTCCCACATCCTTGTGCCTGAGATCGAGTGCCAGCTTGTGGCCATGATCATATTTTCCCTTCCATGCACTACTTTTCATACCTACTCCAATATTTTTCCATGCCTCATCGCCAGTATACACCCTGTACACTCCCATGACCCTCCTCATCCTCCTTTTGTCTTGCAATGAATCCCATTCCAGCTCCTTTATAATATCCGTCACTGATTGCATTCTGCGATAATTTCCAGAAACAAATCTAGCAGCCCTTTTTTGCACCCTCTCCAATTCCTGTATTTGTTACGCATAATGAGGGTCCCATACTACACTACCATATTCGAGCAATGGTCTGACCAAAGTTTTGTAATCCAATTCCTTTACTTCTCTCGTACATCCCCTCATCACTCTCTCCAACAAGTGCAGAATTTTGAAACCTTTTCCTAGCACCTGTCCAATATGTCCTGCCCAGTTAAGCTTGTTATTAAATGTAATGCCAAGATATTTACATTTCAAGTCTTCAGCAAGCAATTCTTTCCTCATCTTTTATTGATAATTAACCTTTTGTTTTTTATTTGTGTATCTAATAAGCTGACTCATAATCCTCAACTGTTGGATTCCCGATGCAACACAATGGTCTGGTTGATCTCAACCGTAAAGCACGTGCCATCGGAGGCTGGGATTCATGTTACTCACAACGCAATCCCATTTTGCAACATGTAGTATATTCGCCTAAATTTGGTTCTAATTTTCACTGCAGTTTTGATAGACCAACGTACCGTGATGGCTGACGCTGTCACAATTGTCTTTTATTCTTTATATTTCCTGTTGCCCCCTGTTGTGTGGTAGCTGCACAGAGTTTTATGAGCGATCTCAGCTGTTATAAAATGGATGAAACGCCGACAGTGGCAACTTACTCGAGTAAAAGTATTGGGACACAGGTGAAACCTAGAATTCCTAGCACTTGTCACCATATGCTTGTGTTGACTCATGGTAAATTGTAATTAAAACTTGTTTCGATTCTCGTATGCTGATATCGTAATAAATAATATTGACTAATGTTAAAGTACTGTCACTGAACCAGATTTATGGTAATAATTGTAGTAATATAATAAAAGGTGCTAAATTCTTCCTCCTTTCTTTTAATTTCAGTATTGTTACATCGGTGAAATTCAAAATAGCAACTAATTATATATGCAGTTTAGCATTATTTAAATGTGCAGTATTATAATTATCATCAATAAAAAAATGCTACATAGTGTAAAAGTATCACCACAAACTATTTGTTGGTAATTGAACATAAACAGAACATAAATCAATACATTATGTAGATTAAAAAGTATTGTAATGAAATGTGTGCTACTACCAAGACGCGAAAATTTGTGCTATGCTATGTCCCAGGCTCCCAAGAATCCGTTTGATGTACATCCACCTGCAAACAAATTTCAGTCTTAAAGTTATTTCGTACACAGTAGTACAAATGCAAAAAAAAAAAAAAAAAAAAAAAAAACATTAAATGTAAAGTAAACGTTTAGAAAGAGCAGAAATAACTTTTTGTGTAATAGAATTGAATCGAGATTAAAATTGTAAGACATTTAACTATTATTCGTAATAATACCGGCATACATTAAGCCTACTGCAAAAATGAATCAAACCGAAACGAAGGAACGCACGAACTGGAGACGTAGGAAATTAGGAACGTAAGAACGCCGGAACGTGGGAATAGAGGAACTCAGGGATATAGCAACGCAGGAATTTAGAAACACAGGAAAACAATCACACAGGAAACTAAGAAACCCGGAACACAGGAAAAAAAATAGTTATGAGATGAAAATGGAGTAATCATTGCTTCGGAGTGAAATCCAATGATATGATTTTAGGGAACTATAAAAGAAGTTAAACATCTATCTGATTCAATAGAGAAAGCTGATACGTGGAAAGTGAATTTAATACATTTTAGACTGTTGCAAATAGAGAAAGATATTTCCCTGCTGCACATCCACATTAATCAGCAGGATATTGAAAGCTCTAACATCATATATCTTCTAAGTGTCAAACATAGGTGTAGCACGGAGAACAGTATATGTTGATTAGGAAGTAAAAATAAATGTGTCACAGTATTATGTGTGGTGACTATTGCTATTCATTATTCCAATAAATTTTTGTTTCTAGAGCGAACATTTTCCAATGATATGATTGCAGTGACAGACGTTTATCAGAATGGAATCAGCATAAAAGATGAAAAGATTTAGCTACTATATTAAACATGTTTGCGTAATGGATTTTGCTTCACAAATTGAGTGGAAAACAAAAAACACAACAAAAACAAACAGAAAACAAACAAAAAACTGTGCAACAGTAAACAGGAATAATTGTGTATGGAAATTACGAAAGCAAATAAACAGTATTTGACATAATGAAGGATAGATGTTTCGTATCACTGGAAGAAAGGAGAAGATAGCATGTGGAAGATATATGTTGGCGATGACGCCTGGACAGATTTTGGTTGTGGAAGGGTTAGAGATGAGATTAAATTACTATCGTGATTTCGGTGATGGGGATATTGAGTGGTGAACCACTTTTTATAAGTGTTGTGTCGACTAGTGCATTACAAAGTGCTGTTGTTTTCATTAAAAACATTTTGCAGATGACATAATGCTGTATAAAAGAATCAAAACGATAGAGGATTGTAAACAGTTGCAGGGCGATCTGGACAGGATATCTAATTGGGTTGGTAAACATGGAATGAAGATAAATGCAAAGAAGAGTCAGCTTATTAGATACACAAATAAAAAACAAAAGGTTAATTATGAATATAAGGTGGGGAAAGAATTGCTTGCTGAAGACTTGAAATGTAAATATCTTGGAATTACTTTTGATAACAAACTTAACTGGGCAGGACACATAGGACAGGTGGTAGGAAAAGGTTTCAAAGTTCTGCGCTTGTTGGAGAGAGTGATGAGGGGATGTACGAGAGAAGTCAAGGAACTGGGTTACAAAACTTTGGTCAGACCATTGCTTGAATATGGTAGTGTAGTATGGGACCCTCATTTTACGTATCAAATACAGAAGTTGGAGAGGGTGCAAAAAAGGGCTGCTAGATTTGTTTCTGGAAATTATCGCAGAATACAATCAGTGACGGATATGATAAAGGAGCTGGAATGGGATTCATTGCAAGACAGGAGGAGAATGAGGAGGGTCATGGGAGTGTACAGGGCATATACTGGCGATGAGGCATGGAAAGATATCGCAATAGGTATGAAAAGTAGTGCATGGAAGGGAAAAGATGACCATGACCACAAGCTGGCACTCGATTTCAGGCGCAAGGGTGTAGGAAGATTCTCTTTTTTAGGTAAGGGTGTCAGGGATTGGAATGAGTTACCAAGAGAAATGATGAATAATTTACCGAAAACTTTGAAAGAATTTAAAGATAAAATTTGTAGAGGGCAAATGTAGGTAGGTGCAGGATAGGGGGAAGATGGGTGTGTAGGGAAATTGCCACCGGAGCCTGTGCTCCATTGCAATTAAATTAAATTAAATTAAACATTTAGAAATATGTTGGTTGTAGTGTTTCCATATTACCTTTGAGTTAAATAAGAGATGGTTAATGTTTGCATTTCCCTTCACAGTCCTTTTTAAAAAAGAACCTGAAAAAGTTAGTTACATCATTAATTAGCAACTCACGTGGTCATTGTTTACAGTAAAGTAAAAGAAATAAAACAAACTGGCTATAGTGAGTAAATTACAAAAATTATAAAACAGAAATGTTAAAATCGTAAGCATAACTGCGTTACAGCAACGGTAAAACTCGTATTCCGTATAATAATAGCCAACCAGTTCCTTAAAATTTTTATTTATTGACCTTGACTGCTGTTTCGACAATCACAAGCTTGTCTTCTTAGTAGTACATCCCTCCATGGATCGATAAATGTACTTCTGATGAAGACAAGCTTATGTTTGGCGAAACTGCAGTCAAGATCAGTAAATTAAAATTTTAAGCAACTGTTTGGCTATTATTATACCGAATAGAAATGTTAAAATTAAATTAAATTATCAGAAGTAGGGGTTTCAAAAGTTTTTCGAACCACACTCTCGTTCAGGAGAAAGAAAAATTCCCACGTCACAATTTTTTTATTAACTATTGTAAGCCCATGACTTCTTTGCGTATGATCAAGATGTGAAGAATCTCGCTGGATGATCCTTTCAAATAATAGTGACTGTAACTTAATTAGTTCTTTAATAAACAGTTCCTATCGCCAGGTGATTTTACCTTTCACTAAAGTGGAATGCTTCTCAATTGACGAACTAGTTCAATGAAACAACAAGTCCAATAACAAATTTTTCATCCAGCTGCTTTTATTTCCGCGAAATCTTCATAGCAACATTACACGCGGATAAGGCAATTTTCTTCGTCCAAAGATACTTAAGCATATTGCAAAACAATTCCCACGATTAAACGAAACTGCTTGACGATTCAAAAACAATTACTGAAACGTATGACATTGACTGCTTCTGATCTCCCTTGCTGAGAGGTTAGATAGTCGTCAGAGAGACAACCAGAACAAAACAAAAAGTGCCGTTTCTAGAGCGCTAACAATCGCAGTGACAATCAAAATCATACGGAAACAATTAAAACTAGTACAGAATCACTTTAAATCTTAAGGAAACACTTTAAAATGAATATTAAAGCTATCGCAGGTATTAAAACATAAAATTGACAGTAAAAAACACTTAATATATCTGAAAATCGTCCCCAAAACACCGTGGCTTATATAGCATTTATATTTACAATCATTCAATTAATATTTCACACATTGTACTGCTTTACAGAGCATCCTTCCATAAAAGTACTATTCATTTACATGTAAAAATGTAAAAATTAATCAACTTTTATCTAATTACTAAGATTAAAATTCATAATAGGCTGGATATGAGGGCTGTTACATGGTTCTAGAATAGTTTCCGTTTTTAGGGCCAAAGAGTATGATAGATTGGCCTGATCCAGTCTAATACGAACGTGTCCTGTGTTTCACCTTAAGGGATAAATGTGCAAAATTTGAATGAAATCTCTAGAGTCTGAAGAACTTAAAAAAATTAGTAGACGCATTAATCGCGGACAGAGACGATCGCGCTCTCTTATAATTGTTTCAAAGCTCGTTGTTGCTAGATTCGAATTTGATGAAATACAAACATGACTTCTATTTGACCCAAAGATTACATCTGCAAAATTTTAAGAATTTCTATTTAGTTTAAAGTAAGAGCGCAATTGCGTCGAAAGCGTCAAGATGCTCTTGATTGAGGATGAAAAAACATTCACAATGTAATCTTTGGTCATCCTGTCCGTAACAGCCAGAGAACTTAATACAGACTCGAGATTATTAGATACACTCCTGGAAATTGAAATAAGAACACATTGACTCCGGTGTGTAAGACCCACCATACTTGCTCCGGACACTACGAGAAGGCTGTACAAGCAATGACCAAACGCACGGCACAGCGTACACACCAGGAACAACAGTGTTGGTCGTCGAAGGGCGCTAGCTGCGCAGCGGTTGGGCACCGCCGCAGTCAGTGTCAGCCAGTTTGCCGTGGCATACGGAGCTCCATCTCAGTCTTTAACACTGGTAGCATGCCGCGACAGCGTGTACGTGAACCGTATGTGCAGTTGACGGACTTTGAGCGAGGGCGTATAGTGGGCATGCGGAAGGCCGGGTGGACGTACCGCCGAATTGCTCAACATGTGGGGCGCGAGGTCTCCACAGTACATCGATGTTGTCGCCAGTGGTCGGCGGAAGGTGCACGTGCCCGTCGACCTGGGTCCGGACAGCAGCGACGCACGGACGCACGCCAAGACCGTCGCATCCTACGCAGTGCCGTAGGGGACCGCACCGCCACTTCTCCCGGCAAATTAGGGACACTGTTGCTCCTGGGGTATCAGAGAGGACCATTCGCAACCGTCTCCATGAAGCTGGGCTACGGTCCCGCGCACCGTTAGGTCGTCTTCCGCTCACGCCCCAACATCGTGCAGCCCGCCTCCAGTGGTGATGCGACAGGCGTGTATGGAGGGACGAATGGAGACGTGTCGTCTTCAGTGATGAGAGTCGCTTCTGCCTTGGTGCCAATGATGGCCGTATGCGTGTTTGGCGCCGTGCAGGTGAGCGCCATAATCAGGACTGCATACGACCGAGGCACAAAGGGCCAACACCCGGCATCATGGTGTGGGGAGCGATCTCCTACACTGGCCGTACACCTCTGGTGATCGTCGAGGGGACACTGAACAGTGCACGGTACATTCAAACCGTCATCGAACCTATCGTTCTACCATTCCTAGACAGGCAAGGGAACATGCTGTTCCAACAGGACAATGCACGTCCACATGTATCCCGTGCCACCCAATGTGCTCTAGAAGGTGTAAGTCAACTACCCTGGCCAGCGAGATCTCCGGATCTGTCCCCCATTGAGCTTGTTTGGGACTGGATGAAACGTCGTCTCACGCGGTCTGCACGTCCAGCACGAACGCTGGTCCAGCTGAGGCGCCAGGTGGAAATCGCTTGGCATGCCGTTCCAGCACCTTTACGATCGTCTCCATGGGAGAATTGCAGCCTGCATTGCTGCGAAAGGAGGATATACACGGTACTAGTGCCGACATTGTGCATGCTCTGTTGCCTGTGTCTATGTGCCTATGGTTCTGTCTGTGTGATCATGTGTTGTATCTGACCCCAGGAATGTGTATATAAAGTTTCCCATTCCTGGGACAATGAATTCGCGGTGTTCTTATTTCAATTTCCAGGAGTGTAGTTACACACTACCAAAGAAATGAACTGCCAGAATACTCGGTTAGGTAACATATCTGAAGTCTGATGTCCATTTTACGTAACCTAACCACTCACGGACAGTGAACACGACCAAAAACCATCAAAGAAAATGGTTAGTAAAACACATAAAAAGCAAATAGTATAGAAATTTCTGTCAAGCAACAATAATAGTGAAAGTTTTAATCAAAATGAAATTTAGCCTGTGCCGGAATGACAACTGGCATTCATTGTTACAGCAGAAGCCAAGAGTAAATTATTTATTTTTGCTTTTTGCAGTAAACTTTTTATTAGACTGAAATGCTACGAAAATCAACTTAACACATGTATTGCGGCAATTAATTTCATAGCAGTTTCTGAACTATTAAACTGTGCACACAAAATCTAATTTCCAATTATATCTCTGGTCGCTGTTAATTTGCCACCAAAGGCTGGCGTGTGACGTCACTGTTCCCAAACCAATAACCGTCATGGTGAGCGAGTGAATGAGTTAATGAGCTTAAAATGGTTGTCTGATAGGAAGGAAATAATATGTAAAAGCAATTAATACAGAAATTTAGGTGAAGCAACAATAATAGCGGAAGTTTTAATTAAAATGAAATTTATCCTTTGCTGGAATGACAACTGGGATTCGTTGTTACAGCAGAAACCATGAGTAATTAATAAGGTTTTTTTTTTTTTACATTTCTTTCGCTAGCGCCATGTTACTGAAAAGTAGTTCAACTTTTTTTTTTTTTTTTTTGCTTTAATGTGCTTCCATGTTTTTATAAGACTGAAATGCTCCGAAAAACAAACTTAATGAACGTATTATGGCAATTACATTTCATGGCAGTTGCTGAGCTATTAAACATAACATCTAATTTCCAATTATATCTCTGGTCGCTGTTAACTTGCCAGCGAAGGCTGGCGTGTGACGTCACCGGTCCCCAGCCAATAACCTTCGAGGCGAGTGAGTGAGTGAGTTAATGAGCTTATTAAAAAATGGTTGTCTGATAGAAAATTGTCTGGAGTTGCTATACGTTCCATCAATAGCATCTCCGTCGTAAGTAATACATACCTTCGAATGTAATTCTTACTATATCATTCTATATCTAAGCAGATACAGAAACTTGCTATGAAGTTCAACCTAAATTATATCTTCACCTGTTAGAATTGCCCTCGCAGCCACCATAGGTGAAGCGTTCACATTCTCTGCTGGTAGAGTTGTAAAAGAACATTGGAAATGCAGCTTTACACCTGCCACCGTCTGGAGGTAGTGTGCAATCCACGTCGCCGGGGCCCACACCGAATATCTCAGCCACTGACACTGAAAACAATACACCAATTGTTAGATCTCTATAATCTAAATCTGAATTTTTTTACCATTTTAATACAGTACCACGTAAGTATTTTGCTATAAGACCAACTGATTCATGATACATCTGAGGTGACATAACCTTTTGACAACTTTTATGTTAACGAATCTCAGTAACCAAAATTGCTGAAGTAATGGATTGCATCATCCCTGAGCTTCATGACGTACGGGCTTATACGTGATGTACGGCAAAGAATCGATTAATCAGCCAGAACATGTAGTATGTCCCTCTTTGGCACGGATAACAGCTGTGACGCGTCTTGGGATGGAAGCAATGAGGCTTTGGTAGGTCCCTGGAGGGAGTTGGCATCACATCTGCACAAAAGTCACCTAATTCTCGTAAATTGTGGACAGGGGGGCGATGATCTCTGACGCCACAATCAATCACATCCCAGATTTGTTCAATCGGGTTCAGATCTGGTGAATTGGGAGGCACGCACATCAATTAAAACTTGCCACTTTGTTCCTCAAATCACTCCATCACACTCCTGGCCTTGTGACATGGCGCATTATCTTGTTGAAACGTACCACTGCCGTTGGGAAAAATGGTCGTCATGAACGGGTGTACGTGGTCTGCAACCTTTATACGATACTTATTGGCCGTCTTGGTGCTTTGCACGAGCTGCACTGGACCCATGGATGCCGTCAGCGTGTCTCCGTCCAGCAGTACAGGTGTCAAGAAGCTGTTCCCCTGGAAAACGACGGATTCTCACCCTCCCATCGACATGATGAAGACGGTATCGGGATTCATCAGATCATGCAACGCTCTGCCACTGCGCCAACGTCCAGTGACGATGATCACGTGCCCATTTCAATCGTAGTTGCCGATGTCGTGGTGTTAACATTGTTAAATGCATGAGTCGTCGACTGCGGAGGCCCATCATTAGGTGTGTTCAGACCAACTTGACTCTGCCCAGCATTAAAGTCTGATGTTAGTTCCGCCGTAGTTCGCCGCCTGTCCTATTTTACCAGTCTGCCCAGCCTACGACGTCCGACAGGTGTAATAAGGGGTGGCCGCTAAGCTCCTCGACGTTTGTACGTGGCTTCACCTTGGTTTCGCCACTTGTTGGAGACACTCACCCCAGCACTCCTCGAACACCCGACAAGTCATGCAGTTTCCAAAATGCTCGTGGCGAGCCTCGGGACCATCGCAATCTGCCTTCGGTCAATCTCGGATAGATCGCGCGCCTTCCCGATTCTAAACACTGACAGTAGGGTCACTGATACTACATGCACCGTGCGTGTGTCTGAGCTTGCAGTGATTCCTCGTCAGGGGACGCTATTATCACCTGGACGGGTTTATATCGATTGTAGATAGGTAATCATAATGTTATGGCTGATCTGCATGTCCATTTCTCCTGAAATGTCGACTGTGACATCCGAAACAATTGAAGAACTTTCTACCATCTGCCACAAGTTCGTTAAACAAAGTATCAAATGCCCCACTTTCAAAGCTCTTAACGCATTGGGAGCGTCCATAAACCACGTTGCTCGGTCAATGTGACTGCGTAAGTGGCATAAATCATGTTCTGTTTTCATGTAAGAAATACACCCACATTCAGGACGCAATGCTGAAAGATTTACAAAGTGCTAAACTACTCTTCCAACCAATTTATCCATTTTGCTCTCTTCTAACAAACACTAAATAAACAACATCATAATGTCCTTTTTCAAGGATGGAAATATTCAAACATAGTTCTGTATACCACCCGATCAGAAATATCCTCGCATCTAGACATAATACTTAAATGGGTGTCCAGTATGAATGGTTAGGGTACGAGTGCTCTACATAGACCAAAATAGATTTAAGTCATAGTGTCCGAATAATCTCCCTAATGATGTAATAAACTGTGTATTGTGTAGATAAGAGATTTAACAATGTATCTGGTTTCATGTCGATGTATTACATTAAATGACAAGAATGTAAATTAATGGACATAGAACATATAAAGAAACTTAATATAAATTGTTGAAAAATAAAAAGTAATGATTTTGGCTGTATCGTTGATAAGGCCAAAAGCCATTAAAAAGGGGGGGGGAGTTTCGAAGAAATCTACGCTGGGCTAATTGAGGAGTGGGGGGGGGTTTTCATTCATATTATTTGTCGCAGTTAAAATAAGGTGACTATAGAACACATAACAGCATGTGAATATTTATTTCAGCCATTTAATTGTCTCCGTATATAACTTACGTTAGTCTGAAAAGATCAGTATAAAATGTCTTCTGGAATCGATAGGGAAAAAAACTAAGTGCAACTCGGAGTTGGGGGGTGGGGGGAATGGAGGGTTAAGAGGAGGCCAAAATTGTGCTGCGTAGTTTATGGACGCTCCCACATTGGATTAACATACGCCGCTCTTTTCCTCTTCTTATTTTTGAAATTATTTATAATGCGTAATGCCGTGTCCAACGTCAAGAATCACGTTCTTCGTCGGTCTGAAACGGCTCTTAAAGGTACTTTACATGCAAGCAGCTACAGTGCTGACCACCATCCTATAAGCTGGTGCCATTCACTATATCGTTTTGAGTTCGTTCGCCCTGTGACACACGTTTTCTACATTTGTGTTTCATGAGTATACCTAAACGGTATCAAAATGTTAAAGTTTAAATTGGTTTAGTCATCAACATCATCACCATTCATACTTATACCCCAAGGATATACCGATAGTACATACTGATACAGGCACCAGCATTTTTAGTTGCTTGTTTGTTTATTAGCTGGTTATAGTTTATTTATATTCGTTCGAAACAGTTTCATTATATACTCGGATCGACGTTATAGTAAGAATAAAAATATAGAATTATGATTTTTATGGCAATACAGTGAACGTATTAATGAGTGTGTGATATTTTTTTTTTTTTTTTTTTTTTTTTTTTTTTTGTAACTGCTTTACGTCTCTTTTTAACATCGAGGTCTTTAGAGACGGGAAAGGATGGGGGGCAAGGATGGGGGCAAGGAATGGGAAGGAATTTGGCCAAGGCCTTTTTGAAGGAAGCATCCCGGCATTTGCCTGTAGTGATTTGGGGAAACCATGGAAAACCCAAATCTGGATGCCCGGACGGGGATTCAAACCGCCGTCCTCCCGAATGCGAGGCGAGAACGCTAACCGTTACACTGCCCCGCTCCGTTGTTCATTTATATTCTTTCGTTGTAGATTGTTTCATTATATTCTCTGATAGCTGTTATAGTGGAAAAAGAATTATGGAATCAAATTTATATCGCGGAACAATGAATATATTAATCCCCGTGTATATAAGCTTCTACTTTCACGCATAATGTAGCGTGGTGGGTGAGTGGTAACGCTCTGGCCTCATATTCGGGAGGATTTCTTCTTTTTTTTGTATGTCTTTACGTCTCGTCGACGTCGAGGTCATTAGTGGCAGGATGGGATTGGCGACAGGAAACGGGAAGGGGAAGAAATTTGGCCATGGCCTTTTGAACGAAGCATCCTGGCATTCGCCTGGAGTGATTTGGGGAAACCATCGAAAACCCAAATCTGAATGTCCGGTGGGGATTCGAACCCGCGTCTTCACGAACATGAGTCTCGAACGCTAACCGCTCACCCACCACGCTCGGTATTCGGGAGGACACGGGTTCGAATCCCCACCGGGCATCCAGATTTGGATTTTCCATGGTTTTCCCAGATCACTCCAGGCGAATGCCGGGAAGCTTCCTTCAAAATGCCATGGCCGAATTCCTTCCCGTTCCTTGTCCCCAGTCATTTCCCGCCTCTAATTACTTCGACGTCGACAACGCGTAAGCAAAAAAAAAAAAAAAAACAATGAGCCTTAAATCTAAGAAGACAATTATTAAAGAAATTTCTACTTGCTGATAAATGCTTCAGTATTTTTAGTTATGATTCACAAATTTGTGTTCAACCCTTCATTTTTCAGGGCCTAGAAGCTAGTTATTAATGAAAAGTGAAAATTGATTTTAAGAACGTTTGTCAGATGATTTTGTCCAAGATGTTCTCCAGATCAAAAGCTCTAATTGCAAAATGCAGACTAATGACAAATGCAGTACACTATATACTCTAGCGAAGTGTGTTTTAACGTGTTAATAATTTTTACTTGTATACGAGAATAACTTCCTATTCACTATACAAATCCAATAATGCATTCGTCCACTTTAGTATAAAAATATCTAAACAAATACAGAAAATACACACACAAAAATGCTCAGAAATTTAACCTCTTTCACTTCTTTGGAATTTTCACACTGAAACACAAATTAGTTCCTTTTAATAAAAAAAATGGTTAGCTCTATCATTCCTTTTATCGGGCGCAAAAGACAACTCAGATTTTCATACTGAACTGGGTAACGGTGGGGTTTTCGGGAAGAGTTGTGTACGTATTCCAATTGTCTTGGGAGATATTTACATGCCGATTTTTGCATAGGGGTAAACCTTTTTCTCTAAGTTTCGTTTTTGTATTGTGTAATTTGAGTGGAAATCGGGAAACCACTGAGAGAAACAGCCTGAAACCAGTAATCAGTACGTTCTCCTCCCATACCTCTTGAACGATTCCAGGAAGTAAATTATTCGATTTAATAATGGCGAGTATTTGTTGGTAACACGTGATTTTTTATTACATTGTGTCCGTTGATTTTTTTTTATCTTCTTAACGTCTCTCAACAGCGAGGTCTTTAGAGACGGGAAAGGATTTGGGGGGGGGGGCAAGGAATGGGAAGGAATTCGGCCATGACCTTTTAAAGGAAGCATCCCGGCATTTGCCTGGAGTGATTTGGGAAACCATGGAAAACCCAAATCTGGATGCCCGGACAGGGATTCAAACCGGTGTCCTCTCTAATGCGAGGCCGGTGTCCGTTGAATATAAAACTACTTGATTTTAGAATTCCTCTGTTGCGAGATAGTTTCTATAAATAACTAATAATTCACTATTACAAGTTTTGTTTGTTTCCTTTAATTTTTCACCGAACGCATTTATCTACTTTACTTTTTTTGTCTGTTGTTTGTATATATTACACCAGCAACCACTGTGTTCAGTTGCGTTAAATTCTGTAACTTAGTTTTTGCGTAATGGACTGATAAAGAGTCGTACCAAAACTCCCAACTTTATTGTTTTTCCATCTGTGTTGTAGCTAGTGTACATTGAATCTAGTGTTTTTTAAATACATTTCACGCAGAGACACACCACTTTTACAATTCATTATACAATATAGATCAGTGATTTCTAATGGGGGTGATATCGCCAACGGGTACTAAGCCTTGAAAAGATCACTGGGGACGTTTATGGACCACGGAAAATTCAGGGTGCGTTGAGGACCAAACGTCGAATCCCACTATGATAGCCGACTTTAAGGATTGCAACGAAGAAACTTTTATTTCATTACCATAATCACAGGAAGCCAAAGTATTCTTTTCTTTAACTCAGGCTATTCAATTTTTAAACGCCATAGATAGCCTTTAATTACGACCTCTGGCAGTAAAACTATAATATCTCTGGCCATCAGCATTAGTCTGCTGTTCACAATAAAATCATTTATTTACGATAATATTATTCTGGATTCACTTTTGATATTTGTATAAAAGGATGAATCTGCGGAGTTAAAGTATCTGGCGTTTCGAGCCAAAAGTAGCCTATATCCATTCACTTCGCAATTGAGTCAAATGTGAGTTTCTAACATATTCTAGCGTTGTTTAGTAATGTAGTAATTCAATTTCTTAACCAAATTAATGAAGCTTCATACACATGAATGCTTTCGGACGAATGAAAATATTGTACGCGCAAATAAACTGCAACCCACCCGTTTCTGCGTAGGGGGTGGGTGAATCTAGGTTTGCTTTAATTCCGAAAAAAGTTGCCGCGAATTTTATGAAACTTTGTACAAATGTTTGTCATTGCCGGAATAAAAATAGGGTACGGGTTAATCTACACCAACTGTACCGGGCAACGCCGCGAACTCCGCTAGTGTAACATAAAGGGACAGATTCTTTAATTCCTAAGCTACGTTGGTTTCTGTGAATACCAAAATCTGCAGGTTATACCTAATAAGAAATACGTACTAGTGGCATCTGAGTGATCTTCAGTAAAGGCGGCTGCCACCAGAGCAGCCAGCAGAAGCAGTTGTTTCATCGCCATTGTCCTCTCGACTGAGGTCCCGCTTGCTCGTTAACCTGTTTCATTACACAGTACTGACGTGGTCTGCTGGTACTTGGCAATCCTTCGCCTCGATAAGAACTAAACGAACTAAACGTACGTCTACCAAACATAGTTCACTATTACTTTTTACACTGACAAGTAGTTAGAATGCCAATGAATCAGAATTATATATTCCAATTTTAAACACAAAAAATAAAAAATAACAAAAAATAAAAAAAAAACAAAAAAACAAAAAATACAAATAAAAAGTTAGTTTTTCCATCTGTGTAAATTCATTTTCCATAACATGTTACCGTAGCACTCAGAATAGTTGTACTGTATTAAGTACTTCCAAAAAAATCTAAAAGTTTATACAATTAATGCATATCCTTATTGTGGTGCCATGAGATATGTAGTTTGACAAGTGTGTAAATAATTATACAAGGTAGTGTTAATAAGAAATATAATTAAAAATCTTAAGTTTGCCGTAGTGAGAGTGAGGCATGGGTAATATGAGACTTAAATCAAAACTGGGTAGTAGGTTATAAGCCAAAATCATTTTAATGACTCCTTTCCACACATAGATTTTTAAAAAGTTCCTTCTGAGTCTTAGATCAATATTTGACACTAAAAGATTTCTCTTTTTCATGAAGTCTCTTTTCGCTAGTGCTTTTCTAATTTTAACATTATTTCTGCTGCGCCCATCGGTTTTAAGCAAACTCCACTAACTTCTTCTGTCGCATCCGACCACAATATTTGCTACTGAAACCATGCTCGCTTATCCACGTCATAAATCCTTTATGGTACACAGAATTTTATTGCTTCAGATAACGAAATATGTGTATTACAGCAATTAAGATATCAATTCCTTGTTGCTCATTAATTTTTTTAAATTCTCTGTGTGATTAAGAATTTTATTGTGATCAGGCCGACTCACATTGCTTTGTCCGGGGAATTTCTTATCATCGACCCATGTTTAACCCTTCTCTTATGACGTTCAATCACAGACAGCCTGCTCCCGAAGGTTTTCACACGCCACACGCTGTACTTATTTAAAACTAAATTCCACTGCGCTTAAAATGAGAAGTTCCCTAATTTTCTGCTACAACTTCTGTAGTTCCGAAATAAGCAACCAACATGCATACGCGTGAGGGATTGGAATTCATTACAGTGTGTCTAGAATCAAGCTGACACATGGACAATGTTAAATGCAAGGTCAACAGGTTCAACTTTGAGATATTTTGTCGAAATCGTCGAACGGTGTCAATTAGTATAAGAAGTTAACTTACAGATTTTAAATTTGTATGTGTAAACTGTGCTGCAGGTACAGACCGCTTGTCCTTTTAAATTCATAAATCTATTTCATTACTGTAGGGCAATACCGGAGTAGCCACGCAGCAGGAGTTAGCAAATGCTACGGGCCTCGCGCCATCTGGGGGCCCCCGCGCCTTCGGGGGGGCCCCGCACCTTCTGGGGGGCCCTCAAACCTTTTGGGAGGCCTCGAGCCTTCTAGGGGGCCCCACACCTTCTGAGGGGCCTTGCGCCTTCTGGGGGGATATACGAAAGAAATAAAGGAATCGGATTACAAAACTTTGGTCAGACCATTGCTCGAATATGGTAGTGTAGTATAGGACCCACATTTTGCGTATATAGGAGTTGGAGAGGGTGCAAAAAAGGGCTGCTATATTTGTTTCTGGAAATTATCGCAGAATGCAATCAGTGACGGATATGATAAAGAAGCTGGAATGGGATTCATTGCAAGACAGCAGGACGACGAAGAGGGTAATGGGAGTGTACAAGGCGTATATTGGTGATGAGGCATGGAAAGATATTGGAGTAGGTATTAAAAGTAGTGCATGTAAGGTTTTTTTTTTTTTTGTAACAGTTTAACGTCCCTTTTTAACAACTTGGTCTTTAGAGACGGGAAAGGATGGGGGCAAGGAATGGGAAGGAATTCGGCCATGGCCTTTTGAAGGAAGCATCCCGGCATTCACCTGGAGTGATTTGGGGAAACCATGGAAAACCCAAATCTGGATGCCCGGACGGGGATTTGAACCGCCGTCCTCCCGAATGCGAGGCCAGAACGCTATCCGTTACACCACCACGCTCGGTTTCATGTAAGGGAAAATAGGCTATGACAATGACAACAAGCTGGCACTCGATTTCAGGCACAAGGGTGTGGGAAGATTCTCTTTTATAGGTAAGGACGTCAGGAACTGGAATGAGTTACCAAGGGAAAAGATTAATAATTTACCGAAAACGTTTAAAGAATATGAAGTTAAAATTTGTAGAGGGCAAATATAGGTGGGTTCACGATAGGGGGAAGATGGGTGTGTAGGAAAATTGCCACCGAAGCGTATGCTCCATTGCAATTACACTAAATTAAATAAAATAATTGTGGAGACGTCAACAGCTGGAAGCTCGATATCACTCATAGGACTTGGTGGTCGCTACAATGGACGGCATACAATCGGTACCTCCGCATTTACTGCGTTTCATATTACCAACAATGCAGTCGCAATCGGCGACATGTAGTGTGTTCGGATAACTTCGTTACAATTTTGATTTCACTTTTGGCGTATCGAGGTATAGTGGCGGGGCTCCAATCGGAAGTGAATTTTATAGCTTCCTGCTGTCCTGACGTCACCAGTGATGTGGTGGTTCCATTAACCTCAGCCATCTACCTCAGCTATTGTAAACAGCAGCAAACTCCAACAGCAACATATGAATCCAAACAAGTTATTAAGACCTAGTATCGCGAGCATTTGTCAAAAAATTCTTTTCTTGGAACCCGGCACATTGTAATTAACACCCAATTCAGTACTAAAATTCTGATAATGTTAACATGACACCGAACAATTATAGAAATCCAAACTGTTGGTAATCATTATAAAATGCGATGAATCGTGCTGAATTGTTTTAATGATCTTATTAAAATTAGGCAAGAATAAGTATCAACATCACTAATGTAAATATCCACCATAATTTTTATTGTCCATAACAATAATACTGAAAGTGTACAAACATCAATACTATTGGCTAATAAGTGAACACACAGAAGAACCGAATATCAGTGCATTTATCAATACATTTAGTAGATTAAAAACTATTGTAAATTAAATGTATACTACAGCAATGCCATCGAAATTCATGTTAAGCTACATCCCGAGAATGCGTTCGTCGCACAACCACCTGCAAACACATTTCAGTATTCAAGTTATTTTGTATACAGAATTACAACTACAATAATTTACTAATTATAAAGCATCCATTTATAAGCTACGGTATTTAATATATATATATATTGGAAGAGAGTTGATAAAAAATATACCAGAGAGTTAACTGTTATTCGTCATAATATCATCACACTGTAGTGTTGAAGTAAAACAAGCAAAATGCAGGAATGTGGAAAGTTAGGAACGCAGTAACTAAGGGATCTAGGAGCACAGGAACGATAAATCCATAAAGAAATATGATAATTTTTTTGTTATTCCTTATTACCTGTAAGTTCAATAACAGTTTAATGATGTCCACAAGTCTTCTCACACTTCTCCTTGGTCCAGAACCTGAAAGAAGCAGTTACTTATATCTTTAATGCAACTCACAAATCCATTGTTTTCAAATAAGAAAAAGAATTAGATCAAAGTGACAATAAAAAGAAAACACCAGAATTAGTGACATATACCTGTGTTTTGGACAGATCAGCGCCTGTATAGAACACAGAATTAATATGACACGTTCCTTCACCTTTCTCAGATTCAATAAAGGTGCTACTATTAGGCCTACCAATTGACTACATATTAACCCAGTCGCGGATTTAGAGGAGGGGGCCTAAGGGGATCATGCGCCCCCCTCTACCTCCCCAAAGCATCTAGGTTTGCTTTTTTTTAATGTAGACATAAAATTTTCTGTCGTCGCCCCTCCCCCCCCCCCCTTATCAGCTCACATTATCCGGGAGACAGCCTACCCTCACCTGACTCAAACCCCCTGTCCCCTCCCCAAACCAAAATCCTGGATTCACCGCTGCATAGATCCATAAATTTCAGTCCATTTTATAACTTTCTGCAATTAAACTAAAAAAATCTTGTACAATGTACTTTTCCAATTAATCAAAATTCCTCGAAATAACTCCCATCAAAACCATTAAGTCATGTTAAAGCTTTTTGACGAATACTTTCATACGTTTTTTTTTTCTATGATCAGTCTCTCGACTGGTTTGATCCAATGTCCATTATAAATAATCTAACAACTCACGTACAGTGAACATGACCAAACACCATTAACGAAAGTGGTCAGTAAAACACGTCAAAAGCAAATAATATACAAAAGCAATTAATACAGAAATATCGCTCAAGTAGCAAAAATAGTGAAAGTTTTAATTAAAATGGAATTTATCGTGGGCCGGAATAACAACTGGGATTCGTTGTTAGAGTGTAATCCATGAGTAAATTAAGCTTTTTTGCGTTCCTTTCATAAGCGCCATGTTACTGAAAAGTAATTCCACTTTTTTTTGCAGTACAGTTTTACCATATTTTTATAGGACTGAAATGCTGAGAAAAACCAAATTGATAAACGTATTAAGGCAATTAGTTTCATAGCAGTTGCTATTAAATTGTGCACAAAGCATTTAATTTACAATAATACGTCTGGTCGTTGTTAATTTGCCAGCGAAGGCTGGGGAACTGTGACGTCATAGTTCCCCAGCCAATAATTATCAAGGTATGTGAATGAGTGAATTGATGATCTTAGAAAAATAGTTGTCGGATAGAAAATTATCTGGGATTGCTAATTTTTTTTTTTTTTTTTTTTTTGCTGTCGTCAGTCTTTAGACTGGTTTGAATTAATCCTCCATCCCTTCCTATCCTGTGCTAATCTCTTCATTTCTACATACCCCTTACAATCCACGTCCTCAATTATCTGCTTCATATATTCTAATCTCTGTCTACCTCTGCAGTTCTTACCTTCAACTGTTCCCTCCACTAACAAATTAACCAATCCAGCATGTCTCAAAATATGACCTACCAGCCTGTCTCTTCTTCCTGTAAGCTTCTTCCATAAACTTCTTTTCTCACCCATCATTTCTAAAACTCGTTCATTTCTTACTTTGTCTGTCCACCTAATTTTCAGCATTCTTCTGTAGCACCACATTTCAAATGCTTCAAGTTTCTTTCTTTCCGGTATTCCTAAAGTCCATGTTTCGCTACCGTGAAGATCTTTCTAATTCCTAGATCAATATTTGAAACTAAAAGGTTTCTCTTTTTCATGAAGGCTCTTTTTCCTAGTGCTATTCTGCTTTTAACATCATTCCTGCTTCGGCCATCGGTTGTAATTTTGCTTCCCAAGTAACAGAACTCACTCACTTCTCCTATTGCATCAGATCCTATATTTATATTTAATCTGCTAGTATTGGTGTCATTTCTGCTACATTTCATCACTTTTGTTTTACTTTGATTTATATTCAGTCCAAAATCTTCCTTCAGTATTTTGTTCATGCCATTCAATAACTGCTCAATATCCTCAGCCCTCTCTGCTAATAAGACAATGTCGTCAGCAAATCGTAGCATACTGATTTTTTCTCCCTGAAAACTTATGCCACATGGAAATTTTTCTGTGACTTTCTTCATTGCTTCTTCTACATACAAGTTGAATATTAACGGGGATAGACTACAACTTTGTCTCACACCCTTTTTAACCGATGCATGTCTCTCGTGATTCTCTACTTTTATTACAGCCACTTGATTCTTATATAGTTTATAGAGGATTCTTCTATCTCGATACTTTAGACCTGACTTCTTATACGTTCCGTCAATGGCATCTCCGTCGAAGCTCGTGGTACAGTCTTACATGCCTTCCAGTGCAATTCGTACTATATCATTCTTTATCTAAGCAGATACATGCTACAAAGTTCAACCTTAATTATATCCTACCTGTTAGAATTACCCTCGCAGCCACCATATATGAAGAATTGACATTCCTTGCTGGCAGAGTTGTAAAAGTACATTGGATAACTTCCTTTACACGTTCCGGCGTCTGCAGGAAGTGTGCAGTCCACATCCCTTGGGTCCACAGTGAACAACGCAGTGAAAGCCCCTGAAAACAATACAGCCAATGTTAAATCCCTCTATATCTGATTAGTTTACCATTTTAGTACAGTACCCTGCAAGTATTTTGCTATAACTACATGACCAACTGATTTATGATACATTTGAGACGAGCTAAACTTTTGAAAACATTTATGTAATGGAAATTCGATAACCGAAATGGCTGAAGTAATGGATTGCATTAACTGTGAGCTTCATGAAGTAAGGGCAGATGTGTGATGTACGGCGAGGAATCCCTTGATCAGCCAGAACATCTGGCATGTCCGCCTTTCGCACTAATAACAGCTGCGACGCGTCTTGGGATGGACGCTATGAGGCTTTGATAGGTCGCTGGAGGGAGTTGGCACCACATCTGCACACGAGGCACCTAATTCCCATAAACTGTGGACAGGGGGGCGATGAGCTCTGACGCCATATTCAATCACATCCCAGATATGTTCGATCGGGTTAAGATCTGGAGAATTGGGGGGCTCGCACATCAACTACAACTTGCCACTGTGGTCATCGAACCACTCCATCACACTCCTGGCCTTGTGACATGTCACATTATCTTGTTGAAAAATGCCACTGCCGTTGGGAAGCATGGTCGTCATGAAGGGTTGTACGTGGTCTGCAACCAATGCACGATACTTATTGGCCATCGTGGTGCCTTGCACGAGCTCCACTGGACCCATGGATGTCCTCGTGAATGTTCCCCAGAGATTAACTGAGCCACCGCCAGCTTGTCTCCGTTTCGCAGTACAGTAAGAAGCCCTCCCATCGACTTGATGAATAAGGTATCGGGATTCATCAGACCATGCAACGCTCTGCCACTGCACCAACGTCCAGTGACGATGGTCACGTACCCATTTCTGTCGTAGTTGCTGATTCCATGGTGTTAACATTGGCACATGCATGGGTCGTCGACTGAAGAGACCCATGGTTTAGTGTGTTCGGTGCCCTGTGAGTTCAGACACACTTGTATTCTGTCCAGAATTAATGTCTCATGCATTAACTATTTGTCCTGTTATAACAGTCTGCCTAGCCTACGGCGTCCGATATTTTTAATGAGGAGTGGCCACCCAATCCCTCGACGTTTGGTCTTGGATTCACCTTGGTTTCGCCAGTTGTTGAAGACACTCACCAAAGCACTCCTGGAGCACCCGATATGTCGTGCAGTTTCCGAAATACTCGTGCCGAACCTCCGGGCCATCACAATATGCCGTCAGACAGATCGCGTGCCTTCCCCATTCTAAACACGGATAGGACGCTCACTGATACTATATGCACGGTGCGTGTGTCTGCCTAGCAGTCAGACCTCGTCAGATGACGCTGCTATCGTCTGGACAGGTCTATATCGATAGTAGGTAGGTAATCATAATGTTATTTTCGTAAATTTGTGTCCTCGTATTTAAATCCGAAATTTATTTTTCATTTAGTTTCTGAATATAACAATTGAAGAACTTTCTCATGCACTCCAACTTAGTTAAACGACGTAGAAAATTATCAAATGCTCTACATTTTAATCTCTTAGGAACGTCTACAGACAACATGGTTCGTTAAAAAAAAAAAAAAAAAAAAAAAAAAAAAAAAAAAAAAAAAAAAAAAAACGATGTTGCGTAGAAAGCTACACTAGGCTACGTGGGTGAGGGTGGATTTGAAGCAAAGCCACCTAGCTCACAATCAAATTATTTGCCACAGTTAAATTAAGCTACAATACAGAAAATACAACAGCCTGTGAATATTTATTTCCGCCAATTAATTTTATCTCCGTATGTAATTTACGATAGTCTGATAAGAGAAAACAGTACAAAATGGCTCGTGGAATCAAGTCACGTGCTACGTTGAGCGAGAGGGGCGGGGTAGAGGCAAATGCCACGTCAGTCTTCGTTGGGGGGGGGGGGGGGTTTACACAGGAGGCAAAAATGGAAATGGAGCTCGGTGGCTAATTGACGCTTTCTAAGATGGGACGGAGGGCTGGAAAAGTTTGGGAACCTATAGAATATATGACAGCTATGCACGTCAACACTTATAGAGGACAGCTGAGAGATTTCTATTACATAGGGGGCATATGTGACGTGCTAAAATGAAGTGTTTACCTAGATTTCTAAAAAGAATTCTGATCTTATCTCACAAATAATTCTTCAACCCCTTTTTGTAGTTACATAGCGAATATGGTAATATGGCTGCGATGAGTTCGATCTACGATCGTCCTAGACATGGGTAATCTACATTATATATTCTATGACGGGGCAAATTTTTTAATTCCTAAGCTACGTTGGTTTCTTTGAATGACAAAATCTGCAGGTTATACCTAATAAGAAGTACGTACCAGTGGGATCTGAGTGATCTTGAGTAAAGGCGGCTGCCACCAGAGCAGCGAGCAGAAGCAGTTGTTTCATCGCCATTGTCTCTTCGACTGATGCCCCGCTTGCTCGTTAACCTGTGTCATTACACAGTACTGACGTGGTCTGCTAATACTTGCCGATCGTTCGCCTCGATAAGAACTACGCGTACGTGTACCAATCACAGTTCACTATTACTTTTTACACTGACAAGTAGTGAGAATGCCAACGCATCAGAATCATATAATCCAAATAAAAAAAAAAAAGTTAGTTTTTCCACCTGTGTAAATTCATTTTCCGTAACATGTTACCGTAGCAGTCAGAATAGTTTAACTGTATTAAGTACTTCCAAAAAAAGTCTAAAAGTTAATGCAATTATTGTATATCCTTATTGTGGTGCCATGAGATATATAGTTTGACAAGTGTGTAAATAATTATAATTACGGACTCTTAGGTAGTGTTAATAAGAAATATAATTAAGAATCTTAAGTTTTCCGTAGTGAGAGTGAGGCATGGGTAGTATTTTATCATGGAATTTAAGCAGCCATTACACCAGGAAGCCACGCTTAGAGGTCAGTCACCCCTTTTCCGTCATCCCTTGACGCAGAGAATGGCCTGTCGCCAACCCTCGGACGCCAAAAGTCATCTCTTCAGAGGGGTATCACCTGTCTGTAAGGTAGAGGGGCTTAAAAACACCAAAAGAAATTCGCGAAGTCAGGGTTGGTAACAACAACGTGTGAAAGACATCAGACAATCCCAAGTACCGTTACCTGAGTCGTGTTTAAGACCCACTGAACACAATTTTGCTCTGCGTGATCAACTGCTGTTGCCGCCTACCTTCCCAGTAATGATTTAGTCCATTTTTTTATCTCTCATGTCCGTTTCTAATATTCGCCCCTGTTATAGTGATTGTAAAGGAAACTATCTACGAATTTGCTGAATTTCATACGTGATTGAAAGTAATTGTGGCAAGGAGTAGGAGTTAAGAGTAGAACTGTTGGTTGCTGGAAAATTTTTATTAACTTGATTAATTGAATACGTATTCCAATTTCCAGTGTCGATTTTTATATCCAATTTGCTTTAATATAACATATTTTACTTTGAATTGTGTGCTGCACCTACCAACTGAAAATAAATCTTTTGTAATTGTTCCTTCCTTTTTTTTCCGAGATCTACAAGTAATAAAATGAATGCAGATAATCTTTGGTAATAAGCCCGACGGATGATAAATTAACTGAATTATTAGAGGTGTGGGGTCGGAATGTTACTATACACTATTTTACGTAAAATTTAATTTTATACAAGTTAAATTCTATTTCACAGTACAAACAAGTTATCGCAACGTAAATATGAGGCTTAATTGAATACTGGGTTGCAGGTCTTAAGCCAAAATCGTTTTACTGACTCCTATGAAACTGAAATAAGATAACTTAGAAATCTTTTAGTGCAGATGTAAGAATTTTATTTATTTGCATTTCTTTCAAAAGCTGCTGACAACTTAAGAACTTCGTTAAGGTAGGACCCTCCCGATGTTGATTAATGCACAACAACTTCACAATAAGTTGTATCGCACCCGGGGGAACAACCCTGGTTTCATTCTAATGATATCACAGCCAGTGGGAATGCTTCCCACGAGGTCCTCTACTTGTGTCTTGTACAGTATACGAAATATTTTTCATAACCCGCAGGAATACATCAAGATGGTTTCTTAACACGACATTCCCTACTTATTCACCATTCATTGCATCAATAAAATACGCTGTTCTCGCCATCTGCAATGCGATAGTAGAGTTTTCTTGTCGTTTTGACGTTTTCCCACATCTCCATCTGGTTGCCTATTGAATTGATATATCACCTCAAACGCGCGGAAAATGCCTTGGCTTTAAACCTGCTATATATGCGTTACATAAGAGAGTTTTTGATTCTTTGTTATACTCTATCTCTATTTTCCTCTCTTATTCTATTTCTAACATCCTCTCTTATCCTCTCTATTATTATGCCTTTCTTATTTGCTCTATCTGTTATCCACACTGTCTCTCTTTTTTCCCCGATCACTTAACCACTCTCTCCCTCTCTCTATCTCTTATCTTCTATCACTTACTCTCATCCTCTATTTTGCTCTCTCTCTCTTATCCCCACATCTCTCTCTCTCTTATCCTTTCTCCTCTATCCTCTTTCTTACTCTTTCTCGTATCCTTTTTTTATTCTCTAACTCTTATCCTCTCTCTCTCTCTCTATGAGCGTCAGTGTGTTATTACTGCTTTAGTATGTCCTTGTGGGAGTACAGTTATTCTTGTAATATATGTAATGATGCCAATAACTAATGTAAAAATGTAATGTGTCCAGATTTCCACAGTGTTAAGAAATTTTGAGTGTTAATGAGTATAAGCATTGAAACATGCCTATGGAAGAAGGTTTACCTTGAATATAGTGCTATATTTTGAAAGAATTTCGCTGCTGAAAATTTCAAAGCGTAATTACTAACTTTTTGCCTACACGTAATATTTGACATTATTGATTTATTTAATATTAAGAATTGGGGGAAGGGATCATTCTATGTGTGATATATATATATATCCCCTCTGTTAGGAAAGCGACTTCTCAACCTCACTGTGGCCATTTACTACCTGTTATTGATTTCCAAATAGTATTGAAGATTTAAAAAAAAACTCAGGTGGACGCCAGACATTGCTTTTGGAGTGTTTCTATTATGAGGGAAGCGACATCCAGATCTCAAAGTATTATTATTTAAACATGAATTATTGAATTACTAGAATGATTAACTAAACCAAGTGACATATTACATGCCTGGATGGGATATAGTGAAAACAAGGTTCACAATCTGACTTTACGATTTACTTAAGCACTTGAATTTTTTTCCTTTACAAAATGTTAAAAAAACAGATTAATTTTCTTTTCAGAACACAAGGGTACATATACTTTCTGTGGAAAGAAAGAAGTGTCTGTCTCAGGGCGATCACTAGGGCAATAAAACTATGATGCAAAAGTTCGTGTTTCTGACTGGAGATTGCCGTGCAGGCGAATCTAGTTGTGCAGTCGGCGTGCTGACTGCCCTGCCTCCGCTGATGTCAGCTGGGCGGCCGAACTTCCCCCGTAGGTAGGCAACCAACGAGTACTCCCATTTGGTCCGCGCTGCCCGAAAAAACTTCTCTTTCTTCAGGCGCGTTCCCACGATCTCTTGTAACGAAGGCGAGACGGGACGATTACTCGACCACACGCCATGGGAACAGGGCCGCATCTGCTAGTGGAGACGAGACGCAGCTACCCACTCTGAGTCGGTAAACATCACAGGCGTGTGTAGCGGTGCGCTGTTGCTGTAAAGTGCTCTGTGCCAAACGACACTAGGCAACGTGGTGCGGAAGTGGCGGCGAGGTAAGCTAGTACTAACCTGCGGCCCGCGGTCGTTCCTACACTTCGGCTAATGAGGTCCCATCCCATCTCGCCTTCGTTACAAGAGATCGTGGGAACGCGGCTTTCCCCTCTTGATTCAGTCCGTCAATGTCCGTATCAGGAGGGAAACTCTCCTCTCTGGTTGGCTCGAGACATGCAACTCACTACCCTTAGTTAATAATAATAATACAAATTCTCCTGATTGGCTGTACTCCCTGGCTTCCCATCACCCTTCATTCTCGGATACAGATTTCCATTTTATTTTATTTTTTATTTGTTTACTGAAAACAGTCCAGGCACCCAACCCCGTCCTGAGCCGTCGTTCATGTCACGGAACTGTTATGCCATAAGTCACATCTAACGGCCGATACTCAGGGGCCGACGTCCCACCGACCCAAGCATAGCTCTTCCCGAGACACAACTCCTAAAAATCGTTGCCCCAATCAGTATTTGAACCCGGGTGTGCACACAGGCCTTTTGAAACCAAGTATCTTACCATTAAACCATCAAAAGGCTAACCGATATGTCATCACAGAGACTTATACCAGTTATCCCTCTATCTGTCACCATTCAGATAGTTATCAAAAATTCTTGACAGAATATATTATTTATACCGAAAAAGTACCTTATGTCTTTGCTAAAGGTACATAGTATTTCTTTGTGAAAATCTATCAGGATTGGTTTAGCTGCGAAAATGTAACAAACACAGAATTAATTTCGAATTTATAATATTAGTGTAAATATACGTTATAAACGTAATTGAATTCTTTCATTCGAATCTGTGATCAGTTGTTTAGTTCTCGAGACATATATCGCTTTCTGGGATCAGGCTCTTCCCCATTTAAAAAGCGAGTTGCTACATTCTCCACAGCTACTGCAAATCCGATTTACATATTCCTGTATTTTGCACAGTAGTTTCAACCTTTGTGGTTCCTGTATTAAGCAAAGAAATACTACGTTTACCAGTAGGTGATTTCTGTATGCACCACAAACCCTCTTCTACACATCCTTTGATGTACAGTTCTTTCAAACCATGTTTTATTAAAATTCCTCCGTAGTTTCATTCAACCAAGATTCCAACTGAGCAGTGTAAAACGCTGGAGCATTGCTATGAAAAGTTAGGGATACCTGCGAGTCATCCCTTGAGAAATCGCACAAAAGTTAAAGGAAATTAGTGGCATCAATATAGTTATTTACAAGTGATAGGTCAAAATACAGAAGATATCAATCTGATATGAAGAATGGGCACAACTTTAAGAATATTATGAATACTGGTGATTAAACTATTTACGGTACAGTTTAATATTTGCTAGTGAACTCAACTTCGCTTATCCGTGTCATAAATACGAATTGGTATTTAAAACTTTATTGCTTCAGACAACGAAACTTCTGTACTAGAGCAATTAAGAAATCAATTCCTCGTTGGACATTAAAACTGGTAAACAATTTTATTGACTTCTGTCCGTTTCCTATCGCTTCGTTCGCTGAGTACCATCTCATTTATCGTCCCACGTTTTATTCTTTTCACTCATAATGGTAAAACACAGGTAGGCTTCACTTGAAGCTTTTTACACGCCCCATTCTGTATTCATTTAAAACTAAACTTCGTCGCGCTTAAAATGCGAAGTGTCAGAGATTTTACCAAAACTTTGGCAGTTCCTTGATATGGAACCCGCGCTACATACAGTTGAGGGTGATGGAATGCAATATGGAGTGCAGAGAATCAAGTTATCATGTGGAAAATGATGTACACCTGATCATAATTGTGTTGATTGTTTACTATCTGAAATTAGATTGTTACCAGATGACATAAACGGTAGAGGTCTGTAATCAGTTGCAGGGTGATCTGGACAGAATATCTAGTTAGGTTGGTAAACATGGGATGAAAATAAATGAAAAGAAGAGTAAGTTTATTAGATACACAAATAAAAAACTAAGGGTTGATTATGATTATAAGGTGGGGAAAGAATTCCTTGTTGAAGACTTGAAATGTGAATATCGTGGCATTACATTTGATAACAGGCTTAACTGGGCAGGACACATTTGACAGGTGGTAGGAAAAGGTTTCAAAATCCTGCACTTGCTGGTGAGACTGATGAGGGGACTTACGAGAGAAGTAAAGAAATTGGGTTACGAAACTTTGGTCAGACAATTCCTTGAATAAGATTTTGTAGTATGGGACGAACATTTTGAGTATCAAATACAAAAGTTGAAGAGGGTGCAAAAAAGGAATGCTAGAATTGTTTCGCAGAATGATATCAGTAACAGATATGATAAAGTAACTGGAATGAATTAATTGGAAGACGGAAGGATGGCGAAGAAGGTCATGGGAGTGTACAGGCCGTATATTGGTGATGAGGCATGGAAAGATATTGGTGTAGCAATTAAAAGTAATTCAGTAATTCATGGAAGGGCAAAGATGACCACGACCGCAAGCTGGTACCCGATTTCAGGCACAAGGGTGTAGGAAGATTCTCTTTTTTTAAGTAAGGTTGTTAGGGATTGGAGTAAGTTACCAAAAGAAATGATGAACAATTCACGAAAAACATTAGAAAAATTCAAAGTTGAAATTGCAGACGGCAAATGTAGGTGTATGCAGGAAAGGTGAAAGATGGGTGTGCAGGAAAATTGCCACCGGAACTAGTGCTCCATTACATTTTAAATAAATTAAATTAAAATTTTGATTGTTTCCATTTAATTCCAGTAGGTTTAAATCAATCAAATTAAAAACAGGCATGAAAGACAACAACCTCACGGATTAAATACGCTGTATACTATCGTTTAAGTATGCAGTAATATATTTATTATGCATCACAATACGATACAAACTGTACAGTTGGCACTAACAAAAAAAAATTTTAGTAAATGAGGATAAACAGTGCATAAATCAATACATGCAGTCGGGTAAAAGTATTGTAATGGAATGTATTCTATAACTAAAGACGCCAAAATTTGTTTCAAGTTAGGTCCAAGTTTCCCCAAGAATCCGTTTTCTGCACATCTACCTGTGAACATATTTCAGTATTCAAGTTATTATGGACAGAGAATTACAAGTACAAAGACATATAAATTGCAATGTTCCGTTAATATCTTACAGAATTTTTTTTTCTTTTTTTTATGAAAGAGAATTGAACCGATAAGAAAATATATAACTCTTATTCGTAATAATACCGTCATACAATACTGCAAAAATGAATCAACCAGAAACGCAGAAACGTAGGAACGTGGGATCACAGGAACTCACTAAGATAGGAATGATAGAACGGAGGAACGTAGGAAACCAAGGACAAAGGAACGTAGAATATATGGAGTGAAAAAGTAAAATTAATAATAGTTAGAAAAATGTAAAAAGAAAGGTTAACTTCTGGCTAGTTCAATAGGAAAGCTGATAAATAGAAAGAGAATTTAAAACACTATACAGTGTTGCAAATAGAGGAAGATATTTACCTGTCACAGATCCACATAATTTAATAGGATATTGAAAGGCGTAAGTAAAAACAGGTGTGTAACAGGGTAATGTGTAAGAAACTTTGCTATTAATTGTTCAAAATAATTTTGGTTTGCAGAGAGAAAGTCTTACAGTTGATATAGACCCTAGAACTACAGTGAGAGTGGATTTGGTAGAGGTACACCTTATCTAGTTTGGAAGGTATCATATGAACCTAAAAGTACTAAGAGTTTAGCTAATTCGGTAAACATGATTTCGTAGTATAGTAAGGTTCACAAACTGATTGGGTAAAACGTAAAAAAGTATGACAAAGCTTTTGGAAACGTAAAGCGAGGACACTTGTGACAGGAAACTACCGAATAAAACAATTATTAACAGATACATAGAACTATTTCAGCTTTAATTTATCTGGACGGTAGAAGAGGAGAATATGTGAAAAACATCTATTGGCGATCCTGCCTGGATAGTTAGTGGTTTTGGAAGGGTTTTAGCGTGGGATATCACACCATGTTTCGGTGACGGAGCATCTGACTGGCGACATTTAGAATGAAAAAATAGTTTTCAATCGACTACCCCACACCACTATATTAATACCGATCACCCAAAAATTGTTCTTAAAGAAAATACAGGGCGTTCGCCGGAAAACGCTACCCTCCCAGTCTGTTGCCGTCGGCAACTTGCTCGGTCAGTCGGGCCAGCAGTTTCCGCCACACGGCACCGTGAATCACCGCACTGTTTAACACCTCCGCTGCCCCAACAGTGCAGTGCATTGACCCTTACATTGTTAAGAACGGTTTCTTTGCATTGTAGATAGTTTGTGACTTCAGTCTCTTATTAATCAGTGTTGTGAATAAACGTTTCTTTGCGGTTTGGCTGGTTTGGGGCTTCATACTCTTATTAATCTGTACCGTGTTTGAGTGTGAGTAAAATTATGGTACGTTACAGTTTGCAACAAAGAATATTTCTCTACGATAGATATGTGAAGAAGAAGTCGTTTAAAAAGTGTCGCAGTAAATTTCGTCACGAATTTCCTGGCGCTTTACTGCCAGCTAAATCAACAATTCTGCGTCTGGTTAAAAAAGTAAGAGAAACGGGTTCATTTTTTAACAAAAAGAGACTGTCGGTCAACCGTATTCTCACAGAGGAGAAAATTGACGATATCGCTTTTCGACTAGAACAGTCACCCAAAAAATCATTAAGTCAGTTAGGGCAGCGTGTGTCTCGAAATATGTTCAGAAGATGTGAAATGTGCATTACACAAGAGGGTCAACACTTCCAGCATCTTTTATAAGGTAAGCTAATGAATTACGTCACATTTAAATGCTTAGCACACAAGTTTCTGAAGTTTATGAAGCGTAATTATTATGAAATAGTCCGCGGCCGACGGTCGAACAATGCCGGAAACTGAGCGCTCGCTCGCCGGGAGCAGTTTCTTCCTTGTAGCGCTAACAGTGGGTTGCGTTTCCCGGCGAACGCCCTGTATCATTCAAATGTTGATTTATGCGATTCCAAATTATTTATCCGTTAGTAAGGTGGTCAGGGACGAGATTAAATAACTTTTCAGGGTCTTAGCTAGACTCATTTATTTTTGGTTTCTCTATATTGTCTCTAAAGCACGGATCCATAACATATTTAAGGAAGGCTATAAAGAAGTAATTGTAATTAACATTATATCGACTCACACAAAGCAAAGTGCTGTGTTTTAAATAACAGCTTATAGAAATATGTTGTATGTTATTATTCCATATTACCTGTGAGCTAATAAGGAGTTGTTTCAGGCGCGCACATCTCGAAACACAAAAACTCGTTTTCAAATCTGAAACAAACAATCAGTTACATCTTAAATTTGCACATCACACAATTATTGGATTCTTATACGTAAACGAAGTAGATGTGACTGACGATAATGAAGAAAATACCAGAATTATAGAAAAGCACTGTTCAAATTGATGTTAATGATATGAAAGATGGTGAGAGCGGTATAATTTTTTTTTTTAACTGCTTAACGTCTCCTATAACAACTAGGTCTTTAGAGACGGGAAAGGATGGGGGGCAAGGAATGGGAAGGAATTCGGCCATGGTCTTTTGAAGGAAGCATCCCGGCATTCACCTGGAGTGATTTGGGGAAACCATGGAAAACCCAAATCTGGATGCCCGGACGGGGATTCGAACCGCCGTCCTCCCGAATGCGAGGCCAGAACGCTAGCCGTTACACCACCACGCTCGGTACGGTATAAAAGGATACAGTATCCCTGAATAATGGGGTTGTTTAGCATAAGTTCAATAGTTCATTTATAAATGGTGAAAACAAGGATATGGTACTATGTAAAAAAAAAATAAAAAAAAAAAAATAAAAAAAGTTGTATTTGGCTGAACACCAGCGATTTCGAACCTACGGAATTTTGGGTATTTCTTCCTACATGGCGGGAAATACCAAAGTGTTACGATTTTTCTTAGAATACAAAGACATTTTCCCAGAATTTTTTACTGATCTTACGTTTTCAAGTTGGCAACCCTTTTCGTTTATTTTTAAGGGAAATTCCTCCATCAATAATATGATAAGTAGTTATCTATTTCAGAATGTTCCAGATTTTTGAGGGAATACGACATTTTCGACAATTTTAGGGAATTCACAAGCTAATTCGCTTGTGTATATAAACGAGGATTCGGATTTAATTCGTTCGTTAGTTTTCATCACTTAGAAGAGAAACTTCCTCCTAGTTACTAAGTCAAAATGTCGTCAGAAGAAGAACCGAATACTAGCACACGAGCGTAAAAGGGAAAAGATACCTTCAATTTTATACAAAAGAATGGCAACAAGAATTTTCATGTTTGCTGAAAAAAGTCGTAGAAACACAAACTATACCTGTTGTAAGAGTTGTAATAAGGATATTGATATTAGATGAGGTAAAGACGCTCTCAAGAAAAACAGTTCTTTACAAGCACTTTCGGTATCATCAAAGAATATAAATTCACAAAGATTTCGTAATTTACTGTGACAAAAACCCAAAAACTTGATATACAATTCTTTTTTTCCAACTGGTTTGATGTAGTCCTTCATCCCTTGCTATCTTGTGCTAACCTCTTCATCTCTACGTATCCCTTATAACCCACGTCCTCAATTATCTGCTTCATATATTCTAATCTCTGTCTTTCTCTACAGTTCTTACCTTCGACTGTTCCCTCCACTAACCAGTATGTCTCAGAATATGACCTACCAGCCTATCTCTTCTTTCTGTAAACTTCTTCCACAAACTTCTTTCCTAAGTCCATAAAGTGCTGTGCTCCACACATAGAATTTTAAAAAGTTCTTTCTAATTCCTAAACATATACAAATTAAAAAAAGTAAAAATATTTCATTATTTTCTAATAAGTACCAGTACTTAGATTGTTATTAACCTCGTTTGTTGTTGCGGAACATAATCTAGCATTTACCATTATGGAGCACTTACCGAAACTGATACAGTCCCTTTGTATCGATTCAAAAATTTCAGATGACATAAAATATTCCAAGATAAAAATTCACGTCATAATTGATCAGATTATAGGTAAATAAAGTTATGATAATTTACTTGAAGATCCGCGGCAAAATAAGTTTTCGCTTCTTGTTGCCGAGTCCATTGATCATAGCACAGCCAAACACTTGTGATCTACGTAAAAAAAAGCATCACATCAAAAATTATTTTTTACTCTTGTTCAATTAGAAACTGCTGATACTGTATGCTCATTTCAACACATTGTAAACTTTCTAAGAAGCAATGATATTCCATACGAAAATAATCTAATGGCTTTTGCATCTGAATGGTCAGACGTAATGATGGGATGTAATAATTCTGTTGTAATATTGCTGCAAAACGAAATTTTTGTACTTAATTGCATAGGTCATTCGTTTCATCTTTGTGTGTCATAGGCTTGTGCCAAACGGCCACGAAATTTGGGCTATTTGGGCTGTATATATATATATATATATACAGCACAAATAGCCAAAATTTCGTATATAATTTGTAATGTCCCTTGGTGACGGGAAATTTATGCGTGTGAATTCCACATTTCTTTGCCATCGGCGAGAGCCAGGTCACTCATACCTGCGCTGAAAGACCGAACGATTTATGGCAGGCCGTAAAGTTAAAAGCTTTACACATTCAATGAAATTCAAAGGACAGTATAGGGACTGTGCTGAAATTAGGATTTCCTAGTACAGTAGAAAATTGAAACTAGAGAAACGATGCTTCGGAGAAAAAGTCAGGTTGCACCTCTGTTGGAAACCAGCGAATCAAACTGTGTTACATACTTTTAGAAACCATAAGTTTTTTATGTTGCATGAGGAGCGCCAATGGAGATCGTGGACGACCCACCAAACGCTACGACTCGCTGAAATTTGCCGCGTCTGTTAAAACTCGGGAGCCTGCAAGTTTTCAACGGAGCGAACAAGCGGGAGAGAAAACATTCTGTTTCTGGCTAGCAAACAATCCGCACTGGCGCACCCCGGGAGATCACCGGACAGGTCACTACCTGTGGGGAGCCAACTCGCCAAGTGGACGTTACCAATGACCTTGCGCCCAGCTGATCAACAGAGTCCGTCTGATTTCTCCGCAACTCATCTGCTACGGTAAAGAACGCCGATGTATAGACACTCTTGCCTCATTCAACCCTATGCAACGCTCTGAGATGAGAATCATGCTCTAAATTGTTCAAAAGAAACTTTTAATATTCAGTTCTGTTCAATAAACCAATCAATTTTATATTAAAAGAAAATAACAGGTGTTGTAAACCATGCTTTCAATAACTTCCTTGCCAATGTACCAGTATATCATTTGATTAGATGAAGATATGTGTTTTTATTGGTAATTTTAAAAGTATAATTGCTTCGATAAAAAGTAATTCAGAATTGGAATGTCGCTTCTCTCGGATAGAGAATACTTCCATTCTTGGCGCCTACCGGGGATTAATTTTGCAAATTAACTTATTAATGAATGCATAAGTGTGCAAACTTTCATCGAAATCGGACGAAAACTGTGGATTTGTATGAAGAACAAACAAACAAACATACATACATACATCATTGTATATATAGATAGCGAAGTATACCAAAAACAGTGTTCTGAGTTGCTATCACAAAAGAAGGGGAAAAGGGGCATATGTGACGAACTTGAATTTTGTGGATACTTAGATCTCCAAAAAACATTTCTGCTAAATATCCGTAGTGTTATTGGCAAATAATTCTTTGACCACTCTCTAAGGATTCTGAATCCAAAATAGAAAGAACATGGTTGAATCAAAGTCGAAACAGCAACCTCCCAGGTAACCTATTTTAAAGTTGAAGCTGCTTTGTAATTTCTAATATCTCCTGGTTAACGGAATATGAATGCACACCAGTGGTAGCCGCTGCATGCACTGCAACGATGAAAAAAGCCACCACAGCAGCGAGCAGAAGCACATGGCTGGTCGCCATTGTCTCCACGACTGAGGTCCTGCTTGCTTGTAACAAGTGTCGATCGTACCACTGACCTGGTTAGCCGCCACTGGAAGATCTTCCTCCTTGATAGGAACTGCAGGTACATGTTCCAATCCAAATGCACTACTACGATTTGCACTGACACGTAGTATCAATGGACCCACATCAGAATCATTTAGTTCAGTTTAAAAAATAATAATTTGCAAATAATCTCCCTGTATAAAATCAGTTTGGTTCTCGAGCTGTTTAAATTCATTCACCTGGCACCCGTGACAGTTTAACTGTATTAGATATTTCAAAAACTTTGTTAAAATGGTTTTACCACAAGTTTGCATGTATTTTTTTTTCATGCTTCAACAAAAGACTTCGCAAAATAAATACGGCATCTCATTGAAAAATGTATCCTATAGATTGTAATAAATTTTATGTACGTAATAACCATTGCGGAGAGTATGGTACGAGATTTAACAATCCCATTACATGTTTTGCATTTGAATTGTTTTATACAGTCATTTAAGTTAAGTGTTTTGTAGTTGTAAATTCAGACTTTTATAATGTATAAGCGTGTGGGCAACTTGTAGTCCCTTATTTTTATATACAGTTACTTGAAACCACAATCAGTACTCTCAGATCAATTCAGCTGCCGATGCCAGGAAGTAAATTCTTTCACTGAGTAACCTGCGATCCACAGCAAACAATTCTCGATTTAACGATTGCACGCATCTTCGTGTATGATTTCATGTCCTACTATAAGTAAAGAAAAAACTTAGTATGAGGCCATTTCGCCCGTTCCAAGATAATCTATTCGTGTTAACAATTAATATCTCTCTGGTGCAATGGAATTTTTGTTTTTCTAGGAACGCATTAAACTCCATTCTCAAAAACATCTCCGGATGTTCATACATATAATTTGTTAAACTAATACAAAAACAACAGTGACATTATGGTATTTACATTTCACCTTGTTTAGCATTTGTCTGCTTCTATACAATAACAATAATTTAATTGCAATGGAGCTCACGCACCGGTGGAATTTTCCGTACACAACTTTTCCCCCTTTTCTGCACCCACCTACATTTGCCCTCTACAGATTTCAACTTCAAATTGTTCCAATGTTTTTGGTAAATTATTCATATTTCTTTTGGTAACTTATTGCAATCCGTGAACTCCTTGCCTTAAAAAAGATAATCTTCCCACACCCATCTGCCTGAAATCGAGTGCCAGCTTGATGTCATGGTCATCTTTGCCCTTTCGTGCATTACGTTTAATTGAATCAGATATTAAATACAGAAAAATGAACTATAATACTGAACTGCAGTTAAAATCATTAATTTCTGGAATATTTTATAGAAATAAATCAATGTAAGACAGTAGAAATCATAAATATTTTAATATTCGTAGCATAATTTTGGTGTGTAAAATGTAGCAGTTAAACAATGTATTCCCATGTAAACACATTCAACAGATAACAACCACTTAAGACGCATCTAAATCTGAAAAGAACAAAAACCGAACTTGTTACTCGTTGGGAGAAATATGTTAGCCTTAACAGTGAGTATGTTGAAAAATAAATATATGATTTTGAAGCTCAAGAATTGTGCTTTAATGAATTTTTTGCCCGATCTTGCTATTTGTTTTTATTCGTATTCTACAAGCATGCGTGCATTTCTTTTCGGGCTA
Organism: Vandiemenella viatica; assembly: GCA_031002005.1. Taxonomy (NCBI): domain Eukaryota; kingdom Metazoa; phylum Arthropoda; class Insecta; order Orthoptera; family Morabidae; genus Vandiemenella; species Vandiemenella viatica. The sequence continues at coordinate 112,101,712 of CM061918.1, forward strand.
CCCCCATAGTTTACATTATTTTAAGAGTTTAGAAAGTGCAACATTTTTACCGGGGTACCTCCAAGTTACCTTGGAATATCGCTAAAATGTCGACAACTAACAGAAATTATATCCTCGCATTTATTGTATTTGGCATCATATAGATATTTATCTCCCCGGAAATCATACTAACCTAATATATATATATATATATATATATATATATATATATATATATATATATATATATATGGAAGATATCAATGAAAATATTTATAAACAAATTAAAATACCTGAGATATAAATCTGATACAAAAAACAGCTAAACCTTTAAGCAGCAGATCAGTCGTAATTAGTAAACGTTTTACGGTACAGCTATTACAATAAAGTTGGCTTATCCGTGACATAAATCATATTTGGGATATAAAATTTTATTGCTCCAAATAACGAAGCATCTATATTACAGCAATTAAGATACTGATTGCTCATAGTTTATGAACCTTTTATACACAATTATCTTCGCTTGGTAAATAATTTTATTGATTATTATCCGTAACCCGCAAAATCACCCACGGAATTCTAGTTCTTTTTTGGTCTCACGTTTTACCTTTGTTTCGTATTATAAGCAAGCGTTGGTTGGCTTTGAAACCAGAATTTTTCTTCACTTCTCATTCTCTGAGTAGCATAATCAGCAGTAGCAGCCAAGTCGATCGTGAAATGTTGTGGTCTCTTAAGGCGCGTTCCCACGATCCCTTGTAACGAAGGCGAGACGAGACGGGTTAGCCGAAGTGTAGGGACGACCGCGCGCCGCAGGTTAGTCCTAGCTTACCTGGCCGCCACCTCCCCACCACGTTGCCTAGTGTCTTTTGGCACAGAGCACTTTACAGCAACAGCTACTGCAAACCGATGACAACAGCGCACCGCTACACACGCCTGCGATGTTTACCGACACAGAGTGGGTAGCTGCGTCTCGTCTCCGCTAGCAGAGGCGGCCCTGTTCCCATGGCGTCCCGTCCCGTCCCGTCCCGTCGCGCCTCTCTTACAAGGGATCGTGGGAACGGGCCTTTAGAGTAACGAGTCGAGATAGAACAGCAAAAGTCTTCTGTACATAGATCCGTCTTTGTGTGATTCTAGACAGCTAATTCCAGAGATCCTACCTCCGTCCTTGTACCGTTGGTCTGGTGGTCCTCCTCATCAACTCTTATGATATCTAACTCTGCTTTCGTCTACCTGTTGTCAACATTACTGGACAATGCCACTTGAGGAGGCTGTCATTTCCAGAATTTCGTTAACCTTTTTAACGAAACATATTTGTGATACTGTCTTTTTGTCTTTCTAGCCTCTTCAGTCCCGAGGTATCATATATGATACCTCCAGAAATTATTTTTTTCTCGGGCCTCTGCACAGCTGAACCTTTTCTGGCCTATGGTATCATCTACGATACACATCGCGCTTCTCACAGCTCATTCGTTTGATCTTCTGCCGAGTGTCACAAGGTGGCAGCACTGTTTTGAAACTTGGGATTCTGCAGCTGCACAGCATGTCTCGTCGAAATAAAGGTAGAGTCATATTTTTTTTCCATTTAAAAGGGTTTTCACGTGCTTTAATAACTTATTAAATCTGTACAGACATTTACCAGTTAAAATCAAACTATAAATTAATGTTATAACGAATTTAAAAACTTTAAACTTTTAGGTATCATATATGATACCTTGGGACTCAATGCCTACTTTGTAGGTATCATATATGATACCTTGGGACTCAATGCCTACTTTTTTTTACATCAGTGGAAGTGTAATTAAATATTCTTTTCACTTGATTTCCAGGCTTGACTGATGAAAACATCACTGAGCTGGTCAGTAGAATTAATCAAGATTATTCTGGCATGGAGTTTGATGAATCTGATGACGCAAACAGATCAAAGTGCCTCTTGTTCAAATTCGACAAACAAATGAGTTCTGGAGGCATTCAGATGAGTAAGAATAAGTATGTTACCAAAGTAATTACTTTTTTCCCACTAGATAGTTTATTTAGAATAATTATTTGTCACTTTTAGTTTTCAGATCGGTGACACCTCCAGATCAAAGTGAAGAAAGTGCTTCACAAAAGGAAGCTCTGCCTCTTGTTCAAATTCGACAAACAAATGAGTTCTGGAGGCATACAAATGGGTAAGAATAAGTATGTTACCAAAGTAATTACTTTTTTCCCACTTGATAGTTTATTTAGAATAATTATTTGTCAATTTTAGTTTTCAGATTGGTGACGCCTCCAGTGAACTCAAATCGAACATTGTTGGCAGCAGCTCAGTAGCCACAGGTGAACTCACTACTGACAGGAATTGCTTTAGCAAATTTTACAAAAAAATAAAATTAAATTAAATTGAGACAAATAATATTAACAGTGATCCATGTTCTAATATCAAGAAAAGAAAAACTACTTTGAATATTTTTATTGTTGTAATTTTGTTTAAATATTTTGAATTGTTTACTTCGCAATTGTTGAAAATTTTTATATTACTTTTTATATTACATTTGTATGTTGGCCTATCTACAGACCTACAACAAATCTGAAGATTATGTGTATTGTTTATGACTTATTTATTTGTAATAAAACAGCATGAAGCAGTAAAGTTGTGTATATAATTTACCTGCTTGAGTCCCAAGGTATCATATATGATACCATCTATAAAAAATTAATTATTGTTTCAAAAAAATTTTTCATGGTCATTCATTGTTAACTAGCATTAACACAAAGTAAATAACACAATAGTAGTTCACTTGCACTTTTATTATGAGCTCGGGACTGAAGAGGCTAGTCAAATCTAGCAGCAATTTTCCCAGAACTCCTATTCATTTTCCGTTAAGATTTCGGTGCCCTTAAAGCGAGACTGGTCTGAGCTCCACGTGCAGTCCATCCTCAGTAGCTCCACAATAGGCAACCCGCAGTACAAATACTTGAACCCTACGAAGGGTCTCAAGGACAAACTTAGCGGCTATCGGAATGGCCTCACTTTGCAAGGGTCGCCGGTTCGAGTCCGGCCGAGGGCATGGGTGGTTTTAATTATGTGTTGTGTCCGTCCTGTATTGCCCACACTGAGAAGTAAAACGAAAAACGACAATGGTATGAAAGTACATAGACACCTGCTGATTTTGGTGTGAATTAGTGTAGATGGTAGATTAATTAGTAGAATTTTAGTAATTTAATTAGTAGAATACTTTAGATCCGTTAAATCTTTTAGAATAATTATCCAGATCTATCAAAAAAAAGTTTAAAAAATAAAAACTGTAGAAACTATGGGCCTACTTTAGGTAGCAAGGCTATGAAAAAATCGGGAAAAAAAAGTACATATACACTAGGAAAAACAAAATAAGACAGTTGTAGCAGGCTATATGGCTGAAAAGGACGAAAGCCAATTAAAAAAAAAAAAAAAACCATTCTGTCATGTAGGCAGTTTTATCCGTCTGTTTGAGAGGATCAACTGTATGAAATTTGGTCGAAATCGATGCAGCGTGGTGCGTTTATATGTGAAGCAAACATGCAGACTTTGAGTTTTGCATGTGTATTTTGTGCTACTTGCATATATCGTTTTTTCCTTGTTTATAAAAACCTATATCATTTTATTATAGGACATTAAATGTAGCAACATGATGAGATGTCCTTCTGCCGTCCTAGCGTGATGGATGTGCGTTAAAAATTTGCTCAGAATATTTACGAAGCCACCGGTTTAAATAATTTTTAGGAGGCGGTCTTACTGATCGAATTTCCTAAGATACAGTTAGAAAGAAGCGAAAGAGTGACTTGTTTGCATGAAAGCGATTATTTCGAAAAAAGAATTGTTGTTCATGGAGGAACCTGTTTGGATTGAAGAACAGTGGACCAAAGAGATTGGACTGAATCCAAACTGGAAATTGGAGCATTTAATATGACGATTTAATCGACTGGCAGGTACCTCTTCTTCAAGACAGTGGTTGACCATTCAGCAACTTCATGGTCACGTGTACAACGGGGACCAAGAGAGGTTTGACGTCATAGTCTTCTATACTTGAATGCCAGAGTATGCTGGTAGCATCCATGGACTTCCTAATATCGAGGCCTGCGGCTTTACTGGGATTAACAATACACTCTCATTTGACAACCTGTATTGTGATCGGACGAATCCCGCCTGCAGTTTTGACGGACTGGTGTATCGCGACGTGTAAGCCAACGCTTTTGAGCTTTCCACTAACCTAACGCCGCCTGTTATATTGTTGTGGCTTTGAGTTCGATATAAACTGTTATAAACTGGTGGAAACACCTAGCGCAACAACTAATTCAGATAAGGTATTGAAGCATAAGTCAAATCTAGAGTTCCTAGCAATTGTCAAAATATGCTTTTCTTGAGTCTTGGCACTGTACAGTTAAGACCTGTATCAGCTATTGTGGTACTGACAACGTAATTCATAACACAGAATCATATAAAAGACAATACAACTATTCCAAACTTTTGACAATAATTATTAAGATGCGATGAACGGTTCTGAATTCTTGTTGTGTCCTTACAGATTTCAGTATTGTTGATTTATGGGTCTAATTCAAAATAAACATTAAAAACCATAAACTTCACGAATTTAAGTATGCATTATAGCATTTATTATCATAACAATTTGATACACAATGTACAATTCACGGTACAAACTACTGCTTCACAAGTGTATATTCTGAAGAGAAGATGTATACATCAATACATAAGCACCTTCAATAGTATTGTCAATGGAATATATGTTATACATTAGACGCCAAACATTTGTGTTAAGCTATGACCCAGGTGCCGAAAAATCCTTTTGTTGCACATTCACCTGCAAACATATTTCATTATTCAAGTTAGATGTTACACAGATATCTAGTTGGGTTGGTAAACATGGGATGAAGATAAATGCAAAGAAGAGTCAGCTAATTAGATACACAAATAAAAAACAAAAGGTTAATTATGAATATAAGGTGGGGGAAGAATTGCTTGATGAAGACTAGAAATGTAAATATCTTGGCATTACATTTGATAACAAGCTTAACTGGGCAGGACACATTCGATAGGTGGTAGGAAAAGGTTTCAAAATCCTGCACATGTTGGAGAGAGTGATGAGGGGATGCACGAGAGAAGTAAAGGAATTGGGTTACAAAACTTTGGTCAGACCATTGCTCGAATATGGTAGTGTAGTATGGGACCCACACTTTGAGTATCATATACAGGAGTTGGAGAAGGTGCAAAGAAGGGTTGCTAGATTTGTTTCTGGAAATTATCGCAGAATGCAATCAGTGACAGATATGATAAAGGAGCTGGAATGGGATTCATTGCAAGACAGGAGGAGGATGAGGAGGGTCATGGGAGTGTACAGGGCGTATACTGGTGATGAGGCATGGAAAGATATTGCAGTAGGTATGAAAAGTAGTTCATGGAAGGGAAAAAATGACCATGACCACAAGCTGGCACTCGATTTCAGGCACAAGGGTGTGGGAAGATTTTCTTTTTTAGGTAAGGGTGTCAGGGATTGGAATGAGTTTCCAAGGGGAATTATGAATAACCTACCGAAAACGTTAAAAGAATTTAAAGTTAAAATTTGTAGAGGGCAAATGTAGGTGAGTGAAGGATAGCGGGAAGTTGGGTGTGTAGGGAAATTACCACCTGAGCTTGTACTCCATTGCAATTAATTAAATTAAATTAAATTAAAAGTACAAAAATACAATTAAAGGAAGGTATCCATTAATCTCGTACAGAAAAAAAAAACCACACACACACACAAACATTTTTTTCGACAAAACAGAACTGAATCAAGAAAAAATAAATACAACAATATAACAATAATAATATCATCATACAACAGTACAGAAAGCAACAAAACCGACACAAAAGAACGACAAAAAAAGGATAAGGTAAAAAGATGAGTCTGGAAAATCTCTTTAATACGATTTAAATGCCATGTAGAGATTAGACAGAATTTTGTAGAAATGTAAAAAAATTAAAACCTCTATCTGGTACAGTACATACAGTTGATATATGAAAAGAATATACAAAGAACTGTATTGTGTTCGAAATAAAGTATGATATTTATTACACATTGCATATAACGTATTATTTGTTTAATTTGATACGGCTTTGAAAGAGTTAACGTCAAATAAATTATGAATATCAAACACTGACCTTGCATTCCAACCCGAATATACGATATACAGCGCTCTATAGAAATGAAGCAAGGTGTTTGCACATAGCAGAAATAAACCAGAAAAAAATTTTAGCTCTCAAATCTTAGCTGTCAATCGGAAGTACGGAGGTTCAACTCCCGGCCCGATCATCCATATTTCATTACCAACGGTTTCTGTATGTCACTTCTGGCGAATGTCATTATGGTTCCTTCAAAAGGCTTTGGACTAATTCCTTCCAGTCTCCAATGACACTGACATCGAGGTTGAGTAAAACCCAAAAAGAAATCAACGAATACGACTGTTGAGAACTAACACTGATTGGATGGAATCATTTGACCAAAACATACTACTGCAAGTAATTTTTTCAGTAAATGCTTACAACAATATTTTGATTGCATTGCTACTATATTACCTGTGAGTTAGATAGGAGATGTTTTATGTTTGCATTTCTCCTCACATTCCTCCTTATCCATGAAGCTGAAACAAACAGTTTGTTACATTTAATTGCTTCAATTATCTAGCTGACCAAACAATACTTCTGTATCACTAGATTTGAGTATACGTCTAGATTAAATGTTATATTAACTTCTGATAAAAGTAGATATTTACATAAACATTATTATTTTTATGTTTTGGATTACATAAATTGTAATTAAAACCTTATTCAATTTCAAGTTCTTTGCAACTCTCTTGGAATACGATGTTTTGGCGGGTTTCATTTCGCGAGTAAACAGAGAAATATCTTGGTTTTCCAGTGCAGGACCATATGACGTTTAAATAGCCAAGAAATAATTTTCCAATTTCCAACGTCGAATAATGTTGTAGCAAAATGTTTTCCAGAAGGATCGTTTTAGATAGATAGATAGATATGTTCACTTTGATCCCATGTGAGAATAATCTCGGGGATGTGGAACAGTACATACACTTATTAGTAATGTCAATATTACTATATAATTGATAATATTATTATATATTGACAACAAGTTAGCAACAACCCATTAGTTTTGTATTTTTAACACGCATAGCGGAAACACATACGATCATTGCCTTACTTAAATATATAGATTAAGTATTTTCTTTCTCTCTACAGGTTTTGTTCGAGGATTCAAATAGTTTTAAATCTTCTCCAAACAACTCAGATCATTTTCAAAAAACCGCGCACTAATCTGTCCTGTAGTTTTATAGTCTATAGTCTACATGCAAATATTGTCTTTTATATATACATATATATTAGCAATATCATAGAAATAAGAAACATTTTTCTGTGCCACCTGACGTTCACATTAACCATTTCTTATTGTGAGTGAGTGATGGTTTCTTTCCACTGGTATCGAGGATTTGAATAGCTTTAAACCTTCCACTGACAATGTAGACTATTTTGCAAAAAAAGAGATTTTAGTCTATAGCGAACACACATACAAACATTGATTTTTACATATCAGATTTGTAGCTCACATAACCATTGTTTCATTTTCGTAAAAGCAATAGAAGAATCTGACTGGATTGAAGAAATTCCCATCGTTCCAAAGATAAAGTATTAATAGGTCTCTTACAAACGGTAAAAAAAAAAAAATAACATGAATATCTGTAGCTGTTGGCATATTGGAGAAGAAAAACTCATTGTTCGTGAAAGACAGTTGACTGGAATTGCTATGCCTTTCGCAATATCTTTATGTCCTAATCATAAAAAGCTGTTCTGAACCCGTGCTGAGATTAATTCGTGGCATGAGGTTCAATCTGAGTTATATCTTCACCTGTTGGAGTTGCCCAAGCAGCCACTATAATAGAAGACTTCGCATTCTCCACTGGTAGAGTTGTAAAAGTATCTTTTTAAGATCAGAGCACACGGACCTATGTCGGGATCGAGTGTGCAGTTCACCTGATTACTGTCCGAACTGGATCCACCAGACAGTACCACTGAAACAAATAGGGCAATTCTTTAAGATACTACGAAACTATTTGATCATAAACAATAAAACCAACTTATTCATCAAGTGGGCTGAAGTTAAAAAATCAACGGGTATTCCGTGACTATGTTACCAACTTTCGGGGATGATTGAGAAGGATAAATATATCAATCAGAGGTAGGGAACCCTGGGTCGGAAATGACCAAGTGGAAAGCTATACAAGAGAATCGTTGTGATACCTCTGACAGTGGAATACACTCCTGGAAATTGAAATAAGAACACCATGAATTCATTGTCCCAGGAATGGGAAACTTTATATACACATTCCTGGGGTCAGATACAACACATGATCACACAGACAGAACCATAGGCACATAGACACAGGCAACAGAGCATGCACAATGTCGGCACTAGTACCGTGTATATCCTCCTTTCGCAGCAATGCAGGCTGCAATTCTCCCATGGAGACGATCGTAGAGGTGCTGGATGTAGTCCTGTGGAACGGCATGCCAAGCCATTTCCACCTGGCGCGTCACCTGGACCAGCGTTCGTGCTGGACGTGCAGACCGCGTGAGACGACGTTTCATCCAGTCCCAAACATGCTCAATGGGGGACAGATCCGGAGATCTCGCTGGCCAGGGTAGTTGACTTACACCTTCTAGAGCAAGTTGGGTGGCACGGGATACATGTGGACGTGCATTGTCCTGTTGGAACAGCATGTTCCCTTGCCGGTCTAGGAATGGTAGAACGATGGGTTCGATGACGGTTTGAATGTACCGTGCACTGTTCAGTGTCCCCTCGACGATCACCAGAGGTGTACGGCCAGTGTAGGAGATCGCTCCACACACCATGATGCCGGGTGTTGGCCCTGTGTGCCTCGGTCGTATGCAGTCCTGATTGTGGCGCTCACCTGCACGGCGCCAAACACGCATACGACCATCATTGGCACCAAGGCAGAAGCGACTCTCATCACTGAAGACGACACGTCTCCATTCGTCCCTCCATACACGCCTGTCGCGACACCACTGGAGGCGGGCTGCACAATGTTGGGGCGTGAGCGGAAGACGACCTAATGGTGCGCGGGACCGTAGCCCAGCTTCATGGAGACGGTTGCGAATGGTCCTCTCTGATACCCCAGGAGCAACAGTGTCCCTAATTTGCCGGGAAGTGGCGGTGCGGTCCCCTACGGCACTGCGTAGGATGCGACGGTCTTGGCGTGCGTCCGTGCGTCCGTGCGTCGCTGCTGTCCGGACCTAGGTCGACGGGCACGTGCACCTTCCGCCGACCACTGGCGACAACATCGATGTACTGTGGAGACCTCGCGCCCCACATGTTGAGCAATTCGGCGGTACGTCCACCCGGCCTCCCGCATGCCCACTATACGCCCTCGCTCAAAGTCCGTCAACTGCACATACGGTTCACGTACACGCTGTCGCGGCATGCTACCAGTGTTAAAGACTGAGATGGAGCTCCGTATGCCACGGCAAACTGGCTGTGACACTGACTGCGGCGGTGCCCAACCGCTGCGCAGCTTGCGCCCTTCGACGGCCAACACTGCTGTTCCTGGTGTGTCCGCTGTGCCGTGCGTTTGATCATTGCTTGTACAGCCAT